>CM076583.1:578110997-578852824 GCA_034641835.2 Pinus albicaulis
CATGGGAACCCCAACACCACGGATTATTGGCTGTAGACGGACATTGGGGATCAGAATATAAAGGTGGAATTAAACATTCTACCCTTAGGCTCCTATGATATACTATTGGGAATGGACTGGTTGGAAGCACACTGGTCCTTGGTAGACTGTAAGGATAGTATGATATACTTCAAAGCTAAAGATGGAACCTACCAAGAGATGAAAGGAATAAATAAGCCACTGAAATTGCCACCCATTACAGCATCCCAGTTAAGCAAATGCATTAGGAATGGATGCCAAATATATGCAATTCAGGTCGTATTTTCTAACTCAAAAGATAAAATTACCATCCTGGAAAATATACCGGTGGTGCAAAAATTCCTAGATGTATTTCCACAAAACATACTAGGACTACCACCTAAGAGAGCTATATATTTTACCATTGAACTTATGCCAGGGGCAGCACCGGTTTCACGAGCCCCTTACCGAATGAGTGTACTCGAGTTAACAAAATTAAAGATGCAGTTACAAGAATTGTTGGAAAAAATATATAAACGTCCAAGTGTGTCACCTTGGGGGCACCAATACTATTTGTGAAAAAGAAGGATGGAACCATGAGGATGTGCATGGACTACTCATAGCTAAATAAACTGACTGTGAAAAACAAATATCCTTTACCTCAAATAGATGATATTTTCAACCAAGTAAAAGGGGCAACAGTATTTTCAAATATAGATTTAAGATCTGGGTATCACCAAATAAGATTAAAGGATGAAGACATTACAAAACAACATTCGGGCAATTATGGACTATTCTGAGTTATGGTCTATTTGTTTGGCTTGATCAATGCACACGCAGCATTACGAACCGGTATGGTAGGACCAGTTTGGCTTTCCTTTGCACTACCAAGATTATCTTGAAGCTCACTAATCTTAGCATCCTTGTCTTTAATCAATGCATTTGTGATTCTAACCTCACCCTCATCATCAAGGTCAATCAACTGAAACTCTTGCTTAGTTTCATGTTCGTCCTCCTCCCCAACAGTGATAGGCTCTGTAGCCTTTTCCTTGCCCTTGTCTACCTGTTTTTCTGATGAAGAAGACATGGCCCCTTTCACACCAAGTGAAGCAAACACATGCCTGTGGCCTCTCTGATATGTCAAGGAAAATGGCTCAATATCAGTCAATTTGGTGCCAGCTGCTACAATGTCCCTTTCACTGCTTGATGCTCTGGTATCATGATGTGATGGTGAAGGGTTGTGGAAAGGTGATGAGGAAGGATCAATATGAGGTGAATGGATCTGAGTGGATGGTGATGTATGAGCAGTGGAATGTGATGGAGAAGTGGATACAGGAGGATGAGATGATGAAGGAATATCCTGCTCATATAGGTGGGGAAGTGAAAACCTCATTGGAAATGAATGCATCCCATGGAATGCTTTTCTGCTGGAGCTGATGCATGACCACTATTTTGATGAGTGAATGATGAAATAGGCTCTGCATTTGCTGATTGTAATCTCTCTTTTTCACAATGTAGGCCATCTTGTTAATGCTACGGAAAAGATAATATGGTATGTGTAGCATTCTAACTCTAGTGAAATGCATAAGAAGATGGATATGGTATGAGTAGAGGAAGGAAAACCTTCCCTCTATAATGTTCCCAAATTTAGCATGGAGCTAATTGGAACATTCATTTTTTCTATATCAGCCAGGAGGTGAATAAATGGGTAAGAAGGCCCGTGTGTAGGAATAAAATCCCTCATAGTGTGAAAGGGATCATCAGGATAGCCATATTTTTCACCCTCAAGTGTGAAAAGGGGCAAATGCATGAGGACAAGGTCAAGTTTGACCAAGTCAATAGCGCTGCCATAGGAGGAGTGGATCACTTTGAAAGACAACGCAGTGTGAATGAGGAAGAGGTCATTTGGTGGAGGAAACCCTAATGTGTGGGGGCCAAGGCAAGGAGGCTTTCATTTGTATAAAGGGAGGACAAGGCAGCCATAGATGGATATGTTATTGAATATAGAATTTGTCTGCTTAGACTTTGTGTGCATTCTCTTGCTGTTTAGCAGAGTTGTAATGCTGCTCAGCACAAAGGATGTCCTGTTTAGGAATCCCTCTCCATTCTTGAGAGGCCTCTTGAGGGATTGTACTTCATTCTCCACATTTCAGGCTCAAGGCCAAGCCACCTCCTTCAGCTACAACGTTATTCCTATAGCAGGAAACATTGTGTTGCAGGGTGTTGAAGTGGAGGGTTCCACAACACCATTTCCTTGGCTCATCTTTCAGAGGATGGAGCTTATATTCCACTGGGAGGTTAGTGAGGAAGATTAAGGAGCTGATTGCACATCTTTGGCATCAGGCCAAGCACTTCCCATCTCCTACAGTGCAGTCCATCTCCTTGACTGCATTATTTCTGAGTATATTTGCAGTGGGGGATTACACCACTATTTTGGAGGGTGAGATCTTTAGTGATTGGATCAGCCTTTCACCTGATATATCCATTGGATGAGATTCAGCCATCATATGTAGTATCTTCAGCTATCTTCAACCATTTCTAGTTTTTGAGTTGCAACTGCTACCCTGCAACTCCAACATTTTGGCAGATTTGCATATTTCAGCCAATCCTTCCAGGATTGTCTAGAAATTTCCTTTGGGAGACTATATCTTTGCTCCCCATAATGTATGAGTTGTATATTGATAGATTCATGTATTGACATTAGTTTGCAGCAGTTATTCTTCATAGATTGCGCAGTCATAGCCATGGCTTTCTTCATGTAGCAATATTTTTCATTTACCATGTATATGTTCTATTGAGGGTGGCATTGCCCCACTTGAGTGATTGTTTCCTCAAGGATTTGTATACATTGTTGCTGCTATGATCTAATATGATGGTTATGTGGATCTTCTGGCATTCTTTGTGTTAATGTATCACTGCTACTCCATTGGTGTGTTTACATATTTTTGTTGCTCCACATTTGGAATATCTTAAGATATTCCCAATAGTGTAGAAATTCCTTGTTTTGGGATATTACAGTGGTATCAAAGCATGATCTTTGGCTCAGCCTGTGAGTTTTAGCCATAAGAAGAAGAAGAGATCAAGATGATGAAGAGAATGAGTTTACTCTCATCAGTTTTCAGATCCAGAGAGGACCTCTCCAAGGAGGTCAAGAAGATGGAAGAAGGAGAAGAGGAAGGACCATGCACTTCCTATTCTCAGAGAGAAGAAAGCATGAAGCATGAAGAACACTTGGAATTCGAAATTCTAAGTGAGTACCTTGCTGAATACAAGAAGACTCTAGATTTACCACAATTTATTCAGCTGGAAGAAGAAAGAAGACCCCACAGCTATGGGATGATGAGAGGCAATAGATTTATATTGTCCACCTTTGATGGATCACTCACATGTGCAACAGAGGTTTGGGTGAAGAAGCTAGAGGCTTTCTTCCTGCTACATCCTGTAGTAGATAGAAAGGCTGTAGAAATTGCAGCGCTGCACCTTGAAGGTGAAGAAAATACTTGGTGGTTCATCCATTGGAGCCATGCAAGGGTATCTACTCTTGTTGAATTTTCCCAAAGGATGATCAGAAGATTTGGCCAAAAGAGAGAAAAGCCCTCACCACTAGTTGAGGAAGCATGTACCAGCGTTGTTGAGACCATGGAGGAGCAGCCTTCATCTTCAACAGTTTGGGAAGCCAACACATATGAGGAGGAAACTCTTGCAGCCCTGCAAGGAGCTTCCAAATTTTCCCAAGGTATGCTTAAATGTCCATCTCTTATCATTTCAGCAAACATTATGGATGGGTCCACATCATTGCATACTGTTGATTTAGAGCAGCATTGTTGAACTGCACTGTACAAGAGCAGTGATGTAGAGAAGATGAAACATTCCTCTTGGGAGCATTCAACTAGCAGCTTCATTTAGGGAGCCATGAAGGGAGCAATAAGAAGGAGTAGACATCTGGAGATAAGAAACTCTTTCTCCTCTCTAGATGACACTCTCTCAATGAGCATGCCACAGCTCAAAGAGAGACTTCTACTTGCAGCAGATCCAAGACCTCTTTGGTTTTGGAAGGCCATGCATGAGGAGGAGATCTCATGGAGAGATTTCATTGGAGGTGCACTTCAACACATCATGGAGTGCAAGGTTTTTCAACATTTCGAGGAGGTTATTCCCTTCTCACACTTGGATCTTCATGGATTCAAGGAGGAGCAGATAGATGATGGAGGACATCTTTAGATGGATAACATCTCTCATGATTGTATTTGAAACTTCTTGAGCCATACACATCATGATGGGAGGTTTTTTCCTACCACCTATTTGGGTCCTTATGGGATCAAAGTGATCCTCGGGAAGATTGCATTTCAAAATCCCATGAAATGCAAAGAAAGAAATATGATTTGGGATGGTGGTAGCCCTTGTGGGAGGAGTACAAAGATGGAGGATGGAAGGAGACATCCACAAATGATTGAGTGGATTTGGATGGAGAGCAAGAAGCTGGTGAGCTACTTGCAGAATTATGATACCGGGCAGTAGGAGGCTTGGTTGTGCTAGTTACTCTTGAAGGAGTTTGGCCATCACTTGGCATACACTCTTCCTAAGGGTATGGGGTTGGAAAATATGTGGCAGGATGCTTGCATCATTGAGCAGCAAAGAGTATGGATGCATGGTGTTGATGTGACATTCATATCATTCATTATGTCTTCATCACATGTCTTGTATGATGAGAGCATGAGAAAGCAGCAAACACTTTTGTTGCTTGGGTTGTATTTGAGAGAGCAAGGGCAGATTTTCTCTCACATGTTGTATGATGTTGCAGGAGTAGGAGGTGGCACTATCATGGTGCAAAGGGGCTACTCCTTTTCCTTTGATGATCAGGAAGTACTTCCATTTTGGGAGGAATTTCCAAATTGCAGCAACATTGTTGGAGGAGTCTTTGACAAGGATCATGTTAAATAAATGAGCTATGGGTTGGCGAGAGCGTATTTTCACAGGCCAACCACGCTATTCTTTTGGAGCATGGACTTACTCATGCATTCATGCATCACTTTACTTTCAGCACATGGTGAGAGAGTTGTTTTTGCATCTATTGATTATGTAACACAATACTTGCATCTTCTTACCATTATCATACAGTGCATTACTCCACATAAACAAAATTTTACCAACTATTATGATGGAGACAACCATCCTTTGTATAACCATGGACAAGTATTTGATTATTTCGTGTATGCTCAGTTGGCACATTCACTCATTTACTATTCACTAGTAGATGTGATGTTTCACACAACTAGCCATTTGACAAGACACCACTTGGCATACTATTTTCTGAAGTTGCAGTGGGAGAGACTGCACTGTATCCACTTGAGTCATTTTTTGTATCATGCATCATCATGTAAAACTTTCAGCAAACTCCTCATTTGGGTACCCTATGATTATCATGTCCTATTCATCATGGATGAGATGTTTTGGGCCAACTTGTTCTTCAATGTTGGAGAGGAGATCCTTGAAGGATTGTCCTTCATTTTGCCACTTGAGGGAGATACTTTTGCAACCCAGGATCAACACATACTCAACACTTATCATGAGTGGAGAGAAGGACAGCGTGGGGTAGACTACCTTGTCTGCCATGATCATATTTTCAGCCCACCTACTTTGCATGAGCCAAAGGTGGAGGAATACTTTCAAGAGTTGCCATGTTGGAGGGTAACTCATTTTTTTTGGATGATTTCTTGGGGATGGGAGATTCATATGGGGATGGCAGATCCCAATTCATTTTAGCCCACATGCCTCAAGAAGGCCCTCTAGTTTTATCCTTGCAGTTGCTTGAGGACAAGCAACATTTGGGAGGGGAGGACTGTAATGTTCCCAAATTTAGCATGGAGCTAATTGGAACATTAATTTTGCCTATATCAGCCAGGAGGTGAATAAATGGGTAAGAAGGCCCATGTGCAGGAATAAAATCCCTCATAGTGTGAAAGGGATCATCAAGATAGCCATATTTTTCACCCTCAAGTGTGAAAAGGGGCAAATGCATGAGGACAAGGTCAGGTTTGACCAAGTCAACAACGCTACCATAGGAGGAGTGGATCACTTTGAAAGGCAGCGCAGTGTGAATTAGGAAGAGGTCATTTGGTGGAGGAAACCCTAATGTGTGGGGGCCAAGGCAAGGAGGCTTTCATTTGTATAAAGGGAGGACAAGGCATCCATAGATGGATATGTTATTGAATATAGAATTTGTCTGCTTAGACTCTTTGTGCATTCTCTTGCTGTTTAGCAGAGTTTCAGTGCTGCTTAGCATAAAGGATTTCCTATTTAGGAATCCTTCTCCCTTCTTGAGAGGCCTCTTGAGGGATTGTACTTCATTTTCCACATTTCAGGCTCAAGGCCAAGCCACCTCCTTCAGCTACAACATTATTCCTGTAGTAGGAAACATTGTGTTGCAGGGTGTTGCAGTGGAGGGTTCCACAACACCATTTCATTGGCTCATATTTCAGAGGAGGGAGCTTATATTCCTCTGAGAGGTTAGTGATGAAGATTCACGAGCTGATTGCACATCTTTGGCATCAGGCCAAGCACTTCCCATCTCCTACAACGCAGTCCATCTCCTTGACTGCATTATTTCTGAGTGTATTTGCAGTGGGGGATTACACCACTATTTTGGAGGATGAGATCATTAGTGATTGGATCAGCATTTCACTTGATAGATCCATTGGATGAGATTTAGCTATCATAAGCATCATCTTCAGCTATCTTCATCCATTTCCAGTTTTTGAGTTGCAGTTGCTACCCTGCAACTCCGACATTTCGGCAGATTTGCATATTTCAGCCAATCCTTCTAGGATTGTCTAGAAATTTCTTTTGGGAGACTATATCTTTGCTCCCCATATTGTATGAGCTATATATTGATATATTCATGTATTGGCATTAGTTTGCAGCAATTATTCTTCATAGATTGCACAGTCATAGCCATGGCTTTCTTCATGTAGCAGTATTTTTCATTTATCATGTATATGTTCTATTGAGGGTGGCATTGCCCCACTTGAGTGATTTTTTCCTCAAGGATTTGTATACATTGTTGCTGCTATGATCTAAAATTATGGTTATGTGGATCTTCTGGCATTATTTATGTTAATGTATCACTGCTACTCCATTGGTGTGTTTACATATTGTTGTTGCTCCACATTTGGAATATCTTAAGATATTCCCAATAGTGTAGAAATTCCCTATTTTGGGATATTACACCCTCACAAGTGAAATACTTCATTACTATCCTCATCATGGGCACATACCAGTCAAGGAGATGGGAAAAAGGGAAAATGGAATTGTTGTGATCTTTATACCTAGGTTTGAGGTATGGTTCATAATAACTCATGTCCAACTTTGCTTGTTTAAACCACCTCTCTCCCACACTAGGTATCCCTATACCAGCAGCAATGGCATTGGTGGAAATCTCAAAGTAACCCCAGCAAGATTGAATTTCTTGTCATGTAAATTGACGATGAATAGTCTTGTTAACTTCGAGTGATTTTGGACTTGCTGCACTTTCTCACAAAACTCAAATCAGCCCACATGTTTAAAGCAAGAAACAGTGAGAGGAGAGGCCATGAGTTCCCTTGTGGTGATGGGTTAAAATATTTTTATTTTCCCTCCCTTATTATCATTTCTCTTTGGCATTTTCTCCTCACTAACAATGCCAATATCCTCTTCTTCTAACATCTTTAAACTCTGATTTGTGAAACCCTAGGGTGCAAGTGACATGAATGAGGGGAAAGGGATGAGATGACTGGCTTGAAAGGTGAAAGGAATGAGTGTGAGTGAAGGGAATGAGTGAAGGGGAATGTGTGTAGGGACAAACTGAATGAAAATCCTAAATCAATGTAAATACCTTGTTTATGACTAATATTTATTTTAGGAAGATGAAACAAGGGTATAAATAGTGATCACAAGCTTTTAATTAGGGTTTCCATTTCCATGTAATTAAGAATCACCAAATAACTTAAAAGCAAGGTTAAAATGTGTACTTACTGCTTTGAGGGTTGTTTGGAGGACTTTGGTAAAATTTGGAAAAGTTTAGAAGTGATTTGGGCTGTTAGAAGACTCAGCATCTTTCTCTGGCTAGGCGCGCAACGCCACTGGTAAGCATACAACACTTATGGAAACGTGCAGCACCAAGCTCCAGGGACCCAAAACCTTCAGAAAACACGTTGAAAATTTCGGGCAAGGGCGCAGCGCCAAGGAACTTGCACAAATTCGCTCAAAAAACTCTGAAATTCTTCTTTGCTGAATGCTCTTGATGTTTTGAAAGGCAACAATGGCTCTTTTGAAATTTTAAATAGGCTTTATAGGCATGTGGAATTTTGATTTAACTTGAAAAAACCCACTTTATAATGTTTTGAAGTCTTCTTCCTTTTATCACTGATACTCTTTGACACTTTTTTCTTGCAGGCTTGATCAATTTGGAGTTGGCTTTTCATTTTCTCACTGAGGCTTGACATAATGGATTTGACAGCTTTGGGATTTAATTATTACATATATAGCATAAAATTACATTTGAAAAAATAAAATAAATTACATAAGTGACTTTTTATCAAAATGACATTTTGATAAAAAGTCTTGAAACTGAAAAATACAATCTTTAAAGCATAATGAAACCATCATGATGATCTTTTTAAATCCCTATTATATGTTTGATGGCCTCATTAGAATGAAGGGAAGACCTTGAAGAATGCAAAAACCCTAATGACCTAATGAAACTTCTTTTTTTACCTGAATTTGAATGAGATTTTGACTTAAAAACTTTTAAGTGAAAATAGAGCATTTCATAGGTTTATTATGCTCAAAGGGATATGGGAATGACTCAGAAATATGATCTTGGAGGGAGAAAAAAGTTTCTTTGACAATGACAACCACCAGCGGAGCAAATTTATTTCATGACCTAACGGAATGATAAAAAATTTATTTAGTATGGGACACCTAAGATGCACATGAAAATGTGTTTTGATCCCTGGTGGAAGTATGGAAAGAATGACACTAACATTGGCCTTATTTGGGATGGCATCTCCTTCTAGGTGTCAAGAACACCGTAGACCAAGTGCCTAACCATTGGATAAATACGGTCAAACAATCCAAAACACTGCAAATAACTTTAACTGACCTAAAAACCATTTAAAGAAACTGAAAATGACTCTGAAACTAACTCAAACTGACTCTAAAACTCTAAAAAGAACAAAAAATCAACAAGCTTTTTAGCCTTCACTTCGGGCCCCAAGCCTAGATGACCTTCTGCCTCAAACCTTGCAGAAAATATAAACTGGTATCTACAATGACAGTGAAACATTCTCTTAGAAGTTGCATCAGAAATAATAAAGTTTCAGGAGCCTACCATTGACTAGTCCTCCTGAACAGTCATCTCCATTCATCTCTTTTAGCAAATAGGCATTATGTCCTCGATAAGCCAAAATATTGTAGGGTCCCTTCCAAATATTTTCAAACTTCCCGTGCTTACCTTTATCTTCATTTCTTGCATCCCATCTCAGCACTACCTCCTCCAGCTAAAATTTATCTGCTTTGGCCTTTCGATCATAAATCTTCTTAATTCTCTCCTGAAGCTTAGAAGAAGTCTGAGAAAAATCCTCTCTTGTTTTTTGAAGTTGAATCATTTGATTGATTCGATGTTGCATATCATATTCTTCACTATCTGCCTCCTATAATAATCTCATAACTAGGACTGCAAGTGATGTAGGAAACACTGTATCTGTACCATAAACCAATTCAAAAGGTGACATACCTATAGATTTCTTGGTGCTCACTCGGTCTGCCCACAAAGCATTAGTAAGCTTCTGGTGCCAATATTTCTTGTTCTCCTCCAACATTTTCTTAATGATATTCACCAAAGATTTATTAGAGGACTCAACTAGTCCATTTCCCTATGGATAATATGTGGTGGAATGGCCCAATCTGATATTTTACTTATGACAAAACTCAATTATCTTCTTTGACTTAAATGTTGCAGCATTATATATAATAATCTTGTGAGGACAACCAAAATGAGACAAAATATTGGATTCTAAGAATTGAATGATTACAGTGTCCGTAGCTTGCCTTGTAGGAATAGCCTTGATCCACTTAGTGAAGTATTCGGTGGCTTTTAGGATCCATCTGTGTTGTGCCGATGGTGTGGGATGAATTTCCCCAAAAAATTCAATTCCCCACTGTTGAAAAGGAGAATTTACTACAATAGGCTTCAGCGGAAGAGGAAGGAGCTTCCTTTTTCCCTAAAAAACCTGACATTCATGACAATTCGTGACTGTTTTGTACAAATAAAAAAATAAAGTTGGCCAATAATACCCTACTCTCAACACTTTTTTAGTTGTTTTTTTCCAAAACAAATGACCTCCACAATCTCCCCTATGAAATTCATCCATTACTTGCTTAGCTTCATCTTCAACCAAACAATTCAAAAGAACACCTCTCGGATATTTCCAATAAAGGAAACTTCCTAGAATGCAGTATTTAACATATTTCAATTTCAAAGATCCACTCCTGGAGGAGGACTTAAGTGCTGAAGAACATATACTATATCATAATACCATGGTGAAGTAAGAAACATTTCAGATACCTATATTAAAGTGCCATCTCCTTCATCATCTGATATTGTTGCAATCAGGTTTATATCTAAAGCATGCAAGTTGGATTTGGCCATCAGCTTGGCTAATCCATGTCTCTTGATCAGTTTGGTAGGCCTAATATTAAGATCATATTCTAGCATAGTTGTTATCCACCTACCTCTCCGACCTTCAAGATCATTCTATGTGAGAATCTATTTTACCGCTGCATTTGGAACATAGGCAATAGTATGTGAATGGAGAATATAGATCCGAAAATATTTCAGAACTTCGATTAGGGCTAAAGTTTGTTTCTCAATAATTTCATATCGAAGAGCAACATCTCGAATGGCTTGACTAAAGAAATAAATGGGTTGTTCAACCCGGTCTGTCTTTTGCATCAAAACATTAAAAGCCTGAATCTCTTTTTTGTTCCGTGGAAAATATATCTTCTGAATGGCTACGACTCTGGAAGGATCAGTGTGAATGCAAACTTTGGAAATTATGTGACCAAGAAGTTTGCCTTAATCCATGGCAAAAGGAATCTTCTTTGGATTTAAATAAATCCTGAACTCCCTGCATTTCTGAAAAATAATCCTCAAATGATACAAATGTTGACCATAAGAACCAGAAAACACTGTCAAATCATCTAGATACACTACTAAGTAAACATCCTTTTCATTAGCAAAGGCTATATCCATCGCCCGCTAAAAAGTAGCCCCTGCATTCTTGAGTCCGAATGACATTTTAACATACTGAAATGTTCCCCAAGGTGTTGTGAAAGCAGTCTTCCCTTGGTCTTCTTCATGTACCAAAATCTGATTATAACTTGAATATTCGTCAAGTAGTGACATCCGTGATGCTCCAACTACCATTTGCAGAACATGGTCCATCTTGGGAAGGGGGTAATTATCCTTTAAAGATACCTTATTCAAATTCCAGAAATCTATGCATAATCTTATCTCTCTGGTATTTTTCCTTACCGGCACCAAATTTGAAATCCAATCAGAAAACTTAATTGGCACAATGATACCTGATTTGTACAGTCAATTACCTCTTTCTCGATGGATGGCAACAATCTTGGGTTTATCCTCCTTAACTTATGCCTGATGGATTTCTGAGCCAGCTTGATGGGAATAGTGTGTTGAATAATATTATTATCATAAACTTTCAAATCTGCATAATCCCATGCAAAAATATCAAAAAATTCAGAAAACAATTTGATATACTTATCTTTGGCTTTGGGAGACAATGTATTAGACAACTTAGCCATCTTGGGCTTGTCTGTTGTTCCAATGTTCATATCTTCCACACCTTTTTCTGTAGGAGTTCTGTTTGTTAGAGTCGAGTATCTTCATCCCTCCGTCAGAGATCAAAATATCTTATGTTGCATTTCATTTTAGGTGTCTCATTCAGTTCAGTCAGCTGCATTCCATTAGGAGCATGGATCATCTGACGGAGGAGTCTTGTCACTCATATCCCTCATGTCTTGTACCTGCTGGCCTTGGCATAGTCTTGTTCATCAAAATTCATCAAAAGCATTTACAGTCATTTAAAGTCATGTTTGGTCTTAAAGTTGGCAAAAAGTCATTTTAAGATTTTTAGTCTCATTAGGTCTAGGGTTTCGTTAATTTAGTCTTCAGAATGTCTAATAATGTCAGCAGGCACATGAGGGAGGTTCGAAATAAGTTTTCATTGCAAAAATTTCATCGTCATAATGCTTGATAATGATTCTTCTTCAAAACTCTGTTTTGAAGAAAAATCATCAATTTCATCTTTTGTAATAAATGTAATGTAATTCTCAAAAGTTTTTCAGTTGTAAAGTTCTTCATGCGCAACCTTGGTCACCTTTGCCAAACCCCATGCCAGCTATCCCTGCAAAGACAAACAAGAGATTCATCATTCAGCTCAAAAAATCACAAAGGAAACAAAAACAGAGTTTATGTGAAAAGTGCCAAAGTTTTCAACATTAGAAAGTGGGTTTGCCAAATGAAAAATCAAATTCTTTGATATATATAAGATATTTTCATATTCAACAATCCATTTGCATACCAAGAGACATCATTGAGCCAAGACAAATCGTGGAGGGCGAAAATAGTGTTTGAGATTGACTGTTGCAGCGCACTGGGTGAAGGTCGCGACGCACTGGCTGGTCGCGGCGCATAGGGCCGCTCATCTCCATGTATTTTTGAATGGTCGCGGCGCACACAGAGAATGCGGCGCACTGGGTGGTGCGCGTGACGCATTGGCCCGAAACATAAAATTTTTGCTAGTCTTCTCCAAAATCAAATTTTCTTGGTTGCTCCATGCTCGAGTAAGTCAAAGCCATTTTCTTATTGTTCATAACTCATATTTGGTGTTGATTGAAATGGATTATGAGAATTGGAATGCCAAAAACTTAAACCCTATCACCTTGTTAAAAAATTGCTCCTTAGGGTTTTAAAGTTGGTGTTTTAAAATAGTTTTGTGCCACATACTTCATTTCCCATCTTGTTTATTCCTCACCTCACTGTTATACTATTATCACAGTCCCTCCCCTATTCCCTTATATCCCAGGTCACTCATTTCTAAGCCCCATTTCCCTATCCATAAATCATTTCATTTCCTATCACTCTCCCTTTTCCATTTCACTTATAAAAGTTCCCAAACCCCAAGTTTCCCAAACATTCAGTGGCTATCCCTACACCTCTGATATCACTTGATTAAACTCCATTGTTCCCGCTGCCCTTTTTCTCCTACAGTCCTCCCCTTTGACATACATTTGGCACTAAAACCAAAACATCAAAATTCTCATACACCTTGCGTTAAACTTGAGTACCATGGAGACAGACACTGATACATCATATGACAGAGATAGTGATTCTACCACTGAGCTACATGCACCTAGAAGGCCTCGTAAAGGTGGCAGACATGTGAGAGAGGAGCCCACCTCATTGACTGAACTGCAGGCTTGCCCACTTACAATGGCATGTTTTCGAGAGCAGTCATGCTATCAGTATTGTGAGATGATTGCTAGGATTTGTCATCATCAGGAGTTGGCTCGTTTGTTTGTATTACATTTACATGATGTTCAGGTAACTCCTGCTGGTGTAAATTTCACTTTGACACCGGAAACCATCTCTCAAGCAACAGGAATACCGAATGTGGGTGAACAGTGGAACAAAAGACAGCAGGTGGACAGAGTGCATTATGAACCATATATCAGGCCTAGCTATGTGAGACAGCTCAGCAGAGTATTCCCATTCCGGTTCCTAAAGGAATCCTATGCGCCTCTGATGAAACTCATTATCAGATATTTCAGTTGTGAGGGCCGGTTTTCACGCCTGTATGCCTACCACATCCGGTTATTGATGCATTTCACAAGAGTGAGGATGATGAACATTCCTTATTTCATGTGCCGGAACATCGAGAGAATGACCACTCTTGTGCAGAAGAAGACTCCCGAGTAGCAGCACAACAATATTTATCACTATGCGCTCATCAAGATCATTGTTGTACATCAGCTTGGATTGCAAGGAATTTCATGGGAAGACTTCATTTCCCATGAGTTCTTCATAGCCCCTTAGGTTCCTCCGGAGGTTGTCCATGATGCAGGTGAACCTTCACATTAGTATGGAGATAAGGAGGCAGAGACTATTAGTGTGTCGACATATGTCACTTATCAGAGAGGCACGAGAGGATTATTTGCAGCAGCCCGACGAGTACTATCTCCACCCGGGGTGGAAGGGGTCTCGTTTCCGTCATCAGCAGCACAGGTACAGGTACAGGACAGAGGAAAGAGGCCTATGCAGGATGAGGGCCCTTCAGGAGGCCAAGATACTGATTTTGTACTCATCGATGAGGATTTGAGCTCTCCAAGCTCAAAGTTGAGAGAGACCATTCAGGAGCAGAAGGCTGAGATAGACACATTGACCGACAAATTGCAGAGAGCTCAATGGGTCATAAAATACTTGGATTAGCGGAACAGACAGTTGGAGGATCAGCAAACAATCAAGGAGTTGCAAAACATCCGTGAGAACCGACATGACACCCATTGAGCGTGAGATTTGGCTTGAGAGGGTCAACATTCATCTTGAGAATTTGTTGGAGAATGACAACAAAGAAAAGAACATGCTCAGGCACATGAAGAACCATTATTGGGCGCGAACTCATGTTTGCAAAGCGAGGATGAAGATCCTGAAAGCGAGGCTAAGGAGGGCACTAAAGCGTCGCAAAAGGAATGTTAGGCTCCAAATCTTGGCCGAAGCTTCTTTGATTGAGCATAGTACTTGATGAGGGACCTTTAGTGCAAATTTCAAGGAATTTGGAAAAATTTTTGTCATTTTTGAATTTTTTGGTCACAAAACAAATTTTCCTGCCCGACGCGTAGCACCACTTTGTGCGAGCTTATAATTGGAAAATCTTCAGGGGGAAAGCTTTGTATTTCTATTTTTTTTATGAAAAATTATGCATGCTCATGGATTACCTAAGTATTTCATCAAGTTTTGGGTTGCCTAAAGGGTCAAAAACACCCTAAAAATGGCCTTTCTGCCACTTTTTGCACACACAGGAAGCAGTGTTGGGAGCTTGGACTTTTGGAGAGGCAAATGGAAATCAAATATAGAAATTCCACTTGGGTTGGAACATAGACAGGTAGGGTTTTCCAACGAGATATCATGCGCTCAATTTGGACTTCGGGAAGGGCCTCAAAATCAGCCTCAAACTTGTGCTACGCATAGAGATTTCAGGTGCGGCGCATAGGGAAATTTGGCCTATTTTTCACTCAGGAGCTCAGACTTTCGCCTAGTTTTGGCTAGTTTGACTTTTTCATGTAACTCTTGATGTACCTTGATGTAATTTCATGACCATGATGTAATTTTGGCACATTTTTACTCATCTTATTAGATTCATTCACCAAAAAGTGAAATGTAAGTGAATGAATCAGTTTCCTATCATATAGAGGCAAGTTGTTTCATTGCCTATTTTCCAGTTCCTAGTTTAGATATGGTTGAAACAGCTCCTAGAATGGTGATCTCAACCCCTAGAGGCATGGGAATGAGTTAGGTTTGTCTATATCATGTAATTCATCAATCATTTTCAGGGTTGGACATTTGGGATTGCTTGGCACTTCATTGTACATTTCATCTCTGCAATTTTGGCAAAGGAATAGACCAGGGTTTGCAGCACTCTTTGGGATCCATGTGGCTCTATGTTTTGATGGTGTGTTTCTCTATGTGATTGTAAGTTCACTGATGTTTTATGTGTATCATTTCCCTTCTCATTGCTTCTTAAATTAAACAAATGAGTGATAAAGGTAGAATTCATTAGATTGTTGTGCTCTGCCTTGAAATTTTGTTTAATTTTCCATGTTTTCATCTGTTTGAAGAGGATCCTTGAAAGCCTCTTTCCCTCTTCTGCTCCTCAATTGATGCAGACAATAATTAAATTCAATTCAAAACATAAAAACAATTGCCTTCCTTGCCCCAATGTTAGGTCCCTATATTACTAGTATAGTCCCTTATTATTGTTAGTGTAACCCCATTATTGTTATTATTGTGCCCCTGTAACCCCCATATTGTTATTATTGTGCCCTTAAATTATTATTGTTAGGTCAGCTAGGATTACATTGTGGCCCACTAGGATTACATCGTGGCCCCATGGAATCCTATATATAGAAAGGAGGTTTTGTAATTTGTATCATCCAAGAATTTTTCATTCATGTAATGTATTGGAGGTTGCCCCCTCGAAGTGGCTTATTTATAAGGCGTTGATATCTCTTTTCTTCTATTTTTGGAGTTGGTTTCACAACATTTGGAATCAAAGCTTTGAATTCTAGGGTTTCGCTACTCCAAACAGGTCATCGTGGAATTTTCGCTATAACTTGTTTTCTATGAAGTTTCAGAAGCTGAAATTTTTAGGGTGTGAAGGCGAAATCCTGAGGAAGATCATCTAAAAATTTCAGAGCTTGGTACGCAATATTTTTGGAGATATGATCTATGGAAGTTAAGCCTTTTTTCAGGCTCCTAAACAAGTCATCGTGGCATTTGCGCTATAAAAAATTTTCTACGAAGCTTGAGAATCTGAAATTTTTAGGGTGCGATGCTGAAATCCTGAGGAAACTTGTCACAAAATTTCAGAGCTTGGTTCGCAATATTTTTGGAGATATGATCTGTGGAAGGTAGTGCTTTTTCAGGCTCCCGAATTCATCTCAAAGAGGTGATCGTGGGAAAATTTCAATAACTCTCTTTCTAAGCATCGGATCGGAGTGCTGTAAAAATAGGTCGCAAGTACACGGACTGCAGTTTTTTTGCTATCAATTTCATAGGTGAAGGACAAAACAGGGACACGTGGAAAGTCCTACAAGTTCACTCTACTGAACCAGTCCATATTTAGGTCATTGTGGGAGATTGGACATAACTTTGTCTTGGGGAATCCAAATCAGGTCAGACTTGTGGAATTCAAAAGATAATTCAGAGGGCTACTTCAATGCTGAATTTTAGATATTGAAGAGCCACCATCACAGAGATAATCTAATTTCAATATCAAGCTCCTCAAAAGAAAGAAAAAGGTGTGTATTTTTTTTCCAAATTTCATAATTCTTGTTTGAAGAATCAATTTGAATTGATTCCAAGGGCATATTGTAGAATAGATATCAGTATTGGGTTCTAAATAATGGCCCCAAAAAATAATTCAACACCCATTAAGCCTTTAGAAGGCTCTACTATGACTCATGAAGACGAAGAATGGCAACATGACATATCAAAATTACAAGAGCAAGTGCAACAAATTTCGCTCTCGCAAAGAACAACAAAAAATGAAATGGAAGTTTTGAAGAAAGGCGTGGAAACTAAGATGGATGGTTTGAAGAAAGGCGGGGAAGCTAAGATGAATGGTTTGGAAGCTAAAATGGATGGCATGGAAGTCGGCATGGAAGCTAAGATGGATGACATGTGGAAGGCCCAAAGATGGATGAAAAAATGAAAGACAACATGGAAAACATGAAGAAAGATCTAAAAGCAAACATGGAAGGTTTGAAAAAGTTGATACAACAAATGTTTCCTAATGGTGAAAAGATAGTAGAGGAAACTCATGATGAGAACAAAATAAATGCTAATCATGATTTCACAAACTCTAATGTTGGCGGGAAGAACCACCATATTCCAAAAATAGATATGTGGAAGTTTGATGGAAAGGATCCTGTAACATGGATACTACAGATGGAGCAATATTTTGATCTCAATAATGTGAAAAACACAAAAAAGGTACGCATTGCAACTTTACATTTAGAGAAAAATACATTTGTATGGTATTGATGGCTTTGCTCCCGTAAAAAAATTGTCACTTTGTCAATTTTTATGGAGGAAATGATATCACATTATGAGGATACAAAGAGCAACACCTTCTTTAGAAAATTGATAAATCTCAAACAAAAGGGTTTAGTGGGGGAGCACATTGAGGAATTCCAAAAATTGAATATAAGGGTAACTGATATTCCAGAGGAACACGGGATTGATCTCTTTTCTTCTATTTTTGAAGCTAGTTACACAACATTTGGTATCAGAGGTTTGGATTCTAGGGTTTCGCTGCTCCAAACAGGTCATCGTGGCATTTTCGCTATAACTTTTTTTCTACGAAGTTTCAGAAGCTGAAATTTTTAGGGTGTGAAGCCGAAATCCTGAGGAAGCTTGTCTAAAAATTTCAGACCTTGGTTCACAATATTTGCGGAGATATCATTTGTGGAAGTCAGGTCTTTTTTCAAGCTCCTAAACAGGTCATCGTGGAATTTTCGCTATAAATCTGTTTCTACGAAGGTTCAGAATCTGAAATTCATATGGTGCGAAGCTGAAATCCTGAGGAAATTCGTCAAAAAATTTCAGAGCTTGGTTCGCAATATTTTTTGAGATATGATCTGTGGAAGGTAGTGCTTTTTCAGGCTCCTGAATTTCATCTCAAAGAGGTGATCGTGGGAAAAGTTCAATAACTCTCTCTCTGGGCAGTGGATTTGACTGCTGTAAAAATTGGTCACAAGTACACAGAATTTATTTTCTTGGCTATCAATTTCAGAGACAAAAGACCAAACAATGACACTTGGCAAGTTGTACAAGTTCGCTCTACTGAACTAGTCCATAATTAGGTCATTGTGGGAGATTGGACACAACTTTGTCTTGGAGAATCCAAATCAGGTTAGACTTGTGGCATTCAAAAGATAAATCAGAGGGATATTTCATTTCTGACTTTCAGATATTGAATATTCGCAATCACAGAGATAATCCAATTCCAATATCGAGCTCCTCAAAAGCAAGTAAAAGGTGTGTATTGTTTTTCCCGAATTGCATAAATCTTGTTTGAAAAATCAGTTTGAAGTGATTCCAAGGGCCTATTGAGAATATATTTCAGTATTTCATTCTGAAATGCCTCCTAAAAAGAATTCAACACCCATTAAGCCCTCATAAATCTATACTATGATGCATGAAGTGGAAGAATTGCAATATGAGATATCAAAATTACGGTACCAAGTGCAACAAATTTCGATCTTACGAAGAGCAACCGAAGCTGACATAGATGGTTTAAAAGAAGAAATGGAGGCTAAGTTGGATGGTTTAAAGGATAAAATAATAGCTAATATGGATGATAAATTAGTGGAAGATGACATCGAGCATCAACAACAAGTTCTCCAACTCTCAAAGGATAACCTAACTTTGGTGCAGAATCTAATGAAACAACAGGAATATCAACATCACATCGAAAGAAGTTCTGAAGCAGTCACAAAAATAAGAACTCGACAAGTACGATCAATTTCAGAGTATCTCAGCAAGTGGAAGAACTTTCCTGTAGAAGATTCCACATGGGAGGATGAGAATTTTATACAGAAGCATCAAGAAATAATCAAGCGTTGAGGACAACACTTGTTTGAAGGAGAGGGGCATGTTAAGTCCTTATATTAATAGTGTAGCCCCTTATTATGTTAGTGTAGCCCCCCTTATTGTTATTATTGTACCCCTGTAACCCCCATATTGTTATTATTGTGCCCTTACATTATTATTCTTAGGTCGGCTAGGATTACATTGTGGCCCCACTAGGATTATATTGTGGCCCCATGGACTCCTTGTTACACCATTTTTTGGTCATATAACCTATTATTATTAGATGAACCCAAGTACACCATGTAAGACCAATTTTACCCTAAGTAAAATTTCTTTCACCATATAAAATAACTCATTTGTTTATATTTCCTGGTCATATTTAACCCAAAATAAGGAACTTAATTAAATAAATCCTTATTTATTTAATTATTCCCTAAGAATAAGTTATTTAAATCATTATTTAAATAATATTCTTAGTTAAATTTGACCAAATCATCTATAAATAATTAAATAAACCATTATTTATTTAATTATATTCCCATCACTTCCCTAAAATGATAAATAAACCATTTATTTATTTATTATTTATAAATAAAGGGATTGACCCAAGTCAAGAACCCTTTTCCCTCCAACAAATATAATAAAATATTCCTAAAGGGTGCTTCTAGAATTCGATTAATAATATTTTATTCATGCACCGAGTTCTAGACCGCCCCAATATTTTGTTATAAATAGGAGGGCTTTCCCCATTCATTAGTCACCTTCATTGCATTAGATCACTCTGGATCTTCTCTTGGTCACCATTTTCCATTTTGCTTTGTGAACTCCCATTGAGTTCTATGTTTGCCTTTCCACATCCATAAGAGAGAGAAATGCTAGATCTGAAACACTGAGGACTTCCAAGAACCCATCCCACTGAGGAGAACCGGAAAACACATTTCTTGTTTTCCTCTCAGGTGCCCCATTCTTTAATATAATACAAAATTCTTTTATATACATTCTTCTTGTCTTGTTCATTGGATCTATGGAGCTATGTTATTTTTTATCTGCTTAATATCTTTTGTGCTTAGATCTAAATTTGTGCAGCAATCTTAAAGGTATTTTGCAGCCATAATCGATATTAGGGCTATTTGTTATGCGTAGCTAAAGAGTGATCTTTTACAATGAAAGAATCATGCTAACCTCCTATATACTGAAGGAGGTTTTGTTCATTTGTATCATCCAAAAATTTTTCATTCATCTATAATGTATTGGAGAGTTGCCCCCTCGAAGTAGCTTATTTCTAAGGCATTGATATCTCTTTTATTTTATTTTTGGAGTAGTTACACAACACCCAATCGAAATTTGCAAAGCGTTAGACAATCATCCCGAATTTAGCGCGCCACATGAGTTGCTCCCAAAAAACCCCAGATACGATAAATCCTTTCCTTATATACCTAGCCTAAAATAAACTTTTATTTCAAGTCGTCTCTGCCTGCTGATTAATTCTGTCAGATTGACCCCAGAGAGCTCCCTCTCCCCGACGGGGTAGGGCTGGGCCTACCGCACCTGAGCGTGGCTTCTGATGTTACCCCCCGAACTCGCCTTCCTTCAGCCTGGTGTAGATTTTGGTGCAATAACATAGTGGCGACCATACTGGGGAATCAAAATGGTTTTCTTGTTAGTGTTATTTGTTTTATAAGCTACAAACGGAGCCTGAAGTTATGCCAGGTAGCCTTCCAAATGCTCTTGCTTTGCATTAGCGAAAGTAGATAAACGCTGCTTCAGTAAATCTCCGATCTAGTTTGTAAATGTGACACTTGACTTGTAAATTGCCCCCAGTACATCAGATCGTTCTGGACTTTTAGGTGATGAGTCTAGAATTTGATAGGCTGAACAAGTTGGTTTTGTCCCTTTGATTTTTGAAAATAATTCAACACAATGGCTTCCAGAAGACATGCTAGAGAAAATCTGGATCCCGATCCACCTCTAGTGTATGAGAATCCCAATCTGATTTCAAGAATTCTTCGTCGAGAAAGTCCTGTGATTCCTCTATTCAAATCTCATTCATGTCCCGCTGTTTTTGAATATCTTGAAGATCTATAGTTTGATGAAAAATTTGAGTTGTCGTTGTTTGAGACTAAGTCTGAAAGTGCTATTGGTTCTACTGTCATAAATCCCGAGTTTATCAAGTATCTTGAAATTGAACAGGCTAATAGATCTATTGACAGTTACATCTTGAATATTCAAAATTCCATTGTGGCAACAAACATTCCCGAATTCATAGAGTCTGCATCTGAAACACTTGGGCCATCAGCAGTTACATCTGGTTCACAAGTTCATACCGAGCCTCCTTTCATTCCTACCATTCCCGTGCAACCATCTATCCCTGATCAACAATCTACAGTAGTATCGCTTCCATCCACACCACATACACCTCATACATCTATTGCTCCTACTCCTCCTATATCTCCAAGACCGGTTATAAATCCACCCAGAGCAATGGCTGCCAGTTTCGCACCCCTTGTCTTGCCTCAAAACTTGGATGCCATGCCCGTTGATTATCAAAGTAAAATCCCATTGTTTGATGGCACTCCTCAAAGTGTCACTGCTCAGCAACATATTGATAGAATGGCAGATTTCTTTGATCTTCATGAGATTGATGCAGAAAATGTGACCATGAGATTATTTGTGCAAACTTTTGGAGGTGAAGTAAGAAAGTGGTTCAGAGCTTTGCAGCCTAGAAGTATTGTTACGTTGGCTGAGCTTCAGAGACAATTCTTGGATCGGTGGGAAGTAAAGAAAGATCCTCTTCAGATCACTTCTGAATATACAAAGATCAAGCGCAACATAGGTGAGTCAGTCCAAGACTATTGTATTAGATTCAATGCGGTTTACAATGCAATTCCCGATGATTTAAGGCCATCTAGGAAGTCGGCTTTGCTTAAGTTTCCGAATGTTTTTGATCCAGACATGGCCTATCAATTTAGAGAAAGAGATCCGGCCACTTTGGAGGACATGCAGAAAATTGCAGTGAGTGTTGAAGCTAACTTGAATGACAAGAGAGCTAGATTGAGAGCTGAAAAGAAAGTCGCAATAAAGGAAGAGGCTTCTACTTCGGATCAGGTACTTCGTAAGGTGGAAAATATGATTGAAAGATTCACACTTGATAAGCCTAAACCACAGATCAGAAATCCTAACTTCCGTGGCTAGAAGCAACCACAATTCAGGATCAAACAATGACAGCAGCGAGCACATGAACCACTAGCAGCACAACAACAGGTAAAGACTCCTTTACAGCAGAATTTTGTTGGTCCGGAATCAGATGATGAAGAAAATGTAATAGGGGAAGAAAATCACTTCTTTACCCCTGATGATATGCCAACCTATATCACGAAAGATGAGGAATATACAGAAAACTCAGCTGTACAAAAGGATGAGGATTTTATCTTGGCAAATGAGACAGCTCTTGAAGAAGAGTCGGATGAATATCAGAGAGGTTATATGAATGCTTTTTCTGCCCAACAGTGACAATATTCACTTAGAAACAGAGATGTGCCTATCAATCCAATCCAAAAGAGGAAGGAAGTTTCAGCACCAAAGAATGATGCACCCATTGCACAGAAGAAGGGAAAAGAGGTAGCTGATCCCGCTACTAGCAAGTCACCATCAGCAAATTAAATATCTAATCAGCCAATTGTATCGAGGGAGAAAGCTGGAAAGAAGGATGCTCCAGCCAAAGAGGTAGAAAAAGCTTCAGTTTTTAACTTAGAGAGTGAAATAGCTAAGTTAAAAGTTTCCATTCCTTTGACTGAGTTGATGAGAAATAGCAGCTACAAGGGTCAAGTATCTAAAATTTTGAATTTCGATCCAATGTCTGATATGGTGAATGTGGAAGATGATCAACCTGAGTTGATCTTTGGTCCAGCATTGGATGGTGAGTCTCCCGATAGTGATGTGCCTCCTTTTTATATCAGCCTTAGATTGCATGATTTTGTGTTACATAATGCCATGTTTGATCCTGGAGCTTCTCATAATCTCATGCCAAGGGAAATCATGGAGAAATTGGGATTGGACATCACTATGAAATATCATGATCTTTATTCTTTCGATTCCAGCAGAGTAAGATGCATTGGTCTTATCAAATATTTGGTGGTTATTTTAGATCAGATTCCGACTAAGAATGTTTTGATGGATGTGGTTGTGGTGGACATTCCTCCTAGATTTGGCATGCTTCTTTCCAGATATTGGGGAGCGAAACTAAAGGGAACCTTGCAGCTTGATTTCTCCTATGCTACCATTCCTTTGTTTGGTCAGATGAGAAAACTATATCGGGAGCAAAAGATGAAGTATATGATCACCAGCAAGGAGAAACTGGTAAATCATCCGATTAATTATGTACATACAGATTTAGAGTCTTTTTTTTTGTATTCAGATAGTTTCAATGATGTAAATAGTCAGTTAGTTGAAGTAGAGGACATTCCGGAGATCAAATAAAATTTTAGAGAAGTTTTCAAGAAAGAGAGACAAGAACTTGAAAGTTCCACTAAGCAATTAGCCTTCCGACAGCAACAAAAAGTTGATGGACAGCAAGCAGAAATAACAAAGCGAACATAATTTCGGCACTTGGAAGAAGATGAAGATGGTTTGTGGACCATGGATTTCAATGGTGGAGTAGGAAGTGATGGTGCTGGAATCAGTATTTGGGTACGCAGCCCTTTTTCCGCCCCAAACAAGGTACCGAGTAATGTAAGGGTCTGCTCTTATAAATTAGCTTTTGATTGTTCGAATAATGAGGTAGAATATGAAGCTTTGATTGCTGGTCTGAATGTTCTTAGAAAGTTGAATGCTAAGAGGATTTCAGTATATGGCGACTCTGAGTTGGTAATTAAGCAAGTGAAGGGTGAATTCCAAGCTAAGCATCCTCGAATGCGGGCTTACCGAAATGCTGTTCTTGATATCTTGAAATTGTTTTCAGACTATACTTTGACTTGTATCCCTCGTATTCAGAATGGTATTGCAGATGCACTTGCAAAGGCAGCAAGTAATTTTAAGATTCCGATGAACTCAAGTAACAAGTTTGAAATTCATGTGAAACATCGTGCGACTGTCCCAGACAATCAAAGGTATTGGCAAGTATTCCAAGATGATGATGAGATTGATGAATTTCTGCAAAACGAAGGCAAATTCAAAGACTCTTCAATTGATATGGAGCATGATGATGGTGAGACTGATGAGAAAATCAATCAGATGGAAGTATTGCAGCTGAAAGATAATGTTATTCCTAAAGGCTTGATACCTTTAGAAGAGCTTTTTGATCACGATGACGTAGCTAGAAAAACAACCTTGCGCCCAACTGAAAAGGGAGTTGAAGATGTGAACATTGGATCAGCTGAGAATCCAAATATGGTGAAATTGTCCAAAGCATTGCTACCAAAGGTAAAAGTAGAATATGTTAGTTTATTGTCTTCTTTTGCTGATGTATTTGCTTGGGACTATTCAGATTTGAAGACGTATGATACAAATATAATTCAGCACACCATTCCAATTAAGCCAAATCAAAAGCCTTTTAGGTAGAAATTGAGAAGGATAAATCCAAAGTTGCTGCCCTCAATTGAGAAGGAGGTGAATCGATTATACAAGGCTAGTATTATTGTTCCTATAAGATTTTCAGATTGGATTTCCAAGTTGGTGCCTGTCCACAAGAAGACAGGTGAGATTCATTTGTGCATTGATTTTAGGAATCTGAATAAGGTCTCTTTGAAAGACAATTATCCATTGCCCAAAATGGATCACATACTTCAGCAAGTAGGTGGAGAATCTCGTATGTCGCTACTCAATGGTTATTCCGGGTATAACTAAATTCTGGTCCATGAGGATGATAGAGACAAAGCAGCGTTCACCACTCCGTGGGGAACTTTCCATTATGCTAAAATGCCTTTCGATTTGAAGAATGCTGGTGCGACATTTCACCACGCAATGGATATGGAATTTTCAAATGAGAAAGATGTTTTTTTAGTTGTGTATCTTGATGATTTGACAGTCTTTTCCAATTCTGATGAAGAGCACCTTTACCATTTGAAGATTGTTTTTCAGCGATGTAGAAATTATGGTGTGTCACTCAATCCGAAGAAGAGTTTGTTTGCCATGGATGAGGGAAAACTTCTTGGTCATATTATCTCAAAAGATGGCATCCGTATTGACCCAACTCGAGTTGAATCTATTCAGCAAATTGACCTTCCTCGGAACAAAAAGGAGATTCAGTCCTTCAATGGTAAGATGAATTTTTTACGCCGCTTTGTGCCTAATCTTGCTAAACATCTAAGAGAGATTACAAACATGCTTAAGAAAGACAGTGCAGTGAAGTGGACCGAGGAGGTGGTAAAGTATTTCAATTTAGTGAAGTTGGTTCTTTATTCAGCTTCGGTTTTGATCAGCCCGAATTATACTCAGGATTTTATTTTATTTTCATTTGCTTTGGAGCATACTATGGCAGCATTATTAATGTAGAAAAGAGATGGGCATGAAAAACCAATTGCTTTTTTCAGCCGTACCATAAGAGATGCAGCCTTGAAATATAACATCATTGAAAAGCAAGCTCTTACTCTTGTGAAAGCATTAAAGGATTTTCGCGTATATATTCTACATTCTCATATTCTTGCTTATGTTCCTAACGCTGCTGTTAAAGATGTTTTAGTGAAAACAGATCCGGAAGGAAGACGGGGAAAATGGATTGCTGCCTTGTTGGAGTATGATGTGGAGATAAAGCCTACAAAGCTTATCAAAGGACAAGGGCTGGCTAAGCTAATGGCTGAGTCAAATTTACATGCCTTGGACATTAATCTCATTACTGCTATGTCCGAGGAGAATGAGGAAAGTTCATCAGTTCAGGTATCAGAAATCTTTGTGCTTTCTCCTTGGTATTCAGATATTGTATATGTGCTTCAAAATTTGTCACCACCGCCCGGCATGGTTAGAAACAAAAGTAGAACTCTGAAATTGAAGGCTGCTAAGTTTTGTATTTTGAATAATTCACTCTATTGGAAAGATCCTGGTGGTGTTTTGCTGAATTGTTTGGTTGAAGAAGAAGCAAAGCAGGTTATGGAGGATTTTCATAGGGGAGATTGCAGGGGTCACCTTTTTTGGAAAGCAACGGCCAACAAGATTTTGAGGGCGGGATATTATTGGCCGACACTTTTTGCTGATGTGTATAAGACTGTCAAAAGCTGTCATGAATGTCTGATTTTTGAAGGGAGGAAGAAATTGCAGCCTTTTCCACTTAAGCCCATTGAGGTAAGTGCCCCTTTTCAGCAATGGTGTTTGGATTTCATTGGCGAGATTCATCCCGCTTCTTCAGCCCAGCATAAGTGGATCCTCACAGCGACAAATTATTTCACGAAATGGATTGAAGCAATTCCCACCAGGCAAGCTACAGATTCGGTAATAATTTCATTCCTTGAGAATAATATTTTGTCTTGTTTTGGTTGCTCGAATAAGTTAATCACTGATAACGCAGAAACTTTCAAATCAAAAAGGATGATTGAGTTTTGTAACAAGTATCATATCATTTTGGGACACTCAACCACTTATCATCCGCAAGGCAATGGATTGGCGGAGTCTTCCAACAAATATTTGGTTAACATCATTAAAAATTTGTTGGAAATAAACAAGAAAAGTTGGCATAAGAAGTTGGTCAATGCACTTTGGGCAGATCGAGTGAGTCAGAAGAAATCCATTGGTATGTCCCCTTTTGAGTTATTTTATGGAGTTGATACAGTGTTTCCTACCTCTCTCGCAGTTCCAGTGGTCAAACTTCTACAGGAAGCTGGCAGTGAAGATGATCATATGCAAAGAAGAATAAATCAAATGATCCATTTGCAGCAGACGAGAGAAGAAGTTTTCCAAAACACATTCAAGCTGTAAGAGAGAATTAAGAAAATCTATGACAGAAAAGCAAAGGCGGACAAGTTTCAATTGAAAGAAGTGGTGCTGAAATGGAATGCAAGAAATGAGGAAAAGGGAAAGCAAGGTAAGTTCGAAAATCTCTGGAAAGGACACTTTAAAATTGTTGCATATTGAGGTCAGAATGCTTTTCTTCTGAAGGAGATGAATGGGGAAGATTGTCCAGGAGGGCCGGTCAATGGTCGACTGCTCAAGTGGTATCATTTCTGAGATGTTTTCTGCTGTTTACATTGTCACTGTACATACCATTTATTTGAGTTTCATTGCAAGTGTGTGCTGTGATCTTTTCTTCAGTTTGGGGTCCGAAGTGAAGGCTATAATTCTGAAGAATGATTTCAGCTTTGGTTTGATTTTGTCTAGTCACGTGTTTCAGTCATTTCAGTTTCAAAATTGAGTCAGTTTGAGTCAATTTTCCAGTCAATAAATGAGTCAAGAGTCTTGTGTTGATTTTTCGAAGTTATGGACTCCATAGCCGAATGGACGAAGGCACTGCCTACTCTCCCAGAAATTTTTAGTTCTTGGCACCTCCAAGGAGCTACCATCCCCATTGGAGCCAATGTTAGAGTCGGTCTCTTCATCCCTCCTTCAGAGATCAAAATATCTTGTTGCATTTCATTTTAGGTCTCTCATTCAGTTCAGTCAGTTGCATTCCATTAGGAGCATGGATCATCTAACGGAAGGGTCTTTTCTCTCATATCCCTCATTTCATGTACCTGCTGGTCTGTGTCTGTTTATCAAAATCAATTTTAAAGTCATTTACAGTCATGTTTGGCCTCCTGTTTGCCAAAAAGTCATTTTAGGGTTTTTAGTCCCACTAGGTCTAGGGTTTCACAAATTTAGTCTTCAAAATGTCTAATAATGTTAGCAGGCACATGAGGAAGTTTCAAATAAGTTTTTCATTGCAAAAATTTCATCGTTATAATGCTTGATCATGATTCTTCTTCAGAACTCTGTTTTGAAGAAAAATCGTCAATTTCATCCTTTGTAATATATGCCATGTAATTTTCAAAAGTTTTTCAGTTGTGAAGTTCTTCAGGCGCAACCCTGGTCGCCTTTGCCAAATTCCATGCCAGCTATCCCTGCAAAAAATAGACAAGAGATTCATCATTATTTCAAAAATCAAAGGAAACAAACAAAAACAGAGTTTATATTAAAAAGTGCAAAGTGCCAAAGTCCGCAACATTAGAAAGTGGGTTTGTCAAAAGAAAAATCAAAGTCCTTTGTGTATATAAGACATTTTCATATTCAACAAATTCATTTGCACCAAGAGACATCATTAAGCTGAGTCAAACTTTGGAGGAGAGCGAAATTGAGTTTGGAGGCTGAGACTATGTGTGAAATCGCCTGCGCGGCGCACTGGGTGAAGGTCGTGGCTCACTTGCTGGTCGCGGCGCACAGAGCCGCTCATCTCCTTGCAAAACAGAACCGGCGCGACGCACATACCCGTCGCGGCGCACAGGGTCGACAACGAAATTTTTCATCATTTCTCCACAAAAATTCAAATCAACTCAGTTTTCCTCGCTCCAAGTAAGTTTATGAAATTGCCATTAACATGTTTGGTGCTGAGTGAAGTGGATTATGATAGTTTGTGATGTCAAAATTCAAACCCTATCTTCTTGTTAAAACTACTCCTTAGGATTTTGAATTTGAAGTTTTAAAATTTGATTTTGGTGCCAAAATAATCCAACTCCATTCCCCACCTATGGTTCCTTTCCCATCACTGTAATCCTATCATCATTTTCAATCCCCTATTCCATTATATCCCAAAACCATTCATATCACTTATTCCCATTTATCCCTATCCCTCAATCCTTTCATTCCCTATCATTATCCCTTTCCCCACATCATTTGCAAAAATTCCTAAATCCCAAATTCCCAAACACCGTCAAGTGGTTGTCCTTACACTTTAAATTCACTTGAAAAAACTCCATCATTCTCACTGCCTTATTTCCCACAGTCCCTTCCTACTTGACACATATTTGGCATTGAAACAAAAAACAACCAATTTCTCATTCTTCATCACATTAAGGCCAAACTGTGCACAACACCATGGAGACAGACATTGATACATCATATGACAGAGATAGTGATTCTACCACTGAGCTACATGCACCGAGAAGGCCTCATAAAGGTGGAAAACATGTGAGAGAAGAGCCCACCACATTGACCCAATTGCAGGCCTGCCCACTTGCCATGGCATGTTTTCGAGAGAAGTCATGCTATCAGTATTGTGAGATGATTGCTCGGATTCAGCATCATCAGGAGTTGGCTCGGTTGTTTGTGTTACATTTGCATGATGTTCAGGTAACTCTTACTGGTGTAGATTTCGCCTTGACACCGGAAACCATTTCTCAAGCAACCGAAATACCGAATGTGGGTGAATAGTGGAACAAAAGAAAGTAGGTGGACAGATTTCATTATGAACCATACATCAGGCCTAGCTATATGAGACAACTCAGCAAGGTATTCCCATTCTGGTTCCTAAAGGAATCCTATGTGCCTTTGATGAGACTCATTATCAGATACTTCAGTTGTGAGGGCCGGTTCTCATGCCTCTATGCTTACCACATCAGGTTATTAATGCATTTCACTAGAGTGAGGATGATGAACATACCTTATTTCATGTGCTGGAACACCGAGCGAATGACCACTCTTGTGTAGAAGAAGACTCCCGAGCAGCAGTACAACAGTATTTATCACTATGCACTCATCAAGATTGTTGTTGTACATTAGCTTGGATTGCAGGGTATTGCATGGGAGGATTTCATTTCCCATGAATTTTTCACAGCTCCTCAAGTTACTCCAAAGGTTGTCCATGATGCAGGTGAAACTTCACATCAGCCTGAAGGTCCCGAGACAGAGCCTATCAGTGTGCCAGTGTATGTCACTTATCAGAGAGGGACGAGAGGATTATTTGCAGCATCTCGATGAGTACTATCTCCACTTGGGGTGGAAGGGGTCTCGTTGCCATCATCAGCAGCACAGGTATAGGTACAGGACAAAGGTAAGAGGCCTATGCAGGATGAGGGCCCTTCAGGAGGTCAGGATACTGATTTCATACTTATTGATGAGGATTTGAGCTCTCTAAGCTCAAAGTTGAGAGAGATCATTCAGGAGCAGAAGGCTGAGATCGACACATTGACCGACAAATTGCAAAGAGTTCAATGGATCATAAAATATCTAGAGCAGTGCAACAAATAGTTGGAGGATTAGCAGACAATCATGGAGTTGCAAAACATCTGTGAGAACCGGCAGGCTGCCCGAAGAAGCCCAATAGAGATGACACCCATTGAGCAGGAGATTGAGGCTGATAGAGAGACTTGGCTTGAGAGGGTCAAAATTCATCTTGAGAAGTTGTTGGCAAAGGAAAAAAAGGAAAATAACATGCCCAGACACATGAAGAACCATTATTGGGCGCAACATCATGTTTGCAAAGCGAGGATCAAGATCTTGAAGGCAAGGCTAAGGAGGGCACTAAAGCATTGCAAAAGGCATGATAGACTCCAAATTTTGGCTGAAGCTTCTTTGGCCCAGAATAGTGCTTGATGGTGGGTAGTCAGCCCAAATTTCAAGAAATTTTGGAAAAATTTTGACAATTTTTAATTTTTGGGCCTAAACACAGATTTTCCTGCCTGACGCGTAGCACCACTTGGTACGCGCTTATAATTGGTAGCTCTTATGGAGGAAAAATTTGCATTTCTGGATTTTTCATGAAAATTTATGCATGCCTATGGATTACCTAAGGATTTAATCAAGTTATGGGTTGCCTAAAGGGTCAAAAAAACCCTAAAAATGGCCTTTCTGCCACTTTTTGCACACACAGGAAGCAATGTTGGGAGATTGAACGTTTGGAGGGGCAAATGGCAACCAAATCCAAAAATTATACTTAGGTTGGAAAGTAGACAGGTAGGGCTTTCCAACGAGCTATCATGCACTCAATTTTGACTTCGGGAAGGCCCTCAAAATCACCCTCAAACTTGTGATACACATAGAGATTTCAGGTGCGGTGCATAGGGAAATTTGGCCTAATTTTCACTCAGTAGCTCAAAATTTCGCCTAGTTTTGGCTAGTTTGACTTTTTCATGTAACTCTTGATGTACCTTGATGTAATTTCATGACCATGATGTAATTTTGGCACATTTTTACTCATCTTATTAGATTCATTCACCAAAAAGTGAAATGTAAGTGAATGAATCAGTTTCCTATCATATAGAGGCAAGTTGTTTCATTGCCTATTTTCCAGTTCCTAGTTTAGATATGGTTGAAACAACTCCTAGAATGATGAGCTCTACCCCTAGAGGCATGGGAATGAGTTAGGCTTGTCTATATCATGTAGTTCTTCAGTCATTTTCAGGGTTGGACACTTGGGATTGCTTGGCACTTCATTGTACATTTCATCTCTGCAATTTTGGCAAAGGAATAGACCAGGGTTTGCAGCACTCTTTGGGATCCATGTGGCTCTGTGTTTTGATGGTGTTTTTATCTATGTAATTTTAAGTTCACTGATGTTTATGTGTATCATTTTCCCTTCTCTTTTCTTCTTAAATTAAACAAATCAGTGTTAAAGGTGGAATTCATTAGCTTGCTTTGCTCTGCCTTCAGTTTGTTTAATTTTCCATGTTTTCATCTGTTTGAGGAGGAATCTTGAGACCCTCTTTCCCTCTTCAGCTCCTCACCAGTCTGATCCATCCATTCATTCAATCTAAAGAATCAAAAAAATTGCCTTCCTTGCCCCAATCAGAACTCTGCAAAAACTAGGCCTCATCCCCGAACCCAAAACTGCCTTTCCCTTGATTCCAAAAAAAACCCCCAAAATCAAAATCAAATCCTTTCACCTATATACCTAGTCTAAAATTAGCATTTATTTCAAGTAATCTCAAGCCCCTTCGGTTATTTTTGCTGAGATTGACCTGGAGAAAGCCCTCTCCTGTTCTGGTAGGGCTAGCTACCAGACTGAGCATGGTTTGATGTTACCCTGAACTCTGCCTTCTTTCAGCCTGAGGTAGATTTAGGCAATAACACGGATCATCCTCAACCTCTTCCATTTTCACATTATAGCATTCTAATACTTGCTCCAACTGCGCGTCCCAATCAAGCAGTGTCCATGTTATCACAACTATGATCCTGAAAACCTTTGATATGACTGATTGAAGATCTACATGTATGTACTAGCATCCATCTTCGAAACTAAAATTCATTAAAAATTCTTCAACAATATCTTCTCAATTCTTTGTTCCATGTCACACTTCAATTTCAAGATACTAATTCATAGGTACCACATATAAAGTGTGAACGAATGTATGTGCCCATTCTGGTGCTAGATCTTTGCTCCACATGGTAGTACATTGGTAGATATGTCCTCTAGGGTCATCCTTGCCATTATATTCCCCTTCAAGTCTAGTATTTACTTGAAAAAATATAATCTTCATAAATTTGCGATATTCTCTCCAACTTGTAATGTTTCCCTTATGCGTACCCCACCATCTAGCGGGTGTAGATCTCAGTGCAACATCCAGAGCTTGAAACCTTTGTTCTTCAGGTGTTGCTTCTTCAAATATATCAAGAAAAAAATTAACATCCCTAGTCCCATCATAATAGGGAAAGTCACGTACCTCTGATGCAACAAAATGTAGTGATCTGGTAATTATGTGACATTGCTTGGTAGATACTTTATGCAATCGATTCTACCAATTCTCCATTTCTCCATCAGAGTCTGAAACACATGATCTATCCTTTTCCTAGCTTATCCTCCCATCTATGGTGGGGTTGATCCAATATTTGTCATGCATGGTTAACTTATATATATTTTCAATACCTGCATCACCATATTCATTACGGGCTGGTTCTGTATATCACTCTCCTTCAGTGGGGTCCAAAGGAGCAATGACCTTTGTGCCATTCTTCTCAAATACCATATTTCTACTCTTCAGATTGATTATGGCACCCATATCATAAGCACAATCGAATCCAAGTAAAGCAAGATATGAATTGTTTTCGGCCACAATCTCAATTACTTCAAAGTCTGACAACACACTTACTCCATCAATGTATATGACAATGCCATGCAATCAACCCATAGGAATAATTTTATGTGTATTGGTCATTCTCAGTTGAATCGGTGACCACTGCATCTTCGGTTGCCCCATTTTTTCCCATGTCTTCTTTGGCAACAAATTTTCATATGATCTTAAATAAAGAATTACTTGATCTATTTCGTAATATCCTATCTGTGTAGCTAACTAAATTTCCCCGTCGGTTCTCTTCTTATTTTTGTATACTTTATTTACTGCGTGCTATTAAGGTCATGGTTCCTCTTTTCTAGCATAGTTTTCAATCAACTCTTGTAATACTTCTATAAATTTTTGATCCCTTAGCAGCTTCATACAAGTAAGCAGAAATGATTTCAGAATGGTCAGATCAAATTCCTTTGTTGCAATAACCACCTTGGGTTTATTCTTTTGCGGGATTAGCTACATCTGCACCATCGATGTTGAAGCTCTAGGGTCCTTAAAACTCTTATTTTCTTCCATGAAGGTTTCCCTTTCTAGCTACACATTGAACCCAATATTATTTTCTCCAGCCTTCCTGACCCATGTATCCTCCATAGGCTTCTTTCCTTATGTTTTGTCTTCTCCTATAGCTGCGTTTCTCCTTGTTACTATGTTGACATGTATATCTTCTTCATGCAGCTCAACCCTCATCATCTATAGGTTTTGACAAAGCTGCTGATTTTGTTTTTCCTGCATTTCAACCAATAACACGGGACGATATTCTATCTCATGATCGAGTGCTCTACAATACTTACAAGAGAGGGCAATGAGATTCTGGCAATATCTGGAAAAATTTCTAGGATGACTCTAGTTATAACATATAATCTGACCTCAACCTCACCCAACACCTCCTCATCATCCTCTTCCTCTTCTTTGGAATCCTCCATGCGTTTTGGGTGAACCATGATATTTAAATTGCATTATGTACACCCCAGGAGTCTACTGCATCATCAAATCATAGCTCTGACAATTATTGTAATCATGTCCCATCGAGCTACAGAAATTACAAAACAATTTATTTTGCGTATGCACCTTCTGTAGCACCATATAACAATGTTCTATGGGATGTTGGCCTAATATTTTACATAAGTCACTCCATACACTCGTTATTGGGATCAATGGGTTAGGTGCACCGCTGTTGATGTAATCTCTAAATACATGGCACTGAGCTTTTTACTGGCCATTTTCCTTACATTTGATACACTCTACTTCTAATCTAATGTTAGGCCGTACTTATTTTCCCTTCTTCAAGTCTTGCAACTCCATATCTAAGCTTACTAACTAGGTATGGATCTGCTGAACTCCTATATTGGTATCCACTACCGACGAAGCTTCTATTTTCATCACAATCTCCAATGCTTTGGCTTGGGTTGCAATGTTTTGTTGTGATAATGGTAGTCTTAGATGTGGTAATAACACAATTATAAACCACTCTTTGTGCTGCTCATCTGGGATTTGGAAGATGATTTAACTTTGCAACATTTTTAATCTTTGATCTATTTCCCACACAAATTCAGTTACCAATTTATTTATTTATTTTATATGTGTAATACATTGTGACTGTGTTTTTTTATTCTTAAATTCGACATTCATTGTTGCCTTTGTATGATCCAACATGGAATTATGATGTGTCACGTAGTACTTCATATACCAAGACAAGGCTCTCTCCTGCAACATTATGACAAGTTGATATTTCTTCATATATTCATTAGTGACTTGTTGCAATCTCCATACTACTGCTGCAACAAACTAAAATTGCTTGGGATTGTATGATCCCTGACCCTTAAAAATAGGCATATTCGCTATCTGAGCCATGTTAAATGGGGGAGGTGGAGGTGGAGGTGGAGGTACAATATGGGGATGGGGATGAGATGTGATGGGAGTGGCAGGCTGGGGAATCCCAGAGGTGCCTTGATGATCTCCAAGTTCTAACCGCGACACATTTCTAGGGGCTGAAAGGTTATTTTTTCCTTCTTCGTTCTCAGATCCAAACAATGGACTATTTTTAGCCTCAACTTAGCTGTCACGATCTACCCTAAATATTTTATGACTTCGCGTAGATCTAGGTTTACGTCCCCCAAACATCAATCAGATTACATATGAAGTACACCATTCTCACATAACAACATCTACACGTATGTATATATGACAAACTCAATTATAAATCCTACCAAAATACTATTGATCCAATAATAAACAACCCTTGAGATCTTGTTATCGGTCTCCTTGAGTCGCTTAATCAGCTTTGGGTTCCACGAATAGGCTCGTCGTGCTTAAAAAAATTATTATTCTCAACTATTCTTGATAGCCACTCGTGCAACTCGTTAATGAATGATGAGAAAAATATGTCATGCTGATATGTGAAAATATATTTATGCAAGCACTTCTCAGTTCACAAACGGAGATTTATGTTTTCTTGTATGGAAAATTCTCGCTCTTTTAGGGATACGTAATCTTGAATTTATTTTCTGGTTGGATGCCACATCCACTTATCCATCGAACTTCAGATCCCAATCTTGGAAAAAAAATCATTTTTTGGCTTGAGGGGGTCTAGACCCAAGTTCAGAGATGGTTGCATGAACCACCAAAACCCTCTATTACTGACCCTTTTGGCAACGATCTACTAGGCAGACTGAAGTCTCACCGAGGCAATATTAGGAAATGACAGAACCAGATTTCTACATCCAGAGGGACTATGGAGCGTAGCTTTAGGGCTTATACTCTCTTAAGGCTTATTCATGGCCTCACCAAACCAATATGAAAAATATACAAACGATGTTCAACAAATATACTTAACTAATTTTCACACGACACTTTTCTAATTTAACATTCATTAACCATAATAATAAACCATATCCAAGTCTTCGAGATGAATTACAGATAAAAACCTTGATCTAGCACAAATAATCACAAAACATAGATAATGCAATCATACAAGTAAAGTACATAGATCTGTCTTCATGTAGGAATTTACAGGGTAAGTTCCTTAGATCAAAAACCAAAGGTCTCCGCTCACAAATAGATCACAAATCAGTACACTAGTATATCACATGGTTAAAACCCTCAAAGAGGGAAACATTCCATGGCCCGAGCCAACGCGGCCACTTTAGGAAATTTATTAATTAAAAAAAAAAAGTTACATATGTTTCTATCATAAAAGATTACCGGAAAAATGAACCTCCATGCTCTTTAAATAGAGATCATGGACCAATCGGGTGCTAAACCATGGATCAAGTGTCGTTAATACCGAGGAGAGAGTGAACCATTAGATCACTAGGACAAATCATGATCGTCAGATTATAAGTTAAAAATGTACATAGTAAAGAAACAAACTTTACCTAACTCTACACTAGACCAAGTTATAATTAACTATTTCCTATGTGTCGGAATATCCTAACATCCTCCCTTAAGAACAACTTGGGATAGGATTGAAGGATTTACAAAGGTGACACAAAAGGAGCCTATTTCCTATGTGTCGAAATATCCTAACATCCCCCCTTAAGAACAACTTGGGATAGGATTGAAGGATTTACAAAGGTGACATAATAGGAGAAGGAAGGAGGCATTAGAGCCTATCCCCCTTTAATGATAACTTTCCTGACTCCGAGCATGGATCGAATTTTGGTAAAATTCGCTTCTTTGAGAGCCTTTGTAAAGATATCGGCTACTTGATCATTGGTTGGACAATACTGCACTTCAAGAACATGATCATGAATAAGATTTTTGATGAAGTGTATGTGGAGCTCAATGTATTTCATACACTGATGCTGAACTAGATCTTTACATAGCTAAATAGCACTATGATTATCACACCAAAGTGTAGTTGGATGTTGTTGATGAAGACCAAATTTAGACAAGATACGACGAAGCCACATGGATTCCTTGTTGGTTTCAATGACACCATGATACTCTGCTTCTGCTGAATAAAGAGAGATGACACTTTGTTTCTTACAAGACCAAGTAATAGGTCCTGAACCAAGAGTGAATACATATCTTGCAATAGAATTTCAATCATCAGGGTCACCAGCCCAATCAGAATCAGTGAAACCAATCAAAAATGGAGATGATCATGTACTGTAATGAATACTGAACTAAAATGTACCTTGAATACATTGAAGTATTATTTTAGCTGCTTTCCAGTGACTTTCATGAGGTTGGTGCATAAACTGAGCAACAAGACCAATGGAAATGGAAAGGTCAGGAAGGGTATGGGTTAGATATAGCAGTTTACCAAAAAGTTGATAGTATAAGGTAGAAACAACTTCAGGGGTAGTAAAAGTGACTGAAATCTTGACTCCAGATTGAAAGCCGGGAGAAGGGGTTGGCTTACAGTCTTCCATGTGAAAGTAGTGTAGAATATCACAAGCATAATTGGACTGAGAAAGGGTAATACCTTCTTTGGATTGCAAGAATTGAGGACAAAGGAAATAATGAAAGTGTCCTAAGTTTGTAATTTAAAAATTATTTTTGAGGCTAGACTTCACATGGTTTATATGGTTGGGATCACTACCAGTAAGGATAATATCTTCAACATAAAGAACAAGGATGGTGAAGGACTTAACCACTTTCTTGGTGTAAACATCGTTGTCAGAATGACACTTAGAAAAGCCATTATCTAATAGAAATCTATCCATTTTGGCATACCAAGACCGAGGAGCTTGTTTGAGACCATAGAGAGACTTCCTAAGGCAACAAACAAGGCTAGAGTCATTTTGGATAAAGCTAGGGTGTTGTTCCATGTAGATTTATTCACGCAAATATCCATGTAAGAAGGCGGATTTAACATCCATCTGATGGAATTCCCATTTAAAGGAGGCAGCAAGGGAAAGAACAAGGATAATAGAATTAATTTTGGCAATAGGGCAGAAGGTTTTAGTACAGTCAATTCCTTAAACTTGTTAAAATATTTTAGCAACAATACGAGCTTTATGTCTATCCACTTTTTCATCTGGTCCAAACTTTGTTTTGTAAGCCCATCTGCATCTGACAAGTTTTCTTCCTTTTGGAAGAGGAACAAAATCCCAAGTATCGTTTGCCAATAAGGAACGATATTATTCATTCATAGCTTCATCCCAATATGGATGATCGGAAGCTTCTTCAAAGGTGTCTGGATTAGGTTTTTCTGGAACTTGAGCCAATAAGGAACATACTCTTTCGAATTGAGAACGTGTACGTCGTCGATCTGTAGGGTCACTTGCAAGAGAACCTGCTGCATCCCGAGTAGAGCAGACCCATCTTGGAAGCTGTGGAGCGGAAGGAATATCTTCAAGAGGTGGTGGAGGATTGTCATCCTCGTTGTCATCATCTGAACTAGAAGGAATTCTATAAAAAATAGAAGAGATAGAGAGAGGTGGCACATATGCCAAATCAGGCTCGTAGGCCAAAGGTGGCACACCCGCTGAAATAGGCTCGCAGGCTAATATATTTTCATCAAATTTTACATCTCTTCTAATGATTATATTTTTTGATTTTGGTTGAACGAGTCTATATCCTTCGACATCTTCAGAGTATCCAACAAAAATCCGTTTTTCACTCTTAGGTTCTAAGGCTTTATGTTTCACATATGGAATATGGGCCCAAGCATCACTTCCAAAAACACGAAAATGACTTACATCTGGTTTGATTGAGCTCCAGGCTTCTTCTATATTTACATTCCTTAACACCTTAGTAGGAGTGCGATTTACTATGTAATTTTCACAGTTAATTGATTCTGCCCAAAAATTGAGACTAAGTCCTTTAGATTGAAGCATACAATTAGCCATTTCTTTTAAGGTGCGATTCTTCCTTTCAAATACACCATTTTGTTGTGGAGCATATGGAACAATATGCTACAATTGAATGCCATGCTCAGTGAAAAAGTTGATATATTTGTTGTTAACATATTCTCCTCCATTGTTTGATCTTAACTTAAGAATTTGATGTCCAAATTGTTTCTCAACAAAATACTTAAAGGCCAAGAACATGTTAAAAAAATCACTCTTGATTTTTAAGAAGTATATCCAAGTGTGTCTGGAAAAATAATCAATGAAAGTTAAGAAGTACTTGCAACCAGAGAAAGAAACAACATGAAGTGGACCACATAAGTCACTGTGCACAAGCTGCAAAGGGGCTGAAGTGTGCCAAGAGGCACGTTTGTCAAAACTATCTCGATGATGTTTTCTGAGTACACATACGGAGCACACACCATCTCAGAAAGATACCATAGGAAGACCCATCACCATATTTTCTTTACATAGAGTTTGGAGAGAGCGATAGTTTAAGTGATCAAATTGCTCATGCCAAAGTTTGCTCACTTCATCATTATGAGCAACAAAAACAGAGGGAAGACATGATGACCCAAATTTGTCAAACTTATACAACCTTGTGGAATCATCAGCAATGCCAGTAGCTAAAATATGTCTATGATATTTGAGGTCCTTGATTACAACATCATGAGGTGAGAATTCTAATATTTTCCCTTCACTTGAATGAGTTATCTAATAAATAGATAGAAGGTTGCATGACAAGGTAGGAACAAATAGTACATCATTGAACTGGACATTATCTAGATGAATGGTTCTAGATACTACAACACTAAGAGATCTATCATCACCAACATAAATATGTTTGGTGTTACAATTATTTAAAGAAGAAAAAATGGCTTTATTTTTTGCCATGTGGTAAGAAGATCCAGAATCAATGAGCCACTCATGAGAATGAGAAGAAGAAGATACATTTAATGCATAACCAGATGCTTGACAACCACAAGAAGAAAGTGCCATTCCTGAAGATGAAGTTGAAGAGGTCTCCAAATTTATGTGGTGCTTCTTCATTGCTGCTTCCAAGGCTTCCATCTTTTTAAAACATTTGGACTCTACATGGCCATCACGATTACAAAATTTGCAATATCTATATGTTTTCTTCCCTTTTTTTTTTAGTTTCCTTATCATTTTGGTGAGTTGCTTTTTCAGTTTGCGGCTGAAATTGCTTAGGACCCTTGTTTGGTTTAGGACCATAATTTTTAGGATACTGCTTCTTGGGATTCTTTTGATATGGTTGTTGTTGGGTTGCTAAGGCTTTCTTAGAAGCGTTTCTAGAAGAGATAAGACCAAGGTGTAAGAGTTTTTCTTGTTCTCTTATCATATAATTGCAAAAGGCATCAAAAGAGGGGTTCTTGTAGGCTATTTGTTGAGAAATGAGGGCTTATTTAGTGGAGTGGAAGGTGGAAACAAACACAGAGTATGTAGGGCCAAGCTTAGCAAGAGTGGAATAGATTAGGCTACCATCTTCCTTTTTGACCTTACAACATTCTAAAAGAAGTCTAAGGTCTTTAATTTGGACAAAAAAATTCAATAGAGGAGAAATTATTGGGGTCCAAAGTAAGAAACTCATTTTCAAGCTGGTGGACCCTGATTTGATTTTGAATGCCAAAAACAATATTTAGCCTTTTCAGGGCTTCATCAGGGGTGTCAATTTCAAGGATATGAAATCAAAGATCTTGAGAAATGGACATTCCTATCCAACCCTCATGCTTGATCTTGTTTATTTTCCCATTTAGCCTTATCATCATCGGAAGTTTTAGTTTTTTCCCGTGGCTATTCTATAAAGCCCTTTTACTTCAAGTATATCTACCATGTGAGGTAGCTATTGTACACTGTGCCGTTAAGAATAATCAGCATGCACTTTCCATTAAAAAAAAAAAACTAAAGCCGAGAAAAGTTGAAACTAACTGCCCAATGGAAAGATCTCAAAATATTTGCGAAAAATGGTTTGGAAAAAAATGGCTTCCGAATGAAGAATTTATGCTTCTGGAAACACCGAGTTGTAGATGCCGACAGTTACGGCGTAACCTGGATGAAGTGCGGCTTTTTAAAAAAAACTCCACCCCTTTGAACAAATTTTTTTTACAAAATAAGCTTGAGAAGGAGACTTGAACCCAAGACCTCCATTCTCATAAACTAACCCCTCACCAAGTGAGATAGTAAAATGACCATGTTATTGTATGAAAGGAGGAAGGGGATTTTTTTTTTTAAACTATTTGATGTACGTGCTTTTTCCTGTACTAAAAACACAAAGAACTAAGAAAAAAGAACAAAATGCAAAGCCTTATGACAGAATGTTAGATTTTCAGTTAGCCTTACTGACAACTATCACTTTTTTACTATTTCTGATTTCCTGAGATCGCACAAAGACGCGAGAAGTATACATAGCATAAAATCCCTTTTTCTCTGCTTTCGATTGACAGATCGCACGCAAGTGCGCGCAAAGAGCATACACAAAGAAGAGGGTATAGATCCGACAAATAAATAAAACCTAAAAAAAAAACCGAAAATAAAAAAGAGGGAAACCAAAGGCAGAACTATTAACAAATATAACCCAGCGTATGCTTTATACCTCTGCATCTAAACTCGTCATAATCTCTCAAATTTAATCCTTTTCGCATGAAACGAAAGGTGTTCCTCAATCGCAAAAAATTCTCCGACACAATCAAGCAATTCTCCAAGCCCAAAAATGTTCGTAAATAGTAGATCTACAAAACGGCATTCGCAGTGTACCAAACCAACAGATTTCGATCAACAACGACGCGGTGCTCAAAAGAGCTCGATACCATGTAGGATTTTACAAGGTAAGTTCCTTAGATCAAGAACCAAAGGTCACCGCTCACAAACAAATCACAAATCAAGACACCGTATAATCACGTGGTTAGTAAACCCTCAAAGAGGGAAACAATCCACAACCCGAGCTAACGCGGCCACTTGTGCAATTTATTAATATAAAAAAAGAAAAGTTATGTTTCTCTATAAACTAAGCACGGAAAAATGACCCTCCATGCTCTTTAAATAGAGATCACTTTAATCAATCGGGTGTTAAGCCATGGATCAAATGTCATTAATATCGAGGTGAGAGATAATCGTCTATCACTGGCAAATTGTGACCACTTATGTTAAAAATGCATGGTAAAGAAACACTAGTATTCAACTCACACTAGACTAAGTTATTCTTAACTATTTCCTATGTGCTCCGAATATCCTAACAATTCCTCCACCATGGGATCTTTGCAAACATGATAATTTGCTGCCTCATAATTGCTAGGCTTAGAGTCAATGATGTCACTCATGAGCTGACAGAGAAAACTGCCTGCTGGTTTGCTCCTCCTCGAACATCATCTTAGGAGTCTCCACATGCTCATGAACATTCCTTAGAGTCTCCTCTAGCCATCTCGACCTCCTAGTGGAAATAGAAGTGCCTCTTGCTCCTTGATCTAATGGATAACTAGTTGTTGCCTCTCCTTTCTAACTTCAGAGTCACTATAGATTATATGCCACCACTAGTACCGAATTACGTGACTTCCTCAAGTCCTTTTTCTCCTCAAACATCACATACTTTCTCACCACAAATTTTCCCTTGTGATGGGATATACACCTCTGTATATCTTGGAACTTTCAATGTATACTACAAAAATTTCCATTAGTCAATATTCAACTAATTCCTCCTTCTCTTAGATGATACATGGATATACATTGGACAAGCAGGATAAGGGTCCACCATTTCACTTCACAAAGACTCCTCGAGAGTCTTCGTCTCAGACCTTGGGGAGGATTCTTAATTGAGGGGATACTTTGTTAATATGTTTTTTAGAAATTCAAGATAAATGAACTCGTATTAAAATAAGCTGATCTACTTCTCCTACTTGTAACTAATTAAATGCTATTAAAAGATTTCTTCTTAAAATATTGAAGCAAGTATCGAAGCAAACCTTTACCTATTAAAATACATTTGTGAAAACAATAACCGAGCAAGAAAAATTATGCACAATATGAGCACCGTTATTTTTGGACCAACGTCCCCGGAAAACCAAATGCGAGAAAATTGGTGCAAAAAATCTAAGAGTTTATATATTATGCAAGAATTCTCTCGAATACAACTGGGATGCCTTTTGGCTATTCCTACAAGAGAATATGACTGCCAAAGAGCTTGGTGAGATTACCTCACACATTGATACTAGGTGTTGACCATCAACAATCCCTGACAGGTCATTGCTTTGTACAGTCATGGCCACTTCCATGGGGATCACAAGAGCTCTACGCCGATGATCTTATGCTAGTTGGATCCGCCCCCATGGTTCCTTCGGTCTCACACCCTGCCTTCTAGCACCGGATTTGACTCGATCCTCACTCGAATTTCGATCTCCTCAAGGCTACAACGTTGCGCCTTTACGTAGCTACTATGATACCTCTTCTCACATTTATTTCATAGTATTTCACCAGGGAACATTCCTAACTAGAATTACTGCCCCTCAACCGCAATCAAGAATCACTTAGACTTGATTTTCATCCGAGCACTATGTTGACAACTCGAGTGGCACCCGATGATAATGAAAAGACTCCATCCCCAAGGATGAACCAGCAGGACACATGTACCATTAGATATCATCATATATATTCCGCTCAATAGAGTTTTTAAACTCTACTTCTACTTATCATTGCATCTAGATTCCACGCCCTATGGGGAATTGTAATAAGTGATGCTAGTAATGATGATTTTTTGAGTCGGGCCTTGAGTTTGTAATGTGCCTAGGTAGCTCGTGACCTTGCCAACAAGTGAGTATTACTCCGAGAGGTTTTTCTTCACTTGGTTAATTATCATCTCCCTACCAGGAGTTAATAATTAATTAGCTTCCACTCTTACCCTGGAACTGAGTATGGCTTGATGGTGAGGCCTTGGGTGAGTCCTAGTGTCTAGATTCAATGTATATTGAACATATTGATAAATAATAAAAATTTTGAATTTGGTTAGGTTTATAGTGATTTTTTAATTTTTAGATTTACCGCAAGTCGAAAATTGCAAAAAATTGTAATTGAATTGTAATAAGTGTTGCCTAGAGAAGTTGTAAGGTGTGAGTAATCAAAATTACACCTCTCACTCTCAAATTTCTACTATGACACACTTTGAGGGGTTATGTCAGGTTGAACCTTCAAATCACTTTCCCTAAGTTTAGTGGAAAATGTGGCAATTAATTAAGCCATAAATTAAATAAATGGAGAAAAATAAATATTCACACATGCTAAATGAGGTGGAAAATTATGGAGGAGTTAAATTTAAGTCCCAAGGTGATGTGGAATCCTAAAATCAGGGAAAAGACGTCCTCAAATAAAATTGAATTTCCGGCATTAAATGAGAGTTGCTTACTTGGAAATTCGAATTTGTGAAGTTAGTGCATATTTGGGAGAATATTTGGTGGAGATTTTTGTAGAAAATTGTCCCCACATGGGTTACCACTCTATATACACACTTGCCATTTCATCATACCACTTGTGCAGGAAGAAGAAAATGATGTCCACTTGCCGTAATCCGATTTTTACACTTGGTAATGAAGCTATCAAATTCGAATTTGCCTTGTGATCTCCTCCTCTCACCACTTGGCATTTGGTTCTTCATTGAGATTTTCTCTCAACTTTCTATATGATGGACAATGGGCTCTCATATTGTATCATTTGTTTACCAGCTATTGTGCTTGGCGAAGCTCGCTTCTATGTACTTGTGTTCTTCATGTGAATAAAAATACTTTGGGGTTCATTCATGATTGTTATTCCATCGAGGATTGTTGGATCACGATGGTAAATCTCTACTTTTGCCTTTGATTTATATTTCATTTTTCTCATATGATTTTGTTGAATTGTAGATGTATAACTATCTTACATTTACAATTAGTTATTTGATATGCTCTAGTCTAGAAAATTGTCTATTTTCATACAAATTTTAGAGTTCTCTTGCCATTGTTTATTGATTTAATCCATAAGCTAATTTCGTTGGAAGTTTGTGGAGGATCATTGTTGAATCAATCAACAAGCATGAGAGGGGAAGTCTTCAAGAGACCAACCTACTCTTGGCATTGTTTTCAAGGAGCTCTCATCGTTATTTGAATTTCATAGAACTAATTTATTTTTCAAAGTACTTGTTCTTGGTGGTTCTCCCCCTTCACATAGTCTATGCATGAATTAAATTATTAAAAAAAAAATTATTTACATATTTTAATTGTGCTTTCATTTCATTATATAGCTATTTAGGAGTTTCTCATAAACTAGACAAGCGATGGAGATCTTTTTACACTAACTTTGGTTCTATTTTCGTAGCCCTAACATTATTGTTTGTAGGTTCTCTCTAGCTTCAAGTTGCATTCCAAGGAGGTTGTGGGCATTAGGAGAGCTTGTGGAAGAAGGCTAGGTCATACACCACTTTGGAGTTTGTATTCTCCAATTAGAGAACTCTTTTGCATCTCTTTTGAGGCTCCCTACTTGAAGAGATTTTCTCTTGTTTCCAATAATTCACATTGTATTCTCTCATCGAGTCCTTTGGGAAGTCCTCCAAAAGGCTCTAACCTCATTGTAACACCATAATAATAAAAAAATTTGTTTTTGTTTCGTGGGAGCGTGGGTTTTACCCATCGTTATCCCTACTTCCATTTCAAAGAGAGAATTTCAGATGGGATTGACGTGTATTTGACATTTCCATTTTCTTGCACATCACATATGCATGCGCTAATTTGGAAGTAACACAAATCATATTTCTTTTTCCCAAAGTTTTCTTCACAAATCTCAAGCCACGTTTCCATTTTAATAATATTGAAGCATTGTGTATTTGACAAAGTTTGTCTTTCAAAGCAGTGACTTATTTTCTTGTCAAGTTAATTTCCTTAAGTGTAAAGTTCCTTTTGCAAAGGTATTGTGAACACAAATCTCAATTTCATTGTTAAGGCATTGAAATTTACTTTACATGCAAATTAATTTCTCATAATCATCAAGATTTTAATTGATTCATCATTAGCAACTCACAATTTTAATTGTTCTTGAAGCTTATGCATCTTATGTTTACTTGAGAAGATATATAAAGTGATCTTGTGGAACAATCTTACTAAGAGAATTTCCATTTTTTACATACCACTTGCAAACTTACTTGCATATCATAGTAGGCATTCTAACTTAGTTGCATATTTAAAATTTACCTCCAAGCATAAGCTTGGTTGAAATAAATCATGGGAAAAAGGCTTTTTTGGAAAATTCTTCCATTTGGTACGAAGTAAGGTAAAAGTGTGTGACCCTGCAATTATGAAGGTCGCTTGTCCCCTTGTAGGAACGAAGGTACACGTTGGCTCGTAAGACTCAGGGGACGGGTATCGTTAATGACACCCCCCGTGCCCTCGCCCCTATTTAGTCACCACTTACCCTTGGTAAGAGCACAAGAGGAGGACTTCTCACCTAGATTAGACATTTTAGATTAAAAGTAACCAAGATTAATTGCATCCAAATCTAGTTTAATCGCATCTCATGCCTTTCGATTCAAAAATCTATTTATCTTGAAAGAATTTTACTTCATTTAAGCAAGTACATTTTCATTTCAAAGAGAAATACTTTGGAGGCACTGGTTTCTCATATGTTTCATGCTTATCTTATGTATTCATGCTCATATCATGTTTTTTCCTTATAAATCTGAAGAAGTAATCTATTTAACTCTAACAACTCTCCTAGAAACTCACATCTTTAACTTAGTTTTTTCTTTAGGGACCACCCCTCATACCTAACCTAGGAGATAGCTTAAACAGAGAGAGTCAGGAATAGGTGACAACCCCTTCTTTGAATTCCTTGCCACCAACCACACCTTGTGGGGTTGAAGGCTTTTTCCAATAACTTGTAGGTAGGTGTAGGTGGCAAGGAGAGTTAACACAATCGCTCGTCACAAAAATTCATCTCTAGATCCTCTCAAGGTTCTTACAAATGAACCTCAAGTCTTCCTTCTTTATAGCCTTCGTTGAAAAATCAACAACCTAGATTAGATTCCTAATCAACAACTAAGATTATATTAGACTTGATTTGCTTTATCTAGAAGATTCACCTACGCTTACATTAATATTCATTAATTATTTTAATTTCCTCCTAAGTTAGACTTAAGGTCCTCATTAAAAATTATTAATTTTCTTATAAAATTGATTCTCGTGGAATTTCCCAAAAAAAAAATCGGGTTATTTGTAATGCATGTGTTTACTTCTCCACAAAGTTTGAGACTTAGAAACACATCCGATGCTACCAAAAATCAACACTCCCTCTTAGCTAGGAATGTGCTCTAATAGATATGCCCCGCTCGCGTACTGCTCTAACTCAAGCATATCCCTCTCGCGCCTCGATGATGTTCGACATGCTGCACATCAATCACTGCATTTCTGATGCTATGTACTATTGCTGACCTTGCCACGATCAACACTACATCCGTAATGCAACTCCATCTCAAATGCTGCATCTGCTGCTAACACTTCCACTACTAACTTTTCACTATAACTTAGCTGTTGAGAGAAGCAACTGGAAAACATCCATGAATTTGAAAAATTGTTCAAGATGCATCTCAATTTTAGAAAAAAATGACTATCGCTAGTCCTTACGTGTCCTCCTCTCGAAGCACCGCGTTGTTGTTGCTCGCACCGCGTTGTTGCTTCTCTGCATCGTGTCCCTCTCGCATTGCCGCAACTCTACCGCGTTGCTCGATGTTAGCACTACGAACTACCGCATCTATCGTTTCGCACTCTTTTTCACCGTCCGAAGACCTTCCAGCCCTACCGCCACCGATCTTGGGCACCCGTAGCAAGGTATGATTCAGAGATGGACTCACATCCCGCCCGATTAAAGTTCTTGCAAACTTATTAAAATTAATGTCACCCCATCTCCTCCTCGGAGATGGAATCATGGCGTACTCATCCTCATCGATCTTCGCGATCGCAACTTTCGGATCATGCTTCTCGTTCTTGTCCTTTTGTGCAAAGGACACTAGGAAGCATAGTGACCAAGTTCACCACACTTGAAGCACTTGATCTTCGAGACGTCTTTCTTATGTCTTCGCCGTTTCCGTTTCCTTTGGATGGGAGGGCTGCATTTTCTTCCTCCTCCTACTTCACCTTCGATCCACCGCCACCGTTGCCATCAAGCTTGCACCGACTCAAGTCTCTCCTTAGCTCTTCTTGCTAAAGAACAACCCACATCTCTTCCCAGCCTCTAGCAAGGTTGTTCTCGCCCAGATACTGGACAAATACCTACTAATCATCGTTGAATGCATTCAATGCCACCCCATTACAAGTTGGTCATGAAACTCTTGAAGTCTCGACAGAACAAAAACAATACGTTCCCTTTTCGCTCCGTGCCACTTTCGCCTGTTGCTCAAGGTACATCTTTCGCTACTCGAAAGATCCTTCATATAGTGTGGCCAAGGCTGCCCACATCTGCCTGGCAGAATATTTGTCGACTATATGGGACACAATGTGATCTTTGACTCCATCCAAGAGCAACCTTTTTGCATTCGCCATATCAGCCTTGTAATCGTCAACAGATCCGGATCTAGGGACAATCACCGTGTCTATCACGAAGAGTCAGAGATCATAGCCACGAGACAAAGTGATTCTTGCCTTCTAGATCACGTAGTTGGAAGCTCCCTCTAACCGGTCCTGATCTCTAAGATCGTGAGTTGCCATGGCCATCAAGAATGTCAAATCTGCTTATCTTCTTCTCCCTTTGCACAACTCTAGACAGTCTTACGCACTCCTTGTGGATCTCGTAGATCTACTGTGTGGATTTGCTACTCAAATCTTGGAAAAACTGAAATTCCTCGTCTAGGAACTTCCTGAAGGAAGAGAATTCCTTCACTGTGTTACTTCTTCTTCTTCTTGTGACGACTTTTTTCTCAACAAAATCAAAATATTCTTGTAGAAACTGCGTCCCACTCAAATATTGCTCCCTTTGCATCGTCATTTCGATCCGGATATCTTACCTCTTCGTCAACTCACCAGAGAGAGACCTTCCCTGAATTTTTAGCCCTATCGTCTCCACTACGCAATTCCGAGGATTCGAATGGCTACTTTCCGCAACTTCACTTCCGACTCGTTGTCGATCTGCTTGTTTCACAATACATGCTCTAACCATGTGGAGATTCCAATATCTAGAACTGAATTCCTCCCCGCAAATGTCAACTAATACACTTACTCTAGTATATATGATTTATCATTGCTATTAAAAGATTTCTTCTTAAAATATCGGCGCGATGATAAAATTTCTTCACCTATTAAAATAAATTTCAAAACAAACAAAACTAAGTAAGAAAAATAATGCAATACACAAGACACCGTTATTTTTGGACAAACATCCCTCGAAAAACCTAATGTGAAAACCAGTTTTGCAGATTCGAGGGTTTATATATTATGTGCAAGAATTTTCTCGAATACAACCGACGCCTTAGGGCTATCCCTAGCAGAGACAATGATTGACAAAGAGCTTGGGGATTTACTCAGTTTACACTAATACTCCGGAAGTCCTGGACTGACCAACAACCCCAAATGGCAAGCCTTCCATCGCTCAGCCTCGCATCACTTCGCATGGGACCGCATGGCTTTTGTGCCGATGATATTCCTCGCTGGCTGGATCCTCGACCCTTTGGCCCCTTCGATCTCACACCTCGCCTTCCGACACCGGATCTAATCCTCTACCGAATTTCAGATCTCCTTCGTTGCGCAAAGACGCTCCTCGCATAGCCGCTATGTCGCCTTCTCGGTGGTATCGCTTCGTCTTCTCGCCGTGTATTCTCCAACCTCGGGAAGATCTCCAAACTGCATCACTCTTCCCCTCAACTACAATCAGGAATCACTTAGATCTTATTTTCATCCGAGCACGTCCGTCGTAAAAATTTGATCTCTAGATCCCTGTCTCTTACAAATGACCTCAAAAGTCTTCTCTTTATAGCCTTTTCTATCATTGAATCAACGACCGAGATTAGATCTCCACACCCGCTAAGATTATATTAGACTTAATCTACTTTATTTAGAAGATTCACCCACAGTTTACATTAATACTCATTAATTATTTTAATTTCCTAAGTTAGACTTAGGGTCCTCATTACAAATAATTAAATTTTTTTATAAAATTGTTTCTAGGTGGAATTTCCCAAAATGATTTCTGGGTTATTTGTAATGCATGTGTCTAAGCCTCTCCACAAAGTTTGAAACTTAGAGCACATCCGATGCGACAAAAAATCAGCACTTTTAAGGTCAGAACATAGTAGATATTTCATCAGAATCATGGCTTTGGTAGCCTCATCATGGCCTTGTTTTTCCTCTTAGAAACTCCATTATACCGTGGGTTGTGGCGGAACTATCACTTTTCATAATGCTCCGCTTCTCTCGCAAAATTCCTTGAACTCACACACCCATTGTTTGATCTTAGGACTTGACCTTCCTTGTTGTCTAGTTCTATCGTCGTAGTATTTTTGAACTTGAATTTATGAAGTATCTCATCTTTGTTCTTTATGAAGTAGATCAATGTCACTTTGAACACCAATTCAGTGGAAGATTACATAATAGTTGTAACTCGTTGAGGACCTTACCGACATACGACCACAAAGTGCACTAGATCCAACAACCCTTTAGACCTATAATCTCTACTTGGGAAAGCTACCTTAGCACAATTTGTCTGTGAGCACACCTGAAACAATCTTATCGTCTCCACGTTAAACTCTGGGAGACTTAGAGACAATCTTGTAATATAGGTAGAGCCCCGTGATGCAAATGTGCCATCCTCCTATGCCAAAATCACTCAAGTTGTCACTATCATGAACTAATGCTCACCTCTCAACATATATAGGTTCCTCTTCTTTTCTTCCAATCATTAGTCTTGTGCTTCGAACCGGCATCCATCAGTCCCAACATGTACTCGTCCACGATGAATACTCATCGTGCCCTTGTCCTCCATTGCCGAGAGATCGCTAGAATATTCTACGTCAACCTTTGTACATATAAAACCCTCTGCTTACCCCATGGTCTCTCCTAACTCAAATCGAAAACCGGATGCTACCCGTTTTCGTTACGTAATGTCTAGGCACCGAGGACAACGCTCGCATCATGGGTTGTCACCTTGATCCCCAATCTCTCTATTAAGTTGTCTCCTTATAGCGTACTATGGGGGATAAACCCTATGGAAATGGAATGAAGGAGAACTACTTAGGAACCAACCAGCTAGAGACACAAGCAACGACCAAATATTTGTAAAAGATCTAGCAAATTAAATATTTTGATTAAATTTCAATGATTGATACTAGTGCCTTATGGGGTCAACTATCCTACTAAGGAAAAATACAACCAAGTACTTGATGAGAAATCATTGTATAAGGGACAAGAATTTAGAATGCAAAATGCAAGGAAAACGATTTGAAGGAGGCAGATGAAGCAAGCTTCGAAGATGAGAGGTGATGTTAAAAGGCCAAAGCACTTAGATTACAAGACCTGGATTCACCACTGGCATTTAAGCGAGAGTGTCAATTATGAAGATGTCAAAATTTACTCAATTAAAAGATCCACAATAAACAGCTTTGAAAAATATTGATGACAATTACTTGAAAAGACTTTCCCAAACATTAATAAAAAAATAACGATTCAATAATCCAAGTAAATGAAACAAGAGTTAATTAAACAATAGGTGATAATAATCAATAACACATTTAAAAAATCTCATGCTAATGATCATCAAACTCAATTGAAGCATATGAAAGTAACTAGCACTTAAATCTCAATAAGTAATCATCAAGGAATACCATGAAATTTCATGTTAAATATCAATTAATTTATGGATTAAATGATCTTATAAAATAATGCAAATCCACCAAAATTCTTATTTTTCTCCTATAGCCAAACTTAAGATATTTTCTTTTCAAGAAGATTACATTCAAGGTATTAATCATAGCAAGACTTAAAAAATAGATTAGCAAACAAACGATACCAACACCAATGCTCAAAATGACAAAAAATAGTAAAAATTATTTAACTTGAAGAAAAAAACAATTTGGGGTTTGATTAAAAGAAACTTCAAATATGATATTTTTATTTCAAGAATGAAACAAAGGATGATCAACAAGCAAACTAATGAAAATAGTTGTCAAATATTTCCAAAAAATAGAAAACTGTATTAAAACTTGAAAATTTCAATTTTAAGGCTTTAAGAGAGTTTGATTCATAATTTTTAGAACTAATAAGTTTATAATAGAATGATAAATAGATCAACAAACTAAAAATATTCAGCCGATCCCCATTATGTCTAAAAATAGTAAATTTTACCAAAAAAATTGAAAATTCAGAATTTTCGACCTTATTTCTCTAATTCAAATATTCAAATTTAATTTTTCATGCTATACGAATTTCCAGCTAGCTTCAAATTCATATCTAAAGTAAAATTAAAGAATGCCCAGTGGGCAAAAACTTTGAAAATGAAGATTTTGCAATTCTAAACAACTTTGACCATATAAAATGTGTTTTTAGGGCCTACTATTTCAGATTTGTTTGTTAATGGAAAATTGCAAAAAATACATGGGTTGAGATCAAACCCTTAGCCCAAGTCTTTGAAGATCCCACCGTTGAAAATCGTTGAAATTTTGGGATAATGTTGCAACTTGAAATTAGAATTTTGGAGACCAAAATCTTGCAAAAAAGAGTCTCAGTGTTTCCGTACGTCCTCAAGGTTCTAGATCCGGCTCGCATCTAAAGATTTCATTGATTGATTTTTCGGACGATTCCTACAAACACATTGATGACTGAGGTCTAGATCTGCCCATATTTGAAGATTTTCGTGATTGAATTTTTCAGTATCTATTTTGCACAAGTGAAAAGAGAAAACCCGATATCCATTATGTACAAAAATAGATAAACTAAAAACCAAAATGTTAGAATTCAATTATGTTACAAAACTTCTCGCATCTACACATGTAAATTACAACATCTATACAAATAAGTTATAGTTCTATATAAGACATTTACAAATCTATGCACAAGAGTCAGAGATCCGTCGCATCCGAGGAGTAAGGCGATTCTAGATCTCAAGATCGACACTACGAAACAAGAGACCATCTTAAATTCAACAAAATTGAAGATAATTTTTTTTATTTAAACACAAGCTCTAAAAAAAACCTTGCAAAAATAGAATTTAAGATAAGCTCGGAGAATTAGATCCGAGGGCTCTTCGCATCTTATTTCCTTGAGAGTCAAATTTGTCCAAACGAGGACTTCCCCAAACGCCCAATTCTAAATCAGTGATTTCTATTAATGTGAAAGAACTATTAAGTCATAGAAATATAAAAAATAAAACTTTCAAGAGTTAGCATTTATTAACTCAATCATAATTATTTTATATTCAAATCTAAAGAATCATGGAGCACTAAGAATAGATGGTCTTACAAATATTATTAATCAACAATTCATTAGAATAATCACCGATAGAATATAAAGAACATATTTACCGTAACATGCTGAAGAGGAACACGACCATCAAAATAAAACCCCAAAGACTGTATTATTCCAGAAATTATTACATGAGAGCTCCAAGAGGTAGTACATGATTAAGAGGTCAGATAAAAAATCAGATCGACACTAATCCCATCTGTAAAACTCTGGTTATGGTCTGATGATCTCACAGTTATTCTCAATTGCCGAAGAGGACTTGATTATCTTTTAATCTCATCCGGTCGAAATTATAATTTTTGAGGAATTTGAATTTTTCAATTAATTCCTTTTTAATTAACTCAAAAATAATATTTTTGAATTAATTACCTCAAAAAATTGACTTTGACTTAATCCATAAGGCTCATAACCAAAATTTCTCGAAATTTTCAATATTCGCTCGTGACCTTTAAAAATTTATTTTATGACCTACGAATTTTTCCTTTGAAAAATTTAATTTTACCTAAGACAAGATTAATTAAATTTTATTTAGATTTTAATTTATTTTCCTTGGCCGAAATTTAATTAATGCACTTAAGATGTGATTAATTATTTAACTCTCTTTACAGATTAACACATTAAACCCCGAGGGTAACTCCGTTCGCAACAAACCCTCAATAATCTACCCAATTTTGTGAATCAAAAGATGATCTAGTAGACCTAGAACCGTAATAAAATTATCTAGCCAATTAGTTAGGATCATTTCCAGAGCTACTTTACAATGACTCGATAAAAAACACTAGGGCTCACCAAGATTCGACGCAAAATCCACCTTAGCTTTGGGGTGAGGCTAGACAGGAAAAACTCTACCAATAATTTGTGTCGAGAAATACAAATGAATCAAGCAGATAAAAACCTCCTAGATAGAAATTGTCACCAAATATTAGCTACCTAGGTTGTTACCAGGTAGTTGAACACAGGCCGAATCCGAATCTAACCGGCCAAGTCGACCGAGCCGAAGGGTAGGGCCGGGCCCACTAGCGTTGAATCAGCTTTCAAAGGACGTTTGTTAATGAAGGTTTTATGATCACTGCTACGCTCGGTCCGAGTTAAACCGGTCGATTTGTTCCAAACAGTGCTCTGGGCCCAAAACAATAAAAATCGACTTGAAATGAAATTTTTTTTTGTCAAGTAGGGTTTTGTTTAGCTATTTAACCCTCCCATCCTATTTAACTTACCCAACCCTCTCAATACCTCACATCTATCTCATTGAATTTGCTTCGAGCATTTGTGAGGGTTTTCTAAAGAGTTGTGGAGTTGGTTTTTGGAGTGTTTCCCCATGGTAATGTTAAATTCTTAAAGTAAAAAGATCATTTTACTTAAATTTTTAAATATTTAACACAGAATGAATTAGATGTTTCAGAGTGGTTTCGAATTCATTGATTACAGGGAAAGTAGAATTTTAGATCTCATTCAAAATCCAAAGAAACTTACTTCGCTTTTTCAAGATTTCAGGATTGGGTTATTGTAATGTTTCCATCGAATTTTGTCATGTATTACGGTATGGAACTCGTATTTAATCAAGAGCACCAATTCCTCTATGTACCTTGATGTTAGTGACATTGGTTATGTTTTTTGTTTTGATCTCTATATCATCATCCTGTATTGGATAGTAATCGGGTGCAATTTTGATATAATGGATATATTCATGAGCCTACTTTGATCATATAAGTTGTCTTTTGTGATCATTTGTTTGTAATGCTTGTGTTTGGAAACATGAATAAAAATCTTTAAATTTATGTTTTTGTACAAAAAATTAATATTTAATGTATTTTTTACAAATCATTTATTGAAACTGAAGGACTGAAATATTATCGATTCAGATTGAGTCTGCTGACTCCTCATTTTGTGAGAACTCACTCAGTTTTTTAAAACACTGTCAAGTTATGATGATGGTATTCATTAAAATAATTTACATTATAAACATGCAAGTAATGGGTTATATCATCTGAACACATTTCACCAATGATGAAATCTGAATGGTACAAACACTGAACATGATAGATCCCTTTGCAAAAAAAAGGGTGTACTCGCTATGGAGTCATCGACAAAGAGTGGTCAACATCCGGGCTCGCTCGGGGACACATCGCTTCATCAAAGGAATGTGAGAATATAAAATCTACATCCAATAATACACAAGATTATATAAGTAGCGTCCATTCAAAATACTTACAGTATAAATAAATATGAATAGAAGCTATTTATTGACTATTCTACTAACATGAAATGTAAATATACTCAACTAAGAAAATGAAATAAAGGACAGGTGTAAGGTTAGAAATAGAATACAAAGGATGCCTTATGGCATCGATGTGTTCAATATAGTGCATACCGAGCATTTGTCTCGCTTTCAAGAAAGTCTCGTGGGTTGTTTTTCGTATGTGCCATGCCCGATCCTACATAATAGAACGCATCCGAATATCAGCCGGTCTCGACCATTAGACACATCTAGCCACTTACTTCTTCTTTTTTTCTTTTTTCTCTTCTTTCTTAGTGGGTTGTTATGTCAGCAATGAGACCACTATATATTTCCTGTCCTTATCTTGAAGATGTTCGTACGAAATATTTGAAGAACTTGGAGTGGGACCAATCTTATTCTGAATATACTCTGTCAATGGTGACACATAAGCTTCATCTTTCTTAACATCCTTTGTAACCATAGTTATTTTTCCTTAATGGGAAAAGTGACCTCCCTGTGATGAGATGAGAATTTCATAATCAGAAAAGAAATCTTATTATCTGTTGATGAATCTTCATTAATAAATTTAGTTAAACTTCGTATATAAATTTTTCATTTCTTCCAACCTTTCTCGTATGGAAATCACCGTAATGCTTTTTACTATTAATTTTTCTTGGATTGAGTTCTCGTTTTCATGAACCTATCTTGTAGATTGGTCTGATTTGCCTCCATAATTTTCATTTCCAACAAGTGATTGTCCTTCATGGGAGTCATTTCTTGGGTGTGTTTTTTGCTTCCATTGCAATCATATGATTTTGAATAATATTCCATTAGAATGATTAACTTCCATGATCTTTAACCTGTTTTCCATAACATTCATTTCGTGTGCATGAATTTCTTCCATGGAATTTATCATATTTTGAAGATTGATCTAGTTAGCTTCTATGTTTTGAATCATTTTCGTATAATTGGGTTGCATATCCTTAATCATCTAAGATGATTCCTTAACAAAATGACTTTCATGTTGAGCCTCATGTATGTGATAGTTCTACCAATAAAATTAATTTGATGGCTTGCCCTTGCCATTCTACTATCTATGATTCTTTTGAAATCATGGCAAGTAACCTCTTCATGAATAGCATTATAGGCCCTACAATAAGGTGGAGCTTCATCCACAAGATTTGCAGACTCAAGTTGATTTGGTGGTCTTTGCTCATGATGGGCTTTCCCCGCAAAGCATTATTATTTCGATTATTATTATTTCTAGGTTTGGAAATTTTGTGCTTCGAGATCCTTCCATTTGGACCAACCTAGCCCGTAAGGCACTTATTTCTTCAAAATTTAATTATTAGATATTAATTTTTCCCGATCAAGTTTCATGCTTTCAAGTTTGTGCATCAATTTCTCGCATAGGTTCATCATAAGATTCTTTAATTTATTTTCCCTTAGATTCGTCGATTTACTCGTAATCTTAACCCTATCAAAAATATGGAATTTTAGACATTCTAGATGCTTTCTTATCCTTTTCAATATCCTCAACTAAAACTTAGCAGCCTTATAATCATTATTTTAATCAGCTAACTCATAACAAGTATCAACATCAAAGGCATGAATATAAAAATCCAAAAGAGACTCGGTAGGAGGTCTATAATCTTGAGGTAATTATATAATAATACCATTAAACCTCTTATTAAACTCCTTTACTATTTCATTTTCTTTCTTCTCTATGACATCGATAGCTCTAACCAAATGCCTTTTCTTTCTCTTGTCTCCATACTTGTCCTTAAAAGCATTAATGATCGATTGCAATGAATTAAACGAATTATCAAAGCTTTTTTCAGAACTAATCCAAAGCATCTTCCTCTAAAGAAAGAACAAAGAGGCTCATCTTCACATCCTCATGATTATAGTCAACACCTCTAGCATATTTACCCAAACTATGGGCTAAATGCTTTTATACGAGCCATAGAACTAACCGCATTATTTCGAGAGGCTATGTGCCATTGTTAGGAAGGTCATTTGGATAACCTTGAATGTTAGAAAAATTACAAGGGGCAAACAAGTCCATGATTTCTTGCTCAAAGGGATAACCAAATGGATGTTAGAGAAATAGATCCGTGTTCAAGAAAAGTGAAGAGGTCCACAAGAAGCGAGCTTGTGCTGCAAATTCTTGTAAGAAACAGAAAGAGTCGCGAGTCGCCACTCGAACATGAATTTGACTTCAAACTAAAAATTATCGAGAGAAGCGTATGGATATCAGGAGGGATCTTGTCCGGGAGTAAATAGATGAATAAGTGGAGTCGCCACCCAAATAGGGAACCAACCGAAATGTCTAGGTGCTAAAGGTGAAAATAGAGAAGATGAAAGGATTATGAGATGACAAAAGATATGATGATGAAAAGTCAAGAGAGCATGTCGTATGACGAGTTAATGAATGGCAAAAAATATTAGAATATTAGAAAATGTCGTTGAGACCAAGGACAAAAAAACTCTATCGCCGCAACGCCGCCAAAAATGTTGTCGCACAAAATGTCTAGCACCGCGACAACGATCAGACGGGCTGCCACCATCCCCAATCTCTCTATTTAAGTTGTCTCCTTATAGGTAAACTAAGGGGGACCCTATGGAAATGGAATGAAGGAGAACTAGTTGGGAACCAACCAATGAGAGACATACAATCGACCAAATATTGTAAAAGATCTAGCAAGATTAAATGATTTGATTAAATTTGAATGATTGATGTCTGCCTTATGGAGTCAACTATCCTGCTAAGGAAAATACAACCAAGTACTTGATGAGAAACTGCTACTATGCAATGCTAACTTAGAATGTGGAATGCAAGGATAACGATTTGTAGAAGGAGCAAGATGAAGCAAGCTTCAAAGATGAGAGGTGATGTTAAAAGCCTAAAGCACTTAGATTACAAATAATATGATCTAACCACTAAGTACTTAAGCGAGAGTGCCAATTATGAAGATGCCAAAATTTACTCAATTAAAAGATCCACAATAGAGCTCTGAAAAATATTGGAAAAGACTTTCCCAAACGCTAATATTCAATAACGATTCAATAATCCAAGTAATGAAACAAGAGTTAATTAAAAAATAGGTGATTTTAATCGATAACACATTTAAAAAATCTCATGCCAATGATCATCAAACTCAACTGAAGCATATGAAAGTAACTAGCACTTAAATCTCAATAATTAATTATCATGGAATAATATGAAATTTTGATGCTAAATAAAGAATTTGTCAATTAATTTATGGATTAAATGATCTTTTTAAAATAATGCAAATCCAATAAAAATTCTTAGTTTTCTCCTATAGTCAAACTTAGTGTATATTCTTCGCAAGATTTCGTATCCGAAGTATTAATCGCAATGTTAATTAAACCAGATCAACAAAGAACGTATACCGGCACCAATGCCCAAAATGACTAAAATAGTAAAAATGGTCAATTCAAGAAAAAAATCAATTTTTAGGGGCTTTCTCTGATTAAGAGAAATTTCAGATCTTATATTTTTATTTCAACAACCTGAAAGAGTGATAGATCACAAGATAAAACTGCCAAAAATAGTCGCAAAATATTTTAAATAGCAAAAAATGTATTAAAACTTGAAAATTTCAATTTTAAGGCTTTAAGAGAGTTTGATTCAATATCTTTATAGAACTACAAGCTATAACAACACTAAATTGGTAACAAATCAGCAAACTGAAAATCATCAATTGATTTCACTATGTCTAAAAATAATAATTTTTGCCAAAAACTCGAAAATTCAAACATTTTTTAGACCTTATTTAGGAGGAATGTAAAATGTTCAGATATGATTTTTCAAAATTATGCAATAATTTCCAAAGAAGATTCAAAGTCAAATCTAGTAAAATTAAAGATGCCCAAGTGGGAAAATCTGAAAAATGAAGATTTTCAATTTCTAAACAACTTTGACTATATAAAATGTGTTTTTAGGGCCTAATTATTTGTGATTTTCACGTATTAAAATTGCCAAAATAAGGGTTTAGAGATCAAACCCTTTAGCTCAAGGTTTTGAAGATTCCATTATTGAAAATCGTTGAAATTTTGGGATAATGTTGCAACCTTGAAAATTAGAATTTTGGAGACCAAAATCCTATAAAAATAGCCTCAAAACCTATACGTCTTCAAAGACCATCCGGCTTAGAACTGTACTTAGTTGATTTTTCAGATCTATTCCTCGCAAACAAATATTGAGCCCAGATTCGCTCTGTGGTCTAGAACTGCCTGCATCTAAAGATTTCCTTGGCTGATTTTTCGGACTACTGCATATGAAAACGAATACCTAATATACAAAAATATAAAAACTAAAACCCAAATGTTAGAATTCAAAATTATGTTACAAAACTTCAGATCTACACATGTAAATTACACATCTATATAGTACATCTACAAACCTATGCACAAGGGTTGCAGATCTGTCAGATCTGAGGAGTATAAGTTGACTTCGCTCCCAGATCTGAAGATCTAAGGCTCTTACTAGTCAAATCTAACTTTAAATTCAATAAAATTTAAGATAATTTTTTTTATTTACGCACAAGCCCTCAAAAAACCTTGCAAAAATAAAATTTAAGCATAAGCCCGGGGAATTAGATCCCAAGGGCTCTTCAGATCTTATTTCCTTGGGAGTCAGTTGGTCCAGCCGAGGACTTTCCCAAACACACAATTCTAAATCCGAAAGATTTCTTCACACTTAAAGTAAACTGTTAAATCAATAGAGAAATAAGATAAAAATAAAGCTTTCAAGAGTTAGAGATACCTGCTAACTCAATCCAATTAATATTCTTACTTAAATCCAGTAACCTAAGCAAGATACCTATGCAATAGATTACTCTACAAGAGCCATTAATCAACAATCTATTGAAATAATCACCAGCAGAATATAAAGAACAAGTTTACCATAAAATTTTGAAGAGGAACACGACCATCAAAATAAAACCCCAAAGACTTCGTTTTCATTATTCCAGAAAAAGTCAGACTGACACTGAATCAGACTGACACTGACCTCTAATTTATAGGTTAAATCTCCAACGACTAGTTCAGTTGATCCCGCCAAATTAATCTCGATGGTCGAAAAGGTTTTGATTATCTTTTAGTCTCATCTATCGAAATTACAATTTTTTGAGGAATTTCGAGTTTTTCAATTAATTCCTTTTTAATTAACTCAAAAATAATATTCTTGAGTTAATTACCTCAAAAAATTGACTTTGACTTAACTACCAAGGCCCAAGGGTCCAAAATTTCTCAAAATTTTCAATATTCCCTTGGTTCGGGAGCTTTAAAAATTTATTTTTTAGGGACCCACGAATTTTGCCTTTGAAAAATTTAATATTACCTACGACATAAGATTAATTAAATTTCTGGCTTAGGATTTTTAATTTAATTTGGCCAAAAAATTTAATTAATTGACTCATGAGGGGATTAATTATTTTCCAACCCTTTTTACATAAGATTAATACATTAAACCATGAGGGGAACACCCGTTCGAAACAAACCCTCAATAATCTACCCAATTCTGCGGCTCAAAATATGATCTAGTAGACCTAACAATCTGTAATAAAATGATCTAGCCAATTAGTTAGGACCATTCTCAGGTTACTATACAAAGAATCGATAAAAAACATTAGGGCTCACTTAGTATCTTGACGACAAAATCCACCCTAGCTTTGGGGTGAGACTAGAGGGGAAAAACTCTGCCGATCATTTGTGTCGAGAAACAAAATGAATCAGTGAGACGAAAAACCTCCTAGGATAGAAATCGTCACCAAAATACTAGGCTTACCTAGGTTGTTACATACATGATGGTCTTAATAAGATCATTTACATTATAAACATGCAGAATGGGTTTACATCATTTACAAAACTGTCCACTGAATGGTGAAATCTGAATGGCACGAACGCTCGAACATGATAGATCCCTTTTGCGAAAAAAGGCTATACTGCTATGGGGTAGTTGACAAAGAGTGCTCAACACTACCAATCCCTTGTATTGCACACCTAACATTATTGCCATGTTCCACATGTAGCTCTGAGTCTAGTTTTGACATACTGGTGAACAAATCAAGTGATCTTGTCATATGATTAGAAGCTAGAAACCACATAGCCTTGGCTATGGTGCCAGAACAACGAGATATCGGTGGGAATTCCTTCTTGAACCCGGTGGTAAACTTTCTCTCCTGCATGTTTGTTGACGCTGCTACATGAGTCTTCTTTCCTTTGGTGTTCTTGTTGTTTGGACATTGACCTACATAGTGGCCAAATTTATGACATGCAAAGCTCTTGAATTTGCTCATGTCCTTTTCTCCATTTCTTGAGGCACTCTTTCCTCCTGTGCTCTTCTTCTCCTTTCCATTCCTTGCTTGAATGGCAAGGGTAAGTTTCTCATCATCACCCTTAGAGTAGCTCCCATGAAGGGACTCCTCTCGAATCTCCTTTTGTACAAAGTCATCCCATAATCTCTCCTAGTTAGGTAGATTCTCACGTGCTATGATCCCTTTGGTTAACGATGTCCATGGCTTGGAAAAACCGTTGAAGGTTTTCTTCACCATCTCCTTATTTGTCACTTTCTCTTCAACTGCAACCAACTCGTCTCGAAACTGTGTGATCCTAGTGAGGTAGGAAGTAACACTATCTGACTTGGTCATCTTGGTGTTTCTCAACTTCTCCTTCAGCACCATTATTTTGTTTGCATTGTTTCTTTGATATAGCTTGGTCAAAGCCTCCCATATTTCCCTCACTAATTTCTTCATGGAGAGATCAGGGATCACATGATATTTCACTCCATTGAAGATAATTCCCGTGGCCTTCACATCCTTTTTGTTAAAGATAGCCAATTCTGCAGCATCAGTAGGATGAGTGGGAGTGTTGTTCACAAACTCCCAAATCTTGTTCTCCATTAACACTAAGGCAATGTTGCCCTTCCAGGGATTGTAGTTCGACACCCACTCCAATTGGTCTTCAAATCTCAAATTTGTTGTGACCATCCTTGCAAACCCCATGTCGAATATCTAGAAACCCTGTAAAATATACCGCTGGAAAAATAAAGTTTACTGTTGTAAACCCTTGTGACTACTTGATCCTCCCCATAGAGTTTCTAGTGCTTTGATACCATGCTAATTTTTAATAGAAGGTCTGATTTATTTTTCTCCACAATTGTTTTATACCAAAAAAATATTTATGCTCAAATAAAATCTAAAATTGATGGGAAATATCTACGTTGGTATTTATAACTTCATAAAAAAATTATGCAGTGAAAATCAATTACAAGACAATAAGAATCTCCCCAACGAATCTCTCATGACATTTATTAATATGAAAAATTTAGGGCATTAACCCATAGAGAAATACATAGAAACTACAACAATTATATGAACTTGGAAATGACCCACTATGTTTTTTTCCTAGAGGAAATTTGGCCTTTGAAATCAGGTGCTTTGGAGACTAACTCAGCCCCTGGAAAAGTCTTGGTCTCCACCTGAAATAACTCGTCCTCCACTTGTATGATTGCATCCTGGAAGAAACTCGGTTCCTTTAGTTGAATTTTTAGCCTTCCCCCTAGCTCTGCGTGGAAAAATAGAAATCTTGACCTCTCCCTTCAAGTCTTGGCTTGCACAGAATCTTTACCCCTTTCTCTAAGTCTCACCCCCCTTACTTAGAATTCTTTCCCTCCTCAAATTTCCTCTCTAGAAGATCCTTGTTGCATGCTCTTCTTCTCTTCAATCACTAGAGTCTGTCACAAAAAAATCGCTTCCTCAATTGCAATGTATATTTACCTCTCCTTTAGGTTTATTTTATAATTTCATCTTGGGCTAAATTCCTAACCCTTGATGTCCAAAGTGATAAAAAACTAGGATTAATTCCTAACCCACTTAAATCAGCAATAGAGATTAGATCTAAGTCACTTAAATAATTAAATTATTTATCCTTAAAAACTTGTCCCTATAGCCAATATTACTAAATTAATTTAATTGATGTTCTTTTCCTTAAGTTAGACTTAGGAAAGAAATCATAATAACACCTACACCTCTGAAGCAAGCAGCTAAAAGACAATTTGACATCTTCTGCATGCTAAGACACCAAGCCTATGAAAAAGCACATGTTCGAGCTAATAACATTCACACCAATTGGACCTATACCTTGAGAAGGAAGGGTGAAATATCACATACCTCATTTGATACCCAACTTGTCTTAGGCTTATTAAGAGGACAATCTTCGATGAGGTGATCCTTATTATAGGATGCATATGGTAAGTTAAGGTACTTTACCTTTTGTTGTCAATCTCCTTATGTAATTAATTTAATTAATGTTCTTTTCCTTAAGTTAGACTTAGGAAAGAAATCATAATAACACCTACACAGCTGAAGTAGGCAGCTAAAAGACAATTTGACATCTTCTGCATGCTAAGACACCAAGCCTATGCAAAAGCACCTGTTCGAGCTAATAACATTCACACCACTTGCCCCTATACCTTGAGAAGGAACGGTGAAATATCACATACCTCATTTGATACTTGACTTGTCTTAGGCTTATTAAAAGGACTTAATCTAGCTTATAAATTAGGAGATATGGCTAGTTAAATTTTGGCCAATAAAATATTACCACATTAGAATTGGTCCCTCGTGGCACCCACATGTCATCTTAGGTGGTGACTATGTGGCTATTCTAGCACTAAGGAAAAGTCCACGTGGAACAAGTGCGTTCCTCCTTCGTAGTCGGTGTTCAGCCTGCTTGCACGAAATACAACTCGCAACTCCCACCAAAGCCTCGACCTCGACCTCGACCTGGATGACTGGCCTGTGATTGAACCAATTTGGTTGATTGGCCCGAACATGATTCAGATGATTGGCCCAACCATATCATCGGAACCAACTCCTTCACTGAACCTGACAACTAATTGAACCGACCATATTACCAGGACAGACTCATCCACCAAACCCCACTAACCGTTTTGGTCGACTTGCTGACTCTTGTCCTGATGTCCTGTTGGAAAAACCGACTTGCCTTACTAGAGCTCAACACTTGAAATTTTGAACTTTATCTGATCTTTTTGCACAGACCTCAATCATGCATGCCTTATCTATGCATAGACTTCTTCTAGTGAGCCCTGGCCATGGGGTCCATAATTGATGTGCCCAAGCAAATCAACTAAACCTATCAATGCGCACAGGTGAGATTTACTTCTAGGTTTTGTTGGGACAATTAAAGGACCCTACCATCATGTACTCGATAAAAACATATAGAGAATGTGCATCTGAGTGCACTTCTCAACATTACAGGGAAATCAACCCGACCTCTCAATCCAATCACAATATGTATTCCATTCTATGGCTCATTATGCCAAAACCATCAATGAAACATGCTAAAGTAACACAAATAAATTTACATAGAGTTCAATACATCAGAACATAGGCCGATTAATGTGCCTAGAGAAAAAAAGCACATAGAATGTGCGTTTGAGTGCTCATCTCATAATTATAGGGAGCTCAATCCAGTATCTTGCTTACCAAATATATATATATATATATATATATATATATATATAGACACACATACACACACACATTTTCCTTTTAATTCCCAACAACTCACACATACATAGCATATAAAAGAATTAACAACAGTTTAGGCCAACAAGCCATGTGCACAAAAAATCACTTATCTCTTATACTTAGGCCATATACTTATCTCTTGACATAGTATGACTAGGCAGGGTCAATCGAAGATGACCCAACCAATCAACTTACTTTGACTAGATAATAGTCGAGACAACCCAAACTGATCAAATTCCTCGACTAGACAAGATCGATCGAAACAACCCAAACCAATTGAATTACCTTGACTAAAAAGGCTAGTCGAATGATCCAAACCAGCCGAATTACCTCTACTAACAAGACCAATTGATTGATCTAAACCAGGCGACTTACCTTGACTAACACGACCAGTCGAACGACCCATATCGGTCGACTAACAAGACTTATCGAACATGTTGAAATATGTAATTAGGTTTGATCTTAATAACGACTTATGGAATCTTGATTTTATGTATTTGATGTAAAGAGAAAAATTAAATTTATTATTGTTATTTTGTAGCATGGGTTTCATGCGCAAGGTCATTTTATTTATAGGTCAAGCACCCATTGAGTGCTTCTAGGGATTTGTCATGAAATCAAGAAGTCAAAGAAGTCATTGTCATATGTAAAGACCATGTTGGGCATGTTGTATCATGTAAAAGGAATTTATTTAGAGTCAAAAGAGTCAAATTTTCTCCTCCAAGACCAAGTCGGCCTAGCTGTGACAGGTCAACCTCATTAAGGATACTTGACCTTCTCGAAAAGCCTATATATAAGAGAACCTCGACCTCATTTGAAGTAGCATAAAACAAGTTCGATCAAGTTCAGGAAGAAGACCTAAAAAGACAAGCAAAGAAGAGGAGAAATAACGGAAGGAAGAGCGAGGAATTTAAGGACTTTTTTTGGGCCACCTTCGTCTCACATGTCCAAGTAAACTAGGGCATCCTATTGTTGTAGTAAGACCGAATTGCAGACCTACCAAGAGAAGCCGAAGTTTAGGGTCATAAAGATCAAAGTATAAGGTCGAGTTGCTAAGGAGAAAGGAGATCCCCCAGCGAAGGAGAAAGGAGACTTATTCTACCATATTCCAACAACAGGTGCGAACTAGCGTTTTTGCAGTAGAAACTGAAAATTGCATACTTGAAGCAGTGACTGAAAATCTGAAGCAGAGGCCGAAATCTGAAGTTTGGAGCAGGCTGAGGAGAAGTTGACCTAGTCTTGGAGGTATCTTTGTCAAGGGTCTTAGATCTTGGAATTCGTCATTTGAATATTCTATAAGAAGAGAAGAATTCTTGTGGGTTTTCCTCTCAAGAGGAGAGGTTTTGGCCCTAGCTAGCAGCCCATATTTTTTGTCCTCTTGTCTCATTGATCTTCATAGTTCTGTAGTTGTTTGATGATAATAACACAATAACAATAAACTGAAAGAACTTAATTACAGGTACATTAAATTTAGAAAAATAACTTCACAAGCAGTTATCGAAGTAAGGGAAATCAGCCTTAATCTAGCTTCCCTAGATTTCTCAATAGAAGGACCCAATTGACTTACCTCAATTAACAAGACCAGTCAAATGATCCATACTGGTTGACCTACCTCAACTAGATAAGATTAGTCGAAACTTCCCAAAGCAGTTGACTTACCTTGATTAGACCAATCAGTGAAAACCTCTATTTAGGCTGACAATCAAACTGAACAACGATCTCAAACCATACAAGAATTAACCATACCTCATCAACTACAGAAAGGTTAGCATTACATATTTACACCGAAGTCATCATTCCTTAGCATAACATAGGCATTGAACAAACATAAGAATTTAACTCATTCTGTATAGAATACATAGGAAGCCAACATTCCTAATCGTACAGGAAATAAACATTCCATGCATTCAAAATGGTATTAAAAGAGCCTAGTAAATATTCATATAGCATTCTCTGGCATGTAAGGCATAAGAAATAGTTATTTAATAATGAAATATTTGGAAATTGAGTTTGGGACTCTAACTCTCCACCCAACCTTAGACAAGTTGCAGCCAAATCTTTCTTGCAGCTATCATCCTCAGGCCAGATTCCAGAGCTTGAAGAGGAGTGCTTTTAGAGTAGAAAACTGACGATATCAGTTGAGATAGGGCATTCCATGGCTACACTGCCGTCACCCACCAGTTATTCAACAATTTCACATAAGGTAGGGAACACTTCCTTTTTATACAGAGAGACTTATAATATGGTATCCCACTTCTCTTAAGATTTAGACATAGGGAGTCTAAATTTAGATGAGTAGAGAGAGATATATAGTTAATGATAAGGAGGATTTATCAACTGTGTTAGCTCTGAAGGAATAAGAGTGCACTCTCCAATATCTTCTCCATGAAACTTTCACTTGTGTTCTCAATCAAACCCTATGGATCTACCATTAGGTGTTATCAACCCATTATCCCTGGGTTCTTCCACCCCTCAGAAGTTGTCAATCAACACAGTCTCTAGTGGATTTATCGATCCTGTAAGGCTCAATTACTGCCCAATGATTATCAGCTAGAATGCCTCATGGGTTTCTCAACTAGACTATCATCTGAGCTTACTTTGTGATTATCAACTAGCAAGCCCTATGGGTTTCTCAGCTAGGCGATCATTAGAGTTATGCTCTGTGATTATTAGCCAACAAGCCTCATAGGTTTCTCAGTTGGGCTATCATTAGAGCTTTTTATCTCCCTGAATTCTCTCAGTCCTGATATCCTTATGTACGCTCTCAACGAATAAGCTTGACCACTAGGAGGCTCTCAAACTCCCTCTTTTCTTGTTTGTTATGAAACCAGCTCCAAAAATAGAAGAAAAGAGAGATCAACGCCTTAGAAATAGCCACTTCGAGGGGGGAAACCTCCAATACTTTACATAAATGAACAATTCTTGGATGATACAAATGACAAAACCTACTTCTATATATAGGAGTCCATGGGGTCACAATATAATCCTAGCCGACCTAACAATAATAATGTAAGGTCACAATAAGAACAATATTGGGGTTACACAGGTACAATAATAACAATAAGGGGGCTACACTAACAATAATAAGGGACTACACTAGTAATATAGGGACCTAACATAGGCCCCTCTCCTTCAAAAAAGTGTTTTCCTCAACGCTTCAGTAGCTCTGGGTGCTTCTATATAAAATTCTCATCCTCCCATGTAGAATCTTCAGTGGGTAAGTTCTTTCACTTGATGAGATACACTAAAATTGATTGATTTCGTAGCTGTCGAGTTTTTGTTTCTGTGACTCCTTCAGGTTCCAATATGATTTTTCCTTCCTCATCAAGTTCTGGAAATATTGTTTGAACTGGAAGTTTTTCAGCTATAACCTTCTTTAAACATGAAACACGGAAAAGTGGATGCACTCGAGACGAAGCAGGAAGCTCCAATTTGTATGCCATGAGATACTCCAAAATTGATCGATTTCATCGCTGTCGAGTTCTTTTTTCCGTGATTCCTTCAGGTTCCAATATGATTTTTCCTTCCTCGTCAAGTTCTCACAATATTGTTTGAACTAGAAGTTTTTCACCTATAACCTTCTTTAAGCATGAAACATGGAAAACTAGATGCACTCGCGACGAAGTAGGAAGCTCCAATTTGTATGCTATAGTACCAATCTTTTGCAACACCTTGTAAGGACCATAGTACTTTGGCGATAATTTATTATTGTTCTTAGCTTGCTTGAGGGACATTTGTTTGTATGGTTGTAGCCGTAAAAATACCCAGTCCCCTACATCAAAACTTCTCTCGCTACGATGTTGATCTGCCTGTTGTTTCATTCAATTTGTGCCAAATTTAGGTTATCCTTTAAGAGTTGGAGAACTTCTTGTTGATGCTCGATGTGATCTTCCACTGCTTGAGCCTTAGAATTTTCTCTTAAATATGATGTGATGGATGGTGGATGATATCCATAAAGTGCCATAAATGGGGTCATTTTTGTTGCAGTATGGAAGTGTTACACCACCATTCAACAAGAGGTAACCACTTGACCCATTTTTTTTGTTTATCTGATACAAAACAACAAAGATATCCTTTCGAACATTTATTCACTATCTCAGTTTGACCATCGGATTGAGGATGATAAGATGAGCTATGAGCTAGTTGAGTACCCAAACAAGAAAATAATTTCGTCCAAAAATTTCCAGTAAATACGGGATCTCTATCGCTTACAATAATCTTTGGGTTTCCATGTAGCTTTTGAATTGTTTCCATAAATGTAGTAGCAATTGTACTTGCTTTAAATGGATGAGATAATGCACAAAAGTGTGCATACTTGGTAAGTCTATCAACTACAACCATGATGAAACTCTTTCCTTCGGAGTTAGGTAAACCTCTGATAAAATCCATTGAAATCTCCTCCCAACGTTGACTTGGAATGGATAAAGGTTGTAGAAGACCTAGGGTCTTAATTGTCTCAACTTTATTTTGCTAGCAAACAAAACATTCTGCCACAAACTTTTGAATATTAGAGTTAAGGCCATCCCAAAAAAATGCTTTCTTCACCCTGTGGTAAGTTTTTAAAAATCCCTAGTGTCCTCCTAAAGGAGAAGTGTACAATTCCAAAAGAATCTTTTGTTTTAATTGGGAATTCTTACAAAGATATAAGCGATCTTTGTACCATAAGGAATCATTTTTCCAACTAAATGTATCAGATGTACTAGGATCTTGCTGCAACTTTTGAATGAGTGTCCATACATCTTTGTCCTTCTTCCATTCATCTCTTGCTTCGGTTATCCAATCTGGTTGGATAATAGAAAAGGCACAAAGCAATGCTTCCACCTCTTCATTCTTTCTTGAGAGTGCATCTGCAACAACATTAAGCTTTCCTTTTTTGTAGATTATTTCAAAGTCATAACCCAACATCTTTGTGACCCATTTTTTCTACTCTTCTGAAGATAGTCTTTGTTCCAAAAAGTGCTTAAGACTATCATGATCAGTTTTTACCTTGAAGTGTCTTCCCATTAGGTAAGTTCGCCATTTCTTTAGTGCATGCAGTATTGCTAACATTTCCTTCTCATAAATAGGTTTCTGTAAATACTTTCCTTTGATTGGACGACTTTCAAAAGCAGTGGGTCTTCCTTCCTGCATTAAAACTGCACCAATTCCATTTCCTGAGGCATCACATTCCACAATAAAGGTTTTTGTGAAGTCTGGTGTAGCTAAGACCGGTGCCAGGCACATTGCCTCTTTAAGACGTTCAAAGGCCTTAGTTGCTTCAGGAGTCCATGAAAATGCATCTTTCTTCAATAATGCTGTTAGAGGTGCTGCTATTCTCCCATAATTCTTAACAAACTTGCGATAATACGCTGTCAACCCAAGAAATCCTCACAATTGTTTATGGTTGTGGGGACTTTCCATTCCTTAATAGATTTAATTTTGTTATAGTCTACCTTAACACCCTCGTGAGATACAATATGACCCAGATATTCCACCTCTTTCACTCCAAAGAAACTTTTGGATGTTTTTTCACACATTTGTTTCTCCTCCAATAATTTGAGCACCCTATCAACATGTTGAACATGATCCTTCCAAGACCTGCTGTAGATTAGTATATCATCAAAAAATACTAGCACAAATTTTCTAGGGAAGGGTTTGAAAATGGAATTCATCAACCCTTGAAATGTAGAAGGTGCATTGGTAAGGCCAAAAGGCATGACCAAAAATTCATAATGACCCTCATGAGTTCGAAATGCTGTTTTTGGAATATCGTCAGTCTTCATTATAATTTGATGATATCCTGAACGAAGATCCAACTTGGTAAAATAAATTGCTCCATGTAATTCATCCAATAATTCATCAATCACAGGAATGGGAAATTTGTCTTTAATAGTGAGCTTATTGAGCTCCCTATAATCCGGACACATTCGCCATGATCCATCCTTCTTGTGTACCAATACTATAGGAGCAAAGAAAGAACTTTGACTAGGTTGAATTACACCCGCCTCTAACATTTCTGCAATCATACGTTCAATTTCGCTCTTTTGGAAGTAAGGATATCTATAAGGCCTGATGTTTGGAGGAACACTTCCTGGAATCAAATGAATAGCATGATCATGATCACGAATAGGTAGGAGTCCTTTGGGAGTTTCAAACACCTTGGAATGATTGTCCAAGACTTTTTGGAGATCTGCAGAAATAGATGATTTTGATGTTGGAACTTCTAGTGAGCATAATTGTGCAATTACGCCTCGTTGTTCTTTCTTCAAAAGCTTTGTCATGACATTAGAGCTTATTATATTTCCCGACTTCCCTGCGATAGCCCGTAATTCGACTTCCTTTCCTTCTGAAAAAAATTTCAAGAAAAGTTTTTGAAAATTAAAAGCTACCGTCCCCAAAGATTGTAACCATTGTACTCCTAGTACAACATCAACACCTCCCATAGGAATGGAAAGCATTGGACTAGTCAATACATATTCCCCCATGGTTAGCTTGATATTATGGCATTTTCCAGAGCAATTTATAGTTCCTCCATTTGCAACCATCACTTGACATTCTGGTGCTGGGTATAGGAAACAATTTAATTCCTTGGCTACCTTACAATGAATAAAATTATGGGTGCTACCTGAATCAATCAACACTATTACCTTTTTCTTCTTGATATGTCCTATCTTGAGAGTTTGAGGAGTGGTAATTCCTGCCAGTGCTTTACATGATATGGTCAGATTCATTTCTTCCTCTTCTAGGGCTGGTTCCTGGTGTATATCCTCTTCTTGTTCATTTTCTTCTTCCTCTTCACAATCTATGTAAAATAATTTCTTCTCAGCACACTTATGACCTTTAGTGTATTTTCTATCACAACTATAACAAAGCCCTTTTTCTCTTTTTTCTTCCAATTGTTGTGGTGTCAACCTTGTAGGTTGTGGAAGTCTAGGAGTAGCAACACTTCCATTTTTATAGATGTGAGTAGTAGGCTTCCTTGTCGCCATAATTTTACATTCAATTTTTCTTGCCAACCTGAATGCCTTCTCCAATGAATCAGGTTCCCAAACACGAACCTCATGTTGGATGTTATCCTTTAAAGTCCCTATGAAGACATCAATCCTGTCTTCCTCTGGAATATCAATTACCCTTATATTCAATTTTAGGAAGTCCTCAATGTGCTCCACCATTGAACCCTTTTGTTTGAGATTTATCAATTGGCTAAAAAAAAGTGTTTCTCTTTGTATCCTCAGAATGTGCTATCATTTCCTCAGTAAAAATTGACCAAGTGACAATTTTTTTACAGGAGCAAAGCCATCGATAATATACAAATGTATTCTATTCTAAATATAAATTTGCAATGCGTACCTTTTGTGTGTTTTGCACATTATTGAGATCAAAATATTGCTCCATCTGTAGTATCCATGTTACGGGATCCTTGCCATCAAACTTCTTCATATCGATATTTGGAATATGGTGGGTCTTCCATCTAAAATTAGAGTTTATGAAATCATAATTAACATTTATTTTATTCTCATCATGAGTTTCCTCTACTACCTTTGTCAACTTTGTCAAATCTTCCTTCAAACCTTCCATGTCTGCTTTTATATCATTCTTCATGTCTTTCATTTTTTTTTTCGATCTTAGCTTCCATGCCTTTCTTCAAAACTTCAATTTCATTTTTTGTTTCTCTTTGCGAGAGTGAAATTTGGTGCACTTGCTCTTGTAATTTTGATATGTCATGTTGTAATTCTTCGTCTTCACAAGTCATAGTAGAGCCCTCTAAAGGCTTAATGGGTGTTGAATTATTTTTAGGGGGAATTTTAGAACCCAACACTGATATCTATTCTACAACATGCCCTTGGAATCAATTCAAACTGATTTTTCACACAAGACTTATGCAATTCAAAAAAAAAAAATACACACATTTTTCTTGCTTTTGAGGAGCTCGATATTGAAACTGAATTATCTTTGTGATTTCAGATCTTCACTATATAAAATTAGGTCATGCAGTAGTCCTCTGAATATTCTTTCAACTGCCACAGGTCTCACCTGATTTGGATTCTTCAAGACAAAGTTATGCCCAATCTCCCAAAATGACCTAATTATGGAATAGTTCAGTAGAGAGAACTTGTACGGCCTGCCACGTGTCACTTTTTTCTCCTTCGGCTTTGAAATTGATACACTAGAAACTACAGTCCATGTACTTGCGGCCACTTTTTACAGAATTCCAATTTGATGCTCAGAGAGAGTTATGACGACTTTCCCACGGTCACCACTTTGAGATGAAATTCGGGAGCCTGAAACAACTGTAACTTCCACAGATCATATCTCCGAAAATATTTTGAATCAAGCTTTGAAATTTTTCCACGACGTTGCTTAGGATTCCGGCTTTGCTCTGTAAAACTTTCAGCTTCTCCACCATCTTAGAAATTTTTTTATTGTGAAAGCTCTTCAGTGAGTTGTTCGAGCATGTGTTAGATACCACCGTTATCCTTTGTGATAACCAGAGTGGGATTCGACTGTCTGAGAATCCCGTGTTCCACAATTGATCCAAGCATATTGATATCAGGTACCACTTTATACAAGATATGGTACAGGGAGGCGTCATAAGGCTCGATTATATAGGAATTGATGAGCAAGTCGCGGATATTCTCACAAAGCCCTTGGAGAAGGTCAATTTTCTAACCTTCCGTGAAAATCTTGGAATCGTGGAATGACCCTATGTTGAGTGTCCTGTTGGATGATGAGTAATGGGAGCTCCAGGGGGCTTTGGGGATAGCTTCTTGGAGCTATAAGCAACCACAGGGCTGGGCTTCCCGAACCTTGTTGGTGTGCTTCCGCCCCACCCTTATGATATTGAGGTCGTTTACCTCTCATGATATGTGCCACGTATGCATCCTACCCATTGAGTCCCAGAATCATGGGAAGTACCTCCCATTTGGCCATTGAGGTGGGAAAAGCTAGAGACTAGTAGCAAAGACCGATGGACTCATTAGAGATTTTCGTACTCTCTATGTCTAGGATGGCACATGTCCAACCACTTGATCTGGGATCAAGTCTAGTGAGGTTTCGAACCTCCAACTGACTTCGGGTCAGGTAAACCAACTTCGGGTTGGTATGTGACTCCTTTGAGTCCTATAGAGGTTAAGGACCTCTGAGCTAAATTTTTTAGCTGGGAGTGATGTCTTTGTGACTCACCTTTTGTTTAGAAATAAAGAAGTCAGCAAAGCAAGTTACGGCGGGATGATGCGCGATGTTTGGATGGAAAATGTGGATGGAGTTCTCACTAGTTGAGAGGGAGTGTTAATTTTGGACAACTAGGTCCAAACTCCATGTTCTGATGCTTAGATGAATATGCCAATATTTTTATTGGATTCCTCTTTCGTAGAGGTGCAAGATCGATCTAAAGATCATCTTGATCCGATGAGAAGAACATTTATTTTGAATTAACTCCACTTATGTGCAAGGTCGGCCAGAATTGAAATGTAGGCTTGAAGCCCCAACCTATATGTCAAACACCCTCAAGGATGGATATATATAGGTCAACTTTGGAGGTTATTTTCATCCACATCACTCATCACACATTCTCTCTCATCATCTAATTGGTTCGATCACCTTGGAGGCTCTTCTCTCACACGTGGGAAAACGCAGCAAAGGAATTTTTTGTTTTGACCTAGGGTTTTCAGCGCAGATTTGACTAGCATTGACTTTGGTCAATGCATGGTCAAACTGATGCCAAACTCTCCCAAAGTTCTAATTTCTGCAGTCCGCATTTTTTGGCATAGAAAACGATGCTGGACGTTGAATTTGATCGGGTTGCGTTGACTTTTGCTGCTGCTGTTTTTGCATTGACCGTTGACTAATACATCATTGACTTTTGTTGACTTTGGGTTGATTGATATAGAGCTGTCCGAGAGGGTTGTGTGACATATTTTGGCTGGCTGACCGTATAGAGACTTTGCTGGTTGAAGCATCCTGTTGACTGTCATAACGCACCACAACCTATGAAACCAAATTCATTCGTCGACCCTTGTCATGTCCTGAATCGGTCGAATCAAATATGATTCAGTGGGACACGTGTCCTCCAGTCGCGTTTGATCATGTCCCATCAAGACACCATCGTTTCATGGTCGTGTCCCATCAGGACACCATGTCCCGATCGTGTCCCATCAGGACACCACGTGTCTTGATCGTGTCCTGATTTTGGGACACATGTCCGACTTTTCTGAGTGCCACGTGGCCCATAAATGGTTGTTTTGGCCCATTTCAACTTCACATTTAACTCTCTCTTGATGTGGGTTTGTTGTGGGTGTGTGTGAGCAAAGAGCAAAGGGCAGTAAGGAAGGGGAAAAGGAAGGGGAAGAATGTCTATTTTTTTGCATTTTTATTATGGCAGTTTGCATGTGCATTTCTTTTACAAATTTGTGCATTTTTTCTTTATTTTTTTATATCATTCACGGCTCAATCAAGGGCAGTAGGGAAGGGGCAAAGGAAGGGAAAGAATGTCTCCATTGGAGATGCCCCTCCTGTTCCAATTTCATCAGGGTCTGCAAGTGTTCCCTCTATTGGAAGTGGGTCTGTAACAACAGCTTCAAATGTTGAGGGAAGACAATAGCCTCAAGATAACAAATATCCATTGTGGAAATATGTCACAAGAGAGCAAGGGCCATGCAGCAGAGGAGAGCAGTGGTGACCATGATGATGACAGTGATGCTGATTTTGATCACTCATGAGCTACCTACTCCCTTGACGCTTGTAGTTGTTTTGTATTTGCTATTTCTATTTTTCATTGGCATTTCTACTACCTATGTAACACATTATGATTTTGAAGACTCAATGAGAAAACTGCAGTATCTTGTCTTTCTCCTATTGGATCATTGGTGAATTTGTCGCAATTCTATTTGTATGCATAATGTTACTTTGTAAAACTTACATCTAGATGAAGATCTATCTTTGATTTGTGTCATGAATGAGAATTTGTGTAAGAAAAATCTATTTTTTAATATATATATATATATATATATATATTAATAAAATAATATTTAACGTGTCCTAACGTGTCCGTGTCCGACACTCAAATCCTCGTGTCCTTCGAGCCCCATGTCCCCGTGTCAGGTGACTTAGACCACAACACATTTTTTTCTGATCAAGTTAAGTGTATTTTTGGCTTGTCTTCTGTCGATCTATTGGTATGTTCTATCGGTGTTTTACTTTCTTTTTTATGTGATTGTTGTTGGATATTGGGAATAAAAGTAAAGTTTCATCAAGCATAGAACATCTACGAAAATTTACAGTAGTCTATGAAAATGCAGTGCAAATGCCTATGGTGTATTATGGATTGATGTCTTCATTTCTATTCAAAATCTCTGGTCAGGAAAGATCCCACTTCGGTTGTATTTACGTCATCTAAAAGAAGTTCGAGATGATCTTGCTGATACATTGCCAGTGGAATGTTGGGATGAGATAACTTATATCAACAAGGCTGTAGAAATTCCAAAAGATGAAGGTACTGTTATTAACATATTTTCCGCATTATTTTAGAGATTTTTTTTTGGTCTATTTTGGTGCAAGTTGTAATTTGTAACTCTAAAAAGGGAAGCCATCAACAGTCCTTGTGACATAACATAGAATAGATTTTATCATCGCTACCATTTTACTGCTTTTAGGATAAATGCCATAGTACAACAATAGCTTTGAAAGAACAGAGAGGTTGCAAAATAAGAGATACACCCCTATATGAAGGAAAATGTCACTTTTAAGAACTAATTATGTGTGCTTTCTCCTATAAAACATTCAAAATGTAGATAATATAACCTTGCATGCCAGAAATCCCTTGTTTATTTCCTCCAGATATACCGTTTTTGCACTCCAATTTGAAGCTCTGTATTGACATATTACCAGTATCTGTTAATGTAATACAGGTTCAACTTTTACTCTTAGTGCTGCACTGGCAAGTGTGCTCCCTGAATTTTTTCCAAATCATTTTTCAGGCAAAGAGAGCAAGATATTTGCTAATTCCAGTAGCAAGTGCACAAAATCTGTATTGGAGGATGATAAGAAACAAAGAGGTTCTGCTGTCACTTAGCAAGTGGAAAGTGAAAATACATTGCTTTCTTCAAGTCAGGTTGATTCAGAAATGGTACTGCATGGCTTAAACAGTGCACAAACTTCAACAGATCAGGAAAACAATTTGAAACCATCAGAAGTACCAGAAGCTTCTTTGAGAGCAGGGATTGAAATTGTTAGAGTGCAGGGAATTGAGCCCAACCTTGATTTGCCACTTTACTGGATAGCTCAAAATTTAGTTGCACCTGAACATTTCATTCACATCTGCATACATACAATGAATGTTGGAAGATGAAAATAAAAATTTGTTAATAAAATGATTATTGTATGAAATACTAAACTTTTATAGGTTTGTAGGTTTCAATATCTTGTTTTCTTAATGATACATTGATTCTTCTATATTTGCCTATGGTAGAGTAACATAGAACGTAGAGGGAAAAATGCAATAATTGAGCGAAGGACAAAGAAATTGCATGAATAAAAAGCAACCATGGATTTTCCGTTTAGTTGGCATTCTGGTTAGAGTCTGATTACTGCAATGTCAAATAATCTCAAAAAAAATTTGATAGGAGTGTGGAACTACAAAATGGACTAGGACGATTAGCTGCAGTACTTTATGCATGTGGATATTTTGTTTTAGAAATGCCAAGCACTTCTATGTTATGAATATAATATATAAAAATAATAATAATAATTAAATAATTAATTGAAAAATATTTTTTTAGCCATAATTAATTAAATAATAATTAGTCACTGAAGAGGCATGTCTTAAAGAACATTACCATTCATGAAGGCACCTGCCTAGGTATATAAGCAGACTCTCATTTGTAACCATCTCATATCTCTTATACACTCAATATTCTCATATAAAAACTACTTGTCCTATAATGGATACTTTTATATTTCAAATAATATGAATATTCCGTTATGTATATAAAATGTTTGTTACATTGGTATTAACGCCATTCTACCCTATGGCTACTCAACCGTTACATTGGTATCACAACTGCGTTATCTGATCTGGCCTTTGGCCATCAATTCTTCGTCAACTTCATTGACATTGTGATTGAAGCGTTTCGCTACACAGTCATATCAAAATCTGCCATACAGGTCATATTTGAGCTTCCTAGGCCAATCCGTTAACAAGCATGGTTGAAGGTTGTGACTATTGTAAATCCGTCACCAATAATCACACCCCTTCGAGCCAAACAATAAAATGTGACAACGCCATCCCAAAAACACTTCGTGGGTTCATAAATTGAGTAAAATAAGTGATATATATATATATATATATATATATATATATATTAAAACGTAAGAGACATAATTAAAATTAAATGGAAAAAAAAGGTGTTATAATCTAAAAGTACTAAATTTTAAGTAAATTTTCAAAACCTATTATTTCAACCCAAAAAAAGAAGTTTAAAGAGCTTATTATTAATTAAATAAAATGGTTGGTGATTAAAAAAAAAGTGAAGGAACAAGGAATGAACTCCATAAGCAAGTTAACATTTTGGACTACATGTTCATTTTGTAAAATGGAATTTATGTTTCTGTCTATATGAAAAAATAAAAAACGTGGTTGTCCAACATGTGGGAAAATATTTGTTATGGAAGAATGTTAAGGCAATGCACAAATGCAAATAAAAGGATTAGAATATGAACTCGCAAAACTTCAAAAAATGAGGTATCAAAAAAGAAACATAAATATCTCGAAGATAGGTTATAACAAGTAGGAAATTTTGCGTCTAAGGGATTATAGTAAAAAATTACTTGAGAAAGTTAAGAAGTCCAAGGCTAAGAAGAAAAAATTAAAGCAAGAAAAGGAAAGTTCCAAGAAGAAACTCTCAACAAGACTATCAGAGAAAGAAGAATAAAATTTTCACTTAAAAGGCTTTAATCAAAGTTTATTAGAACAAATCAAGGATTTAAAAGATGAAAAAATTGAATGTCAGGACGCAAAAAATAAAGTTGATGAACCAAAAACTGAAAAACTCTTATGTCTCAAAAATCATAATCAAAGTGTACTCACTCTAATTAAGAAACTTAAAAATGATAAAAACTCATCGAGAAACAAATTAGAAGAACTTATCACGAAAGAAGTATTGAATTCTTTAGACGTAACAATCTAAGTTGAAGAAAAAGGAACAAATACCAATCCAGTGAATATCACAACTCAAGAAGATGACAAGCAGATGTTGTAGTTCAAACAATGAAGCGAAGGTTTTGTAACCAACTCAACAACATTAGTACCTAAAGTATATCATGAAATTTCCATGTGCATGATAAGGTAAAATCAAATCACAAGAACTCCTTATCGACATTTGAATCACAAGAGTAGACATCTCAATCATTCAATGCATCTGTATCAGTCAGAACAAAAATAACAAACTTATGTTCCAAAGAATATTGATGTTTTCACAATCTAGTTTTATGATAACAATTTATGCTAGCTATCAAATAATTGTAAAGTTCCACAAAAGATTAATTTAGGATGGTCAGATCCCTTCTTAGGTTGACAATTTTTTCTATCACTTAGATGATTCTATCATTTTGTATCATCGAAGATGACAACTCAAAGAATCTGAAAGATACGAATAGATTGCAAGACAAATAGCTAATAATATTTGAGGACAAAGTTTTTTGAAGAGGAAGATAATGTTATGAATATAAATATAAAAATAATATAACTAATAATAATTAGTTGCTGAAGAGGAATGTTTTAAAAGACATGATTGTTCATGCAAAGGTACTTGCTTAGGTATATAAGTGGACCCTCATTTGTAACCATCTCATATCTCTTATATAATAAATATTTTTATATACATACTACTTGACTTATAATGGATAATTTTATATTTCAGATATTCTGAATAATTCGTCGTGCATACAACTTTGTTCGTTATAGTTTAGATTAGTACCAATTCTCAAAATCTAAAATCTATATAAAAACATTCCAAATTTAGTATTTTGATCATTTTTTATTATATATATCTTCCCTTAACTTCAGCACTTGCTTACCATTTTCATTTGATAACTAACATCCAAGCACTTTACTAATGTGAAATTGATCATGAAGATAATTATTTGATTAATGTTTGAAAGAAAAAAAAATTCTAAGAATATAGACTTGCATATTGTAAAGTTATATTTTAGAATTTTAACACCTTTTGGAACAATATTTGCTTAATGTTGAAGCGTTGAGCTATTGTAAAGTTGACTGCAGAAGGTTTCAGTCATGATCGTTTTCAAAATTGGAATACAATTGCAAAAGCAAGTTAACACTGTTGTTTTCTTTCAAACTTATCATTTAGTATTGGATGCTTCAACCAAAGTCATGGGACTTGGACATAGAAGCAACTCTTTAAACCCAAAATGGAGAGTCTACTTGGAATCCTGGCAAGATATAGGAATAAAATCAGAGATTGCTTGGCAATTAAAAGATGCATAAAATGTTCAAAATTTCACAACATAAAATTAGGTATTATTCATTTTATAACAAAACCTCTACATAGAGACATAAACTCACCCAAGTACTAAATAGCCAAATCTTAATGTTAAATCTAGATGCAAAATAACAACGAATAATAAACACCATGTCGATTTGTGTAGCTTGGAGGTACTCCCAGAACCCTAGAGACTGAGTTTGGGAAATGTTGACTCACAAGGGTTTTGTGGGCGAAATATACCCAAGTAGTGGGTTTTGCACCCAAATTTGTGGCACGAAACCAAGTGGGGATTTTGATGGTTTGGTCATTGAAGGCATGTGGGACACCCTTAAATGGCTAAGGGGCACCTAAGGTGTGACCCTAGGTGGCTAGTGAAACCCACCTAGAGCACTATAAAAAAAGGAAAGTGTTGAGCTCAGTCATTCACCCATCAAGTACATTCTATCAAGAGAAGAAAGACAAGTCTGAGTTGTCGCAGACCTAGAGGAGCTAAGCTGGAAAGTGAAGGATGAAGGTGGAGTCTCTCTTCTAATTTATGGTTAGGCCGAGTTATGAGATCTATTGGCCGAGTTTATTTCTGAGGTTTTGGGCATGTGTATGATGCTTTATCTTTGTGACAAGCTGTAGATAAATTATGAAGCATAAGACATGCCAAACCCTCAATTCGATGCACAAGACACAGTGTATGGTGCCAGAATGAGGGTCAAACCCCTCTAGTATGTGCACAGGAGTTTGGACAACCCTATGATGAGTTGAATGCAGGTTTTGGGAGCATTTGAGGTCGAGTTTATGGCACCTCTGAGGCAACCATAGGAGCCCTAATGAGGGTTGAAAATCTTTGGTCCTTTGCCACAAAATCGTGACCTTAAAAGGATGAAGGTAGGGTTGATTAGATGTCCTTCAACTGGTCCTTTGACTTGTCTCCTTATGTTGATTAGATGTTAAGTGATGGAGGGTTTGTCCTAAGGGTTTAGGACAGTGGTTTGATGCCTAGATTAGGGCTCTTCAATGCAGGTACAATCACCCATGATTCAGCCCTAGAAATTTGTCGAAGGAGCTCTGAATTTGCCTTGATTTTTGGGTTGTTTGGAGAGGGTCAAGACCCTAAGTAAAGTGGCAAAAGGTTATGTTTTGGCATTGTAATTTGGTTCGTATATCTCTTTGATCAAGTAGCAGGTATAGGAGTCTAGAACAGGGTTGAAGTGTGTCTCCTAATGTGGTCAGAGAGGTGTGTAGGGCTAATATGAAGGGAATATCCTGAAGTGAAGAAGTTTAGAGCTGATTTGGAGGGTTTGTTCTAGATGTGAGCATAAGTTTATGGAAACCTATGTACAATGCCTTTGTGGATTATTAGTGGTTAGTCAAGAAGCCCTAGTTTAGTCAATTATTGGACTGATAAGAGGGTAGATTTTTAAGCCCTAGTTCAATGGTTTGGGTTTGCAAATTAGTGAAAAGAGGGTTGTAGCGTGAAGCCTTAGTTCAGAGATTTCATGTATGGAAAATTGAGGAGAAGAGGGTTGTGTCAAGTGCCCCAAGTTCAATGTTCTAGAGCAGCTAGAAGATTGATAAGTGGGAAAATCTAAAGACCCTAAGAGCAGTGATGTTTGAGGAGAGTGCTAAAGGGAAGCCTTGGCGAAGTCCCAATGAGCATACATCTTGGTAAAGCAAGAAGGATACTATAGGGAAACTTGATGAGCCTATGTTCAGTATTCTTGGAGCCAACTGAGAGAGATTGAAAGTGGCACTTTGTTGGTTGGATATGAAATCATTTTAAAGGAGCATAAGTTGTAGTGATCAACAGAAAGGGAGGCAGAGTACTCGCTAGTTTTTGTCAAGGTCGTGGACTGAAAGGGTTGTGGAGCACTACATTAGCATGTAAGTCAAGTGTAATTTGTTCAATGATAGATTGGTCATCATAGTTGTTGAGACCAAACCCTAGTTGTATTCTTGTCTCAAGGTTGATTGTAAGGGCCATCAGCCCTGGTACAAGAACCCTAAGATTGTTGTATTAAAGTTTGTAATATAACAAGTTGTGGGTTATAAATTTTCATGCACAATATTGATTCACTACTATATGTTTTTCGCTGTGAAAAATTCTTGTGTTGATGCCATTTGAGTGTGTTTGTGATTGTGATCTTAGGCTCAAACCTGATTCTTAAGTGTCGTGGCAAAATCAACACATCAAAAATTTAAAGGTTCCAAGTTTTGTGTGTCAACGAATGTATTAATATCATGGATGATGGATAATGACATAAAAGAGTGAACATTGTCAAAAACCATGCGTGGGACTCAATCCATGCACCAATCCATCTCAAACCATCCAAGGGTTGAACATATGCCATGTACCCCAAATCTTGTGAGCCCCCCCAAACATGGAGTAAAGTTTAAACACAACACTTTTTGAGTAACCTAAAAAACTAAAAATCACACTATGGAAACAATTGACCAAAACTCCCAACTCCATTTTCTCCAAAAAGGCCTCGACATACTAGTATTCATGTTGAATCATTTTTGTTTTGAAATAAGGGCATGTTGAATGATACTCCCTAATTAGGATTTAATAAGAAGAAGGAAACATGTTCTCTTGAGCAAGAGTTCTCAAACTCCTTTCAAGCACATTTGGATGTTAGAAAGTGTAACTAAGTTCAGTCTTCATAATGAATTATAATTATAAATTTATGTAATGAGGAAGACAAAGATAATAAAATGTATTTTGTAATAATTGCAACATGGGTTTCATGAGAAAGGAGTTTTTAGTATAGGTCAACATAATTCTTCTTTATGTCTTTAGGGGTTTTTCATCTTTTCATAAATGCATAATTTAGAGTCATGTATATGAAGTGGTGTTACACTTGTGAAGGACAATTATTGATGTAAAATATGCTCCAAGACCTTGCCTAAACGCTCCTAGAAATTCGGCTCAAATATGGTAAAAATATATCCCTTGAACAAGTTGGCTCTCCAACAAGAGATCATATCGGCCTAACAGATGAAAGTCAGTCCCTTCCCTATAAATAGCCAGGAATATGGCCTCATATCAAGCCAAGAAATTCAGATCAAATCTGAAATATAATCCGACATTAAGGACGGAAATTCAGTACAAAGTAAAGAGTCTGTAACACAGTGCGAGTAGAATAGGAATCTCAATGAAAGGAACCGTGATTGGGTTGGGTTACAAAGATGCCATTTTGTTCATAAAATATTCACATAGCTCAGGAGACCGAGACCTACTACAAAAAGGAATAAAGTATGATCTTAGTGCGTATTACAAGAATGAATGAAGAAGGTATAAAGTGAAGGTAAATGGCTGATGTTAATTTCTCTATTTTGAGATCAATGTGCTTGGAAAAGGACCGAAGGTGACTACAATAAAATAAGGATCACTACAACGATCTAAGGATCTCAGACTGGAGATAAAGAGTTGCAAAGGGAAGGCCAAGGAAGATTCTTTGGAAGGCTGAGGCTAATTCAAAGAAGGGCAAGGAAGAAGCATACTATCTGAAGACTAGGAACTGAGCTTTCCTAGTGGTGGTGGAGAGAAGTGCAGAAAAGGAGATCAACATAAGGAGCCTAGAAAGAGCAGTGACAAGGTCTTGGAGTCATATTGGTGTCAAGGGCCAGTGTCATGGTCATGGTACTTGTCAATTGAAGATATATATAGGAAGAATTACTTTTGGGTTTTCCTCTCCAAGAGGGAGTGGTTTTGGCCCTAACTTGAAGAGCCTAAATTTTGTGTCTCTTGTGTTTCGATAATTGTCTTGATGAAATACATAATAAACTAACCAAGATAAGATCTAAGTAAAATAAGCATAGCAAGTTTAACACAAGAAATTATAAAGTAAGAGAATTGAATTAAACATTGCCCTACTAAATTCTCAACTTGGTATCAGAGCTAAGGTGTTGAAGACAAGAAAGGGTTGTTTGGCAAGAAGACACACAAGTATCAAGAGATCAAGGATTCTACTTGGATTCTACCTCATGCAGAAATTGGAAAGTCATCTCAAGAAGATCAAGGACCTTTACATCAAGATCTATACATCAACAAATATTTGGTGTTGAAATCAAATCAACATTGTTGAAGACATCATCAAGCCACCATGCTAAAGCCATAATCATCATCAACGATTCAAGGTGATCTAGCTGTCATTCACCACTATTAAGGAGGCTAATCTAAGAGGGAGCTCCTGCTGCTATCTACATCATCAACAACAAGGAAGTTGATAGAAGAATAAAATCATATATTCAAGTAACTATATTTATGACTTCATCTGAATCTGTCAAAATGTATTTTTTCAAATAAAGAAACAAATTGGTTGGGGTTTTAAACTTTCTTGCATGGGATAAAATGACAGATCTAAATTTTATTAAGAATGAATTCATGGACTACATCAAAGGGTCAACAACTAGACCTTCAAAAGAAGATACTCAAGCACATACCTAAAGGGAGACATAAGAGCCCAAAGAATTCTTATAGAATCCATAAAGGACTCTCCCATCCCTTATGTATCAAAACTAGAGTCTTGAAAAGAAATATATGATAGATTGGTGGAGTTGTTTTTAGTGGATACTGCAGGAGAAGTAGTATCTCTAAGACAAAAACTATACAATCTAAAGACGTCAAGACAGGAAGGAATAACTTCATACTTTATGAAGATTTCCGAATTGCGAGATCAATTGCAAAAAATGGGAGAAGTGATGTCTAACAAAGAAATGACTACAGTGGTGTTGAATGCTCTACCAAAGGTATGGGGAAAAATTCACTTCAAATAGCTATGGGAAGAAAGAAGCAACACCATTCCATGATCTATGGTCTCTTTGTAAGATAGAAGAGTCGAGGTTAAAAGCTAAAGTTGATATATGATCAAATGAAGAGAATCAAGCCTATAGGGAATATTTGGTAAGTTTGGTCCTCAGAATAAAAGAAGAAACATGGATAGGTTACGATGCTATGGATGTAATAAACTTGGGCACTATAAGAAATATTGTCCCAAATCTGAGGACAAGAGGAAAAAGGAAGAAGATGATGTCACCGGAGAAATGGAAGAACCAAATTCAAAGAAACCGAAGAAAGAAGTGAAAGATATGTATTATGGTTGAGATCATCTTTCTCTTTAAGAGTTATTTGTCAGTTATAAAATATTATGGTAGGAAGCATTGTATAGATACATCACTTTAGAATTGGCATCATGATGGAAGCATTAAAGTAGGAATACTCGTCATGAGAGGACGTCTGAAAAAATTTATGTGACATCTATGATATGAGATAAAAGTGACTCTTGGGAACCTCATTGAAAACAACATTCATAGAAGACAGTCATCAAGATCAAGGGTTATAATTTAATAATCAATATGGAAATAGGTGTTGACATTTTCTAATGGAATCCTCTTTGGATTCACTAATTAGAAAGTAAAAAAAAGGTTTCATAAAGAATTCTAACTTGCAGAATTCTAAGATTAGGATATGATGACATATTGATGAAGCAGGTCAAGGGAATGGAACTCTTTATTTTAAGGAAACCTGTTGCAGGGTGAATCAAAAGGAAATAATGAGGTGCATGTATATATATGTCGACACTAGATGCTATGAAGTCATGTCATGGGGTTGAAGATAATATACTTCTATATTTAGAAGTATGATTAATATAGAAAGAAAAAACTCTTCTGATACACAAGTTGCCAAAAGGCATGGTCTCCACTAGATGAAATCAACATAATATGTCATAATATGGAATATGAGGTGATTATACATTATCGAGGAATTGCACAATGGAATTTCCTGGAAATGAAATAAAATTGTGTGGAGAAATAAAAAGGAAGAGATCGTGGGAAGTAAAAGCATGGAAAGAAGCAGTCAACATCCAAGGAAGCCAAGAAGACTTGACTAGAAAATCTCCTAGGAAGATATGTAGACTCTCATAGAAGTTTGGAAAAGATGGAGACCCTTGAAAATACATATCTTTAGGAGATGTATCAATCTGTAAACAAAAAATTTCAATTCCTATAAGAAGATGTCATGGTGAAAGATCATCACTAAAGTAACTTTTGATTTAAAAGTTCATAATTAATTAATATCTACTGAGCTTATGCAGGGCTACCAAAGGGAAGTACATGTCTTCCAAAAATTGATAACCATATAATAGGATGAAATATCCTTGAAAGAAATATGGTTCGAAGGAAAGCAGCATGACATGAAGCTAGACTAGATGATAATATTGATGGATCACTTTCTAAAGACATGCCTCATGGATGAAAGTGATGGATGATTTGTGCCCTAGTGAAGAGATCCCAAAAATTGAAGGCTCCTCAATGGCGAAGAAATTCATGACATCAAATAAAGGAGTTCTTCATGAGTAGCTGGTTGTCTAACCATTGCTACTACAGGTCCCTGGTTAAGAGGGAGCTTGGTGATAAGCTTCTTACTTGGAAGAAACTTGGTAATTCCAATGAGGAACCTTTGGTCCATTCCTTATATAGGAATGGGCACTTTCCTTTGTGGAATATGTCCTCCTTAATTGAGAGGGAGAGATAGACACATCATTACGGTCTTGACCTGGAAGACAGAATGTAGGATTGGGTAATCATCTGGCATCTGATACTCTTTTGGGGGATGTATTATGGCATTGTATATGAATGGGTACTTTCCTTTGTGGAATATGTTCTCCTTAATTGAGAGGGAGAGATAGACACATCATTCTCGTCTTCACCTGGAAGACAGAATGTAGGATTGGGTAATCATCTGGCATCCGATACTCTTTTGGGGGGATCTATTATGGCATCTAAGAGTAGTCATGGAAGGATGAATATTCTTTGAGGATTATCTATCCCAACAAGAATAGTCCTAGGAGGTCAAACTCAGTGAACACCCGGGTGGAGTATGTACCTTGGAAACAATTATGAAGGTGTCTATAATCATTGGTCTCACCAATATTGTAGCTCATGGTCTCATGTAGAGATGGAGTTTTTATTCAAGGCCTTGCATTGTAACAATGTTGGTTAATATGATGCTATAACAGATGGATTACCAATTGAATTCTTCTTATGAGATTCTTCATATTAAAAGTGACCATGTACCATTATGAATACCTCCCTAGTTAAGAGGGAGTGTTAGAAAGTGTAACTAGGTTTGGTCTTCATAATGACTTGTAATTATGAATTTTTGTAATGAAAAAGACAAAGATAATAAAATGTATTTGTAATACCTGCATCATGGGTTTCATGAACAAGGATTTTTTATTATAGTTCAAAAGGATTCTTCTTGATTTATTTAGGGGTTTTTCATCTTGTCATAAATGCATAATTTGGAGTCATGTCTATGAAGTGTCGTTACACTTGTGAAGGAAAATTATTGATGTAAAATATGCTCCAAGACCTTGTCTAAACGCTCCTAGAAAGTCGATTCAAATATGGTAAAAAATTATCCCTTGAACAATTCGGCTCTCCAACAAGAGATCATGTCAGCCTAAAGGATGAAAGTCAGACCCTATAAATAGCCAAGACTGCGGCCTCATATCAAGCCAAGAAAATTGGATCAGGTCTGAAATATAATGCAAGGTAAGGACGAAAATTCAGTGCGGAGTAAAGTGTCTGAAACATAGTGTGAGGAGACAAGGAATCTCAGTGAAAGGAATCATGATTGGGTTGGGTTACAAGGATGCCATCTCTGTCATAAAGTCTTTGTATAGCTCAGGATATCGAGACCTACTACAACAAGGAATAAAGTATGGTCTTAGTGCATATTACAGGATTGAATGTTGAACACTTAGTTAAACTGAGAGGGGGGGGGGGGTGAACCAATTTTATACATTCATGGTCTTTTAAAACTTATTTACACCTTCATTTCATGATCAACTTAATGTATAATGAACCAGCAATCTTAATATGTGAGCAACAGGTATTAAGCAGATTAAATATAGAATATCAACACATAATCATCATGCACATAGACAACAGATATAAGTGGAAACCCATAAGGGATAAAACCACATCTTATTATTGTTGTGATGCAAAGGCAAGCTCCAAATCCCTCTCACCACTGATTTTTTGTAGGCTCCAACCTACAAGAGGCTACTACCTTAAATTCTGCAAGCTACAACTTGCAAAGAAGCTTCAATTCCCATCTATTTTCTGCAGACTACAACCCACAGGAGGCTCCTACCTCAACCAGCACCAACTAGTCATCTATCAAGCTACAACTTGAAATGGAAGCACCAAATCGCATGTATTTTCTGTAGGCTACAACCCATAGGAGGCTCCTAGCTCAAACAGCTACAACTGAACATCTATCAAGCTACAACTTGATATGGAAGCACCAACTTCCTCTCTCTACAATAAAATCATATGCTGATTTACTTGGATATCAACTCTATTTTTCTCCTTCTTCGTTGTTGTCCTTCCAACCTTTATATCTGTTTTAAATCATCTCTAGATCTTCACAGCTTCTCTATCTGCTCCTTCTTCTTCTTCCACTCTCTCTCCTCTTTATGCATATGCCAATAACATCATTTATAGAGATCACCTCATAGTTTTTTGCATTCCATATGGGAATATAAAATGAACAAGTATGACTCTTTGCCTTCCACCTTCTCATTTCCTCACTCAGCATTTCAGGATGTTACAACTCTATATACTCATTTCAGTATTTCATTGGAGTTTTTCTTTGCCTATGGAGACTTTCCTTTGCATCACAAACAATATAAAATAGATAATACATTTACAGTTCCAAACAATTATCTTTCTCAGCCCTATCAATTTCTTAGCTTTGTTGCGCATTTGCCCTCTTTTGCTTGTTTTCCTTTTGTCTTTTATGTTTTTTTCGTTATATTCTAATTTTTCTGCATAACTGCCCCTTTTAGCTCGACTCTTCTTCCACATTCATCATTTTCATTTGCTTTACTACCGCAACACTGTTTTGCCCGAGCTCCTAGTCCCTTGATTTGCGTTCAGATCATCTCTTTGTGACCTCTGGGGTTTGGCCCACTTAAAACTTCCTTTTAATCCAACAAAGTATTACAAATCCAAGTTTTATCAACATACATACGTTTATCAATCAAACATCGCATATACAACATACATACGTTAGTAAACAACTGTGCGTATTAACATACATACTTTGAGCAATCAAACAACGCGCACATAATATATACAGACCATATATAAGTCCAAACTAATGCATAAACCCCAAACCAACGCAAATCCGCGGGATTTTCCTACCGGAGGGTCCCACTATACCTTGAGCCAATCACATCTCATTGCAAACACTTGCCCGCAGGTTTCCCACTCTACCAATAGTGATAAATCATAAACCATGCTATCTGCGATTTGTGCTCATGCGCGTTGCTGCTATGTGGACTCCCTTCATCGCATTGCATCGCTTGATCCTTACCGCATCGCAATCAAAACAACATACCTTGCGATGTCTTTGAAATTAAACCATATTTCTTGTGGATTCGATATTGCGCAAGGTCGACACGTGTCCCTCCATTTCGCATCACAAAACTTTAAACTTAACTTGCGGTCACCTTACTGCTATATTCTAAGCATTGCAATGTGCGGTATGTGGGCGAGGTCCACGTCATCATGCCACGTCACCATGCCATGTCACCGCCATGTCATCTTTCCACATCATCATGAATTACCTGCAATCTGTGGGGTTGGGGCCATGTCATCTTCCACATCATTGCCACGTCATCACCACATCATCGCCACGTCACTTCCACGTCATATTAATGTCACTGCCATGTCATCTTTACATCACTGCCACATCATCTTTATGTCACTGCCACGTCATCTTTACGTCACTGCCCGTACTTCGCAGTTCGCAACTTATAACCATTTAACTTAGTGGTTAACCTCTATTTCGTTCGATCTGCGATATTGTGCCATACGTGTCCCTTTCATCCGGATTTAGGCAGGAACACAACAGAACACAAAAATAACCATAAACATAGAAATACAGTGGAAATAAGGCTTCATTTCATTAATATCAAATCACAGAAATATGCTTACAAACATGATGGAAATAAAATAGCTAGGGTGTTGGTAGCGAATCTCTGAGAAGAGATGTGGCGGCTACCATTAGGGGAATTTTGAGGTCTAAAATGGGCCTCCTAAGAAAAATGTACAACAAAAATAAAATTTATAACAACCAATAGGATTCAAGATGATGATGTCAACCATGGGGGATGATTCACCATTTTTTAAATAAAAGGGTAAAAATATTAAAAAATAATAAAATAATAAAACTACTTTTTCAACTCGTATTTTCAACTTATCTCCCGAAATGTTTACTCAAATTTCGAGCGGGAGTACTCGTTGGATGCGACATTTAATTCCTCATCCAAGGAGTACCCATGTTGCATACTTTTTATGAACTCTACTACACGAAAAATGAGAAATACATAAAAAACGTGATTGTAATCACGCTTTTTTATGTATTTCTCATTTTTCGTATAGTAGGACCCATCGAAGTATGCAACATGGGTACTCCTTGGATGGGGAATTAAATTTCACATCCAATGAGTACTCCCGCTCGAAATTTGAAGAAAAACTTTGGGAGATAAGTTGAAAATATGAGTTGAAAAAGTAGTTTTTCCATTTTTCCCTCTAAAATTTGATGATGTCATCAAATCTTATTTGATTTTTTCCACTATTATTTTATAATTTCCTTAGGAGAGCCCATTTTAGACCTCAAAATTCCTCCTATTAGGACCTTTCATTTGTGTTACAATGAGGCTTGAGGGCCTATTTATTATTGAAAAAGAATGGGAAGCTTGTAAACATCAAAACCTAACCTAGGAGATGAAGTGCAAAACTATGGGCCCCATTTGGGTAAGTTGGTGTTTCAACTTCCCAGGGACATAGAGGTAGAAGCATCAGTCTCTATTTAGGGCCTCTAAACGGCTCCGAAAGTTCAAGACCCGAAAAACAGCTAAAAATAGTAAGTTGTGCAAAAACTGAAAAACTGAAAAAGACAATGGTGGGGCCCTAAGTGGAATAGGCGGGTGACCACCAATATCCACCTAGATCATTCCTCCCCCCTTAGGAGGCAATGGTCCCCATTGCATTAAGTTCCTCCATGAGATGAGGAAACTTATGTTGAACTTGGTCCCTGGTGAACCACTTTCCTTGGTGCAGGAGTTGGCCAGCTTTGACAACCCGATATAGTTGGATCTTCTGCTGGCGAGTGTTCTTGATTTGCATGTCCATGATACAATTTGTGGTGGCTTGTTCCATGCAGTCTGGATTTAACTCTGTTGGTGTGAGTTGTTCTGCAATGTCCGAGGTGTCCAGTAGAGGTGGGAAGTAAGGACGAAGGCGATCCACATTGAAGACTGGGTGCAGACCAAGGAATGGTGGAATACTGAGCTCGAATTCATTGTTCCCTACAGCCTTGGTGATGGTGTATGGCCCGTATCGGAGCGGGCGAAGCTTGCGGTGGGGTCCAGTGAGGCGCTCCTTCTGCAAATGTAGCCATACTTTGTCACCCACCTGGAAGTTGTGTGGCCAATGTTGATCATGTTGTTGCTTGTACTTAGCATTGGCTCTATCCAATATGTCATGAACCTGTTAGTGGATGTGTTGAATGCGCTCAATGACGTTGTTTGCTTTGTCAGCTTCAGACTGGACATGAGGCGAACTGGACGGAGTAGCCGCAAATGGCATGGCTACGTCAATGGAACATAGTGGCTGGAATCCCAAGCTCGCCTGAAAGGGGCTGTGGCCGGTTGAGCTGTGGAGAGCCCAGTTATAACTGTGTTGTACATATGGGAGGCTCTCATCCCATGTGCATGGATGCTTTGAATTGTACATGCGCAGAATGTGTACAATCATCCTGTTGAAGACCTCTGTCTGGCCATCAGTTTGGGGATGGAAAGTTGTGGACTTGGTGAGCTTGGTGTCCAACATTGACCGAGGTTGGACCAAAATGTGCTGAGGAACCTGTTGTCGCAATCTGATATGATAGACTGTGGGATCCCAAAGTGAACCCACACTCGTTCAAAGAAGAGTTTAGCAGTGGCTTCTGATGTGATATTCTTCTTGCAGGCCGCCATAATGGCCATCTTCAAGAATCTATCGACGACCATGAAAATACAGTTGTTTCCATGCTTAGTAGAAGGGAGGCCTTACATGTAATCCATGGAGATGGATTCCCAAGGTCGACTAGGGGTAGGTAGCGGAGTATAGAGCCCTTGCTTCTTGATGGTCGGTTTGGCAATAGCGCAAGCAATGTAGGATCTGATGTACTTCCCGACATCCTGTCAAAGGTTTGGCCAATAGAAATACTTCTGCAGTACTGCCATTGTTTTCTCGACCCCAAAATGCTCAGCGACTTGATTGTAGTGCGCTTCCCATATCATCTTGGCATGCTCGCTTGAAGGAACACAAATTTGTCCCATGTGACATAACAGTGCATCTTGGAGGTGAAAATTTGGAACTTGCGTACCCCCCAAGAGTGCCTTGTATATGTGGCTGAATTTTGTATCGCTCTTATAGAGAAGAGGCCACTCAGAAGTCTCGTGCCCACAAGAGTTGAGAACTGTGGTTATGGCCACGATCGGTGGTCGGATGAGGCAGTCAACAACATTATTGGTGCTACCCTTATTGTACTTGATGTTCAAATGAAATTGTTGCAGATATGTGGACCACTTCTGATGGTGTTGTTCTACAACTTCCCTTGTGTCTGTATGAACTGCAGGGGTCGGTGGTCTGTGTGGATGATTGTTTCCTTCTCCAAAATGTAATGCTTCCATTGTCGACACGCCTGCACAATGGAATACATTTCTTTGGCATAAGTGGGATACTTGCGAACTATGTCAGACAATGTCTCACTGTGATATGCCACTGGATGCTCTTGTTGAGTAAGAACTACCCCAATAGCATAGTCAGAGGCATTGGTCTCGATCTCAAATGGTTGTTGCAAGTCTGGTAATGTGAGCACTGGGGCAGAACAGAGGTGATGTTTCAATTCTACGAATGCCTTCTATTGAGATTCTGACCAAAAGAATTTTGTTTTCGCTCCTCCCTTGGTGACTTGACTCAAGGGCCAAGTGATATGAGAGAATCCCAAGACGAACCTGTGGTAGAAATTAGCAAGACCAAGAAAGTTGCAAAGCTCTGTTAGAGTGGTTGGGGCTGGCCAATCCTGAATGACTTGGATCTTGGATGGATCCACATGCACCCCCCTTTCATCAATAATGTATCCTAGATATTGAACCTGGGTCATGCCAAAAGTGCACTTCTCCAAATTGGCGCACAACTTGTGTTGCCGTAGTGTTTGGAGGACTTCTCAAATGTGGTGGAGGTGCTCTTCCCAAGTCTAGCTGAAGATCAGAATGTCATCCAAGTACACCACTACAAATGAGTTGGTGAATGGACGCAAGATGTCATCCATCAACCTCATGAAGGTTGAGGGAGCATTCGTCAACCCGAAAGGCATGATGAGCCATTCGAAAAGGCCCTCCTTGGCTTTGAAGGTAGTCTTCCACACATCAGAGGGTTCGATTGGTATCTGGTGATACCTAGACTTCAAGTCGATCTTGCTGAAATATTTTTCCCCTTTGATTTGGTTCAGAAGGTCATCGATCCGTGGGATCGGGTACCTATTCCGGACAGTGATCTTGTTCAGCGCCTGATAGTCAATACAAAGTCTCCAAGTCCCATCCTTCTTCTGTACCAACACGATCGGGCTCCCACAGGGCGATGAACTTGGCCGGATGTGACCTTTCTGCAACATCTCCAGAATTTGCCTCTTGGTTTCATCATTCTCCAGAACATAGCGTCTATAGATCATTCCATTGGGTAGTGACGCACTTGGGGTAAGGTCAATGGAGTGCTTGACCTGACAGTGTAGAGGCACCCCTGTGGGTGAGGTGAAGATATCACCGTACTCCTCCACAACCTTGTCCATTTGTTTTTGTCATGCAAAGGAGCCATGTCTAGAGGTCATGGCCACAATCTTCTTCTTGCCCTGGGGGCGGATCATCAGGAAAACAAATTTCCTGGTTTGGGAAATGAGCTTACTGCATTGTTTTGCAGTAACCAAAGAGATAGTGGGAGGCGGTGGTACCTCTGGTATCTTATACAAATTATTTCCCAAAGTCAGAATAGCAGTGTGAGGTCGGGACTCATACACAGCATGTCGCTTCCATAAGTATGGTTGGCCTAATAATATATCAGAAACATCAATAGGAGCAATTTCACACAATACCTCATCCGTGAAGGGCTTGATGCTATAGGGAAGGCGGCATTGTTGGCTGACGCTCTGCCTCCTCTGGATCTTCTGGTTCCTCCTTCTAGATCTTCGTAATGGAAACAGTGGCGTTGGGCTCCGCATCAATAATATGCTTCCCTTTTTCTCCCCTTGTCAGGTTCGGATTCAAAGTCGAAGCATGCATCTGATTCAGAAGCCCTCATCTCAGCCACCAACGACTACTTGGCCCGACACTCACTTGTGTTGTGAGTGGAGCTCTTATGGAACTCACACCACTTTCCCATGTCCTTCTTTGGCTTCGCGGTGTTTTTCTTTTCTTGTGGCTTTGGCAAGTTGTCCTGGGCCGCCATGCCTTGGCTTTGTCCTTTGGTTTGCAGTTTGGGGGCACCTTTCCCTTGCTTTTGATTTGCAGATCCAAAGTCTCGCTTCTTCTGTTTGAATTTCTGCTCAATCTTGGCAACATACTAGTATGTTGTACCAAGTGAGGAGATTTCGAGGAACTCTATTTCCTCTTGAATGTATCTGTGCAGACAACCACGATAATTTAGCACCAAATGTTTCTCTGAATCTTTGATACCCAACTTTTTGCGAAGGGTATGGAACAGATTCGTCATCTCATGCACATCTTGATCCCTTTGTTGTCGCAGCGTGGTCCATTGTATGTACTTGTCTTCATAGCTCCCCACAGGATAGTATTGTTCCTTGATGGTGTCTCGAAAATAATTCCAAATGGGTACGGCTGAAAATAGAGAGGGTTTTGTCTTGTCCTTTTTCTCACAGTAGGTTTCCCACTAGTCCTTGACATGGGGGGTAGGTTTGAGGAGTGAAAAAATAATGGGGGGTAGCTTTGAGGAGTGAAAAAATAATCTTCTCCCGGTCGGAAAAGCCATGAACCGAGAAATATCCTTCTAATAGGTTCAACCATCTATCTACGGCATCTGCATCTATTTGACCCTCAAATATGGGAATGTCAAAGTTTACTTGTACCTTAAAGGGAGTCGTGCCTCCAGAGTGGCTGTTGGATGAAGATGCGCCGCCGGTGGGCAGTCATTGAAGGATCTGGGCAAAGTTATCCATCATTGCGTTCATTTGTTTTTCGAGGGCCTCCTCGATAAATATTTTGATAGGATCTCCTGCTCCCTCATCTTTCTTCTTGTCCCCCACGGGCGTCCATCGGGGTTTGCGAGGCTGAACTTGCAAAGGTTCCACCAGATCAAGCCTTAACTCCTTATACCCTGACCTTGTTGGGGACATGGAAAGAATGATCGACAAAAATCAAACCGCTCTGATACCACTGATTAGGATTTAGGCAGGAACGCAACAAAATACAGAAATAACCATAAACATAGAAATACAATGGAAATAAGGCTTCATTTCATTAATATCAAATCACAAAAATATGCTTACAAACATTATGGAAATAAAATAGCTAGGGTGCTGGTAGCGAATCCCTAAGAAGAGATGTGGCAGCTACAGACCTCTGAACTGTGTTACAATGAGGCTTGAGGGCCTATTTATTATTGAGAAACAATGGAGAACTCTAAACGTCCAAAAACTTAACCCTAGGAGATGAAGCGCAAAAACTATGGGCCTTGTTTGGGTAAATTGTTGTTTCAACTTCTCGGGGACGTAACTTCGGCATACGATCTCCGTTTAGGGCCTCAAAATGGCTCCAGAAGTTTAGGACTCGGAAAACTGCTAAAAATAGTAATTTGTGCCGAAACTGAAAAACTGAAAGAGACAATGGTGGGGCCCCAAGTGGAATAGGCGGGTGGTCACCAATATCCACCTGGATCGCCCTTCTCCACTTCGCATTGCACACAACTTAACTTTCCATGCGACGACCTTAACGCTTAACTCTTAAATGTGTCGATTTGCGAAATCGCTCCAGAAGTGATTCGATCTTCGTCGTCCATCTCTTTTACGATCTAATCCTAACTGTCTGTTCGCCTCCCTTGGAATTCTTCAAAGAATTCTCTGCCTTAGTCAATTTTTCGTTTGTTTACACTATCCCACTCTGTAACTCCAGTTTCTCCACATTGTTCATCCTAAGATTGTCTTTGTTATTGAATGTCATCCCGAGTTATCACACTCCACATCTACCCTTTTCATATTGATTAAAGCCCTCTCCATCTCTCGCCTCTCGCCTCTCTCTCGACTTAATTATATTTTTTTAATTTGTGTCTTCCTCTCGGCTCTCGCCTCTTCCTGCTTCTACTATGTGTAAGGTCTCTGGTCCTTGCTGTGTCTTGCAAATCTGATTTCCTTCTACTGTGCGCTAAAGAAATTTGCTGCCTCTCTGCTTCATCCGTTGCCTCTGCTGCATTCGCTGCCTCTTCTGTCTCTGCTTCTTTGCTGCCTCTTCTTCCTTGTTGCCTTTGGAGCCTTCTTAGCTGCATGTGATGCCTCTGCTACATTTGCTGCCTCTCTACATTTGTTGCCTCTCTGCTTTTGTTGCTTCTCTACTGCCTTGCTACCTTTGGTGCCTTTGCTTATGGTATAATGCTGCTCCTCTGCCTCTCTTTTATTATTTCTTCTGCATTGTTGCTTGATCTATTCCTTTGCCTTATTGCTGGTTCTTCTTCTGCTCCTTTGCCTTAATGATAGTTCAGGTGTTTCTCCTTTGTGCTCCTTTTCCATCAATGACAATATTTCCAATAGTCTCCCCCTTTGGCATTAATGGTAATACTCCAATACTTCCTCTAGGACTTCCTCCCCCTTTCATTTTGAGAAGTGTATTGTCTTTCTCTGCTTGCTTTTCAGAAGAGCCTTTCTTCTTCTGCTTGAATTTCCTCCCCCTTTGACATCAATGGCAAAGGGTTGCGCATTTCCCAGTGTAGTTTCTATCTTTGCACTATCTCTCTCTGAGTTGTGTTTAGGCCTTCTTCTTATGACTTTATACCTTGTTGCTCTAGACTGGTGTACAAGAGTTGTTGTGAGAACACTTTGAGAATCATTGAACTTGTATGTACGCTGATACCATCCCAAAGCACAGACTCTTTGCATTTGTGTAAAGTTGAAAGTGATGATAAGGACACTTCATAGAACACACTTATATAATTGGACTTATATAATCAGAGATGCAACATTAGAAAAATACTAAAATTGTACGAATGCTCCATATGACATATAAAGTTTGCTCCAAATATACTTCAATCCATATTATGATCTTCGTATGAGATACATATCTATAGTACACATCTTTTCAAATATGATGATGCCAATATATCTTTTATAGCTGAGGCTCACCATTACTACTTGTTGGTGGTGATATGTGTTGGACTGCTGATAGGGATATTACACTAATAGCCGAAAGGCCCTTGATACTGATGTGAACAATGAATCAAACCAGAACTTACAACTTATTGTAAGATTACACAATACCTTTCAATCTAAGAGACCAAAAGACTTTACTACATGTACAAAGTACTTTCAAACTAACCCTTGAGGCTAGATACATTCAAAGTATTTATCATTCTCACTTATCAACTATGCAATTTTATTTAAGTCATAAGGGGGTATGTATGTCAATAATCAACCTCTCTTCAATGGTGAAATACCAGCAATTCCTTTCTGCTGAAGTAGGCTTTAGATGAATCAATAACAGGCTCTTGAGCATCAAATGTAAGATTAACACAACTGGTCCTTCATACTTCAGAGACTTTAACTATTCTATCATGATGATCTTCAGCAAAAACATCTTTAAGTTGTTTAATTAAAATCTCAGCAAACAGACTTCACATAGTTTTGTGAATGATCTTAAGAAAAAGGCCTTGAAGATATATCTGTACTGACTTGAGGAAGGCATACAGTTATATCTAGAAATAGATATTTCTTCAATACTCAGTATAATACTTCAAGTGTAAACAAGATAATGATCCTTTAGCACTATTATTGACCTTTTCATGCTTTAATAATGCAGATAACGCTGGGAATACTACCTTGATGTACTTCTGCCATAATATTATGATCTCGAGGACCTGTACCATACCACTACTCCACTGATGACACTTGATATTCTGCTGATAGGCAGGCTGCTTGTTTCAAATACCAATTGATACTACTTTGATAAACCAAGCAGTAATTTCACTTCAGCTCGCACATGCACCCATAGTTAAGACAACCTTCATAGTTTCTAGTATTGAGCTCTCCATTGTTCTCAACAACAATAATCAGTATACTGAATCTGATCTTGGAATCATTAACCTTTTGCCTATTCTATCATTCTGGTTTAAAATAATGTCATTGCATATTCTTTTCTAGGGCTACTCCAGAATCATTGCTGCTCTATATACAATTCAACTGTTCTAACATAATGATCTTCGGGAAGACATCTTCAATTTCTTTACTATGAATATAAAAGGGCATACCACTCATAGTTTTATCACTCATTTAACTGATTTCCTCTCAAGGGAACCTTATATTGATGGATGATGTAATGATATAATGATGATAAACATTTCTCTTACTCATCCTTCTTAATTATGTTTCATTGTTAATTCTTGCAGTGTGATGCACAATGTGATCATCCTCTATTGATATTTCCAGTTCTATAGCTCGAAACATAATTTTTGTGATTTTAACCATTCATCACTTACTGTGATGTTGTATTTTTAGCTTACATGATCATGGCCGATGTTCCCTCTACCACCATGGCTGCTTGTTGCCTTATCTACTTCCATCAACCTGTTGGCTATCGAATGCTTCAGGTATTCTTCTTCCTCTATAGTTCTCTGTTAGAGGAATTGTCCTTTCCCTTCCTGAACTTTTATTTGTTCTTATTCCATGGAGCTCTTCTTAGACTACTTTTATGGGGACTATTTATGAACTGCTCTCCCCCTAGGATGTTGCTTCTTATCTATTGCTGGCTTGATATTTGCATTGCTTCCTAGAGCAACTCCCTAGAGACTATGATGGATTCATTATGTTATTGAAGTAACAGGCTCCCCCTTTCCCTTTTCCTTCCATACTTTATTGGGGTTCTTCATAATGTCTGCACTTCTTTTTTATTCACAGTTTTGTCGAATTTGATTAGATTCCATCATCTGTCTAGAGTTCTTTAATGTATATGGCAGTTTACAGCTTTGTGACCAACCTTGAGGCATACATAACATCTTATTTTACCAAGGTACATTTGAGATGATGTATAATATTTTATGCTCCCTTTTGAACACAATTCACATTCAACAAGTTTATGTCCAAAATCATTGCATGCATAACAGTAACCATGGAAATAATTTTTGTACCTGGTGATAGATTGCCTTCTCCATTTTTTTTCTTAAGGTAGTGTTTTCATTGGTTGCATCTTTAGTTGGTTGGACTAGATTTTCTTTGTCTTAAAGTATGCCGCAGTATGTCCAGGTTTGTGGCAGGGAAAACAAGTGATACTTATCATAGGAGGAAAGAACCTCCTTTGATAGCTTCTGAATTTATTCAATTCATATTCAGGAGTGTATGAGCCTTTCTCAGTTGACTGTTTCTTCATTTCATACTTTTTCATTTGAGGTTGCTGCTTGTTTCTATTTACTTCATTGCAAATCATGTTCTTGTTGGCTTCTACTTTTGTAGGAATATTTTGAGCTGCTTCATTATCCTTTACAACTTTTACAAAAACGATATTCTTGTTATCTTCTACCTTGGACTTACTTGTTTCTCCTTCATAGCCTATCCCATCCTTTATGAGAGGAGATCTTTGAGAATTTATAATTTTTTCCAGCTGTTCAGAGTTTTTCATTCGTGGAGTGTTCATAGATAATTCCCTTTGGGCGTTTTCTAGTTTGTTTCTCAGGCATACTACTTCTTCTTCCAATTCCTCTTGCTCCTAATTTTTATCTTTAATTTTCTTTAGCAAAATGTCTTCCACCTTCTTAGCTTCTTCAAGTTATACTTTCAACTAAATGAGGTTTTCCGAATCTTTTTCTTCCTTTACATATTTCAAGAGAATGTCTTTCTGTTTTTTGCACTTGAGTCTAAGTCTGTCTATTTTCTCCAGGGCATTCCTTCGCTCCCCCTCAATATCTACCTCACCTTCTTCCTCATATTCCAAAAGGAATCCTTCAGGCTCTTCCTTGGTAACCAACACAAATTCAAAGGTTCCTTATTCATTTGAGGATTCATCTGAGCTTTCAGATGCATTGCTATCTTGCTGAGCATAAACCTCAAGCTCTTCCTTGGCCATCAACATAAATTCAGAGGTTCCTTCTTCATTTGAGGATTTATCTGAGCTTTTAGATGCCCTATTATCTTGTTGAGCATAAACCTCAAGCTCTTCCTTGGCCATCAACAGAAATTCAGAGGTCCCTTCTTCATTTGAGGATTCATCTGAGCTTTCAGATACACTGCTATCTTGCTGAGCATAAAATGATTTTCTATTGAATCTCTTCCCTTTCTGCCATTTATTCATTTTTTTTTCTCTGTCTCTTGTGGTTGGTTCTCCATTTTCTTATGAGGACATTTAGATGCATAGTTCCCCACTCTTCCATAGTTAAATCACTTAAAATGTAAGTTTACCTTTGTATTTACCCGTGCCTTTATCCAATCTTCTGACGAATTTGGCCTCTTCTTCATCTGAGCATGAACATGTATCTTCCTTCTCTTTCATGCACTTGTCTACCTTAAAGGTTGCCTCCCTCACTTTTGACTTCTCTTTTGGAAGTCTCATCTCATAGGCTCTCAAGTTTCCAAGCAATTGGTTCATGGTCAATGTTTCCCAATTTGATGTTTCTTCTATGGCCGAAACCTTTGTGTTAAACCTGGATGGTAAAGATATCAATATCTTTTGCACAATTACACATTCCTTAATGGGTTCTCCTAGAGATTTCATGTAATTCACAATTTCCGCAACCTTTAAGAAGAAACTGGCTATATCTTCATCTTCATTCATTTTTGCATTTTCAAACTGAGCTCTATAGGTTTGCAGCTTGGCCATCTTCACCTTTTACCTCCCTCATGGATATTTTCTAATGTATCCCACATTTCATTGGTTGTTTTACTGTGCATAACTTTGATAAATTTTGACTCACACAAACCACTCAAGAGTGCATTCATTGATTTTGCAATAGCTATGAAATCTTGTTTGGATTCTTTCTCTGTATCACTATCCTTTGGAGCATATCCTAATTCCATAGCAGCCCAAATTTCTATTCCTAAAGACATTATGTATGTCCTCATTCTTATTTTCCAGAAGGCATAGTTTGTGCCAATAAACCAAGGGGATTTATTCATTGAGCATCCTTCTAGGCTAGCCATCTTGGGGACCTAGGATCTCCTTCCAATTGTTAAATTGATATTGTAGAAGGAATTGGCCCTCATACCAATTGTTGAACCCTTAGTTAAACTGAGAGGGGTGGGGAGTGGGAGGTGGAGAGAGGGGGGCGGGGGTGGGGTGAATCATTTTTAAACATTCATGGTCTTTTAAAACTTTTTTAAATATTTACACCTTCATTTCATGATCAAATTAATGTATAATGAACCAGCAATCTTAATATGTGAGCAACAGGTATTAAGCAGATTAAATATAGAATATCAACACATAATCATCATGCACATAGACAACAAATAAACCTATAAGGGATAAAACCACATCTTATTATTGTTGTGATGCAAATGCAAGCTCCAACTCCCTCTCACCAATGATTTTCTATAGGTTCCAACCTACAAGAGGCTACTACCTCAAATTCTGCAAGCTACAACTTGCAAGGAAGCTTCAACTCCCATCTATTTTCTGCAAGCTACAACCCATAGGAGGCTCTTACTTCAACTAGCTCCAACTGGTCATCTATTGAGCTACAACTTGAAATGGAAGCACCAACTCCCATGTATTTTCTGTAGGCTACAACACACAAGAGGCTCCTACCTTAGCCAACTACAATTGAACATCTATCAAGATACAACTTGATATGGAAGCACCAATTTCCTCACTCTACAATAAAATCATATGCTGATTTACCTAGATATCAACTTTGTTTTTCTCCTTCTTCAATGTTGTCCTTCCTGCCTTCATATCTGCTTTAAATCATCTCTGGATCTTCACAACTTCTCTATCTGGTCCTTCTTCTTCTTCCACTCTCTCTCCTCTTGATGCATATGACAATAACATCATTTATAGAGATCACCTCATAGTTGTTTGCATTCCATATGGGAATATGAAATGAACAGGTATGACTCTTTGCCTTCCACCTTCTCATTTCCTCGCTCAACATTTCAGGATGTTACAACTCTATATACTCATTTCAGTATTTAATTGGAGTTTTTCTTCGCCTACGGAGACTTGCCTTTGCATCACAAACAATATAAAATAAATAATACATTTACAGTTCCATTCAATTATTTTTCTCAATGCTTTCAATTACTTAGCTTTGTTGTGCATTTGTCCTCTTCTGCTTGTTGTCCTTTTGTTTTTTCTGTTTCTGTCGTTATATTCTAACTTTACTGCATAACTGCCCCTTTTAGCCCGACTCTTTTTCCGTGTTCAGCCTTTTCGTTTTCTTTACTACCGCAACACTATTCTACTCGAGCTCCTGGTCCTTTGATTTGCATTCGGATCATTTCTTTGTGACCTGTGGGGTATGGCCCACATAAAACTCTCTTTTAACCCAGTGGAGTATTACAAATCTAAGTTTTATTAACATACATACTTTGAGCAATCAAATAGTGAGCACATAATATATACAGACCATATCTAAGTCCAAACTAATGCATAAACTCCAAACCAACGCAAATCTACGGGATTTTCCTATCGAAGTGTCCCACTATACCATGAGCCAATCACATCTCATAGCAAACACTTTCCCACAGGTTTCCCACTCTACCAATAAAGATAAACCATAAACCATGCAATCTGTGATCTGTGCTCGTGCGCGGTGCTGCCATGTGGACTCCCTTCATTGCATTTCATTGCTTGATCCTTACCACATTGCAACCAAAATAACCTACCTTGCGCTGTCTTTGAAGTTAAACCCTATTTCTTGCAGGATGCGATGTTGCGCAAGGTCAACACGTGTCCCTCCATTTCGCATCGCAAAACTTTAAACTTAACTTGCGGTTGCCTTACTGCTATCTTCTAAGTGTTGCGATGTGGGGTATGCGAGCAAGGTCCACGTCACCCTACCATGTCACCGCCACGTCACCTTGCCACATCATCATAAATTACCTGCGATCTGTGGGGTCGGGCCCACGTCATCTACCACATCACTACCATGTCATTTCCACGTCACTTCCACATCATCTTAACGTCACTGCCACATCATCTTTATGTCATTGCTACCTGCGATCTGAGCTTTCAGATGCACTACTATCTTGCTGAGCATAAAATGATTTTCTATTGAATCTCTTCCCTTTTTGCCATTTATTTATTTTGTTTTTCTCTATCTCTTGTGGTTAGTTCTCTGTTGTCTTAGGAGGACATTTAGATGCATATTTCCCCACTCTTCCATAGTTAAATCACTTAAATGGAAGTTTACCTTTGTATTTACCCGTGCCTTTATCCAATCTTTTGACAATTTGGCCTCTTCTTCATCTGAGCATGAACATTTATCTTCCTTATCTTTCATGCACTTGTCTACCTTAAAGGCTGCCTCCCTCACTTTTGACTTCTCTTTTGGAAGTCTCATCTCATAGGCTCTCAAGTTTCCAAGCAATTGGTTCATGGTCAATGTTTCCCAGTTTGATGTTTCTTCTATGGCCGAAACCTTTGTGTTAAACCTGGATGGTAAAGATATCAATATCTTTTGCACAATTACACATTCCTTAATGGGTTCTCCTAGAGCTTTCATGTTATTCACAATTTCCGCAACCTTTAAGAAGAAACTGGCTATATCTTCATCTCCATTCATTTTTACATTTTCAAACTGAGCTCTATAGGTTTGCAGCTTGGCCATCTTCACTTTTTTATCTCCCTCATGGATATTTTCTAATGTATCCCATATTTCATTGGTTGTTTTATTGTGCATAACTTTGATAAATTTTGACTCACACAGACCACTCAAGAGTGCATTCATTGCTTTTCCAATAGCTATGAAATCTTTTTTGGATTCTTTCTCTGTATCACTATCCTTTGGAGCATATCCTAATTCCATAGCAACCCAAATTTCTATTCCTAAAGACATTATATATGTCCTCATTCTTATTTTCCAGAAGGCATAGTTTGTGCCAGTAAACCAAGGGGCTTTATTCATTGAGCATCCTTCTAGGCTAGCCATCTTGGGGATCTAGGATCTCCTTCTAGTTGTTAAACTGGTACAGAAGGAACTGGCCCTCATACCAATTGTTGAACCCTTAGTTAAACTGAGAGGGGGCGGTGAATCATTTTAATACATTCATGGTCTTTTAAAACCTTTTTTTTTTTAATTATTTACACCTTCATTTCATAATCAACTTAATGTATAATGAACCAACAATATTAATATGTGAGCAGCAGGTATTAAGCAGATTAAATATAGAATATCAACACATAATCATCATGCACATAAAAAACAGATACAAGTGGAAACCTATAAGGGAGAAAACCACATCTTATTATTGTTGTGATGTAAAGGCAAGCTCCAACTCCCTTTCACCAATGATTTTCTGTAGGCTCCAACCTACAGGAGGCTACTACCTCAAATTCTGCAAGCTACAACTTGCAAGGAAGCTTCAAATCCCATCTATTTTCTGCAGGCTACAACCCACACGAGGCTCCTACCTCAACGAGCTCCAACCGGTCATCTATCAAGCTACAACTTGAAATGGAAGCACTAACTCCCATGTATTTTCTGTAGGCTACAACACACAGGAGGCTCCTACCTCAACTAGCTACAACTGAACATCTACCAAGCTACAACTTGATATGGAAGCACCAACTTCCTCACTCTACAATAAAATCATATGCTGATTTACCTGGATATCAACCCCGTTTTTCTCCTTCTTCACTGTTGTCTTTCCTGCCTTCATATATGCTTTAAATCATCTCTGGATCTTCACAGCTTCTCTATCTGTTCCTTCTTCTTCTTCCACTCTCTCTCCTCTTTATTCATATGACAATAACATCATTTATAGAGATCACCTCATAGCTGTTTGCATTCCATATGGGAATATAAAATGAAAAATTATGACTCTTTGCCTTCCACCTTCTCATTTCCTCGCTCAACATTTCAGGATGTTACAACTCTATATACTCATTTCAGTATTTAATTGGAGTTTTTCTTTGCCTACGGAGACTTGCCTTTGCATCACAAACAATATAAAATAAATAATACATTTACAGTTCCAATCAATTATTTTTCTTAGCCCTTTCAATTACTTAGCTTTGTTGTGCATTTGTCCTCTTTTGCTTGTTGTCCTTTTGTCTTTTCTGTTTCTGATGTTATATTCCAACTTTACTGCATAACTGCCACTTTTAGCCCGACTCTTCTTCTGTGTTCAGCCTTTTCGTTTGATTTACTATCGCAACACTGTTCTGCTCGAGCTCCTGGTCCTTTGATTTGCATTCGGATCTTTTCTTTGTGACCTGTGGGGTATGGCCCACATAAAAATCTCTTTTAACCCAGCGAAGTATTACAAATCCGATTTTTATCAACATACATACATTTATTGATCAAACAATGCATATCTAACATACATACATTAGCAAACAACCACGCGTATTAACATACATACTTTGAGCAATCAAACAGCGTGCACATAATATATACAGACCATACATAAGTCCAAACTAATGCATAAACCCCAAACCAATGCAAATCCACGATATTTTCCTACCGGACAGTCCCACTATACCTTAAGCCAATCACATCTCTTTGCAAACACTTTCTCGCAGGTTTCCCACTCTACCAATAGCGATAAACCATAAACCATGCGATCTGCGATCTGCACTCATGTGCGGTGTTGCTACGTGGACTCCCTTCATCACATTGCGTCGCTTGATCCTTACCACATCGCAACTAAAACAACATACCTTGCGATGTCTTTGAAGTTAAACCCTATTTCTCGCGAGATGCGATGTTGCGCAAGCTCGACACGTGTCCCTCCATTTCACATCGCAAAACTTTAAACTTAACTTGTGGTCGCCTTACTGCTATCTTCTAAGCGTTGCGATGTGGGGTATGCGGGCGAGGTCCACGTCACCCTACCATGTCACCACCACGTCACCTTGCCACGTCATCATAAATTACTTGCGATCTGTGGGGCCAGGCCCATGTCATCTGCCACGTCACTACCACATCATCACCACGTCACTTCCACATCATCTTAATGTCACTGCCACATCATCTTTATGTCACTGCTACGTCATCTTTATGTCACTACCTGTACTTCGCTGTTCGCAACTTATAATTGTTCAACTTAGTGGTTAAACTCTATTTCGTGTTATCTACGATATTGCGCCGTGCCAACACGTGTCCCTTCTCCACTTCACATCACACACAACTTAACTTTCCCTGTGATGACCTTAACGCTTAACTCTTAAATGTTGCAATTTGTGAAATCACTCCAGAAGCGATTCGATCTCCGTCGTCCATCTCTTTTGCGATCTAATCCTAACTGTCTGTTCACCTCCCTTGGAATTCTTCAAATAATTCTCTGCCTTAGTTGATTTTTCATTTGTTTACACTGTCCCGCTCTGTAACTCCCGTTTCTCCACGCTGTTCCTCCTGAGATTTTCTTTGTTATCAAATGTCATCTCGAGTTATCACACTCGACATCTACTCTTTTCATATTGATTAAAGCCGTCTCTCTCTCTCAACTCTCGCCTCTCTCTCTTGGCTTAATTATCTTTGTTTAATTGGCCTCTTCCTCTCAGATCTCACCTCTTCTTGCTTCTGCTATGTGTAAGGTCTCTGGTCCTTACTGTGTCTTGCAAATCCATTTGTATTTTTTTGTGCGCTGAAGAAATTTGCTGCCTCTCTACTTCATCTGTTGCCTCTGCTGCATTTCTTGCCTCTGCCTTCTATGCTTCTTTGCTGCCTATGTTTCCTTCCTGCCTTTGGTGCCTTCTTAGCTTCATTCCCTGCCTCTGTTACATTCGCTACCTCTCTACATTTGTTGCCTCTTTGCTTTTGATGCTTCTCTACTGCCTTGTTGCCTTTGGTGTCTTTGTTCATGATCTAATGCTGCTCCTTGCCTCTCTGCTGCTCCTCTGCAAATTGATGCTTGATCTTCTCCTTTGCCTTATTGTTGGTTCTTCTTATGCTCCTTTTCCTTAATGATAGTTCAGGTGTTGCTCCTTTGTGCTCCTTTGCCATCAATGACAATATTTCCAAAATTGAATGAAGAAGGTATATAACAAAGTTAAACGACTGATGTTAAATCAAAGGATAGAGATATAATTTATCTGTTTTGAGATGAATGTGCTTGCAAAAGGACCGAAGGTGACTACAATAAAAGAAGGATCACTACAACGATCTAAGGATCTCATACTTGGAGATAAAAAGTTGCAAAGAGAAGGCCAAGAAAGAGTCTTTAGAAGGCTAAGGTTAGTTCAAATAAGGGCAAGGAAGAAGCATACTATCTAAATATTAGGAACCGAGCTTTCCTAGTGGTGGTGCAGAGAAGTGCAGAAAAGGAGATCAGCATAAGGAGCCTAGAAAGAGCAGTGACAAGGTCTTGGAGACATACTGGTGTCAAGGGCCTATGTCATTGTCATTGTACTTGTCAATTGAAGATATATATATATATGAAGAATTACTTTCGGTTTTTCCTCTTCAAGAGGGAGAGGTTTTGGCCTTGGCTTGAAAAGCCTAAATTATGTGTCTCTTGTGTTTTGATAATTGACTTGATGAAAGACATAATAAGCTAACAAAGATAATATCTAATAAAAGAAGCATAGAAAGTATAATACAAGTAGTTATCAAGTAAGAGAATTGAATTAAACACTGCCCTACTAAATTCTCAACATTGGATCCCATTGATCAAACAAGAAAAATATGCCTTTCTGGTTCAGTCTGCACACCTGATAGCGTTGGCTTCTCTGCAATGCACATCCCCTGCCCTCTTCAACTCCAAATTGATTGGAAAGCTAATTCCTTCCGTTCTTGGATGCCCTCCCATTGCCACTAAATCAACTCCGCTACCGTTCTCCAAGTAGACTAAATGCACCTAAAAATGAGCTAGCACAAAACTTGAAAGAGGTGGGGTGTGGAAATAATGTCACACAAACCAAAAGACCCTTGAACTCTACTAAGATGTTGTGTTGACTTCAACCAGTGCGAAAAAGAAAAACTCGCCAAGGTGTTGATCCTTCCAGGCATCTTACCACCCACTTAGTTGTGAAGACACCTCCCCAAGAGGCAACATCAATCAATCACAAAGTCTCTTTGTCCTTGGGCATAGTGCAAACATCCCAGGAAACTAGAGGAAAACCACACTCCCCACCATACTTGACCACAAATATGTCCTCAAGTGTAATGTTCCAAAATAGGAAAAACAATGCTATTGCAGAAAATAATAAATTTGCACCATAGAAATTTTAAACAATGTAGTAAATACCCAAGCAAATCACACTCCCCAACATACTTTGACCACAAATATGTCCTCAAGTGTAATGTTCCAAAATAAGAAAAATAGTGCTATTGCAGAAAATAATAAATTTTCATTATATAAATTTTAAACAATGCAGTAAATAGCTAGAACAATCAAATTCATGGAAGAAGTTGAGCCATGTTATTATAGAAATGGGCAAGAGCACAAATATATGGAAGAAATGCATCTAGCCAGATAAGACAATGTTAAAACAGAAACTGCCTAGTGAAGGCTCTGCATTGTCCCAAAAATTCTGCACTAGCTGCTACAAAGGAATTACTGAAAAGCACACCTCTGGTGCTCAAAAAAACCTACAAAATTATTTCTGAGGTCCTTGTCAAAAACCCAAAAAAACTCAAAAATTGTTTTGCCTGGTTTTGACCTTCCAAAATCAACCTCCAAAAGCCCTAGAAAATATGCACTGTCTACTGCAAAGATATGGCTGAAAATCCCATCTTCAGTGCTTAGAAAATTCTGCAAAATTATTTTTGAATTTTGTTTGGCCTGGTTTTGACCTTCCAAAATCGACCTCCAACAGGCCTACGCTCTCCAGTGACTGTTGAAGCATGCAATTTGCAAAATCACCAGCGAAATACTCCACAATCACTCCAAGAATGCAGGAAACATCTCCACCAACACTTCCCTTATTACTCTCGGCAAACAATGACCCAAATCGCTGGGGCACTCTCCCACAAATGTGCCCAACTTTCCCTCCTCTACGATGGCCCAATGACTACCACGCTGCTCCTGCGATACGCTATCAATCTCAGCCTTCGAGGTTTACCTATAGCTTAACAAGCTAATGCACCTAGGTCCACCTATAGCTTAACAAGCCAATGAACTTTTCTTAGCCAAATATTCTCCTGTTAATCAACCCCCAAAAAACCACTGCGTCCTTCAGAAATACACACTGTTGGGGCAACTGAATGCGAATGTTGAAGATGTCACAATGAAGCTCTCTCAGATGATAATGGAAAACCAATCTAGGGTGGCACTCAAAGTCCCCCGAAGAATGGCTGAGTTCTCTGCTCGGAAAACTCGTGCTAAACAACAAGTGACTTGGCTAAGCAGCTCGAGCAACTGAGATCAAAATCGATTATCCAAATATGCCAAATGAAGTGAGCTTTCTTCCTTTTATAATCTTTGTTGGGCCTTCTTCCTGTCTTTTCTCTTCATACCCTATTCACACTCATGCTTTTCGAACCAACAATTAAAGATATGTGTATTTCATGAATGGATGGTCCCTTTTTACCACAAATAAAATAACATAACATGAAATTACTAACTTTTAACTCCTAAAAATCAAATGCCCCCGACATCACCAAAAGTGGCCCTCACTACATGATAATAAATCATGTGACAAAATAATTTAGAAAAAGACATTACATTCTACTAGAACTAGGTTCTAGATCTAGTTAGGGCAACAACAAAATATGTAATACACATGCAAGCCTTGCAGGATAAGACCAACCACCGTGAACTTGCATTAAAAGGCGATGACCTTATAAAGACAAGTATGTTAACTTACCATGCATCCTTTGCATACACCAATCCCACATAGCAACTGGAGAAACCCCAAATCCCAAAGGGGATACCCAAATATCTGACAATAACTCCTGAACAAAGTTATTTTAATGCTCCTCACATGAGAAAAGTTATTTTTAGAAGTTCATTTCAGGCTGGGTTCACAAAAAGCCGGAGATATATTGCCATTTCGCCTCTAATTTTCATGCTATTTTATGCCAATATAAACCTAAGTTTTTATATAATGCAAAGACGAAAAGTCCAGAGACTTACTTTTCCAAATCCCTCACTTCCCGTCTGCTCATATCAAATTTTCAGAGCATTGACTGCCTAATTAGTTCGATAGAATTATGTTCATTATATCAAAGTTTCGTTACAGTCTTCTAAAATAAATTATGAATTTATATGAACAACTCAAAACTAAATTAAGTCCTTCACATTACAGAACCAAAGCAAAGTGTTTAAAGAGTGTAACCCTCCATGACATGAAACTATATGAACTCAAAACTAAACTAACGCTGCTGTGTTACATAACCAAAGCAAAATGTTTGGGTTCATCACCAAATCCACGCAGCACTGGCAAGGAAGGATGCCTATCGCAACTAAACATATGGGTGAAAAAATTGCATGAGGAAAATGATAACTGTGCAAAAAATGTTTGTAGACTTCCTGACTAGTAACAAATCATATCTTTTATTAAGTTTTATTTTTTGTTTTAGATTTTATTAATAATATTATTATTATTCAATTTTAAGGTTATGGTCAAGTTAGACACTAAATTCGTGTATAAGACTCTATTGTTTGTGGACAAGGGACTCACTTTCGCATAGAAATTTGACTGCTAAGTCTACGAAAGCATATATATTCTACCCTTCTAGTTTTGAACCTGTGACCTCTTAAGAGAAAACAGATACTCTTAAATTAAACCTCTACACCCCTTACACTGAAATTAACACATCACGCTTATCTCACTTGACTTACAACAGCTATCAAGCCACATGCCAAATGTAAGACATACATTTCATTCTGATTTGTGCTGTAAAAAGTTAAAAATTGAGTTCTAAAGGTCTAGTTGACACACACCTCTTTTGGTGAATTAATAAAACTCCATTTCACGCTGTCTTCATGAACCTCACATGGGCTTAATATATTTGATGGATACCTCCTAAAGTAAACCTGCAAAACACTCACAACAACAATCTTCTTGATCAAGAACTATGTAAGTAGGGGGTGCATGTTAAGTGAATCAGTTGACACAAGAAATGCTAAGTTTCAATCAGACTATTCCATATCCATTTCGAAGGAAATATTTTGTATGAAAGACGAAGCTGAATGGAAGCACACATAAGCTCTGGAAATATGGTTAATTTTCTCTTGTTGCAAAACTTCAAAAGCGATAGCCCTTCACTAGAATAGTTATCAGCATTGAAATGCAACCGGTATCAATTGGTGTTGCACTTCTCATTCTGCATGTTTCTTTTTCAAACTTGCTCTCTGGGCACAAACCAACAACTGGAATTTATAAGATTGTGATGGAACAAGCATTGTTGAGAGTTGGGATCCAACATTCCACCAATGCATGCATGAGCCAAAACATTTTGTTGTGTGTGATTTAAGACTGACAGTAAACTGGGAGCAAGGCTGATTTGCATTCCTCATTTAATTGCAATGACACCTAGTTCACCGAAACATTTATTTACATTACAACTAGGGAATTTTTTGCACTATTTTTACATGTGATATTTATACAACACTCGTGTTTGCATATTTCAAGAGGTTAATAGCGAACTTGTATTTGGTAGATTGGCTGAGCACTACTCGGCAAGGCAGGCGCTTTGGGCAGGTCCGCAAGTCGATATATACGATATTAAATGTAGTTGGGCGTATATTATTTATTGTTAGATTTAAACCAATTTAAATTTAATGGTGAGCAGTCTATGTCCAACCGCATTTAATATTCTATAGCCTAGAAATAATAATTGCCTCACCTCAAAGACGACACACACCCTATATGGAGAGTTGGGGACATGCACGCCTAAGTTATTAAATGTAGTTGGGCATATATTGTTTATTGTTAGATTTAAACCAATTTAAATTTAATGGTGAGCAGTCTATGCCCAACCGCATTTAATATCCTATAGCCTAGAAATAATAATTACCTACCCACAAAGACAACACACACCCTACATGGAGAGTTGGGGACATGCACACCTAATTTAGTCAGACAGGCGCCCATATTAATTCCACTAAAATAATTTTAAACATGTTAATTAATAACATTTATTAATTAACTTGTTGTTTAATAATATTTATGATAAAAGTAATTAAATATTATAAAATAATTAAATTACATTTTAATTAATTAATGTTTAATAAGATTTCACAACAATTGTAAATTAATATATGAAATTGAAAAATTAATTGTCTCTGCATATTTATATTTTTATTCTTATTTATTAAGTCTGCAGATTTACATTTTTATTCATGCTTATCAAAGTGGTGAGCCTGTTAAGTGTTATCCACATTGCATTGAATAAAGGCTGTAATACAAATAATTTCATAATAAGACCTGAACTAATCATATTGTAGATCAATAATTTTAAATAATAATGCAAAAATAATAAAATTCAATCCATAATATTAAACTATAAAAAAAACGAAAAACATATATTAAAAATAAAAATTATTGTTTAAGAAAAATACTGAAAATGAAAATGTAGAATTAGTTGACATTGTTTAATAAAACATAAAAATTCATGCATGCAAAACTGGTGTAAATTCTCTCTCATAAATTTGGTGAATATACATTATCGTGATAGGTATGTGGACGTATACGTATGTAAAATATCATGTCTGCAACAGGTATAATAAGGGCAATTTCGTCCAACAAATAGTAAAATGTGTGTGATAATGTCAAACATCTTGCCTCAAATAGTATGTTTATTATAGAATCGATCATTGACCATTACCAAATAAATAATCCACCACAAATAGTATGTTTATTATGGAATCAATCATTGAGCATTACCAAATAAATAATCCACCTACAGTTCATCAGATAACAAACCTCCCGCCTCTGCAGATTAAATTTTGTTTTTTCTTGAAAGACTTTTGTTGAGTTCTCTATTTTTCCATATGTAGATATAATTGGTTATAAATAGTGAGAGAACACTGGACAATTTTGGGTTTGAAAAAAAACAGAAAACAAAACAAAATAAAATAAAATCTTTCATTTTTAAAAAGAAATCATTACTTGTGGCTTTGGGTTACCTTGTTGGTTTTTTTTCAGTGCTTTGAAATCCAATATAGGTACATAACTTGAACCTAAAGTCATCCCTTAAGGCACATCACTATAATTTACTTATTCATATCACAAATCATACATTAAAGTATTGTCATTACTTTTTATCATACTTTTGAAAAACTACATATTGCAATGGATAACTAAAAAAAAATATGCTTTTTGAGATCACTTATTCAAGGAGAATAAAAATAGTAGTTCATGTAGTTTTTACAACAATTTACACTAGAAAGTTAAGACAATTACCATTTACACACACCTATGAAAAATGGTTCAACTAATCTTTTTATTGGCACAATTTGCTATTTAAAGATGAAATATACAGAATTAATGGTTCACCATGTTACCTGGAGGTTGGAGAACAAGGGAATAGGTTCAGAGGACATGTAAAAACACTTCACAAATTTTAGGAAATTCCATAAGGGATGTTGGCCCCCAACCCTACCCAAAATACTAAATACATTGAAAATATAAATATTAAAGTTATAAAAAATAATTAAATTGTTTTAATTTTATTGATCTATCATCTATCACAAATATAAAAGTTATATAATTAAGTAATGATACATAGAAATAATGAAAGAAACCAACTTAATCACTATTTTATTTCTCATTATAAAGGTTATCATTATCAATTTCCAAATCAAAATGAAATATAATAAAAATGTAAATACTAAACTAAATAGTAAAACTAAATACAAGAGTCAAAGACTCAAATTTTAAATGTAAAGTAGAATTAGGGTATTACGGGTATATATTCTTTATATGGAGTAGAATTAGTGTTTGGGAGGGATTTTCCTTCATTTATTTTTTAAATAACAATTTAAAAGTTTACATTTTAATCATTTTTATTTTATTTTTCTAACATTGCAAGTAGTTTCTTTCGCAAGGAAGCATCTAGGGGTACCCCTGGCTATAAAGGTATTCATAGAAGTCCTTGCTACTTTGGAAATCACACTCAAGTACTAGGGTTTTCCTTTTTGAGTAGGGAATCTTCTTTTTTTAGTTGAAAATGTTCCTTTGTAAGAAGGGATTGTTACTACCCAAGTAAAATGTCATTCCCAATGCACCAAGAATGGTAGGAGCATTCCAAATGATTTTCCAAATGTGTGCAGCACATAATTAAAGGTTACCAACACAATCACATAGAACATGTTATCACTCAGGGAAAACCCTGGCTACAGGGAAAAACACCAAGATAACCACAAAACCTCTTTTAGGCTGAAGTTGGCCCTTCAACCTAGAGGGGGATCTCTCCATAAAACTCAAATACTTTATGGTCACTGTAGTAGAAGGTTTTCTTCAATCGATTTCAGGTGGTTAGATTTGGGTTTGGGTATGAAACAGTTGGTTGATCTTCAAAACCTACCATTGGGCATGGAGTCAAGCTATCAACTAAATGGGATCACAGATCTAATGAGAAAATGGCACAAAGCATGGGAGCAACACGTCCTTTGAGTGTTTGGAGATTTAGAAGAAAGGGGTACTAGAAGAAAACAAAGTTTATAAATGACTAGAGTAACAAATATTAATGACTGATAATTTTAGAGAGGAGCATCAGCGAAATCCAATCTCGTAAGCTAGCATTCTTAGACATGGAAGAAACCAATTACATAACAGAGAAATATTGATAGGGAAATGAAACCCATGAATTTTATACTAACTTCTCATCAAACACTATAAACACATTTAAGACTGCTCAAATATACTTAGAGTACAACTGTTTTTCAAATGATTTCCAACCCTATTTCATTAATCATAAATTGTCTTTATAGAGATATACATAAAATTTTGCAAAATAATAGAATCCTCATAATCACAATGATGAGATATCAAAAATATCTTTAAGTTCATGCATGGAAAAGATAGACTTGAAAAATATCTAATAAACCCTAGAAAAATTGGAGGCAAATCTACTTAAATCTAAGAAAACATAAAGTGATATGGTCAACTGCTTAGCTTGAAAATAGAACAGGTCCCTCTATATTTGATCTCATTTGTTTGCACAAAACAAGTTCCTCTGTAAATGATGTCCATTGTTTTCAAAAAACTAGGTCCTGGATGTCTTATGATGTTCTATGATTTTTCTGAAAAAATCGTTGACATGAAGCTTGTCTGTATTGCTGATTTTATGATATGAGATGTAGCTAACAACCGGACAGTCAATATTCTCAAATATTGCTGATAACGGAGATGTCGGCGTCTTATTTTTCATTTTCTAGAAAATTCGTTGACAAGCACGTTGTCGATATTTTCCTCTAGGTGTCCTTCATTGACCGGTTTTTTTGTTTCAAAATTATTGACATGCACGTTGTCAAGATTTTCCTGTAGGTTTTGTTTACTACTCAATATGTATATATTTTTCAAAATAGTTGACAAACACACTGTCAAGCCTTTCAAAAATTGCTAACAAGGGCATTGTCAACTCTCCTCATTCTCATAGTGTATATGAAATTGGCAGGTCAATTGTCAAAAAAATGCAAAAACAGATTTTTTGACTTTAAAAAGTGGACAAAAATGCTTCTGATACCCTAACATATTAGTTGAGGGTATTGGCAACCTCGAGTAACACATCCAACTTTTTTAATCTATGTTTCTTTTTCTTCCTAGTCTCCATGGGCTTTGCTTTGTAAACCTGTTCATATTTCTTCTTGTGAGGGCTTGCATATTTGTTCTTAGACTTTATGGATTTCTTATTTATAATTAAGTCCTTGAGAGGCACATCATCTATGTCAATGACCTATTTATCTAACTTTGAGTTGCTTCTGAGCTTGAATTTATATTGTAGCTTATTTTTTGGTCTAGTGTGCCTATTACCCTGTTTGGGAATTTCAGGTGCAGGTTCATTTTCCCTTTCCTCTGTTATTAGATTTTTTTCCCTTCAAATCTTCATGTATAGTTGTGTCTGCAGGGGTGTTTTCTGAGGGTAAAACTAAAAAACCAATGGAGTCAATTCCAATTTATGGGCTCTTCAACGGTGTAGACTCTGACTTGTGAGACTGAGTAAATTTCCTTTATAGACCATGGGGGTTTTGGGGGAAGTTGAGGGAGATGGGGCTTCTGAGTTCTCAAACATAATGGGAGCCAAAACAAGAACTTGAGCCTGAGATTTATTTACCCTTCTGATGGTTTGAGGTTTGCCTCTTTCTTTCTGGCAGGCTAAGGCTTGAACCCTCCCCATAAAAGAAAATGATCTCAGGTTCTCTCAAGCTTTACCAGCTATATTTCTATTAAAAGCTTAACTAGTGCCTTGTGATAAACAAAATGAGAAGAGGGAGTATTCCTAGCCTTGTATCTAGAAACCATGTGCTTAAGGCTCTCCAGCAAGTAAAAACAAGGATTAATCCTATCTACCCATCTAAATGTGCCAGGAAGTAGAAATGATATAAATTGATTCTATTATAACAACCCTCACAAGTAAAATCACGTTGGCAAAGCCACAGGGGAGCATACCATTTGTCTTGTAGCTGGTCCTTTTGAACTCCGGCCTTCCAATTCCTCGCTTTGTGCTCTTCTTTGAAGAATGATGGAACGTCTATGCCTGATAGGATATGGCTATGAAAAACTTTGTCTCCGTCCATGGGAAAATTTGTGGCTTCGGCAACAGTGTGCTCTGTAACTTCAAACTCTAAACCACCGACCTTTACATGGCTCCCATCAAAACCTATTGCAAACGATTAGGCTACTAAACCGTGATAATCGAAACATCGATAGAAAAAATGACTCCATCCTTCCTGTTGGAACAAATGTAGGATATCAGGGTAAACATCCAATAATTCAGTCTCTTTAGGTTCAGTTCAGTCTAGCATTCCTCCCTTTCCCATTCTGGCTAGCATTCTCTATTGGATTTTCTGCTACATTGCCGCAGTACAAATTGTTTCAATCACCAAGTCGAAACCAAAACCATTTACCAATACAACTGTTTTGATATGGTGAACCCACATATATGTTAAGTTTAAACTTAACATCACCCTTTACAAGGCTTGTGAATCATGATCCATAATTACATGAAATCGATCATATAGTACCTCTAATAATTACATATGGTAAGTACGATCAAATTCGTACTTTACCCTTTTCAATCATAATAGAGAGAATTGTGCTCAAAAAGATGATGTTGATGTGGTCAGCACAATCAACACTTTAAACATTTAATCACTAACAATTGGCCTATTGTAGAAATGAGAAAATAGTGTTATCCTCATTGTCAGCGATATTCACTTATCAACAATATCGGGTCTCGAAACACTACTAAGAGTATTAACATGTTTATTACAACCTTAAATGTTGACAACGCAGTTGCCAACATTTTACAAAAAATTACAAAAATGAAATTTTTGGTGATACCAGTTGTCTCCATGGGGATGATGTCGATTAATGATGGCAAAAAGAACTTCCCCATAGACCAATTGCCTCATCCATTACAAAATTTAACTGAAAATAAAATTCCTGTAGAAATAGGACCTCAGGGCCTTCACTTCGGGATTCAAGTCCTTTTAGAAAATTCATCCACACCTACAAGATACTTTGAAAAAATAGGGATATTTAAAATGATTCATCTTTTAGGAAATATAATGTTTTAGAAACCATCCATTAACTGGAACTCCAAGTAGATCTTCTCCTTGTGGGCCTTCTAGGATGAATTTTTTTCCCTCGAAATGCTACGATTTTGTATGGTCCCTTCCAAAGGTTCGTAAATTTTTCATGCTTGCCTTTATCCTCAATGTGTGCATACCATTTTAGAACCAGGTCCTGGATTTTAAAATCATCTTATTTCGTTTTTCTATCAAAAACTTTCTTGATCTAATGTTGCACTTGCTAATATTTTTCACACACCCTTTCTCTGACCTCATGTACTTCAATTAGCTTATTTATTATTTTCTACAACTGATTAGGTTCTTCTCCCAACTCTTGCAAATATTTCATGACAGGTATCCCAATTGAAACTGGAAACAATGCATCAATACCATATACTAAATGAAAATGGGAAGTATTGATTGAAATTTTGGTACTCACTCTATTTTCCCAAAGGGTGAACTTGAACTTTGTGTGCCAAGCCTTTTTTTGTCTTCTAGCAATTTCTTAATGATTCTGACTAGACTCTTATTAGAATATTCTGCAAGTCCATTACCTTGGGGATGATAGGTTGTAGAATGGATGAGTGTAATATGATAATCTTGACATAATTTCACTATTTTTTTAGACTTGAAACATTGTGCATTATTAGTGATTATTTTTATTAAACAACCAAATATAGACAATATATTTTCTAAGAATTGAATCACTACAAGGTCAATAGCTTGCCTGCTTGGAAGTGCCTCAATCCATTCTGTGAAATAATCGGTCCCTGTGAGGATCCATTTATGCTGTACACATGATGCTAGATGGATCTCACCTATGAAATCGAGACCCCATTGTTGAAACGATTCTTATACAGAGATTGGTTTCAAGGGTAATGACATTATTTTGTATTTTCCCTCGAACAATTGGAATTTGTGACAAGAAAATACCTCCTTCCTGGTGTTGGTAAAATCCATCCCTCGAAATTTTGTCTGTTGTGGTTTTCCAATAATGATGCCCCCCACATGCTCCTTCATGAAACTCCTTACTTATATTTTTAGTTTCCTCTTCTAAAAGGAAGTTCAGCAAAATTCCTTTAGGGTCTTTCTAGTATAGATAAAGATCCAAAAGACAACAAATTTCAATCTTAAATATCTAGCCCGTGTTTTATCTATCTCTATTGATACTTGTAAATTCTGTAAGATATAAACAATTTTAGCATACCATGGACTTTCATTTAAACCATCTTCAACTCTAATTATGGGGTCTTTATATGACGGCTCTGATAATTGATCACGGGAGCATCGGAACTGACCAGCAATGTGGAAAATTGTCCACATGTTGTGGTCTGACAGGGTGAATTTTATTACTGTTTGTTCAATCTCAGTTTTACTGAGGAGGTCGATTCTTCATATAGTTTGTTATTTTAGTGATAAATGCAACTGTTTTATTGAGATTTTCTCTAATAGTAGGAGATTATGTTAGCTGTTTGTTAGAGCAATTAGTGGAGGAAATACATAAAAAAAAATGTAATAAGCAAAGAGATGGAGAGGGTAGCGTAGGTGTGGTGTGGCTATTTGTATGGGGGAAAAGCTCCAATTAAATAAATGGACTGTGTTTTTGAATAAAACTGGAGATCGTCCTTTGTGAAAGGACACCAAAGTGAAACTCTGTTTATCACTGGTTATGAATAAAAAAAATAGTTTTTGCGCCAACGTGTAATGATTGATCTGTGTTATGAATGGAATATACATGGTTCGTGTTAATGACATGCAGACTTATACGTTGACAACTCTCTAAATCAGTTCGAACTGTGGTTTCAATTTAATTTGGATAACATATCTGTGTTATGACAATGAAATGTGTTAAATTTGGTAAACAGAAATCTTCACACAGCGTATAACCAAAACAGACTGCGCGGATTTTTGGAAATCGTGATCCCTAAAATCTCGTCTCAAATCCTGGAATTTGTTGATTGTCAATTAAGATCTTAATTAATTGATTCGAACTACTGTGCAGCGCAGGAGAGATCGGTGGCGATAGGATAGACGGGATACTCATTTGTTGCAGCCAACAATTCCAGAAATTGTGTAATGGAGAATAGAAAACGCCAATTTACTTTGGCCAGATCGTAAAAAAAAACACGCAGTTAATGTCGATGGACAGGAGATCTGATTGAAGGAAAAGCGCTTGCAGAGTCTGAGGACCACGTTGGTGGTTTGGAACAATGGCATGTTTATGAATACATAGCGATCCTGCTTGTTTATGTCTGTATTGTTAATACGATTTTGATTGCAGATTGAGGAAGCACAGAAGGTTGTTACATCGTGTTCAGGCCAGCAAAGATAAAAAAAAATGTAGATCTACAGATGTTCACATGTGGCGTTAAATTTCCACGTCACGAAAACGTTTTCTGGGCATGGACATGTAGTATTAGAGCGTTTTAACGCAGAGGCAAACAGATTGGTGTTATTTACGTTGTGACAAGTGCAAATGGATTGTATCGATTGATTCAATTGATACATAATTGTTTTTATTTGTTAAATTGCAATTAATGAAACGCAGATGGGCGCAAAGGCTTTTGTTTTGTTTGAATTGAGTGGATGGTATCTGATATATCATATAAATCTAATTATATGGCTGCGCCCTGTATGAACAAGAAAGAATCCAGTTCTCATAATTAAATTGAAACAGGGTTTTCATTTCGACATTCCGCATTCTTAGAGATAAACAGAATTTAGCTGTTTGTATTGTTGTTTGTGCTATCGATTGTAATCTAATTGGATTGAGCACAGGAGTTCGGTGCATCAATTTTTGGTATCGGAGCCAAATCAGCAGGTGTTTGCAGCAAAGATGCCGCCAAGGAGAGGAATTGGTCGAGGAAGACCAGAAGCAAATGCAGTCCTGATAGAAGAAGTGCGAAGACTGCGTGAACAAATGGAAACAATGGAAACAACCCAGAGAAGAGCACCTGATGAGGGAGCTGAAAGTTCTTCAGAAGAATCTGAGGAAGATGTGGAAGCAGAAGAAGAGAATGAAAATGTTAAATTCATGAAGATGCTGGTGAAGGTTGGAAGCAAACCCAAAGTGGAGATTCCTATGTATGAAGGGAGTCTGAATGCCGAGGAGCTCATGGATTGGATCAGATCCATAGATCAGTACTTCGATTATGAAGAGATTGAAGAAAATAAAAGGGTAAAATTTGCAGTCACTAGATTGAAAGGTCATGCAGCCATCTGGTGGGACGAGTTACAGACATCAAGAACGAGAAAAGGGAAATCTAAGATCAAGCAGTGGGATAAAATGGTAAGCAAACTGAAAGCCAAGTTTTTGCCTAAAGACTATCATTTGAATCTTTTTAAGCAGATGCAAAATTTGAAGCAAAAAGGAATGTCTGTTAAAGAATATACTGAAGAATTTTACAGGTTAAGCATCAGGACAGGGCATGTAGAAGATGATTTGGAGAAAGTAGCCAGATATGTTAATGGGCTAAGGTATGAGATCCAAGATGAGATTAGCCTGTTAAGTTTGAAAACTATTGAAAGTGCCTATCAAGCAAGTTTGAAAGCAGAGGAGAAAATACTGCGGAAACAAAGTCAAAGAAACAGAGGAAAGAGCTCAACAAGAGGTAGAGGAGCTGCCAGATCTAGAGGAACACAGCATCAGTTTGAAGCAGGAAGTTCAAGCAGCAAATCACCACAGGTGGGTGAATCTAGTAGAGGAAGATTCGCGCCCAGAGGAAGAGGGCGAGGAAGAGATGTTAGGTGTTATACCTGTGGAGAATGGGGACATATGTCGCGGGACTGTCCTCATAACAAATCAGCAAGCCAGAGGGGTGCAAATGTGGCTGAGGCAGAGCCGGAACCACCTCGACTTGTAGAGAAGGAAGAACCACCGGAAGAAGGTGAATCATTGCTGCTCAGAAGAACTTTGCTGAGATCAGAAAAAGAGATTGGAGAACCTGCGCAAAGGAAGAACTTGTTCAGAACTACATGCAAATCAAAGGGTAAGTGTTGTAAGGTTATAATTGATAGCGGGAGTACTGACAATCTTGTGTCTACAGAGATGGTGGAAAAGCTTGGGTTAACAAAGAGAGCACATCCTGCACCTTACAAAGTATCTTGGCTTCAGAAGGGTCATCAAGTCATCGTGACAGAACAGTGTAATGTGGAAATGCAGATTGGTACATACAGAGATGTGATTTTATGTGACATAATGCCCATGGATGTATGTCACGTGTTATTGGGGAGACCATGGCAATTTGACCGAAAGGCGATTCATGATGGAAGAAGAAATACATACACCATAGAAAAGGATGGAGTTAAACATACGTTGCTGCCAGTGAAGAATGATGCTGATAAAGAGCTGCCTGAAAATAGTATTATGTTGATGAGTGGTAAGGAACTGCTACAAGAGGTGGATAAAAGCGAAGAGATGCATTTCGCTATCGTGGGGAGGCCAAAGGTAATTTTAACCTCCACAAATTTAAATGATTTGCCTGAAGAAATTCAATCTGTGTTAAATAGTTACATGGATATCATTGTGGATGAATTGCCGAATGAATTACCACCGATTAGAAGTATAAGTCACCATATCGACTTAATACCAGGAGCAAGTCTACCTAATAAAGCTGCATATAGATTAACTCCTCAGGAAAACGCAGAAGTTGCAAGATAGGTTCAAGAGCTGATGGACAAGGGGCCGATTCGAGAAAGTCTGAGTCCGTGTGCTGTGCCAACGGTGCTTAGTCCGAAAAAGGGAGGAGAATGGCGCATGTGCACCGATTCCAGAGCTATCAACAAGATAACAGTCAGGTATAGATTTCCTTTGCCCAAGATGGATGATTTAATGGATTGTTTAAGTGGATCCAGGTACTTTACTAAGATAGATCTGAAAAGCGGGTATCATCAGATCAGAATTCGGGAAGGCGATGAGTGGAAAACAGCTTTCAAAACCAACAATGGACTATATGAGTGGTTAGTGATGCCTTTTGGGCTCACTAATGCGCCCAGCACATTCATGAGACTAATGAACGAGGTTCTGAAAGAATATGCAGGTAAATTTGTTGTTGTTTACCTTGATGATATTCTAGTTTTCAGCAAAAGTAAAGAGGAGCATTTGGAACACTTGAAGTTAGTTTTGAAAACTCTGCAGAAAGAGAAACTACTAATCAATCTGAAGAAATGTAGTTTCATGAAAGAGGAGCTGGTATATTTGGGATTTGTGATTTCCAGAGATGGTTTGAAAATGGATCCGGAGAAGGTACAAGCAATTAGAAACTGGCCTACTCCCAGGAGTGTATTCGAGGTAAGAAGTTTCCATGGACTTGCTAGTTTCTACCGAAAATTTATAAAGGGATTTAGTCAAGTTTGTGCACCAATCCTTGAGACAATCAAGGAGGTCAATCAGCCATTTCGATGGACAGAAGCAGCTGATAGGAATTTTAATTTGTTGAAAAGGAAGATAACAGAAAAGCCTATTCTAGCCTTACCAAATTTTGAGAAAGTCTTTCAAGTGGAAACTGATGCAAGTGGAGAAGCAGTTGGTGCGGTGCTAAGCCAAGAGCAAAGGCCGATAGCATATTTCAGCGAGAAGTTAAATGATGCAAAGAAAAAATATTCTTCTTATGATAAATAATTTTACGCTATTGTGCAGGCGTTGAAAAAGTGGAGGCATTACTTGCTGCCGAAGGAGTTCATCTTATATTCAGACAACCACACTTTGCAGTTTATTAATAATCATCCAAAGCTAAGTCAGAAGCACGCCAAGTGGGTGGAATTTCTGCAAAGTTTCACTTTTGTAATAAAGCATAAAAGTGGTAAGTCTAATAAAGTGGCGGATGCATTAAGCAGAGTAAGTTTTCTTTTGCAAGAATTTAAAGTGGGTGTTGTAGGTTTTGATGAAATGATAGAAATGTACAAGGATGATGAGGATTTTAAAGACATCTACACAACAGTGCAGGATCCAATGAGCCATAACAGAAGTCAATGGATGGATTACCTTATTCAAGGAGGCCTGTTATTTAAAAGCAACAAATTATGCATTCCTAAATGTTCAATGAGAGAGAACATCATTAAAGAGAAGCATAGTGGAGGATTGTCTGGTCATTTTGGACAAGACAAAACTTTCGCTCAGGTGAATGCTTTTTATTATTGGCCTAAAATGCAAACTGATATTAAAAAGTTTGTTGAGAAATGTAGGGTATGTCAGTATGCCAAAGGAAGGAGTCAGAATACCGGTCTATATCAGCCATTGCCCATACCAGATCGACCATGGGATGCAGTGAGTATGGACTTTGTTCTGGGTTTACCAAAAACTCAGAGAGGAAACGATTCTATTTATGTTGTTGTAGACAGATTTTCTAAAATGGCTCATTTTATTGCTTGTAAGAAGACTAATGATGCCACACACATAGCAAATTTATTCTTTTCAGAGATTGTAAGATTGCATGGTTTGCCTGTGAGTATTATATCAGATCGAGACACTAAATTTGTAGGGCATTTCTGGAGGACACTTTGGAAGAAACTGGGAACTAAGCTCAGTTTTAGTTCAGCTTACCATCCTCAGACGGATGGACAAACTGAAGTTGTAAACAGAAGCTTGGGGAATATATTAAGAAGTTTGGTACATCAGAATCCCAAACAGTGGGATTTGGCATTAGCTCAAGCTGAATTTTCTTACAATGACACACCAAACCGAAGCACTGGAATGAGTCCATTTCAGATTGTCTTTGGAATGCATCCGAGAGGAGTATATGAGCTAAGAGACTTGGGGAAACAAGAAGCCAGAAGTGCAAGTGCTGAAGATTTTTTTGAACAAATGCAGAAGTTATAGGAAGAGGTTAAAGGTAAAATACAGGAAAGCAGCAAAAGATACAAGCAGAGAGCAGATTTGAGAAGGAGAGAAAAAGAGTTTCAGGTAGGAGATTTGGTCATGGCATATTTGAGGAAAGAGAGATTTCCTACAAAGACTTAAAATAAGCTGAAACTGAAGAAGATAGGACCCTGTAAAATCAAAAGGAAATTTTCAGCCAATGCATATGAGATTGAGTTGCCGGAAGGGATCGGAATATCCCCCATTTTTAATATTGCAGACTTGTATCCATTTAAAGAGGCAGAAACAGAGTTGCAGACTGAAACTATAGGTGATGAAGTTCAAACTGTGGATTGGGAAGAACAGGTACCAAAAACATCTAAGAAAGAAGTTGAAGCTATTTTAGATCAAAGGATATCCAAGAAAACTCGAGGATAGACATATTTTCAGTATCTTGTCAAGTGGAAAGAGCAGCCAATGGAAGATTCCAGTTGGTTGACAGCAACTGAATTGCAGAAATACGGCATAAATCCTGAAAGTTTTAAGAATCAATATTTTCTTCTCCGGGAGTCTGATGCAGGAGCATCGGAACTGACCGGCAATGTGGAAAATTGTCCACATGTTGTGGTCTGACAGGGTGAATTTTATTACTGTTTGTTCAATCTCAGTTTTACTGAGGAGGTCGATTCTTCATATAGTTTGTTATTTTAGTGATAAATGCAACTGTTTTATTGAGATTTTCTCTAATAGTAGGAGATTATGTTAGCTGTTTGTTAGAGCAATTAGTGGAAGAAATACATAAAAAAATGTAATAAGCAAAGAGATTGAGGGGGGTAGCGTAAGTGTGGTGTGGGTTTGTATGGGCGAAAAGCTCTGTTTAATAAAGAAGATTGTGTTTTGAAGAAAACTGGAGATCGTTCTTTGTGGTGCTGACACCAAAGCGAAACTATGTTTTATCAACGGTTATGAATAAAAAATAGTGTTTGCGCCAACTGTAATATCATCCGTGTTATGAATGGAATATACATGTCTGTGGTTAATGATATGCCTACTTATACGTTGACAGCTTTTTCCTGTCTTGTTTCAACTTAATTTGGATAACATATCTGTGTTATGACAATGAAATGTGTTAAATTCGGTGAACAGAAATCTTCACACAGCAGACTGCGCGGATTTTTGGAAATCGTGATTCCTAAAATCTCGCCTCAAATCCTGGAATTGGTTGATTGTCAATTAAGATCTTAATTAATTGATTCGAACTACTGTGCAGCGCAGGAGAGATCGGTGGCGATAGGATAGACGGGATACTCATTTGTTGCAGCCAACAATTCCAGAAATTGTGTAATGGAGAATAGAAAACGCCAATTTACTTTGGCCGTATCAAAAACACGCAGCGACTGGCGGACAGGAGATCCGATCGAAGAAAAAAGTTGTAGACAATTAGAAGAATAACTACTTAACCAATGAAGATTAACCCGATCATACATCAATTTCGAATTGCATACATAACATAACTTTCAAATTAATTGTCACATGCAGAAATAATATAGAAGCAATCTCACATCAAATCAATTACACATTAACTCAGTATGTATGGGGAAAGCCTATAGCTGAAAACCCCCCAGCTATTGTGTATATTATAATGGAGAAATCATGTAACAATCATAGTACAAAAACTCTGCACAAGCTCTCATGCACTACCTCCCATGCTACACACTATCAAGCTAGATCTAGCAAATCACTTGCTCCAATCCTTAGCCACTTGATAGCCAGCCTCTATTGCGTATTATAATGCTAGGTGATGGCCTCCTTATATAGATAAACCACCAGCCTAAATTTTGCAATACTCATAGCTTACTCCACCTATCTATGTGTTGCAAATAGCAACAGTATAGTCACAACTGATAGCTTTACTCACCCTTTCATCTATCTCTTTCACTGGTCTCCACTGAACTGATCATGCACTGTAGTGAACTGAAGTGTTCTTGAGTCGACTAATGAGTTAATATTTAGTGAATTAAATAATATTTAATTCACTCCACTCATATCTAGTTGATTAGTTAGTTAACTAATCCCAACTAGTTCAACTGAAATAAATAGAACACAACTCCACTATTTGTCCCGTTAACTCCTCCAAAACTTCTGCCACTGAAGTCTAACTGAAGTAAACCATGCAAGATGCCATCAAACCCTAGGAACCACGTGATTCCTTGTGTCAGTTGCATGAGCCACCTCCATGACTCAAACTGAAGTGCGCCAAGAGAGTAAACTGTCGTTTATAGTCAAAATATTATTAAGGGTAAATAATATTTGACTTCCATATTTTTAGGAGATCAGTCTAAAAATAGTCTGGGTCCTAAAAATTAGGGTCTCATCTATTTTTACCGACATGTCGCATCCATCAAGAATCTCCAAGTAGAATTCCCAAATTATGCTCCGTATGTCTAAAAATAGACATAGTCTAAAAATAGACTTTGCGCCAGAATTTGCCTGCGGGCCCACTTAGTGAAGGCGACTTCATTTCACTAAGCTCCATCATCTTGCCGCATTCTCAACACTCCCTCTCAGCAAGATATGGATTATCTGCAATCCCTATCCTGCCTCTGTGGAATTCGAACTTGCTCCTGGTGAGCGCCTTCGTCAGGATGTCGGCATCCTGATCCTCCGTGGGAACATATGAAAGCATCATGATCCTCCGCCGAACACAATCTCTGATGTGATGGTACCTGATGTCGATATGTTTGGACCTATCATGAAATACTGGATTAGCCGAGAGCTTGATGCAGCTCTGGTTATCACAGTAGATCACCGTAGGCTCCAAATGCAACCTGAACAAACCTGCGAGGATCTTCCTCATCCAAATAGCCTCACATGCAGCCAAGCTTGCTGCCATGTACTCGGCCTCTGCTGAACCGAGTGCCACGGATCTCTGCTTCCTGCTGTACCAGGAAACTGCTGTCGACCCAATGCTGAAAACTCCTCCAGAAGTGCTCTTCCGGTCCGTTGGACTCCCTGCCCAATCTGCATCAGTGAAACCAGAAAGCTTCACTCCATCCTCCTGTCCGTACCATAGACCATATCCCGATGTGCCTCTGATATAGCGCAATACATGCTTGCCCGCCTTCCAAAAGAGCTTGGTAGGCTTAACCATAGCTTGCGAAAGCTGGTTAACTGCATAGCATATATCGGGTCGAGTATTGACCAGATACATCAACGACCCCACCAACTGTCGATAGACAGTGGCATCCACTACCCCCTCCGAAGTAGCATCTCCCTTCCTCCAACCTCCAGGAAGAGGGGTATCAACAGGCTTGCAGCCTTGCATGTTGAACCTCTCTAGAATCTCCCGGGCATACTTGCCCTGAGAAACAAACAGTCCTCCACTGCGCTGCCAAATCTCCAATCCCAGAAAATAATGAAGGATGCCCAGGTCCTTCATCTCAAACTCTCGTGCAAGATCCTCCTTGCATGAAAGTATCAACTGCTCGTCGCCAGTCAAAATCAGATCATCTACATACAGTACGATGATCAACAGCTTCCCCTCCACCACAATCTGGTACAGGTTTGGATCCGCCTCACTCTTGGAGAATCCAAGCCCGGTGAAGTAGCCGTCTATCCGAGTGTACCAAGCACGAGGTGCTTGCTTCAGCCCGTACAGTGCTCTCTTGAGTCGGCACACATGCGACTCACTGCTGAAGATCTCAAAACCTTCAGGCTGCTCTATGTACACCTCCTCCTCAATAACTCCATTGAGGAACGCAGTCTTCACATCCATCCGATGAATGTGCCACCCCATCTGCGCTGAGAGAGCAAGGATCGTCCGTATGGAAGAGTACCTTGCGACAGGTGCAAAAGTCTCCTCATAGTCAATCCCCTCGATCTGTGAGAAGCCACGGGCGACAAATCTCGCCTTGTACTTCTCCACACTCCCGCCAGCCGCCTGCTTCACCTTGTAGATCCATCGCGAACCTACAACTGATTTCCCAACCGGTCTTGGGACAATCTCCCATGCACTGTTCCTGATGATCGAATCATATTCTTCGATCATGGCATCAACCCATGCGGGTTCCTCCACAGCTTCCTCAAAAGAGGATGGCTCTGTCACAACACATCGACTCATAAGAGCCATGTATCCAGTGTACCGATCCGGTGACTGTCTCTGTCTGCGCTGTGCTGTAGGTGGTCCTACAACCTTCTCTGCATCCCGAGCCAGTCGCTCAGCTTCTGTAGTGCGCATGCGCCCTCTGATGGTTGGCGCTGCCCGGGTGGTTTCTTCCACCTCCTGAACCTCCTCTTGTGGCTGATCCACATCCGGAAGCTCCTCCTTAGGAACTAACAGCTCCTCATCTGCATGCAAGTGTAGCTCCCTCTCAAGCGAACACCGCATGGCTTTCTCCTCCTGAAATTTTATATCCCGTCGCACAACAGTCTTTCGACTGTCTAAAAAATACACCCGATAGTTGTGAGGTGTATCAGTGTACCCCACAAATATTCCAACCTCAGCAGTTGGATCCAGCTTCCTTCTCGCATCCTTCGTCACATGCATGTAGACAGAAGAACCAAAGATCCGCAAATGGGAAATATCAGGCCTCTTGCCAGAATAAGCCTCCTCTGGTGTACTCATGCCAAGAACCTTGTGAGGACAACGGTTCTGCACATACACTGCTGTATTGCATGCCTCAGCCCACAAGTGAAGGGGTAGGCCCCGATCATGCAACATCGCCCGTGCAGCACCCACGATCGTTCTGTTCTTCCGCTCAGCCACCCCGTTCTGCTGTGGGTTATGGGGTGCGATGAGCTCTCTCCGAATCCCTTCGGCGCTGCAGAACTCCTTGAATTCAGCCGAGATGAATTCACCACCGTTATCACTCCTTAGAGCAATCACCTTCTTCCCCGACTCCTTCTCGACCAGTGCTTTAAACTCACAGAACTTCGCGAATGTATCGCTCTTCTTCTGGATGAAGAAGATCCAGCACTTTCGAGAGAAATCATCAACAAAGATCACATAATACCTGTGCTTTGCTGTCGAAGCAACTGAGAAAGGACCACACACGTCTGTGTGAACTCTCTCAAGGATCGTCGGGGCGCGACTATCCTTCTCGTGAAAGGTGGCTTTCACATACTTCCCTAAAGTACACCCCTTGCACTGATCTGACTGCGCAAGAGTGCCCTTAGGAAGTCCAGTAGAAATCTGCTGCAGAATCTTCAAAGCTCCATGGTGAAGATGGCCCAATCTCCCGTGCCATAGTTCGCCCTCATCATCCCGGCTCACCACTTCTCCCGCCTTGCATGCCATAGCTGCGCAGTCATCTACCTGCAACTGATAAAGGTTCTGAGTTCGAACCCCTATCTTCCGGTTCTCTCCAGTAGTCTTACTGCGCAGGAAGGCTTTTCCTTCGCTGAAGACCACATCATACCCCTTATCCTCCAACATCGCTACTGAAATCAGGTTCTTCTTCAATCCGGGTACATGCATGACATCCTTTAATACAAAGGGTTTACCAGACTCCCTCTGAAAGGATACGGTACCGATACCAGTCGCACTGTATCTACCATCATCGCCCATCTCGATGTGCACACCCAAATCTTTGTTCTCCAGATATGAGAACAACTCCTGATCTCCCGTCATATGAAATGACGCACCGCTGTCCAAGAACCACACCAATCCCATCACACTTGAAACCAAGCATGCAATCAGTGAAAAGTCAAGCTCGAACTGTGAAGCCAAAGCTTCTCCATCTGCAGATCTTCCCGCTTGCTTGTTCTTCTTCTTCTTTGGACAATTGGTAGCATAATGTCCGTGATCATGGCAGTGAAAACACTTCACTTTCACCATATCCTGCTTCTTTCCCTTTGCACCAGAATGAGAGGTTTTCTTACCCTTCCCCTTCTTTGCTTTGGCAACCAAAGCGCAGTTTTCTTCATCAGCTCCCTTTGATGAAGATCCATCTCGAGTAATCCTCCTTATCTCCTCCTGCATGAGATCCGCCCAAAGGCGCTCCCATCCCGGCAGCTTCTCCCGACCATTGACACTATCTTGATATGAGTGCCAAGCCTTCGAAAGACCAAGGAGAGCCAGGTCGACCATATCCTCTTCATCGACAGTAACTCCCACACTTCCCAGTTCATCTCTGCATTGAGTGAACTTCGTGAGGTATTTAGCGATACTGTCGCCCTTCTCCATCTTGATGTTCCCGAGCTTGTCTTTGAGCGCCAGCTTCCTTTGGTCACTCTTACTCTGGAATAGATCCGTCAAAGCTTTCCACATTAAATATGGAGTAGCCTTTCCATGCAGGCTGGATACAATATGATCCTTGACGCCCTCCAACAAGATCCTTCGACATTTCGCGATCTTCTTTTGCCATGCATCGACCAGAGCTGCATCAGTGGGCTTTGGGACATCCGCATCCACGAACTCCTTCAGACCATTATCTTCTAACACTGCTTCCATTCGATCTTTCCATGCAATATAGTTCGAACTGCCTTCAAGAGCATATTCGAGTCGCAAACCATTGAAAGAAGACATCTTTCAACACCGGCACCAAGAAAAACAACCTTCTGCAAAATTCGAATTCCAAGCTCCAAGCTCTATCGCTTCCGATCTATACTTGAAAACAAATTATTTCCAAATCAGAGATTGACTGCAAAGGGCATTCACCAGATCTTTCACCTTACAAAGAAGGATGAATATTCCGAAGGCTACCTGGCCCGCATGCAGACTCTGTCCGAGGAAATAAGTTTGCAATCACCGTAATAGACTTCGACAATTAATCTTGCTCCGATACCATGTAGAAATTAGTTGAATAAATCACTTATTCACTGAAGATTAACCTGGTCATATATCAATTTCGAATTGCATACATAACACATAACCTTCTTCTACAATTAATTGTCACATGCGGAAATAACAGAAGCAATCTCACATCAATTCAATCACACATTAACTCAGTATGTATGGGGAAAGCCTATAGCCGAAAACCCCGCAGCTATTGTGTATATTATAATGGAGAAATCATGTAACAATCATAGTACAAAAACTCTTCACAAGCTCTCATGCACTACCTCCCATGCTACACACTATCAAGTTAGATCTAGCAAATCACTTGCTCCAATCCTTAGCCACTTGATAGCCAACCTTGATTGCGTATTTTAATGCTAGGTGATGGCCTCCTTATATAGATAAACCACCAACCTAAACTTTGCAATACTCATAGCTTACTCCACCTATCTATGTGTTGCAAATAGCAACAGTATAGTTACAACTGATAGCTAACTCTACCCTTTCATCTATCTCTTTCACTGGTCTTCACTGAACCGATCATGCACTGTAGTGAACTGAAGTGTTCTTGAGTTGACTAATGAGTTAATATTTAGTAAATTAAATATTATTTAATTTACTCCACTCATATCTAATTGATTAGCTAGTTAACTAATCTCAACTAGTTCAACCGAAATAAATAGAACACAACTCCACTATTTGTCCCGTTAACTCCTCCAAAACTTCTGCCACTGAAGTCTAACTGAAGCCAACCATGCAAGATGCCATCAAACCCTAGGAACCACGTGATTCCTTGTGTCAGTTGCATGAGCCACCTCCATGACTCAAACCGAAGTGCGCCAAGAGAGTAAACTGCTGTTTATAGTCAAAATATTATTAAGGGAAAATAATATTTGACTTCCATATTTTTAGGAGATCAGTCTAAAAATAGTCCGGGTCCTAAAAAATAGGGTCTCATCTATTTTTACCGACATGTCGCATCCATCAAGAATCTCCAAGTAGAATTCCTGTAAATGAGTTCGTATGTCTAAAAATAGACATAGTCTAAAAAATAGACTTTAAGCGAATTTGCCTCGCGGGCCCACTTAGTGAAGGCGACTTCATTTCACTGCTCCATCATCTCGTCGCATTCTCAACAAAGCGCTGCAGGTGAGTCCGAGGACCACGTTGGTGGTTTGGAACAATGTCATGTTTATGAATACATAGCGATCCTGCTTGTTTATGTCTGTATTGCTAATACGTTATTGATTGCAGATTGAGGAAGCGCAAAGGGATCTAAATTAATTGAACACCGAAGTTTGGTACCTCGTGTTCCAGGCCAACAAAGATAAAAAACGTAGAGCTACAGATGTTTTACATGTGGCGTTAAATTCCATGTCACGAAAGCATTTTCTGGGCATGAATATGTAGTATTAGAGCGTTTTAACGCAGATACAAACAGATTGGTATTATTTATGTTGTGACAAATGCAAATAGATTGTATCGATTGATTCAATCGACAAATTGTTGTGTTTATTTGTTAATTGCAACAAAACTAACGCAGATGGAGCGTAAATGTTTTGCTTCGTTTGAAACCAGTGGTTGTTATCTATTATGCGTTGGTAAAAGAATGTGATGGGCTGCGCCCAGTATGAAACAAGAAAGAATCCAGTTTTATGTTTAAGAGAAACAGAGTTTCTATTTTGGTAGTTCAGCATTTTAGAAGTAAAGAAGATTGATTTGTATGTATACTGAAGTCTGTTGCTTGTAATACAAGTGGATTGAGCTTAGAGTTTCAGGTACATTATATTTTCTTATAATTTATACTGTGAATTTCTGAGGTAAAGTTCTTAGATCAGAACACCAAAGGTACTAAAGGTCACCACTGAGAAACAGATCATATCTAAATCGATACACTTTACACTAGTATATCACGTAGTTAAAAAACCCTCAAAGAGGGAAACGATCCTGGCTTTGAACAACATGGCCACTTCGGGAAATTTATTAATATAAAAATCATGTTTGCTATGTTTCTCTCTCATAAATGGTTACCGGACAAATGATCCTCCATGCTCTTTAAATAGAGATCATCGACCAATCGAGTGTTAAGCCACGAATCAAGTGTCGTTAATACCGAAGTGAGAGATAACCGTCAGATCACTACAAATCGTGATCGTCAGATTATAAGTTACAAATGTACATGGTAAAGAAACACACTTTACCTAACTCTACACTAGACTAAGTTATTCTTAACTATTTCCTATGTGTCGAAATATCCTAATATCCCCCCTTAAGAACAACTTGGGATAGGATTGAAGGATTTACAAAGGTGACACAAAAGGAGCCTATTTCCTATGTGTCGAAATATCCTAACATCCCCCCTTAAGAACAACTTGGGGATGGATTGAAGGATTACAAAGGTGATAATAACAGGACAGTTGGAAGGAGGTACAGCCTATCCCCCCTTAAAAGATTAACTTTCATGAACTCCAAGCATGGATCAAATTTTGTTAAATTTCGCTTATGTGAGAGCCTTTGTAAATATATTGGCAACTTGATCATTGGTTGAATAATACTGTACTTCAAGAAAACAATCATGAATGAGCTTTTTGATGAAGTGTATATGAAGCTCAATGTGTTTCATATGCTGATGTTGAACTGGATCTTTGCATAGCTAAATGGCACTCTGATTATCACACCAAAGAGTATTTGGATGATGTTGATGAATACCAGATTCAAAAAGGGTCTGATGAAGCCACATGGCTTCCTTGCTAGCTTCAACGGCACCATGATACTTGGCTTCTGCCGAAGAAAGAGAGATGGCACTTTGTTTCTTACAAGACCAAGTAATATGTCCTGAACCAAGAGTGAATACATATCCTGCAGTATACTTTCGATAATAAGGGTCGCTAGCCCAATCAGAATCAGAGAAACCAATCAACAATCAATATGCTCCTACATTGTAATGAATATCGAACTGAACTGTACCTTGAATATATCGAAGTATTCTTTTAGCTGCTTTCCAGTGACTTTCATGAGGTTGGTACATAAACCGAGCAACAAGACCAACGAAAAAGGAAAGTTCAGGACGGGTATGGGTTAGATACAGACAAGTTGATGATATAAGGTAGCATCAAATTTAGGGGTAGTACAAATGACTGAAATCTTGACTCCAGACTAAAAGGGAGAAGGGGCTTGCTTACAATCTTCCATGTGAAAGTGGCGTAGAAGTTCACAGGCATAATTGGACTGAGAGAGAGTAATATCTTCTTTGGATTGCAAGACTTGAAGACAAAGGAAATAATGCAAGTGTCCTAAGTCTGTCATTTCAAACTTCTTTTTGAGGCTAGACTTCACATGGTTTATATGGTTGGGATCACTACCAATAAGGATAATATCATCGACATAAAGAACAAGGAAGGTGATGGACTTACCCACTTTCTTGGTGTAGACAGTGTTGTAAGAATGACACCTAGAAAATCCATTATCTAATAGAAATCTATCCATTTTGGCATACCAAGCCCGAGGAGCTTATTTGAGACCATAGAGAGAATTCCTAAGGTGAAAAACAAGGCTAGATTCATTTTGGATAAATCCATGGGGTTATTCCATGTATATTTATTCATGCAAATCTCCATGTAAGAAGGCAGATTTAACATCCATTTGATGGACTTCCCATTTAAATGAGGCAATAGGGGAAAGAACAAGGCAGATAGAATTCATTTTGGCAACAGGGGAGAAGGATTCAGTATAGTCAATGCCATCAACTTGTGAAAATCCTTTAGCAATAAGACGAGCTTTATGTCTATCCACTTTTCCATCTGGTCCAAACTTTTTTTTGTAAACCCATATGCATCTGACAAGTTTTCTTCCTTTTGGAAGAGGAACAAGATCCCAAGTATTGTTTTCCAATAAGGAACGATATTCTTCATTCATAGCTTCATCCCAATATAGATGACCGGAAGCTTCTTCAAAGGTGTCTGGATCAGGATTTTCTGGAACTTGAGCCAATAAGGAAGAGGCTCTTTCGAACTGAGAACGTGTACGTCGTCGATCTGCAGTGTCACTGGCAAGAGAACCTGCTGCATCTCGAGTAGATCGGACCCATATTGGAAGCTATGGAGCTGAAGGAATATCTTCAAGAGGTGGAGGAGGATTTTCATCCTCGCTATCATCACCTGAACTAGAAGGAATGCTATAAAAAATAGAAGATATAGAGAGAGGTGGCACATATTCTGAATCAGGCTTGTAGGCCAAATGTGGCACACCCGCTGAACTAGGCTCACAGGCCGATATATTTTCATCAAATTTTACATCTCTTCTAATGATTATTTTTTTGTATTTTGGTTGAAGTATATATCCTTTGACATCTTCAAAATATCCAACAAAATAGCATTTTTCACTCTTAGGTTCTAAGGCTTTATGTTTCGCATCTAGAATATGGACCCAAGCATCACTTCCAAAAACATGAAAGTGACTAACATCTGGTTTGATTGAGCTCCAGGCTTCTTCTAGAGTTACATTCCTTAAAACCTTAGTAGGAGTGTGATTTACTATGTAATTTTCATAGTTAATTGCTTCTACCCAAAAATTGAGACTAAATCCTTTAGATTGAAGCATACAATTAGCCATTTCTTTTAAGTTGTGATTCTTCCTTTCATCTACACCATTTTTTTGTGGAGTATATGGAACAGTATGTTGCAATTGAATTCTATGCTCAGTGCAAAAGTTGATAAATTTGTTGTTAACATATTCTCCTCCATTGTCTGATCTTAACTTAATAATTTGATGTCTAGATTGTTTCTCAACAAAGGCCTTAAAGGCCAAGAACATAATAAAAAATTCACTCCTGAGTTTTAAGAAGTATACCCAAGTGCGTCTGGAAAAATCATCAATGAAAGTTAATAAGTACTTGCAACCAGAGAAAGAAACAACAAGAAGTAGACCACATAAGTCATTGTGCACAAGCTACAAATGGGTTGAAGCATGCCAAGAGGCATGTTTGTCAAAACTATCCCGATGATGTTTTCTAAGTACACATCCGGAGCAAACACCATCTCGGCAAGATACCATAGGAAGACCTTTCACCATATTTTCTTTACAGAGTTTGAAGAGAGCGATAGTTTAAGTGACCAAATCGCTCATGCCAAAGTTTGCTCACTTCATCATTATGAGCAACAAAAATGGAGGGAAGACATGATGACCCAAAGTTTTCAAACTTATACAACCTTGTGGAATCATCAGCAATGCCGGTAGCTAAAATATGTCTAGGATATTTGAGGTCCTTGATTACAACATCATGAGGTGAGAATTCTACTATTTTCCCTTTACCTGAATGAGTTATCTGATAAACTGATAGAAGGTTGCATGACAAGGTAGGAACACATAGCACATCATTAAACTGACCATTATCTAGATGAATGGTTCCAGATCCTACAACACAAAGAGATCTATCATCAGCAAGATAAATATTTTTGGTGTTACAATCATTTAAAGAAGAAAAAATGGCTTTGTTTTTGGCCATGTGGTAAGAAGCTCCAGAATCAATGAGTCACTCATGAGAATGAGAAGAAGACGATACATTTAATGCATAACCAGATTCTTGACAACCACAAGCAGAAAGTGCCTTTCCCGAAGATGAAGTTGAAGAGGTCTCCAAATTGATGTGGTGCTTCTTCATTGCTGCTTCCAAGGCTTCCATCTTCTTAAAACATTTGATTTCTACATGGCCATCACGATTACAAAAGTTGTAATGTCTATCTGTTTTCTTCCCTTTGTTTTTAGTTGCCTTATCAGTTTGGTGAGGTGCTTTTTCAGTTTGCAGCTAAAATTGCTTAAGACACTTGTTTGGTTTAGGACCATACTTTTTAGGATACTGCTTCTTGGGATTCTTTTGATATGGTTGTTGTTGGGATGCTAAGGCTTTCGTAGAAGCGTTTCAAGAAGTGATAAGACCAAGGTGTAAGAGTTTTTCTTGTTCTCTTATCAAATAATCACAAAAGGCATCAAAAGCGGGGTTCTTGTAGGTTCTTCCTTGAGAAATGATGGCTTCTCTAGTGGAATGGAATGTGGAAACAAATACAAAGTATGCAGGGCCAAGCTTAGCAAGAATGGAATAGATAAGGCTACCATCTTCCTTTTGACCTTAAAACATTCCAAAAGAAGTCTAAGGGTCTTGAATTTGCACAAAAAATATTCAATAGAGGAGAAATTATTGGGGTCCAAAGTAAGCAACTCATTTTCAAGCTGGTGGGCCCTGATTTCATTTTGAATGCCAAAAAAAGTATTGAGCTTTTTCAGGGCTGCATCAGGGGTGTCAATTTCAAGGATATGAAATTGAAGATCTTGAGCAATGGAAATTCCTATCAACGCTCGTGCTTGATCTTGTTTATTTTTCCATTTAGCGGATTTATCTCCATCGGTAGGTTTAGTTTCTTGTCATGTGGCTATTCTATAAATCCCTTTACTTCTAAGTAAATCTACCATGTGTGGTAGCCATTGGAAATAATTGGTGTTGTTAAGAATAATCGGCATGCACTTTCCATTTTTTTAAAACTAAAGCTAAAAAGGTCTGAAACTAACTACTCCAAAGGAAAGATCTTGAAAATTAAGCTAATTAAAAAAAAACGGCTCGACAAAACGACTTCCGGATGAAGAATTTATGTATTTTTGAAAAAAAGAGTTGTAGATGCCGAATAGTTACGAGAACGGTTTGAAATTTGATGATGAAGTTCTACTTTAAAAAAAATATCCCCCCCCAACCTACCCTACCCTCGCCCCACCCCACCTTTAACTAAAGATTTTTACAAAAATAAGCTTGAGAAAGAGATTTGAACCCAAGACCTCTATTCTCATAAACTAACTTCACACCAAGTGAGATAGTAAAAGGATTTTTATTTTTATTTATTTTTATTTTTATTTTTATTTTTATTTTTATTTTTTTAAATTTGATGTGCATGCTCTTTCCTGCAAAAAAAACAAAAATCCGTGCACAAAAAAAATGAAATGCAAGCCTTACGACAAAAAATTAGATTTTCAGTTGGCCTTACCAGCAACTATCCTTTTTTCCACTATTTCTAATTTCCCGAGATCGCACAAAGACACGGGGAAAAGCATACGTAGCAAAAAAAAATCCCTTCTCCCTGTTTCTGATTTGTTGAGATCGCACATAACATAGAGAAAAAATCATACACATAGTAGAGGGTATAGATCCACAAAATAAATTAAAACTATAAACCTAAGTAAACAGAGGGAACCGAAATAAGCAGAGCAATTAACAAATATCGCTGCAAAAAAGATGCTTTATACCTCCAATTCTAAACTGGCATAACTTGGGCAACCGGAAACCTTTTCGCATGAAACGAAAGGGGTTCCTCACTATAACAGACGCCTCGGGCACAACAGAGCAGTTCTGTAGGCCTGAAAAATTTCAGAAACAGTAGATCTGGAAAACGAAAATTGCATGCAGTCAAACCGGCTTTGGATTTGGATCAACAACGAATTCGGCCCTCAAAATTGCTCTGATACCATGTAGGAATTTACAATGTAGGTTCCTTAGATCAAAAACCAAAGGTCACCGCTCACAAATAGATCACAAATCAATACACCAGTATATCACATGGTTAAATCCCTCGAAGAGGAAAACAGTCCACAGCCTAAGCCAACGCGGCCACTTTAGGCAATTTATTATTATAAAAAGAAAGTTTACATATGTTTCTCTCATAAATGGTTATCGAACAAATGACACTCCATGCTCTTTAAATATATATCATGGACCAATCAGGTGTTAAGCCACGGATCAAGTGTGGTTAATATCGAGGAGAGAGTGAACCATCGGATCACTACAAATCATGACCGTCAGATTATAAGTTACAAATGTACATAGTAAAGAAACACACTTTACCTAACTCTACACTAGACCAAGTTATACTTAACTATTTCCTATGTGTTGGAATATCGTAACAATACCAAAAACATCAAGGTTTTTTTTAGTCATAAGCTTAGCGAGACCCTATCCTTTAATCAACTTGGTTGGTTTAAATTCCAAGTCGAACTCCAGCATTTTGGTAATCCATGTTCCTCTTCGACCATCACTCTCAGGTTGTACTAAAATAATTTTAATTACAGCATATGGTGCATATGCAATGATATGAGAATGTAAAATAAAACTCTCAAATATTTAAGAGCTTTGATCAAATCATATGCATTTTTGTCTAAAATATTGTATTTTAGTTCAACATCTCGCAACGCTCTACTAAAAAAGGAGACAGCTAGTTCTTGTTTTTCTTGACCTACCTCATTCCTTTGAAGTAATAAGCCAGAAATAGCATGTTCAGAGGCAAAATAAAAGATCGTGAAATATTTTGAAAAATACAGACTGGTGAGTATGGGTGCTTGACTCAGGGTTCTCTTGAAATTGTGGAAATAAGTTTATGCTTGCTCGGTCCATTTTATTTTGCTGACTTTCTTAAGCATTCTCGTTATTAGCTTTAGAATTTCCACAAATTTTGGAATGAAATGACACATAAAGTTCACTTTACCTAAGAAATATTGGACTTCTTTCATGTTCCTTCGCTGCTCAATTTGTTGAATTGTATTCACTCTATTGGGGTCTTTATTGATATCATTCTTTGACACTGTATGTCCCAATAGTTTTCCCTCTCTCATGGAGAAATGGGATTTCTTTGGATTAAGAGAGACTCCAATATTTCTGCATTTGTTGAATATCATCCTAAGGTGTTTCAGGTGTACTTTTTTTTACTTTCAAAAAGACAGTGATATCATCTAGATAAATCACCAAAAATTTATCTATTTCATCAACAAAGGTGATGTCCATGGAGCGTTGAAAAGTAGCTCCCACGTTCATGAGTCCAAATGGAATTTTAGAGTACATGAATGTACCCCAAGGTGTAGTGAATTTGGTCTTCTCCTGATCTTTCATTTCTACCAGGATTTGATTGTATCCTGAAAACCCATCTAACATGGAAATCATCTCTGCACCCACCACCTTCTGCAGAATTTGATCCATCTTCAGCAAACGGTAGTTGTCTTTCAACGAGACCTTGTTTCAATTTCAGAAATCTACACAAAGGAGAATTTCCTTGCTTTTCTTCCTCACTTACACCAAATTAGCTACCCAATTAGAAAACCTAAGCGAAATGATAACTTTTGTAGCCATCAACCTTTTTACTTCTTTCTCCATGAGGGGCGACAACTTAGGATTTATCCTCCTTAGCTTTTGTTTGAATGGTTTCTCATTTTCCTTCAAATTTAGGGTATGTTGGATGATGGACTAGTCATAAATCTTCAAATATTCGTACCTCCAGGGGAATACATCAGCAAATTCCTTCAATAATTTTGCATATTGTACTTTTTGTTCTTCTTTCAAAGTGTTGTAAACTTTGACTATTTTTGGCTCACTTTCGGTGCCCAATTTGTAATCTTCCATCTCTACTTCACTTGGCAGAATTCTTGGATTTACAACAACATCATTAGAATCAAACAACCTTTCTAAAGGTACTAGGCCTCTAGGAATTAAATTATTAGAAATTTGAATTATCTCTTGTCTTGCTACAACATTCAGAAAGTCTGCTGCTTCAAGATTATTTTCTACAATTTCCTCTCCATTTTTTTCTATTGGGTGTTGATAAATTCGTCCGTTCTCTCAAAAATTCTTCTGATCTATTGAACATCTTCAATTACCAGCCAATGCTTTGTATTATTATGAATTGAAGGTTGGTATTTAATGTTTATTTCATAATTTTCATATGAATACAATGGAACTCTAAATGTGTTGGAAGCTTTAGCTAGGGCATCTGCAATCCCATTCTTCTCTCTTGGTATCAATGAAACTTCATGCTCGGAGAATAAATTTGAAAAAAAATCTCATATCTCATTTCTGTAAGCCCTCATTCTTGGATGCTTAGTTTTAAAAACATAATTAACTTGATTCACAACTAGTTTCGAATCTCCAAAGATGTGATTTTTTTGTGCTTTCTGCTCGCGTAAGAGATTTAATTCAATAATAAGAGCTTCATACTATGTTACATTGTTTGTAAAATCAAACTGGAGTTTAAAAGAATGAAATTTAGTTATACAATCAGGTGGAATAATCCATACACCTGCTCCCAAACCCTTCTCACATGTGGACCCATAAAAATACAACTTCCATATTTCTCCATAAAAAATCTGACTCTGATATTGCTGTGACTATTCTTGTTGAGAACTAGTTTCATTTGTTGCTGATGTTTCACCTTCCAAACAATCATCATTGAAAAATATTTGTGACCCTAGCTCTATATTTAATGCATATATTGTATGATTGTCTGGTTGAATTTCTCTACTCACCATATGATACATTTGAACTTCCCGATACAGTCTCTACATTTCGCCAAAAAATGGTACAGAGGTGTAGGACATGTCCATCTGTAAAGTTCCTCTGAATCTTGCTGCCTAAGATTGAGATAACAACATGCCAAATCTGGTAGGGATGTCGACTACTACTATAACCATCAAAACACTTGGCAGGAATTTCAGCTAGAGTGAAAACTAAATCTTTAATTAGCCATAGGAATTTTACTTTTCTTGAATCAAAGGAGAACAAATCCTTATAAGGTCTACTAATTTGGAGTCCTAGATGGTCCATGAGTAATTTGGGCATGAGATTATGTGAGGCTCTCGAATCTAACATGGTATTTTGAAGGATCAGGTCATGCACATTTAGCCTTACATAAAATGGGGGTATGTCATCGTTTTCATGTGTGGACCAAATACAAATTCCAGGGCATCATCATCAAAATTCAAGGAGTCTTTAGAAATTATATTGAGCTGACCATTTTCCAAAATTTTAATCATAGTTGAAATCCTTTTTCCTATATTGTTCATTTTTTAAGAGCTCAACAAAAGGAATCGAAACTTTTAACTTACTGATTTCGGACTCCAGATTGAAAATTTATGATGTTTTATCAACATATTTAGTGTTTTTCCTTGGTTCCTTCATATTATTCTTCTTTGGCTCCTCTGGCCTTTTCAAAATCTCTCTTCTTGGCTCATCTTGTTGTTTGATTGTTGTTTTTGATGGTGGAGCTTTAATGGAAACATTATTGCCTCTAATACTATATTGTCTTTGAAAATCAGCGACTGCATTATTGTATCCTTATTGATATTGAATTGAATCACATAGATGCACATTTTCCTTTACTCTCGAGCATCCAGCAAACTAGTCATGTTCTTATTTTGTGGAAAAAACTTGGATTTCTTTGTCATCCAAGAATCCAATATGTTGATCTTAATCATATTTGATATCTTCATCATCAAATGCTTCTGTATATGGAGGTTGAATAGCATGCCATTTTTCTTCATGAACTTTCTACTTTCTAGGGTGATTCTGAGCACCTTAAGGTCTCCTGAAATTTGTATTTTGGACTTGAGATTGATTCTCACTTCGGGGAGGACTCAACTTGTCCACCAAATTCTCCATAGTTCTCATCATTAAATCAAATTTAAATCAGGGGATGAGGATGGTTGTTCTTTGAAACCTCCTTGTCTTTTAGCTTTCATTTTTTCCTTCTTCGCCAAAAAATTGGCTTCTACTCCAATTGTGTTTCTCTTCATTTGTTCTAGAGTAACGGGGTTTATTTCTCTTAGCTGATAGGTCAACTCAGCATCAAAATAATTAGGAAAATGTAACAATGCTAAACGAGGAGGAGGCTTAACTTCAGCTAGAATAGAATTATAAATTCTATTGAATATAACTGTGAATTCTTATAAAGATTCCCCTAGGTTCCTCTTGAGTGTATTATACTCGGCTAAGATCTGTAAGGGATTTTTCTTAACCTCCCATTTAGCAAGAAAAAAAAATTTGAACTGCTGAAAGTTATTAATACTGGTTGCGGGTAAAGATATGAACCATTTCTTTCCTTCACCTAAGAGGCTTTGTGCAAACCGGCTGAGCTTTATATATTTGTGGTAAACTTCCTCCAGATCTATGATATTTTTTAGCTTATCTACATGTTTTTGAGTTGTATAATACCCCGTACCATCAAATTGAATAAGGTGTTGTCCATAGTTTTCAGGAAGATCATGCAAAAAAACTTGAAGGTTCAAAGGAGGATATCTAGCAGCCATTATGCTAGGTGTAGTTACAATAGGATTTTGGAAAGAAAATGTAAAGGGATACAAAGGATTTTTAACAGTTTTTTATGGCACATGACTATGAGATCCGGTAGAAGACAGGGGTGTATTTTTAACTGAGAATACTAGAATATAATATGGAAAAGTCGCAGATCTAGCTGCAACAACTTGAAGCTCTTGAATTCTATGTTCTAAATCCTGAAAAATGAGACCATATTTCTTCGTCTTGTGGTAACAATCCTAATTCCGGGATAAAAGTATCATAAACATAAGTTTTGAAAATTTTCAAATCTAAAATAGTGTCTGAAAGATAACTTATAGATTTAGATCTAAACAGGGAGTTTTCAAACTTTTCATCAAAATGAAAATCTTCAATAGTTTCAATCTTTGCAGGTAATGAACTATATATTTCTAGAATCTTACCAGATTTCTTGGAATTTTTTTTTTTTTTTTTTTTTCTGAAAAAAATTTCTGGGCTTAACAGAAATTGTGGCGAATTTAGATTAGGATTCCTCCGAGTATAGACACCTGTATGAGCCAAAACTTCGTCAATAAGAATCCTTCATCTGACGATGTGGAGCCGCCAGAGCAAACTACTTGCAGCCAAATTGATACACAAATTTATGTTTTCCCTCAGAGATATGATCTTTAACAATAAAATCGTTAGGGGGGAATATTATTTTCGTTCTCCGACAACGGCGCCAAAATGTTATCACTCAAGGAAAACCCTGGTTGCAGGTGAAAATCCCAAGGTAACCACAAAACCTCTTTTAGGCTGAAGTTGGCCCTTCAACCTAGAGGGGGATCTCTACGTAAAACTCAACTACTCTATGGTCACTGTAGTAGAAGGTTTTCTGTAATTGAGTTAAGGTGGCCAGATTTGGGTTTGGGTATGAAATGGTTGGCTGATATTCAAACCCTACTATTGGGCATGGAGTCAAGCTATCAACTAAATTGGATCACAAATCTAATGAGAAAATGGCACAAATCATGGGAGAAACACATCCTTTGACTTCTTGAGAAACCCACTGTAAACTAGCATTCTCATACATGGAAGAAAACAATTACATAATAGAGAAATACTAACATGGAAATGAAATGCATGAATTTTATACTAAATTCTCATCAAACATTGTAAATACATTTATGATTGCTCAAATATACTTATACTACAAGTGTTTTTCAAATGAACCTTGTTTCATTATTCATAAATTGTCTTTATAGAGCTTTACATAAAAGTTTGAAAAATAATAGAATCCTCATAATTACAATACTGAGATATCAAAAATGTCTTTAAGTTCATGCATGGAAAATATCTAATAAACCCTAGAAAAATTGTAGGCAAATCTGCTTAAATCTAGGAAAAAATAAAATTATCTAGTCAATTGCTTAGTTTGAAAATGGAACAGGTCCCTCTGTAGTTGATCTCATTTTTTCCACAAAACAGGTCCCTCTGTAAATGATCTCCGTTTTTTTCAAAACAGGTCCCTGGATGTCTAATGTTGTTCTATGATTTTCTTGAAAAAATCGCTGACACACATCATCTCTGTATTACTGATTTTCTGATATGAGATGTAGCTGACAACCGAGAGGTCAATATTCTCAAATATTATTGACAACGGAGATGTCAGCATCTCTATTTCGTTTTATGGAAAAATCACTGACATGCACACTTCCAACATTTTCCTGTAGGTGTCCTTCATTGACTGGTTTTTTGTTTCAAAATTGCTGACAGGCACACTATCAAGATTTTCCTGTAGGTTTCTTTTACTACTCAATATTATAGTTTTTTCAAAATAGTTGACATATATGTCCTCAAGCCTTTCAAAAATTGTGGACAAGGGAATTGTAAACTCTCCTAATTCTCATAGTATATACGAAATTGGCATGCCCATTGTCAACAAAAGCCAAAAACTGAGTTTTTGACTTAAACAAGTGGACAAAAATGGTTTCTGATACCCTGACATATTAGTTGAGGGTATTGGCAGCCTCAAGTAACACATCCAACTTGTTTAATCTTTGTTTCTTTTTCTTCCTAGTCTCCATGGGCTTTGCTTTGGAAACTTATTCATCTTTCTTCTTGTGAGGGCTTGTAGACTTGTTATTAGACTTTATGGATTTCTTATTTATAATTAAGTCCTTCATAGGAACATCATCTATGTCAATGCCCTAGTTTTCTAACTTCGGGTGGCTTATGAGATTGAATTTATATCATAGCTTAGTTTTTGGTCTATTGTGCCTATTACCCCATTTTGGAATTCCATGTGCCGTTTCATTTTCCCTTTACTCTGTTATTGGATTTTTTCCCTTCAAATATTCAGGTATAGTTGTCTGCAGGGCTGTTTTCTGAGGGAAAAACTAAAAAACCAGTGGATTTAATGTCAATTTCTAGGCTCTTCAATGTTGTAGACTCTAACTTGTGAGACTAAGTAACTTTCCTTTGATATACCTAAGGCGCTTTTGGGGAAGCCGATGCAGATGGGGCTTCTGAGATTTCAAACATAATGGGAGTCCAAACAGGAACTTGAACCTGAGCTTTCTTTACCCTTCTAATGTTTTGAGTTCTACCTATTTTCCTTATGGCAAGCTAAGGATTGAACCCTCCCCAGAAAATAAAATTATCCCAGATTCTCACAATATTTACCAATTGGATTTCAATTAAAAGCTTAACTAGTGCCTTGTGATAAACAAAATGTGAAGAGGGATTAGTCATGGCCCTATATCTAGAAGCCATGTGCTTGAGGCTCTCCAGCAAGTAAAAATAGGGATTAATCTTAATCGGCCCATATAAATGTGTCAGGAAGTCGAAATGATACAATCTAATTCTATTATAATGACCCTCACAAGTAAAATAATGTTGGCAAAGTCGCAGGGGAGCATACATTTGTCTTGTAAAGAGTCCTTTTGAACTCTGACCTTCCAGTTCCTCACTTTGTGCTCTTCTTTGAAGAATTATGGAACGTCTATGCCTGCTAGGATATGACTGTGAAAAACCTTGTCTCAGTCCATGGGAAAAATTGTGGCTTCGACAACAGTGTTCTCTGTCAATTCCAAATATAAACCATTGAACTTTACATGAATCTTATCAAATCATGTTGCAAACGCTTCGGCTACTAAATCGTGATAATTGAAACATCGGTAGAAAAATTTACTCCATCCTTACTACTAGATTAAATGTAGGAGATCAAGGTAAACATTCAATAATTTTGTCTCTTTAGGTTCACTTTGGTCTAGCATTTCTCCCTTTCCCATTATGGTTAACACTCTCTACTAGATTTGTTGCTATGTTGTCACAATAAAAAATGTTTCAATCGCCAAGTGGAAACCAGAACCATTTACCAATACAATTGTTTTGATATGGTGAACCCACATATATGTAAAGTTTAAACTTAACATCACCCTTTACCATGCTTGTGAATCATGATCCAAATTACATGAAATAAATCATATAGTACCTCTAATAATTACATATGGTAAGCACGATCAAATTCGCACTTTACCCTTTTTAATCATAACAGAGAAATTTGCGCTCAAAAACTTGACGCTGACATGGTCAACATAGTCAACACTTTAAACATTTAAAAATAATTTAATTGATGACAATTGGCCTATAGGAGAAATGAGAAAATAGTGTTATCCTCGTTGTCAGCGATATTCGCTTACCAACCCTATCAGGTCCCGAAACATTGCTAAGAGAATTAACATGTTTATTACATTCTTAAATGTTGACAACGCAGCTGTCAGCATTTTAGAAAAAAATTAAAAAATGAAATTTTTGGTGATAACGAAACATTACTTTGAATTGTTGTTATGGATAAATTTGTATTTCTTCATTCAAATCCTTTTTCATTAAATATATATGTATGTGTGTGTGTGTGTGTGTGTGTGTAATTTATGTTATTATGTTATTGGTGATTGTAATTTGTGATTGACTAGGGAGTTGTGTGAACAATTGCTACCACACATTTTCATAACTATTTGATGGATTGATCTAAATATGCAATCAAAGATTATTTAATTTATAGGAAAATACCTAACATAAGAAGGACAACATAAAATAATCAATCCAGATAAATAAATATAATCTACAATGAATAAATGGTGATTTACAATGAACTTTGATGGGTTCATGAGGTGAAAGGTTATGATCCTTCATTTATTAGTATTATTATTCTTATTTATTATTGCATGTACTTTACGTTTGTTGCATTGATTTCCCTTGAATGATGTTTATCCTCAAAGCATAAAAAGGTTATATCTTTGTTATTGCCTACAATTCTTTAACATGACACCTTGTTCTTGAGTTGAAAATAGTACAAGAAATAAGGTGTTAGATTTTCGGATTACTCTAAAAAAAATTCACCTTGATAGGAAAGCACATGTCTCCTAGCCTCTTGGCGATGATTCGACACATAAATGGCTTAGATCTATTGGGTGTTTCACCTTAGTTAGAGTATTGGTATAAATTCCTTTCTTAGGAGGTTGATACCCTAGTATGTTGATAAATCTAGGGGCAACAAGTTGATTGATTTCTCTTAATTTTATATCTGCTTGTGATGAATTTTACTTAAATTAATTGGGTTCTTCTTTCACTTGATTATATTTAGTTCTATTTTCATCAAACAACTACCAACCATAAAGAACAATAAGATAAGAGGACACAAGATATAGGTGATCAACCAAGGCCAAAACCTCTCCACTTGAGAGGAAAACCCACAAGAATTCTTATCTTTTTATAGAACTTCAATTGACAAATTCCAAGACCTATGACCCTTGACCAAGACTCCTCTAAGACCAAGTCAAACCTTTCCTTCATGATGAGTTTTCCTTCTAGCAACTTTGACCTCAACAACTTCTGCAATTTCGACCCCCAAACAGATTCTTTTTCAACTTCAACCTCTAGTAGTTTCTTCCACAAAAACCCTAGGTTAAAAATGTGAGAGAATAATAGTGATTTTTTCATTCTTTATCCTTCACTCGAGATGAATCCTAATCCTTACCAACTCGACTTGCAATGGAAACTTCCTTTGACCCAAAGCTCGACTCTCTTGGAGTGGTTGCAGTTGGTACTTATTGTTGCAGAAGGATGCCTTAATACACTTCGCACATGTGAGAAAGGTGGCCCAAGAAAAACCCCAACAACTTGATTTCTTTTGTTGCCTTTATCCTCTTCTTCCTCACTACTTCTAGGTTTATTTCTTATCTTGATCAAACTTCTTTGTTGTTGTTGGAGTGGGTGTGCCCTTGAATGAGGCTAAGTACTCCTATATATAGGCTTCCTCGTAATCCTCAATGAGGTCGACTTGCTCTTTTGAAGGTTGACTTGTTTCTTGCACCATGAAAAGGTCTTGGAGCGTCTTTGACTCTAGTTTGACTCAATTAAAATTTTATTTACAATATGTAACATTACCAAATGGGTCTTTAATACATGATAATGACTCAATTGACCTAGAAGCACTCAATGGGTGCTTGGCCTAAAAATAAATTTTCCTTGAGCATGAAACCCATGTCTCGAGAAAAACAATAATAAATTTATTTTTCTATTTACATTAAATAGATAAAATCATGATTACATATGCCATTATGAATACCGAACCTAGTTACATATTTCAACACTCCCTCTTATCTAGGGAGGTATTCATAATTCATACAAGGTACTTGGACATTCTTAATCTGAAGAATTCTCATAAGAAGAGGCATATTGGTAAGCAATCTCATAAGTTACTTCCTTATCTTATGCCAAATAATCTCACCATATTAACCAACATTTAAACATAGCAAGGCCTTGACTAACAACTCTATCTCTCCAGAATATCAGAGCACAATGTTGGCAATACCATTGACTAACAGACACCATCATCATTGTCTCTCAAGGCACATTCCCCACCCAGGTGTTCACAGGATATGTCCTTGTTGGGTATGTGTTATATTCTTTCCACGACTAAGCACGCGATAGCCCCCCCTTTGTGCTGGGTGCAAGGGGTCCAAGGTAGCGCCCCGACGAAAATTTTTTGGTCCTTAATTTCCGGTGGGTAGTCCATGCCCATGGTTTTGTGCATGGTTTTTCACATGGTTTTGGGGTACGATGGTTTTTGGCCCCTAGTATTTTTGTAGATCCATTCAAGGGATCTATGGTTATGTTCTAATCCAGGGTTAATGGATTAGGGTTCATGTATGCTTCGGCATGTATATATATGTGTTGTAACACTAAAAGGAATATAATGAAAAATCAAGTTGGTCGTCCCGATTTGGGATCCAGGAGAAAATCTCTGTGTTTATCTGTTTTATGTTTTATGCTCTCGCTATTGTTTATTTTCTGTTATAAGATTCGTGTGTAGATAATTTATGTTAAGGGTTAAAACCTACAGTCCTTACCCCGGTCGAGTGTTCACAAGGTATGTCCTTTTAGGAAAATTCCTATATTGGAATAACACGCCCTTAAGTAATTTCCTCTTCGACTACTCTTATCTTGGATTCCCTACCTCGTCCTTAAAGAGTATCTAAATCTGTCTAAGATGTTTATCCAAATATCCATTCTTTCTTCACAATATTAATATAATAATGATGTATCTATCTCTCCCTATCAACTAGGGAAGATATACCCATTCCTATAAAAGGAATGTACCCAAGGTCCCTCTTATCCAGTGACTTGGTCCAAGCTCTCTCTTAATTAGGGATTTGTTACCAACAAAAACTCTCAGATCTTTGGTGGAGATCATGGTACTATCAATTTCTTGTAGGTATCCTCCTTTAAATGTGATGAACTACATATTATTCATTATGAAGCCTTCATATTTTGTAGGACATCAACCATCCATCACTTTCCTTCATAAATGATAGCAATCGTGTCATCCTTCTCTTTATCAAAAAGTGGTCTTCTAGTCCACATATGGATTTTCTTCATCCAGCTACCTCTTCCAAGTTATGTTACTTTCAAGACTTCCATCCATTATTGGTTGTAGGTTACATTTTCAACCCTCTTTTCCTAGCCCTGTTTCAACCCAACCAGATGTTATTCAAAAATAAAAATGAACATCAAATCAAAGTTACCTTTTATTATGGTATTTCAACATGACATTTTCTTGCTTGCGACATCAACATCCTGCACATTCATAAACACTTCCCCAAGACATTCAATGTCAATGGTATCCTTCCTTTACATACTTTATTAGAGTCTTCATGCCTTCTCCATGGAGATTCTCTAGCCAATTATCTTAGTCATCATATGTTGATCACTTATCTTATCTTACGTGACCATAGTTGCATTTCTCATGAACTCCTCTTCCTTTCCTCGCATTTTCTTCCTAGGAAATTCTATACATAGTTCCTTCATATTTTGTCAACTACCTCATATTCCACATATTATGTCAATTTCATATTCCTTCATGCATCTTTCCAGAGGAAGAGATCCTTCTTATTTTATCATGCTTAGAGCATTCACCCATTCTATTTACAACTATTTGATGACATGACTTAATATATCAAATATATACATACCTATTTTCTCCTTTTGGTCATCTAGACTTCCTTTGGAAACTTCCTTTCCTTTCTTGAAAGTACTTAAACTATCTTGACATTTTTCACTCCTTTGTGATCATACCATCATCTTTCTAAACCATATATCCCACATAAGGTGGAATGATTAGTGAGACACTTGCTCCAACAGAGGATCTTGATTACCCTTATTTTTCAAATGCTCCTTTCTAATGATGATAATGTATGATGAATTATTTTTATCTTCTATCGTGCTAGATGAATTTATTTCAACCATATATACTACTTATGATTTCAATGAGGTTACCAAGAGCTACTTCATTCTTTTGATTATTGCTAAATTCATGTAGACTTCTACTTCAACTATCCTTCCATGCCTTCTATGACGAACCCATATCAATTACAATTCTAATTCATCCTATTATTCTTGTGATGCTTCCTACCATGATAGTTATACTTTTCAAAATTGAAAAGAACTAAATGAAGGACATTATCTTAGTCATAGTAGATATCTTTCACTTCCTCCTTCTTTGATTTCCTCTTTTCAGGTTCTTCCACTTCTTCGGGGATGTGGGCTTCATTCCTTTATTTTATTTTCTTAGTTTCCTTCTTGAATTTAGGAAAATCTCTCTTGAAAATTCCCATATCCCTGACAGCCATAACATTGGATTTTTGACATATTGATCTTCTTTTTTTAGGAAAAATATTCCCAAGCTTTCCTTTTCTCTTAGCCATGGAAACAAATGCATGAACTTGCTCATTTGATCCTACATCACTTTTTTCCTTCAATGTGGTTTCTTCAATATTCATAATGACCAAATTTCATTGAATGTGGTAGCTTTGTTCTTTCCATAGATGCTTGATACAAAGTTTCCCCATTCCTCTAGTAGTGCATTGAGCACAATTGTGATCATCTCTCTATCGAACAATATTTCCCCCAACTCTTACATTTGATCCCATATTTCTGGCACCCTTATAAGATATGAGGCTATTCCTTCTTCTTTTGATACCTTCATATTATATAGCTTGGTTCTCAAAGATATTACTTCCCTTGCAGTGCTTAGATAGAATAATTCTACCAATTTGTCATAGATGCCTTTTTATTTTTCCAATTTTCCTACATAAGGGATGAGTGAATCCTTGATTGATTCTATAAGTATTATTTGAGCCCTTATTTCCTACAGCTTATTGCTTAGGGACGACATGAGGAGGTTTACATTATGGTTTATATCCGCAACCTGTGGTTAAAGCTGTGAAAACCCCACCTCTACAGGATCACGAGGTTCATTTACAAATTCGTCGACCATGATTGGGGTTTTACAATTTTCGACCCCACCGACATAGATCCCCTACAAATGTCCACAAATACCCAAATAAACCTCTGATACCAAATTATCCGTAGACTTCCGTAGATATTCCACTATATAGTTCATCACAATAGATCTGATAATGATATATTAAAATTGTAAAAATTCTACACTATTACAATTTATTAAACTTTAAGATCTGTGGATTTTACTATAATTAGCGCATGCATGTGAATGGAAATTATGCAAAAAAATAGATAGCGACAAAATAATCACATACACACATACACACATAAGATACAAGATATGCTCTCTAGGAAACCCTTTCGAGAGAAAACACAACTGCAGGTGAGGTCACTTCGCTCTCTTTCTCTGTCTGGAAATATGGTTGCAGGTACAAAGAAGTAATGTTTGTGGCTCGTGGGCTGCTACAGTGCACAAATCCTCTTTGAGTGCTCTACCTCCTATCTCTCCTGGCTATCTTTTCTAAGCTATGGAACAAAAATATCTTGAAATAATGTAATGCCTCTTCCTCCTAGTGGCCCGGTTATAACACATCTCGATAGCCTACTAGTGGTTAATTTTCACTGCATCAACTCTTAACTATAGTTACAATATAGACTCTTCTAGAGTCTTTTACATCAAAAGCATGTGGCTAGTCTATTTTCCATGAATAATGGGGGTTGACGCAACATCCTCCTGAACTATAGGTGTGAAAATAGGAAGGTCAACTTCTGAGTGGCATAGCTTTTGCATACGAACTCCGATTGATGTGCTTCTTGTACCGTAGGAAATATATCTATGTGTAGAATAGCATGAAAATGTGTTACGCTAATGCGACAATTTTTTACCCCCAAAAAACTTTATTTTAGGCCTCAAAATGCTTCCAAAAGGTTTCAGACCCTGTTTCGCCAAACTGGGTCCCGTGAGTTTATGCCTTCACTTTTTCCACTCCAAATGCATCGAGATGGATGCGAAACAATATAATTATCCAATTCAGATAAGGGGAGGGAGTGGTGAATTAGTATGAGACAATTTTTACTTATTTAAACATTCATGAACCATAAATAATAAAATAATCACATATGAGATCTATCAATTGCAGAACATGGAATACATGATTTACATGGAAACCCTTCTGAAAAAACCATAATAATTCTTTTTATAATTCTTTATAGGCATCAACCTAATAGAAGCACTAATACCTACTACTACAAATATTTGTAGGTACTAACTGTGGTAGTGTATTTGGCGCAAGGGTGTATGCAATACACTTCTTTAGCAAGCTAGTTGCTACCTACACAAGGTCATAGAGAAAAATAATTGTCTACTATTAGTGGAACAAATTCAACACAATGTAAACTAAGTTTGAGGGAAAAATAAGCATAAAAAACTACGAACAAAACAAAACACAATATGTAAAATACAAAAGCTCGATGGAGCAAACAACCGAATAACACAAGTGGATAATTATCCCTTTATTAGGTGTTAGTGGTAAAAAATATATAATTCTAAACACTTGAAGAGCGTCCTTTGAGCTATGGAGCTCAAATACCATAAACAAGGAGGTCTCCTTCCCTCGAGTTCCTGCAAGCGTCCCTTCCCTCTCTCAAAGGATGGTATATCAAGATCAAATGGTGGACCTCTCTCTCTTGGATTGAGATGTTGGTTGGCCAACATATGAGTCCTTCCAATCCCTCTATTGCTAGACTATGCAAACTGGTTTTCTATGAACCAATTTGGTCGGCATAATAAAATGTCTCCAATTCTTATTCCAAAGGCTGGCTTATATAGAAAATTTTTAATTCCTCCCTCTTCTCTTGGCCCAAGATGGATAGTGACACAAGAGTGGAGGAGGGATTCCTTTGTGGGCTGCATTTACTCCTCAAGGTGGCTTAAATCCAGTTGTCCTTGACAGTACTAGGCGGATAATCATCTTAACTAAGCGTGCCACGTGGTCTCGAATGGTAACATTTCACCATCTTCAGGATCACGCGGCTATCGGAGGAATAGTTGCACTGTGTGAAAATTTTCTTTGATGCAGGTGTGTTTTCCATTAATTGCCATTTGAAACTTAGGAAAAATTAAATTTTGGTCTGACCTAATGTATTCCTTCTCTGAAAATATTCATATCTACCTTCTGCTTGAAATTTTTAATGTATTTTTCCTGTATGATTTTCTCGTGTTAACAGTTTCCCCTTAATGTATGAGGTCTAGGAAGAAATGTATAACTAAAATACTTTATGATTTATTTTCTGTGTGATCCTTTTGAGAGAGAGAGAGAGGGTAACTTGCTTTGGAACTGAGTTGGGATACCCCTTGTCTTAAGTAAAAAAGACACCATGCTTTGTAGGAAACTTGTAAGAGATAAAATAAGCAATATTTCTACGAGGCAAGCATGTCCCATGCTCGTGATGTTTGACTAGTTAATTTAATTTGGCAGATATTGGTTCTGTCATGTCACATTTTTTAGTTGGTGACCCACTGCTAGGTGATGACGATGGTTACTGACGCCATCAGGGGCGTTTTTTCGTTTAAAAAAAAGGTTGAATGTGGTACCCACGTGCATGGTACGTTAAATGCGCTCAATGGATGCATGGATCTTTGACTATTAGGGACCTTCCCGTGTAAGCATTGCTAAAAGAGATGCCTATTGGTATATGGGTCTTCGACGAATTCTGACAGAGTGCAATGTTTATGAAGTACAATACCATCTTGGACATTAAAAATTATGTTGATGTTGAATGTCAATAGGATCAATGACATCAATGGGCAATGATGATTCCCATCGTGCCATCCAAGGATGCCCCAATTGAGGTGAGGAGTCATCCAAGATACCACTTCCTTCTTGGAAAATAGTTGTTGAAGTCGACAAGAAGGAAGCATCAACCAATCGAAATGAGTGTTGATGTAAGGGACCAGGATTTTTGATGTATCAGGGTGTAATGTGATGGGTTAACTAGGCATGGTGATGAGAAATGGATATGATTGATGATGGTGGTTAAGTGGCTCAAGGTCAGAGCTTTCAATGTGAGTGGCGGCAGTCATAACAATTTCTGATGGGGAAACCCCTGGGGTTGGTAGAACACCCACGGTGGGTGTATACTTTTTTTTATTGTCATGGCTAGTTGTGGTAAAGAATGCGCAACTTCGACCAAGGGTGATTAGGGATTGCTTCAAGGTAAGAAATGTAAATGGATGGGTGGGAGTATTCTCATAAAAAAAATCTTTGTACACTTTCCAAAAGAATATGAAAGTGGTTTTGATGTACAAGCACAGAGAGGGGTGCCCCATTAACATGAATAATCTTGCACGATGATGTGAGGAGTGAATTTTACTCAGGGTTGGGGACCCATTGGTTGGTATTAGTGCGAGGGTGATGAGGTGGATGAAATGTCGCAGATGAGTTATGCTCATGGGGGTGTGATAAGCCAAATGTGACACGCAGTGATGCGTTTTTTATTGATCCACCTTGTAGAGAGTGGTGGCCCGGGAACATGGGTTTTAACATGCCATGGGTAAAACTTTGACTTGATGCTTGATGGTGGGCATCGAACATGAGGTCATTCATATTGGTGTAGCCATTAAATACTAAAAGCACCGGCATGTGGTCTACATGAGTGATGGATGCCATGGATGGTGAGGCTCTACCGACCTGCAAGGGTGCTTATCATGTGTAAGATGGGGTGATGATAAACATGGTCGGATGAATGAACTTACGGTTTTATTCTTCTGGAGAACTGATGTCAGGATATGCAAATATTTTTAGTAAAGCCTATCATGCTAGGGTAGAATGATACCTTCTCTTGTATTTTTGTGGGCTGGGACAGGTGGGGATTTGGCATGTTTGTAATACCTGCAACCAATACCCAAGTAAAAGCATATTTTTTCATACAAATATTTTGGAAATAACTTTAATTTATAAGTGACAAGAGAGGGCGCACCTGAACTGAAGTATGGTGAGCGTTGTGCCTGAAAATTGTTGAAGTTTGCAACAAGAAACAGTGAAATTGGCATCCGAAAACAACATCCTTGATCCTAGTGAAAATTAAGCACCTACACTAGGTGGGGCCCACACAGGCTATTTTTAGGTGTATGTCTATTTTTAGAATGGTGAGAAAATTCTATTTATAGCAGGAGTCTATTTATAGATGGTTGAGAAAATTCTATTTATGGATGGGCTTCTATTTCTAGAATGCAAGTGCAAAGTCTATTCGTAGATCACATGTCTAAAAATAGAATGCATGTCGATTACTATTATCTCTTAATAATAATTAGACAATAAATAATAATATATTCTCTTGAAGCACTTGATTTCAGTTAACTGAAGTGGCAAACCAGTTAGCTAAATGAATTTTGAGTTCTAAGGTTGGTTGGTGGGACATGCAAGTGGACTTAGTTGTAACTGAGTGATTCGAAGTTGTAACAGAGCTAGATGTGTAGTTATGTGAGTTGTAAAGTAGTTTAATTCAGTTAAGTGAGTTAAACTCAGTTGTGATAGTTGTAACTAAAGATACACTAGTGAGAGATCGATGAGTTAAATATTCGGTGGGTATTCACCTTGGGTGAATCTTTGTATGACTAAAGCTTTATTGTTAACATTACATGTCAGATCCAGTGGAGACCCGGTTGAGAGATAGGTGAAAGGGACAATTTTACTATCAGTTGTGACATTAGTGGGTGCACACTTGCAACCAAACACACATTGGAGATTCCTATGAGTATTGTGCATTCAAGGCAGGCTAGAATAAATCATTCAAAGGTTCTTGACCATCAGGGATTGTGCAGTGGAGGCAGGCTATCAAGAGGCAGTAAATTGGTGCATGTATTTGCCAATTTTTGTATGACAGTGTGAGACGATTGTATATTGTACTGAGAGCTCTTGGATTAGAGTTTTGTATGAGATTGTCTCATGATCCATGATATATACATAATATATGATAGTGGGGTTTTTAGCTTTATTCTTTCCCAGTAAAAACATCTGTGTTATGTGTGATTGATCTTTCTTCATGTGTTTGCAATTCGCAATTAAATTTCCACAAAGATTTAAGTAGAAGGATTTTGTATTTAATAGTGGCATATAATTGTTATATCAGGAGAATCTAGGCAATACATAATTGTATTAAAATTTCTACATGGTATCAGAGTTGTGTTATAAATTTTCTACATGGTACCGAAGCAGGAATTATTCGGGTGCGCAAGTTTGCAGAGAATATCTGAAATTTTTGATGCAAAATTTTCATAAACAAATAGAATAATTTGATTCCTTGCAAAAAATTACCCAAATTAAAAAATAAAAAATAATAATAATAATAAATTAATTAAAAATTAAAAAAAAAAAAAATTGGTCGAATCGGAGCTCAGATGAGGGAGATATTTTCGATTTAAAATCATCTCTTTTTGTTAGAAAATTTTGCGACGGCGGAACAATTACAATGTGCATGAGCCAAGAACCTACATGCACTGAGGTACAAGATGCATGCAAAGATTTGATGAGCAAAGTAGAGGTTAGTGACTTGGTGGTTGAGAGGGAGCATCTCAACATGAAACCTAAGAAGCAGTCTCAAAAGTTGTGGAGAAACCACAACTGGAGATTCAAAAGAATCTCTATAGATTTGATGTAGATGTGATTTCTACAGAGCTTCCTACCATTGGGAAGTGTGAGAAAGCCATGAAATTTATGCTTGAGAGAGAGCAGGATTTTCATGCAGGTAAGAGTGAACCTTGGGATGTGGAGCAGCCACAAGATGAGGATCATGGAGTGGGAGTAACCACTCATGTAGAGAAATTTTGTGCTAGATGGGCAGAGGGAGTGCATGCAACTATACCACCAGGTGAGAGGTGGGGTGACATGCATGAGTAATCCCAAGAAGAAATTTATGGGCAGGATTCATTGAGATGGTGTGGATCTCATGAATCGAACCTGGCTACGAGGAGCCCATAGTACAGCAGTAGAAGGATCAGTTGGATTCATGTATTCAGATGTCGGGAGAACATGAAATCAAAGTGACAGTGTCAGATATTGGAGATCAAAGTTGACAACAAGTGTAGAGTGTATGGATGCAGAGGTCAACATCGCAGTGGATACTAAAGACATGTGCAGTTGGTACCAGTAGAAGTCATAAGACTTTGATGATAGATGCATTATACTAATTCTGTTTCAGAAGTGTTGCATGAAAATGTTGCATGTGCGAGAAACACTAGAGAAGTGTTGCATATAAGAGTTGCAGGGCGCATACATGGAGTTGCATGGTGCATGCAAAGGTTGCAAGGAAAATGCATGAAGTTGCATGCCGCATGCAAATACATTCCTTTCTTTTTGAGAGGGAGTGTTGAAGTTTGCAACAAGAAACAATGACATTGGAATCCGGAAACAACATCCTTGATCCTAGTGAAAATTAAGCACCTACACTAGGTGGGGCCCACACAGGCTATTTTTAGGTGTATGTCTATTTTTAGAATGGTGAGAAAATTCTATTTATAGAGGGAGTCTATTTATAGATGGTTGAGCAAATTCTATTTATGGATGGGCATCTATTTTTGGAATGCATGTGCGAAGTTTGTTCGTAGATCGCATGTCTAAAAATATAATGCATGTCAATTATTATTATCTCTTAATAATAATTAGACAATAAATAATAATATATTCTCTTGAAGCACTTGATTTCAGTTAACTAAACTGGAAAACCAGTTATTTGAAGTAATTTCGAGTTCTAAGGTTGGTTGGTGGGACATGCAAGTGGACTTAGTTGTAACTGAGTGATTCGAAGTTGTAACAGAGCTGGATGTGTAGTTATGTGAGTTGTAAATTATTTTAATTCAGTTAAGCCTGAGTTAAAATCAATTGTGATAGTTGTAACTAGTTGTAATTAAAGATACACTAGTGAGAGATCAGTGAATTAAATATTAAATTAATTCACATGGAGTGATCTCACATGCAACTGAAGATTTACTACTATTAACTACATGCATGTCAAATCCAGTGGAGACCCAGTTGAGAGATAGGTGAAAGGGACAATTTGACTATCAGTTATGACATTAATGGGTGCACACTTGCAACCAAACACACATTGGAGATGCCTATGAGTATTTCTCATTCAAGGCAGGCTAGAATAAATCATTAAGAGGTTCTTGACCATCAAGGATTGCACAGTGTAGGTAGGCTGTCAGGAGGCAGTAAATTGGCACATGTATTTTCCAATTTTTGTATGACAGTGTGAGACGATTGTATATTGTACTGAGAGCTCTTGGATTCGAGTTTTGTATGAGATATTTTCATGATCCATGATATATACATAATATATGATAGTGGGGTTTTTAGCTTTATTCTTTCCTGGTAAAAACATTTGTGTTATGTGTGATTGATATTTCTTCATGTGTTTGCAATTGGTGATTAAATTTCCGCAAAGATTTAAGTAGAAGGATTCTGTATTTAATAGTGGCATATAATTGTTAGATCGGGAGAATCTAGGCAATACATAATTGTATTAAAATTTCTACATGGTATCAGAGTTGTATTATAAATTTTCTCCAAAGATGACTATTTCTGAAACTTGGATCTATGGTACCTGGTTTGAACATGATGAAGACTTGTTGATCATTGTGTTTCTCGTAGTTTTTTGATTAGGTACTTTGAGCTCCAGTTATGGTCTGTTGAAAAATGAAAAAGGACCATATATAGGCCAATATGGTCCATTTTCACATCATTTTTGTTTTCTGAGGGTCTGAGGTTAGAGCAGAGCTACCTTCCCGAGCTTCTCTTGTCGTTGCGGTCAGCCTGAGCACCCGAGATTCACGTTGTTAGTGTTAGGTAGGACCTTAAACATCCTCCTTTTTATTTTTTCATTTTCATGCATGGGTTTCTGTACAAAATTGAATTTGTACGTATTTTATGCCCATTTTTGGGTAGGACCGCGCAGGTGATCAAGGACAGCCCACGCGATCCTCACACAAAGGGTGAGTTTTGCGCGAGGACCTCATGGTTGGGGGAGCTTATGCATGTTTTTCCATGTGCCTATGTATGTTAGAGACGCATGGTCAGCATGCAAAGGTTTTTGACAAGCGCAGGGAGGCCCAACTTTTGAAAATTTTAATTATTTTTGGGGTTTTTCCTTGGTGGCAAGATGTTGTGGGGAGAGCGAGACTACCCTGATCTCCGCATGGCAGTGGCCCACAACCCCCATGCTCTAGAGACCCTAACTCGGTATGGTTACTGAATTTCTTAGAGAACAACATACTAAGGTCCGAGGATGGGTTCCTACGTTACTTGGTCCAATGCTGGAACAGGAAACGACACATTATGGTCTTGCGTTGTAGAGATGTCATGATCTAGCTAGAGACCGACGTTTATTTTGTGGCAATTCCCTTGCCTCAAGGGGAGGCACTTCCTTATCCACTCCTCCCTGGGGGAGTGAACATCCATCATTGGGCTGAGGAGGAGAGACATTGCAATCCTAACCCTATCACCCGAGGTTGTATCCATGTGAGTTCTATCACAGACTGGGCTGAGAGGGCTACTTTGGTGATGATAATTCACATGTCTGGGTCGATGGTGACCCATCGAGTGTCGAGTCCACAGATTTCGGTTCTGCGGTGGCTTCAGGCCAGTCACTTTTTTTATTGGGCCCGCTATGTCTACTAGGGCATGGTTACTCAACTAGACAAGGAACAAAGGGGTGTTATCAAGACATTTTCCTTTGTGAGAATCCTCTGTAGCATTATGTATGAGCAGGTTGTGATGTTACGACCCTTGTGGCGATGCCCCTAGGTCCTCTGAGGGATCCTCGAATGTGTCGATGGGCACCTGTGATGCCCCATGGGGGTGGGGGAGAGGTAGGTTGCTACTAGGATCCAAAGGTCGAGGCGTGGTTCGAGTCGAACCCACAGGTGTTCCTTGAGTTTCCATATTCAAGGATGTATTTCCAGGGGGATCCAAACATGAGTCTCCCTCCTAGATATGTATTGGGTCCAGAAAGTATGACCTTTTATGTTTTCTGCATTTTGAGGGTTCTATTTTTGTATATATATACCTATATGTCTTCGATGGTGACATTGATATAGTTTTTTGGTTACTTTTGCAGATGTGGGTTTAGCAGGGTGTCTTACTGCTCGTTTGGTAGGTCACCAGCCGAGGAGGAGGGACCCCTTGGGGTGGGTCAAGTTTCTTCCAAGGGTCCCTCAGGCGAGGCTAGCAACGCTGCAACTGGTGATGAAGATGATGATCTCCTGGAACATGCTGAGGTAGTTGAGGAACAAGTGGCAGAAATCGAGGAGTTATTGGTTGCTGCCGATATTCGAGTACTGGTAGCAGAGGTTCGAGTTGAGGCAACCGATGTTCGTGTTGCGGATCTAGCAGATTAGTGGAGTCGGTTGGAGAGGTTGACTCGAGGCTTTTTTACCAGGGGTTTTGACAACATGGACGACATATGGTTGGTGACGGTGATGTCTAGGAGAGGGTGCATCACCTGACTTTGTGTAGAGAAGCACTTGTTGTTACGGCTGCTACTCCTATATTGGCATCGGGTGATCACGTGGGTCCGGAGGACCAACCAGGTGGGGCTCAGCCCTAGAGATTTTGTATGGTTAGGGAAAGCACCCATTATTGGGATGCTTCCCTACGTTGATGATATGTATATTTTTTTATTGACGTGATGGTCAGTGACCTATTGTGTATACTGGGACACACACACACACACACACACATATATATATGCGAGATGTATTTTTTAGCGGCTCATATGATGTGTCTATGGTTATTTTTCTATGTTTGTATATGTTCATGATGGATGTTATGCTTACGATTTTTTATGGATGATGGTTTATATGAGATGCATTCCAATCTAGGATATGGTTAGCTATGTGATCGACTACCTGATTTTGATCTCTTTGTATGTGTGTAAAAGTAATGTGATCAAAGCGACGACTTAACCGTCGTGCATGAAAGTATTTCCTAAATAGGTGTGAATCTCGTATTTGAAAAGCTTGGCTTAACTATGATACAACTAACTGGGAGTCAAGAAAGACACATATATGGCTAATTCCCTAGTTGGATGCATCGCTCAATAGCCCGATGACTGCATCATATTCTTCTTGATTATTAGTAGTTGATCTTATACATACTCCGTTGGTGAGGAATGGTTACTGGTCATGAGAGTATATGGCCCAGGCGACTGCTGCTAGATTTTGTGACCATCGAGAGGCTCCATCAGAAAATCCAAAATAGTGGATGGGAGGACGATCCATTTGTGACAGAAGAGAATTTTTTTTAGAACAAGTCCACAATGAATGTGATCATCATCAAAATTTATGTTACATTCATTTTATCTCTAGGACGGAGACTTCCCGTCCTATGGGTGGAATTTCTTGAGGTAGATCCCATTGACGAGATTAGCTAGGCATGCACCATCGGACTTAGACAAAATGTATTCTCCTTTGACGGAGACAATGTTTGATGATGTAAGGACCCTTCCATAATGTTTCGAACTGCTCGGGTCCTAAGGCTTATTTTGCAACATCGTAGTGGAGGAATAGCTCCCCCTCTGAAAATGAGCGAGGGGTGATGTTGCAGTCAAATGATGCTTTTACACTTTTATTGTGAGCCTCATTATGTTGGATAGACTCTCTTTTAAAATCTCTAATTTTACCAATCGTTTCTCTAAAGGTTGAGTATCAGTGAGGAGTTCGATAACTGCGTGTAAGTTAGGGATTTCACATTCAATGGGAAGCACAGCCTCCACTCTGTATACCAACTGGAAAGGTGTGAACCTTGTTGACGATTTGACCACTATGTGATATGCTGATAAGGCTAAAAATACCATATCATTCCAGTTAGTTTTATGGTTGTTTACCATACATTGTAACATAGTTTTGAGTACTTTGTTAATAGCTTCTACCTAGTCGTTGGACTAGGGGTAGTATGGTGATGCAAACTCATGCATGAACCATAGATGATGGGATAGCTCCTGGAATATTTCATTCTCAAAATTATTTCCATGGTCGGATGCTAACTCCTTAGGCACACCGAATCGTGCGATGACATGGTTGAAGAGAAACTGAGTTGCAGTTCATGTGGTGTTTTTCGTATGTGGGAATGGCTTCTGCCCATTTGGTGAAATAGTCGATGGATAATATGATGTATTTGTGGTTGCAAGATGACATAGGGTTGCAAGTCATAAATTCGATGTCCCATTTTCAAAAGGTTCCTGTTACAATGATCGGGTGTAGAGGAGCAAGAGGCACTATTGCCTTGTGGGTGAAGCATTGGCATCGCTCGCACCTTTTGACTGCATGTATGCAATCATGGAATAGGGTGGGCCAAAAATAACCAGTCCGCAAGAATTTTTTGGCTATGGCCATTCCTGAGAAGTGGTCACCGCAAGCCCCACTATGGAAATCATTTAGGGCTTGCTCAACTTGGTCATGCGTGAGGCATCGACAGAAAATGGTGTCAACACCTCTTCGATAAAGAACATCCCCCATGAGAAGATATCAGGGGCCCTGATGGCATATGCATCTTCAGTCACCACGGGTGAGCTGCAGTTTGAACTTTTGGGTTTGCTGAAATAAAAGTATGTTGTCATACTAAGGGTCCTCAGTCGTCACTAAGAACAAATTTTCATCGAGTAGTGTCATTAACTGGGGATCTGTGGGTCGTACCTGGGAGATTAGCGATGAATTCGGTTAGGATTAATTCTTTCTTTCTCTTGGGGGTGCTAAACTATAGGTCGAATTCCTACAATATAACTATCCATTGAGTGTAATTATGGTTCATCATATGGTAGGTTATCAAATATCGCATGGGTTTGATAATTTCTATGACTGTTTTGGTCCTTAGGATGATGTAATGCCAAAGCTTTTGTACTACGTGTAGGGCTAGGGAAGTTTTTTCCTTTGGCACATACCTTAAATCAGGGTCAGCTAGGTTCTTGCTGACGTAATAAATTATGTGTTCTTTTTTGTTGGGTCTATCTTGGAATAACACCCCAACTATGGTTGTGTCTAACACAGTGATCCGGGTAAATTCTTGATACCCTTAACCAAGACCTTTTACTTCGGCTGATGTGTTAGAATTGCATTTAATCAAAGCATTAATGAACATAAATGAACATCTTCATGCTATAAATAAGAGGAACATAACAAGCATTATCAACACATGGTATTGATAATGGAGTTCCTCCAAGAGGGACCACATCTCTGGGCTTCGGTGTCAAGATGGTGTAGGTCGTTGCATTAAGTGCTGGAAAGAGTGAATATATACAGGGATGGTATTTTATCTGTCATACAAGGAAAATTCCCTCACACAGGAGGGGTTGGATCTCTCTATGAGATGTTCCACTACAAGAACTCTCACTCTCAAAACGAACTCCTATCAGTATGAAAATAACTCACACATAATGACTATGAGCATCCTGCCAGCATGGCAACAAAGGGATCTCAATCAAACATACATGTGACAATGTGTATCCCGCCAACATGTCAACAAGGGGATCTCAAACAAATTAAAAACAAACCATGATATAAATTACATCTCACATCAAGAAGAAAACAATATCCCACATCAAACATCAACAAGGATCTATACAGCACAATGCATCTCATAGCAAATAAGTACAAAGAAGTGCATGATCACACTTCATATACCTCACATCCTGGAGCTATCTGAAGAAAAGGATGATAAAATATTGGATCTGGCTGTACCATCAATTTCATGACGTCGAATATCCTGAAGTCGACTACTCACACATTGAATGATGACACCTACAACTCCACTTTGAAAAGTGGTCGAAAAACATAAGGCTCATATGGAAAATCTGACTACACTGCTGAACTCGTGTCGCCGAGAGGTGTAGGATCGATTGTCAGTTTGTTGAATTATGACAAAGTGAAAATCTGGGCCTTAGGGAATCTTTTAGATTCTCCCTAGATTCCTCAAAGATGTTGCTCCACTGGGAATCTAGAAATATGCAACTCAAAATAGGAATACAATCTCACCATTGAGATCCTTGCGAAATTATGAGAAGAATGAGTATAAGGTTGACCTCATTCTAACATCGAACAATTTCGGCCTCCAAGGAATCTGAAAGATTTCCTCAAGATTCCTAAAGATTCTCCTCCACAGGGAATCTACAAAACCGTTGCTCAAATGGAAAATCTATGTGCACAATCGTGCTCCCTGCAAAATTCTGGTTAAAACGCATATAAAGTTTAATACATTTTGACACAGGAAAATTTTACCTCATTGGAATCAAAAAAGACTCCCTCCAAATGCGGATCTCAAACCAACTTAGCCAACGATGGACTTGGTAAATTCCACTCAAATTTTATATAAAAATTAGTTATTTCATATGTGCGCCCAAGCAGGCTAGGAGTGGGCACGAATTTCGAGAAAAGTGGAACCATGAGCACTGTGCAGGAGGGGGGTGGAACCATGATCTGAGCCATTGTCCAGAGGGTCTAGATTTTCACTTTGTCAAATTCAGGAAAATTTTATATGGATTTTTCACCTCTCAACGCCAAGAATCCAACAGTGTTGTCCATTTCTTCATCAGAGGTGATGAAAATTGAAACCCACTATAGGGTAGTTTCACCTTTCATTTTACAAAATGTACCTGTAAGCTCAAAATTATTATCAAAGCTACAGATTCATTGTCCTAAATTCGATCTTGGGACCTATGGGAAATAGGCCCACTCTGCTGCTGTTGTGCCACTTCCATGCTTACACATGTATCGGAAGTACATAAAACCATAAAAACAATGTTTTAATAGTCTTAAACCAACCAACGCTGGTTCACCTCTATTTGCTTTAAAACCCAATGTTTCAATCTTCGCTCTTATTAACCCGGCTTCTCCTGGAATCTTACTTCTCCACGACAATCTGGTAATGTGGAGCAATTTATGGAATATCAGTCTCAAGCATGAAAAGAATTTCTTCAATTCTCTTATGAACCTCGACAGACTTCTGTTGTTCCTTCGCTAATCTACAACGGATTACTGTCCCTTTCCAAGTGCAATTCCACAAGTCTCCTGTTGTCCCTTAGGACAGAACAGTTATTACAGCAATCTCAAGACTTGGATTTATATCATTGCCCGGTCTTTAAAACAAAGATCCCTAGAAATTAACCGAGTTCAACAAGAAACAGAGTTTCTTTTCCTCTGAACGCTTATTTTTTTACAAAGATTGCAACTAAATAAATATAGAGCATTGGTTGACTATTCAATTAGCGTTCAATTCTGCACAGAAATTATATAACCCAATAGAACTTCGAAGGGACAAAAACCCCCTTTTACACAGAGATCAATTCTGCCTTGCCATGATCTTAAAACACAAATTTTGAATCCACCATACAATACTCATTCTATAACATTCTTCCACTGGATCGCCATCGATCCTCGTAGTGATCGATGGTCGATCAATCAACCCATAAAAACGGAATTTAACTCATAAAACTTAAAACACAAATAAGCAATACTCAGATACAGAACATCGACATAACCAGTATTTCTATGATACACAAGATTCACATATAAACTAAGGCATTTAAGCCTTAGACAGATTTCCCAGGCCACTAGATTGTGTTCATTCTCTCCCCCTTTTCTCACAAAATACAGACTCACTTATAAGGACTTACAAAAGCATGAATCAGTTAAGATCCACAAGATTTCTCCTGAAATCGCTCAACATATTTATCATAAATCTTTCGTTACATAAATGATGGATAATTATAATTTAATTAACCCTTATCATTCTAGCAAATTTAGAATCTGTTTTAACAAATTTTGCCCTGTTTTTCCAATGCCTGTCCGCATTTTCTCTCTTTCAGCTTCGAGTTCCATCCTTAATTCAAGGGTGCTCAGATGCCCCTGCATCAAGAGGTCTTCAATTTTAGGGCACTTTCAGCTATGGAGGTATAAGGGTGTAATTTTGCATTTTATACTTGTACTTTAATTTTTTTCCACTTAATGGAAGATGGCCTCCCTACTATTTGAGCAGGGCCCATAGACGTAGTCCCTCCTAGATGAACTCCGATATCAATTTTGTGTCTTCTTGCATGATGTTAATTTCTTCTCTCTTCTTATGTTTATGCCTTTAAAGTTTCTTGTTTAAGGTGCAATTTTTACATGTAATTCTTTAACACATATCAAGCAAAATATTTGGATCACGCAGATAGATATAAGGTATATTCTTTGTCGTAATTGGGTGGGTTGATTAAGGGGGCTGAAGACAAGGTGTCTTTCAGTGCCTCAAATGACTTTTGAGCCTGATCATCCCATTGGAATGGAATGTTCTGATGGAGTAGGCGCAGTAAGCCCTGCGCGCAAGTGGCATATTTGGGGGTAAAGCATTGTAAGAAGTTGGCTTTCCCGTGCAGACTTTGAAGTTGCTTTAGATTTTTGGGTGGTGGTACTTCTTTGAATGCCTAGACCTTGAGGGGGTCAACTATGATTCCTTGTTGGGATACTATGAATCCTAACAATCTGCCTACATTAACGCAGAAGACACACTTGAGGGGGTTTAAGCGTAAGTTGTAGTGTGGGCACCATTGAAATACAAACTGTAAATCCTCTAGATGGTCACCTCGTTTCTTGGATCATACTGGGAGTTCATCCAAGTAGGCTAAGATGATATGAGCCAGGTCATGGAATATATAGTTCATGGATCGTTGAAAGGTGGTTCTAGCATTTTTAAAACCGAATGGCATAGCCTTGTATGCGAATGTGCCCCAAGGGGCGGTGAATGTGGTCTAATGTTGATCTATATGTCAGATTTGAATTTGATTATACCTCGAGAATCCATCCATGAAGTAAAATGCCTCCTGATCAACACAAGCATCAATGACTTGGTCGCTGAACGGGGTAGGGTAGTTGTCTTTGGGACAAGATTTTTTTAAATCTCGAAAATCGGTGCAGACTCGAATGGTGCCCTGTTTTTTCATGACACGAATGGTGCCCAAGATGTGTAAGTGATTGGGTAGATGAATCCAACTTGAAGCATGTTTATCTCTTGTTTGATCGCTTCTTCTTTGGATGGGTGTAATTGATGCTATTTTTTTGGGACTAGTGATATGTCAGGCCAAGTGTCAATGTGGTGTTCTATGATGGTGGGGATTAACCCTGGTATTTCTGAATAATACCAATCGAAAATATCCCTATACTCTTGTAATAGGTTTGTATACGTGACTACTTCATCTAGGGATCATGCTGCCCCCAACGAGATTTCTTTGTTTTTGTCTGGATTTTTTTAGATATTCACCTTAATGGTTAGTTAGATATTCAACATATTTCCTTCCAAAAATGCATCGGGTGCTAGGATAGGTTTTTTGAACAAATCTACCTTTCCTCATGGAAGGAAGTCTTTGGATTCAATGGCGTAAATATCTTGGGTTTTTGTGCTGCTAGGCACGAACATTTTTTCTGGAAGAGAAAAGAGTGGTGATGCATTGCATCCCATGAAAAATATGGTTTCGTCATGGCCTCTAATATATCCTCATCAGAGTGAAATAAGATGGCTAAGGGGGGATTGGTTTGTGCAAGGCTGTGAGGAATTGGTTCTGGCCTAACAATCCTGGTCAATAGACATGGATATGATTCTGTGGTTGATGTCGTGGAACCATATGAGGTTGACAGGGTGTAGACGGGTTGGGTTTCCTCCGTCAAAGGTACTAATAATGTTGTGGTAGTTGCAGCGGTCTCGACACTAAGGAAATATGAGCAGAAAACAAGATTCATGGTTCCCATGCATGATGAGATGAATCGTCTATGGTGTTGTGTGTCATCAACATTACATGGTGGAAGAATTTCCGTGATGGTTGTTTATTTCTTAGTGAGAGAAAATTCATGCTCTTTTGGTGGTGTATGAAGGGTACATGTATCTTCTTTTATGTGAATATTTTGATGGATGCAGAGGTGCCGAAATGTTTGCAACATAGAGAATTTATTTGTATCATGATAATGGATCATGCAAATTTTGCATGGAGTAAATGTACTCACCGAGTATATTATAGGGGATTCAGTACTACTCATCATATTAAAGGATTATGATGGGAGATGATTACGAGAACACGTGTTTCTTCGTTTATTTTGTCTCTTATTCTTAGACTTAGTGTGATTTGGCTTAGGTGGGAGTTTTTTTCTAACACTGCTCTAGTCACTCTTAACCTTGGAAAGAAATGGAAATTCATTGTGTGGTGAAATTGCGATAAAATTACGCAATAACAACGTGTGATTTTCTCTTGATTAGAGAGATGAATGTAAGGTGTGGGTGTGACCATGTGAAGACTGTAAGTGAGCTCGTTAAGCTCTTGACATAGATTAATCATGTGGTTGATTTTAGCACATAAGGCACATGATATGTTTGATTTTCTCCTTACCTCGCTGGGGTGAGGGGCAGTGTCTTCGTGGTTTTAGGTGGCTAGTGACAATGGGGGGTAGGCCTCGTTTTTTTTTACTGCCTAGTTTGTTGTAATTCGAAACCCACTATGTTTAGATTATTGGAAATGAATGAGCACATGATGTCTAGTATAAGTCGAAATCGGGGGACATAGGGGCAATGTCGAGCATGATGGTTGTCTTTTCATATTAGAAAAAACTGATGCTCTTTTGTTTTCCAATCCCTCAAGGTTACGAGGGTTATTGGGTACCATTTTCGAAATGATACTAAATCCGGGCACTGAGTGATAAATGGTCACATTCGTCACACAATACATAGGCTGGGGCTAGGCGTTTGGGGGTTTTGGGGTGGTAAGCCATCCTTCTAATGGATACCTCTCTTTATATACATAGAGAATGGACCTAGTTGCTTCATTCTCTTGGGTTGTGGAACTTTCTATGGACTTGGAATCCAATTTGTCTAAGTCGGCAAGGTTGGTTATGGCCAAGCATAATGACTCTAATGCTAAATGGAATCGGAGAAGGTAGGGACAATGGCGAATATGGTGGTTATTCTAGCATATTTGGAAAGAATATTGATTGGGTCATAGCCCTATGAAGTGCACCGAGTTAACTGGGTACCATATTTGAAACAACTCTAGATTTGCACATTGTGCAATCAAATGATCACGTTCGTCACATAATGCACAAAGCTGGTCTTGAGGCTGACGATGGTTATGGGGAGGAGGTGGTTGCTATGGTGACCGTTTGTCCTCCAATATATATAATATGGTCCTCGTCGCTTCAATCCGTTGAGTCGTAGTGTTGTCTGTCGATTATGTGTCCAAGTTTGCTAAATCAGGATTTTCAGCGATGAAATGTCGCATTAAATCAAACATTGATTGGAGACGGTGGAGGTTGGAAAAATGGCACACATGATGGTTGCTCCGACTAATGTGACATGTGTGTCTTACGTTTCGTGATAATTTTCTTTGGGCCAAATGCAGTATTGGGTACCAACGATTGAAAGCCCTTAGTTTGGGGCACTGTACGATCAAATGATTGAGTTCATCACACAATGCACAAATTGGGACATGTGGTGTGGCCTCTGTTTTCCTTCTTTGAGTCATTAGGTTGGATGAGTATGAGCATGATGCAGGTTCTTCTCGTACGTACAATATAATTTTGGACTCATCCGCTTTCATTTGTATGGATTCGACAGAGGGTTCATCAAGACTAGATTGCTCTAGGTCTTGTAATGCATCCCTATGTCAAGGCATCTCTAGGTAGTGATGGGTTTAATGCCCATAATGGTCGCAAATGGCGCACGCATGATTGGTGCATAATGTGTTCCCTTGCTTATTCGTGACCAGTTCTGTTTTTCAGATTTCTGAGGTCGTGACATTCCTTTCAGTATGTAGAAGAGGCTTTCACTCTTCTAATTTTGGGCAAATATTAGTAGGATGACTCATGATATAGCACAATGCACATGGTTGTAATTCCCTAGGTAACTTGGTTTCAAATTTTTTCCCTTTTTTTTTATTCTTCTTGGTAGTGCCAGCTGGCACCACTACAGGTGTTTCTTTAATTCTTATGACCTATTGGGGGGAATAGGGGTAGAGGTAGTGCCTGGGATTTCGAGCATGGGTGGAGGGACCAAATACCACATGGGTATTGCGAAATCCATATTTGGCAATGTCATAGTTTCCATGACTTGTTTTGATACAAAACTAGGTGGGGGGTATAAAACTGGGATCTGTGAAATGTCGTATGATAGGAATGTCATACCTATGGCTTCGGCATCCGTACTGCTAGTTTCTGCTTCTATTTTCGGTGTTTGATGAGATCATCATGCACACCGGTGCCCCTATGATTTCAGAGACTTTCCCTGGTATAATAGGGGGATCTCCTAGGAATAAGCCTAGGATAGATGATGGTTTGAATTGACCTGGGCCAAACTGTGTATACTTTGTGAGCAGTTCTATGGTTGTATCTATGAATGGTAGTATGACATCTAGAGAAATCATGGGTTTCTTTTCGTGGTATGTGAGTTGGTCGATGGTGATGATCCGATCATCGTGGGGGAACATCATCATCCTAAATATAGAGGATGCGATCATAGTCATGGCATACATATAACCCCTCCTGAGGAATATAATGTTGTCTAGATGTGTGTCTAAGACCTCAATGTATATAAGAACTATTTTCTGGCCAATTTTCTTTGGAAATTCTGATAAAGACGAACGAGGGTAGATGGGTGCTTGTTGTATGATCTAAGCATGATGTCAGATGGTTTTAATTCAAGAGATCCTAACTTTTTCCAAACTGATTTGGACATGATACACGTGGATTCTCCTTCATCCAAAATGCATCAGTGTATGGTGATATTCTGAACTAAAACGTGTATCTGGAAAGCGACTAGAGAAGGAAGCCTAGGGCTTGCCTTGTCTAGGTAAAAAACCATTAAGTGGGAATCAGAGGGGTCGATTGCACCTAAGGCAGAAAGTAAGGCCTTCTGGTGTGTTGGGCATGATTGCAGGAATTTCAATGCTGAAATGGATGCTGGAGATTGAAACAATTCATCCACTATACTATATCTATGAGCAGCTTTGGAGTGGTGTCCTGTGCGCTTGGTTGGTCCTTTTACCATTCTTGGAAGAGGCTCAATAGGTACTTTTGATATAGTTAACAGCATAGTAGGTGCGCTCGTAGTTTTACTTGATGGGTTGGTATCTAGGGGAGTTTCATAGTTCATATTCCTTGTTTGGAAGAAAAATTCTTCCCCGACCATGTAGATTTCATGGTTTCCCCCTCTGGTCTTGTTTTTTGGTGGTTTTTGTTGCAGAGTATTAACCACTCCTTGGTGGGGGAAAGGTTCCTGCATTACCGCACGCTGTTGGGTAGGTCCCCCTTGTCCTTGGTTACCCTGAAGTTTTTTCAATTTGGGGAGTTCTGTACAGTGGTGAGTGTAATGTCCATATTCACCACTTATGGCACAAGAGTGATTTGTCCTTAGTCTGGGTCTCTTGTTTTTCCCTTGGGAGTTATACTTGGCTCCGCATTATTGATTACAGCCCCCCTGTCTAAGATCTCCCTTTTGATTTTTCCTTGGCTTTTTCTCCGCAGTGTTAGGAGGATTATTGCTATTCTCCTGATCTTAATATTGTCGGTGTTGAGCTTGGCATGGTTGCACAAGATTCACCGTTGCATTATTTTGCATTGGTGGTGGATTTTGTGCGAGAAAAGGGGGATATTGGTTCCCTTGTCCTTATTTGGTGTATGGTTTCTAGGGTGGCTCTCTTGTATCAGCATTCCTAGCTGAGTATTGGTTCCCCTGCAAGGGGGGATATGACCCTCCTTGATGTTGACGATATGGCATCACCATGTTCATCACGTTTAGCAGAGGTGCAGGGTGACTTTGGTGGTACTCGAGTTGTGATACGTTCTGAGTAGAATCGTAAGAGTATCCTGGGTACTGATAATTGCTGCTTGGTTTACCTTGGGCTAAGGACCTTATCAAACTGTCAGCAGTATTGGATGCGCTAGGTAATTCTCTATAAGTTTGCAGGTGTGGGGAATTTGGTAGGAAATTATATATATATATCCTGATTGGGTGTAAATGAGTTCCAATTGTTGAGCTTTGCTAATGGCATTTTCCTCTAAGGTTGGTTTTTGTGTCGCCACGTCTTTTGGAATATCAGCAATGAGGGTTTTCAAAATTAAGTCCAACAATACTTTGTCGTCGAGTTTGGCTTTACATAAACTACGACTTCGCCGCAATTCATGGAGATGGTTTGATATATGGACGATTTTCGTTTGTCTGAAATGTGTTAGAAGTTCCATTCCCGAGTCATGATGAATGGGGAGTTGGAAATATGTGAGGAATGCAATAGCGAGGGCACTAAAGGTTCCATGCGATGCAGGCAGCTTCTCGACATACCATTTCGTCACAGGCCCTATGAGGGTGTGTTAAAATAGTCTCAGTCGAATGATATCATCAATGATACTATTCAACAAACACCACAAATGGAAAACCATTATATGATTTCCAAGGTCTTCCGCTTGCTTCCCTTAAAATTTTTGTATATCAGAAGGGAGCTTCGTGGGCATGGGGGTGCAATTAAGGCCATGTGAAATGGGTTCATTCATTAAATTTTTTAGGTCTGGAATATTTATCAATGTTAAGAAGGGTAACTATGAATTGACCATCATTGTACTCCATTGAGAAACAAATATTTGAATATGTTGATTCACGGGTGGTGCTTGGGGAATTTTACCTTGTGGCGTACCCTAATGGATATTTTTATGACTCCTCAGAGGGGTAGCTACCTTTTGACCACAAGAGGTTGTCGAAGGAGTTGAGTGTGGTGGCCCTGTTAGGGTTTCCAATCAAAGATTCCTTGATAAAGGATGTTTCGATAACAGTGGCAGCGCGATGTCCTCTGCGCTTGAATGGCGGGAGGGATGACACTCCTCCCTTGTAAAAACTCCAACTCACCAATTTTTTCTTTTTTTCTTTTTACAGTAATTATGGTCACTTCCAGTGTCTCTTCCAACATATTCGTCATGACTACTTTTACACTAACAATGTAACTATAAGCTTTCTTTCTTTCATTTTCTCATACACTATTTCTGCGTTGAAGTGCTGATCTGAGTCCCACCTTCACTTAATAATTTTTCTTCTTAAGGGCTATAATTATTTATCGATAAAGGGACCCTTATAAGGTACAACTTTACTTAGTTAAAACCTTGTAATAATTTACATTTATAACTTTAAATTACACTTAGCTCACTTTAATTTCTTTCATTGTAATTCTTTTCACTGCTACATTATATTTTATTAAAGTTATAATATATCACTATAACTTAGTAGCAATTATTATTATTTAGAGTTGTGGTATATACTTTACCCACAACCACATTTTCTAAAGCTTATGATCATACATATCAACGGAATTTAATATTAGATCACACGATGTATGCATCCTATTTACCCTTTTATATTATGGTGACATAAAAACATACATATTTAAATCCCTTACCTTAGGATTTATGCGTATTAGAATATATATATATGTCGTGCCTCACCATATATATTATTCCACACCATGTAAATATGTTAACATATTTGCAGTAGGTAATGAAACCTTACCTTACACGTTGATGAAACAATGGACCTTTCCATGTTATAATTTAATTTAATTTACATTATGCTTCATTAAATTTTGGTTGGATGGTCTGTATGATTTGCATTGAAATGATGGGATAGTCCTGTATTCATTTACTCCTTATCGTTTCGAATTCTCAACCCTTTTAATGCCTGTCCTTTTGGCACCTGAAGTTCACATGGGCTAACTTAAAGTCTCAGGACACTTGTCTAAATGATCTGCTCTTTCATCAACAGTGAGAATTTATCCGCCCTCCTCCAAACGTTGAATGACTATCTTTACAGTTTCACATTTCATTTCCATTTTCATTTGTTTTTCGTTCTACCTGGAGAACGAGTGTATTGAGAAAACCTTTATTCCATGCTTTTCCAATGAATCTCTGAGAGTGTAAATTTGGTAGTACCGGTGTGCCCTCTGGTTCTCGATTGTAATGTTTCTAATTTACGTTGGATGGTCATGTCCAAGGATTTGTTCTGTCGTCAGCCTTGCAAACTTCTCGTTTCAGGTAAGACTTTCCTTGGTATCCAATTTCTATGTAATTATACTCTTCCCGAAGTACTTCAATACACGCCTTTCTTCAGTTCTATACAGACTTCCCACAATTTTTCATTCAGTTATAGAATATAATTATTTTTGTTATTTTTTCCTTCTTATACTTACAATTCTATTTATGATCTGTACAGAGATAACTTTCTACTTGGGAAAAATGTCACAGGTATTATTAATAATATTATCTGTACACTTTCTATGTTTCTTCCCTTTTTGTTTCTTCAATATAATTTACTAATTTTGATTTGCATATCTACTTGCAGGTTGGTTTTATTTAATTAAGTCTTTTATGAAAATCCTTGCAAGCAACTGTCAGAAGTTCTGACGATCCATTTTACTTCTTTCAGGTCGGTCTATTTGAAAATGGGAGGCTCCGCCATCATTCTATCCCATTTACAAAATTCATCTTTGTACCTTGTACTATGAATTTTGATGGATGATACAGAAAATTTGTAATTAATTGTTGTATAATAATTTTATTTATGAATAATTTCTAAACTTGGGTTCTCCTCATCTCCACTAGAGGATATTATTATAGAGGACTACTACATACAATAAAGGATTTAATTCCTTTTTTTTCATTACATGTTTATAATTATGTGACTGAATCATAATATGCATAGAATATAAAATGATTTATATATGACAACAGTGTATTTTTCAGTTTATAATGAAATCATAATTGTATGTGCACCATTCAGATAGGTATTTAACTTCATGTTGTATATCTAAGCTAGATGTTCTTTAGAATTTCGTTTTCTATTTCATATTCCTGATATTATTCTAGTTGAATTGTATTTGATTTCACAATCCATATATTGTAATTTTGCAAGGAAATCTAGATATTTAGATGTACTTAAACAACATATTTAGACCATTTCCCAGGGTTTAGAGTTATGCATGTTTGTCCCTAAATTCAATTTATTCTATGTAGCAATATAGAAAGATTAATTGTACCCCTCTAAGGTTAATCTCTGTTAAATACATATGACACTTATTTATTTCTGAACTAATCACAACATTTTACATATAATTTATAAAATAAATCTACAGAAATTTCAGTCACAATTTGTAAAAATATAACCCTTTCTAACCACATCATAATTATATAAAGTATAACAGCAATATAAAGCATAAAATTTCACAGAATGTGCATACCAATCTGGTAAAGACGAATTGTCTCCCAACCTTGAGCTTAATCCACAGCTCTCCCCTTGACCATAGACCAATTCTTCCTCAGTGTGGACAATCCCTTGTCTCACTAGGAATAGCTTATTTAAGCTTGCTTTCCCTCAGCATGTTTCCATAACTGTGTCCAATTAATTAGGGATGTTGTTCCCTTGGCCTAGACTTTACTTTTGTTTTTTCTACAAAATCTTCTTTAAAACTAGATTTTTTCTCTTTCTAGTTTTATTCTCACCTCATCTCAGTAACTTTCCACTTTACTGAGGCATTTATTAGATTCTTATTTCCCATCTAATATTTTTATTTTATTTTATTTTTCTCCAAGGATTTTTGGAGAATTTTGGGAAACTCTTAGGATTCTCTTCCATTCTCATGGATTTGAAATCCTGGTCTCCAATTTACTCTAGTCTTTGCACAATAAGAAAATTTCACATTCATTTATTTATTTCCAAAATAATATGTCCACATATAGTTTTCGCTTAAGTCCACTTGGCCTTTAGGATTTTTTTTCTATTTATAAAAGCTGAAAAATAGGGATATTACATCCCTTTAATGGGGGAGGTTTAAGAAATGCCTAGATCGACGGAGTTCCATTGGGTCCCCTATGATGTCAATTAATGAGCCCTTTTTTTGTTTTTGGAGGTAGGATGGTTGCTATAAAATAAAAAATATAATCACATGCATAAAACAAAGTGAAAAATGAAAAGGTGATTTTTCTCTTTAACGTTACACTATGTGATCAATCAAGCAAAAAATGATGTTTTGTTTGTTTTGTGTATGATACCAAAAGCCTATATAGACCTAATCGTATTTACACTCTCAATGTAACTGGGCCTTGTGAGGATATCTTCTGATGGGTACTGGGGCCAATGTCTCGAAAGAACTGGTGATGCCTTCCAACAACCAAATATTTGACCAAAGTAATTGTATGAGGATCGAGTGCTCCCTACACCGTCACCTATAGGGAAGGAAGCCCTAGTTTTGGCCATTAAAGTACCATCATCCCATGTGAGCATTCGAGTCTTGAGCTTCCTGATAATCGGTTACTAGTACCAAGCACTAGATGGGTCAGGTAGCCCCATAGAGTATCGCACACACTGGGCCTAAGCTTAACCCCCTTTGAAACGAGTCTCTATAATGCTTGGGTATTCGTTCCATGGGTGTATAGATAGGTTTGAAGCTCCCTAAAATGTCAACATCTATTTTTCAAAATGTATTGTGACCATGGCGACATATTAGATACCTACCTCGATGGTACTAACCTAAACTATATTTTCTTCTATGGACCCTATGGGGAGACTTTAGTGAGTTCGGTTAATGATTATTTTTAGAGTCTCAATTTTTCTTAAGGTGTGCTTTGTTGAAGTAATTGTAAAAAGAGAACAAAGGTCCCAACACACTAGGTGCCTTATGGTCCAATGCTTATGGATGCTTCGTGTGTGATTTGGAGCGAACAATCACAAGTATTATGAGATGTGGATATGTGTTGATCCTTTTCAATCCTTTTCTAATTACCCTATGTGTGATTGTTCCTTGCAAAAATTGAAATGATGGGTGGATGATGGGTCGCTTACACCTTACCTAGTTAGACTATGTTCTCCCTATAGGGAGATGGAAAATTAACTTAGGAAAGTGTTCATATGCGTACCTAGGCTCCCCGAGAGGTGAAAGGGTGGCCTATATTACTTACTTTTGTTGTTGACGGTTTGATCCTAGTCCCAAATATTAATGAAAAATTGAACTAATCTAATGCCAAAAATTGACAAACTTGAACTAGCAAAATATATGTGGATATATGGGCCACTTAATCTTTACTAATTAAGCTACATGTTTTGTATATTTTATCAGCAAATAATTTGTTTGGAAAACATAGGTGGATTTAAGGCCACTTACTTGTTCCCTATAAACTGTGTAATTTGCAAAATAAAATACTAAAATTAAAACTACCTAGTTGCTAAGCTAATTCGAGGTTAAACATGACACTTGAGTGTCCTAGTAGTAGTGAAATACAGAGACAAAGTGAAGGAAATTTATTAGGGGTTTCCAATCACCTAAAAAATGGGAAAAAGTAGAAAAAAATTCACTTGCTGGCCTGTCGCGCAAGTTATCTTCCCACAAGCGCAGAGTGCGCCTTTGTTGGAGCAGAAAGCGTGATGTCCGGCTAAATGAAGAAAAATTTCCCCCTCTGTTGTGCAAAACTTTTCACGAAGTGTGATTAAAGATGTTGAGAGAATGTAGGGTGGTTTGCAAAAAACTGAGCAGGAAGAAGGACCTGCATCAACAACCATTAACTCAAAAAGAAAGAATTTAGTGTAGTCACCATTCCTGTGGTAGTGTATTTGGCGCAAGGGTGTAAGAAATACACTTCTTTAGCAAGATGGATGCTACCTACACAAAGTCACAAAGAAAAATGATTGTCTAATGTTAGTGGGACAAATTTGACACAATGTAAACTAATTTTGAGGGAAAACTAAGCATACAACACTAAGAACAAAACAAAACACAAGATGAAAAATACACAAGCTCGATGGAGCAAACAGTCTAATAACACAAGTGGATAATTCTCCCTTTATTAGGTGATGGTGGTAAAAAAGATACAATGCTAAACACTTGAAAATGGTCCTTTGAGCTATGGATTTCAAATACCTAAAACAAGGAGGTATCCTTCCCTCAAGTTCCTGCAAGCGTCTCTTACCTCTCTCAAAGGATGGTAGATCAAGATCAAATGGTGGACCTCTCTCTCTTGGACTGAGATGTTGGTTGGCCAACATATGATTCCTTCCAATCCCTCTACTACTAGACTATGCAAATTGGTTTTCTATGAAGCAGTTTGTCCAGCATAACAATGTGTCTCCAGTTCTTCTTCCAAAGGTTGGTTTATATCGACATTTTTTGAATTCCTCCCTCTTCTCTTGGCCCAAGATGGATAGTGACACAAGAGTGGAGGAGGGCTTCCTTTGTGGGCTGCATTTAATCCTCAAGGTGGCTCAAATCCTTTTTTCCTTGACAGTACTAGGTGGAGAATCATCTTAACCAAGCGTGCCAAGTGGTCCCGGATGGTGACATTTTTCCATCTTCAGGACCACGCGGCTATCGAAGGAATAGTTGCGTTGTGTGCAAAATTTCTTTGATGCAGGTGCGTTTTCCATTAATTTCCATCTAAACCTTAGGAAAAAATAAATTTTGGTCTACCCTAATGTATTCCTTCTCTGAAAACCTTCATTTGTACCTTTTTCTTGACATTTTTAATGTCTTTTGTTTGTACGATTTTCTGGTGTTAACACCAACCTAATAGAGACATCAATCCCCACCATTAAAAATATCCATAGGCACAACCTACTCAAGGCACCAATCCCCATTGTTGCAAATATTCGTAGGAAGTGACCTCCTTTACTAGGTTTACTTGCTACTTTTGCTTTCACCAAGTTTGTTAGTTGCTTCTGCCTTTAAGATGTATTATTTTTGTTTCTTCCTTCACCAAGTCTACTTCTCCCAAAACTTTTTATTTTTGGAATTTTCCTAAGGACAAAATTGTATGGCATGCCACACATCCATATATATATATATATATGTATATGTTTATATATATATATATATATATATATATATTTGTTTATTTTTAATTTTTATGTTTATAAGTTAATTTTGTTTTTTTTTACATTTTTTTATGTTTTGATTTTTTTGTCATTTTATATATTTTCATATTTGATTATATATATATATATATATATATAAATGAAAATAATAACAAGAATAAGAACAGTTTCCCTTGAGTTCAATCTTTTGGAGGAAAAGATAAACTCTAGGTTTTCAATGTGCGTCTCTCTCCCCTCTACCGTCGTCAAACGCTTGTTCATCCTTGAAGCTCATGGTGGCCAAGGACCTTACGAGCCATCGATTCTTCACGAGCCATACCTTGAGGGCATTAGTCTTGAAGATAGAGTGTAGAAAGCATGCATTCGGTCCAAAGAACACTCTGCACCTTCGGAAGCAGACACGACCAAGGTTATTCACAGTATGCAGGTCGCCAGTGCCCCTACAGGTTGGATTGGTTCAGATCTCAACCTCAATGTGACGTCGAAGAACTACAACTCGCTGTTTGTCAACAAGAAAATCACCATCTACTCCGGTCGACCCTTCCACCACATGACCCCATGATTTCTGCACCGGGACGACCATCTCTCAAGGGGAGGAGATAAATGCAAATAAGCAGCCTGGGGTAGTAGCAAGTCATCAGAGCTCGATACTCTAGCCTCTTGGTTCAGATCTGGCAACGAGAGTTCCCCAGATCTTCTATCCCCCTCTTTTCAAATTCAGATCGTTCTTCTATCTAGCAAAACTTTGCTTCTTTGGGTGCATATTTTAATGTTTTTTTTTTAAATTTCTTTTTTTTAATCACATTTTTTTTTTCAAAAAAATGTTTTAATGTTTTCTTTTTAATTTAATTGTTTTTTTGAAGGATTTTTTTGTTATTTTTTGTTAAAAAAATTTAATCAATTTTTTGGAAATTTTTTTACTATAAATGACATCATTTTTTGATATAAAATTCTTAAAAATTTCATTAAATTTTCTATTTTTCCATTTTTTCATTCAATTTTTTCATAAAAATATTTTAGTTAACATGTTATTTTTAGTGACAAAGTCTTGAAATACGTATTTTTTTATTTATATCTATATTCAAAATACATATATTTTTATTTATATCTATATGCAAAATGTGTATTTTGTGTGAAGTGTTTAAAATTATTATTTTTTAGTGACAATTACTTTATGTGTATTGAAGTATTAATTAACGGTATACAAATATATAAAAAATCCCAACTTCAAAATATTAATGCTATTTTTTTTTTAACTTTGCAAAAAAAATTAAAAATTTCATTATAAAAAAACATTGCAAAGAACAACAAAAAACACATGTTTGGAAAATTGTTTAAAAACAAACATTTTAGGATGAAAAACAAGAAGAGGAATAAGACAACTTGGAAATGGTTAAATAATCAACATTTAAAAAAAATTGCATACTTATGACAAAAAAAATTTTAAGTGTCAAAAATATGTCTTAAAAAAAAGTTGATGTTTTTTAAAATCCGCATGAAAATCACCAACATTTAAAAAAAATTATTCACATTTAATACATTAGAAAATTCAAAGTGTAATAAATAAGCCCCTTAAAAAAAGGGGTTGATGCTGCATCAACACTTTTCAAAATCAACATGAAAATCACTAGCATTTAAAAAAAATGTTCATACTTGATATATGAGAAAATTTAAAGTGACAAAATATGCTCCAAAAAATAGGTGTATTCTAAATCAACACTTTTCAAAATCGGATAATTTGTTGCTACCTCAAAAAATCGGGTGCTTAGTACAATTATTGTTTGATAGTTTACTTTGTTGATTGTGTTACAAATCTTGGATTTTCTTTGTCACCCTATGTTTTCTTTCCTCCATTTTCATCTCTCCTCCTCTTAGTCTGTGTTGTGGCATTGTTTTAGTTTCAGTGTTTTTCTCTCTGGTCTCTTAGCTCTAATATTTAAGGGTTGGATGCTTCTTTGTCTTGATGAATTTCCACCTTTAGGAACGGAGGTATGGTTTTGGTTGGATGTTTCGCCTTCTTGGTGCATGTTGAGCTACAAAGGTAGGAGGTATGGTTTTGGTTGGATGTTTCACCTTCTTGGTGCGTGTTGAGCTACAAAGTCCGCTCTACATGTGTTAAGGAAAAGTCATTTCATAGGGATTGTCTATACACCTATGATTTTGCCTCGTGTTGTCACGAAAAGTTGAGCCTTAGTATGCATGTTGATTTATTGGATTCCTTTCATTTTCACTGTTGGAATTATGACAAATACATATCATGGGAAGACACCTCCCCAAAATGGGTAGAGAATATGGAGCAATGGTAGCAAGAATTAATGCACCTCTAACTACATCATAGACATATAAGGCCAAGTTTGGATGTTGATATGGAATTACTGGTTGAGCACAGAGTTAAATTACAAAGTTTAAAAGATGGAATTGTGGCCTTCCATCAACAACTAAATGATATTCAAATTTATGTTAGCCAACTTTATCAAGGATGTTCTTTTTCGATAAATTCATCAACTTTGGCCATGGGATGCATGCTAGATTTGAATGTAGCTCCTAAAAATGAGTTTGACCAAGGCATTGAGACTTGCCCCACTCCTCTTGTCTACTCTATAAAATTAAAATGTATTAAGCTTTAAGTAGATTTTTTTAGGCTTTATGTTTTTAAAACAATTACTTTTTTTTGTGAATATAACTATAATTTTGAATGTTGAACTTAAACATGCATACGACTTTTTTATCAAAGTTAGTAATGAAAAACTCTATTTTTATATATTTTGAGGTAAGACCATATTCTCAAGCACAATTTTTTAATACAAATATTCACACTACTAGTCTCACAAATATGCATCATTTGAAATTTTTTAAAATAATAACAACAATGGTTGCAGAGCAGTAAGTCCTTGCTAATAGAAAAAGAGGCAGTGGAATTTTCCAATGTATTCCAGAATACCATTTTGGGCAACTAAATGGTTTCAAGGCGCTGGACATACAAAGGGAAACACAAGAAATACCAAGTCGATGAAAGAAGGGGTCGAAAGCCAGCACTACCATACCTGCATGAATGACCCAACAATAGAACAAGAGGAAGTGGACTTTGCCAATGTATTCCAGAATACCATTGAGACCATTTTGGCAAGCTAAATGGTTTTAGGGAGTTGGACATACAGATGGAAACACGGGAAATACCAAGTTGATGAAAGAAGGGGTCCAAATCCAACACTATCGTACCTGCATGAATGACCCAACACAAGTTGTTTACTTAGATGCGAAGGGAAGAACATGAACTCAGTGAGACTAAATGAACACACAAACTCAGGGAGGATAGACAAACGAGCCTAGGTATAAGGAGAAATATTGCCTTACAAAAAAGTATTTAATATGGGATTCAAACTAATATGGTGACATAAAACACTTATAGGGGTTAGACAAACGAGCCTGGGTAGAAGGAGAACCACTGCCTTACAAAAAAGTATTTAATATGACATTCAAACTAATATGGTGACTAAAAACACTTATAGGGATATAGTAATCACAAAGCTTGGCATATCTAATCATGTTGTACAAATCCACTCAAAAATAAAATTTCAATGCAACATAGTGCTCTCAAAGTACTCTTAAATTATTTACACCATCGATATTTTCCAAGTCCATGAGGGTTGTCAACCACAATAACAATTAAAAACCCTAAACACATGGAGGACATGAATTTAGTAGAGGAATGCATTTTCTTGAAAATTTCATTTAGAACTGAATAATTATACCAAGCTTGAGTACAAAACACTCCAACAACCATATCACAAAGAATATCTTGAATTGGAATCTTGAAGAATATCTTGAATTGGAATCTCGTTGCAAGGAAATATGTGATCTGGATCTTTTAAATAGACGAATCATTTCCAATTTCTCGTTTCCTTTGTACAATGTCAAAATGGAAGCTCAATTATGGACAATTATGTTAGGATCGCTTCTAATAAATATTATATTTTAGCTTAGTGAAAACTTGTAAACACCAGATAAAACATAAGTTGCAGTGGATACGGTGCCCAAAAATAACGTCCAAGTAGCCCAAAATGATGTCCTAGTAGTTGAGAAATAGTCATAATTGCAACCCTGGGCCTAAGAAATTGACCTGATACATAGCTAAGAGAACTAAATGACAACACTACCTTGAAAAAACTTATTGCAATGTTAAAATTATATCAGAAAGGTTTGTTATATTATAAATTGAAGAGGATGTGTAAAGCAGTTTCTTTAAACTTTTATTAAACAACTTATTTAGTTAATGATTACAATGACTAAAAGTTTTGCCATAATTGTTTCATGCCATTTCTTGAAAATCACATAATTTTAAATTCAGCCTTTCAAACATATGTTTCTCATAACAGTTATATAAGTGATCAAAACAATTCCCACTGTTTTTTTTTTTAAATAATGTTACATACAAAATGCGGTCAAACTCAACGATAACTTAATTTTAAAGGCTATATTCCTAGAGTTTGAACCTCGGTCTTAGTATGACAAAGAACTGTATTTACCACACCCATCAAAATAATAATTTACAAATTTTAAAAGTGTGGGTTTCTACCATCTCGGCCACAATGTTCACATGGAAAAGAGTGATATTACAGCCTAAAAGGAATTTTTTGGGGGAGAAAAGGTGCATCCTGCAACTCAGTATGGATGTGAGTAATCTCATAAATTAAAATGCCAAAAAAAAACAATTTATTCTTAAAAGGTGGCTTGACCCATGGATTTTTTAAATATGCAGTATAATTAAGACACATTTTTAAATAACATAGATTCATTTTAAATCTGAAATTTTAAAGTACAAGAAATTTGTAACTCTGTTTCTTTTAATCCCTGCTAGAGCTTAATAAACCTTGGGTTAAAATAGATATTTATTGGTAGAAAATAAAAAGAAGTAAAATGACATTGTTTGAAACAACTATTTAGACAAAGTTTGATGATGGGTAATGGATATTTCCATGAATTGCAAAAACCCCTAAAATTTTGGGCAGTCTCACGACTATGGACAAATCATATTTTAATCAGCTTCCACATGGAAATCAATGAAGAATTTAGTTAACTAGTTAATGTCATGTAAATCCAGCTATACCCCATGTTTGATTGAATTTTGAATTGGAACAAACGTTGCAGTATGACCCTTTAGCATTCTGAACTTCAAGACAAGTCACGGGTGAATTTACAGTGTAACGCTTCTTTAATACTTCTGCATTTGCCTAGAATGTGATAGAGCATGTGGAAAAAGATCCCACCACCTTTAAAAGTTGAAAATTTATTTTCTATTAGTACGGAAAGGAAAGCCCCTTGTCCTTATGTAAATTTAATACCAAAACCTCTACGATAAATGGACTGCCAATCTTTAAATATTCCAAGTATTGTTGGCCAGGGGACAATGCAAAGCCGATAGCCACAGATCATTCATTTCCCACTTTTATAGTAGTATATCCAGCAGTCACTCAGGGAGAGTCGCGAGTTCTTGAACCGACCGACGTGTTTCCATTGCAACAATGACTCAGCACCGGCCACGTCAACATCCGCGGTGGCATGTACGACACCTGCCGGGAAGCATGCCGGTCACGTGCCGGTCACGTGCAGCCGGTCAGCGGGTCTTGAAACTGGTCCAGCCGGTCTCCTCCCGCGTTTTTGTGGAGCTTGGACAGCAATGTGTGCATTTTCGCTCCGGGTCTGCTTGCTGTGCGTTCGACTCTCCGATTGTTGCGATGGTTGGCTCCAATGCCCGACCATTACGCCGCCACTGTCCGCGCGCTCCCTCCTTGGCGATGGCGCCGCTGCTCGCCTGGGTGGAGCTCCCCTGGTCCTGGTTCGGCTGGATGTGCTGTGCAATCGTGGGTGGTGGAAAACCGTTGCCTGTTCTTATGAGTTCTGCTAGTGGTTTAGCCTCGGCGGTTTGGTTGTTTTTCTTAGGCGCTGTGTGGTTATGGGTCGGCTGTTTGGTGTTTATGCTTGGCGAGGGAGTTGGTTTACCTTCGGCCTGTAGTTGGTTTATTCGGCTCTGTAGTTGTGCGTTAGTTGGTTTATTCGGCTCTGTAGTTGTGCATTTTTCAGCTCTTGCTTTCAGGTCCGTAAGGGGGTTTTTTGTTGGAAGTTTTTGCATTTTTGTTTAATTTTGGTGCTTGACTGTGTTTTTGTCTTTTTGCAGGTCAGTGGAGAAGGAATGCAGGTCAGTGGAGAAGGAATGCAGGTCAGTGCAGGGTTCTGTGGACTGAAAGAGGAAGCCTGGAGGGATAGCAGTTTGAAGGTAGGACTCTGTCCTACCAGTAATATCTCTGTGTTTGTAAACACATTTCACCTTGAGGAGATGTTGTCTTTTGAGTGGTTTTACAGTGTTTGATTGGAATGTAGGGTTTTGGGTTTTACAATATTTTATTGGAATGTAGGGTTTTGGGTGTGGGACTCAGTTTCCTTCAATTTTGCAATCTAAATACCTCTGTGCACTGGAAGCCTGGAGGAGATGTTCTGTTTTGAGTGGTTTTACACAGTTTGATGGGTTTTGGGTTTTACAGTGTTTGATTGGATTTCAGATTATGATGTTAATGTTGACAATGCTCTAAATATATTATTGAATTTCATGTTTATGTTATTTGTATTAGACATTCTATGACGGATCAAACTCTTTTTTACTGCGTCTTAATTTTTCATTTGTGACCATAATATTTATGAATTCGAAATGATATCATTTTAGAACTATGTACAAAAATTAAATGTTTTTATTTAAAGTTTACAATTCAATTCAATTTACCAGCGGCTTCCTGTCACGTTGCAAATTAAAATTTGGAAGTGGAGCGGATGGAATGCCGGCTGTCCTTCCCTAAGAGCTTTTTATCAGTTAAGCTTTTTTTATCAGATAAGAGCTTTTTATCAGTTAAAGATTTGTGACCGTTTGAGAGGGAGAGTTATAAGAGAGTTTTAGGCAGAAAACCTGCTTTCATCTTCTTCTTTATTCTGAATTGCAGATAAATTTTTGTGCAGCCAACCTGCTCTACATTTTTGCACAGCCATCCTGCTCCTCTCCTTTCTTGGTTTCACTGAATTTCATTGATTTGGTTACTTTCCAGTCCATATCTGTTTGTTTGACTGCATGGCCATGCACAGCGTTTGTTACAGTGCATTTTCTTTATTGCTTTGTCCATTTGTTTGGATTGTAATGGGTGCTTTTTGTTCAATTTTCTTCTCTGTTTCATTTTTTCCCTTTCTGTTTGTATTTTTTCCCTGGAATATATTTGGCTGCGGGATGTAAGGAAAAAGAGATATGGGTAGAGATAAAACTCAGTATCTTGGATTCTGTGAAGTTGCTAGCAGGTTTGTTTTGTCTTTTAGTTTTCGTTTTGTCTTTTTACTTATATAGATATATAGAATGTGAAGCTGGTCGGTTGATAATTGGAATGCATAGAATAGTTGTTTTAACCATAGAGATAGAGATAGTCATTTGGTTAATGATTTGAAATCACCTCTGATGTGCGACGGGTAAATTAGATTGTTTGCCATTGAAAAGCTTGGGAGCTCGGGTTGGATTTGGTCTGTTTCCATAGCTGTCCCTCTGTTTGTGAGAGTCAGTCTCATGATGTTAATGTTGACAATGCTCTAAATATATTATTGAATTTCATGTTTATGTTATTTGTATTAGACATTCTATGTCTCCACATATGCAGGAGAATCTGGCCCATTCACCAGAAACTCAAACTCACAACTGTATACATTCTCCTATACAGTTAGGGTAAATATCGCTATAATTTAAAAGAAGATTCATAAATGGGTGGCTTTTATATTAAAAGAAACTGTGGCCAAACTGTATGGTAGTGTACATAACAACAAAGTTTCGGCCAATGCCATCAGAACAAAATATTCCAAAACTCCAAAAAGACTGCTTAAAATGAAACTATACTTGCTGTTCTGTGCCTACGACTGTTAATGCGTCTGGTATGTTGCTTAATATGTTGTTCTAATAACAAAGTTGCCTCACAAAACATTATAACACTGAGAATTACATAAGAACAAGCTCGCTTTGAGTTTCTTCCTTGACACAAACCTGGTATTTTTCTCCCAGCAAAAATGGTTGCCTGAACTTTGTGAATGAAAATGCTGAATTGACCATGCCTAATATGAAGTTCTGAGTGGGAAGACTGAGGTAATGAGCCACAGTATTTTCCTCTTTCAGCTGAGATGAGAAAGGATGAAAAGAGCCAACAGAAAATTTTGGAAATTGGGTAACGATTGTGATGGCTCCATAGGACGGAAAGGGATTGTGCAATTTTGGCCACTAAAGTATACAAAGTGTCCATTTTAGCCTCCATATCTTCTTACTTTTGATGAAGACTTTTCATGAATAAACTCAATCTCTCTCTCTCTTGAACTTCAGACAATTGAGCAGCAAGAACTGATGCCTTTTGGGCTCAATGCTCACTTGTCCAGAATCCATGTACTATATCTTTTGCTGGTGCGACTAATTAGTGGAAGTGTTGATTAGCTTCACTTGCAGCTCTGTCACGTACCCCTTCCCTTCTATCCTATGCTAGCTTACACCACACATATTAACAAGGTTGACATTGATGCCCTTTCATCCCAAATTCTATGCTAGTCCCAACAGAAGTCTTCATGTCAAATGAAGATCTGAACACTGGCTGTCCCACTCTAATCCCAGCAGAGAGACTTCTCCCTAGACTTCCCACTTTAGGCAGCTGAAACATCATAAAGAAAGCAGAAGCTACAGACCCACTTACCCAAATGAGGGTGAAGGAAGACTGACTTCTTTCTACACACAGACTGCAACCTCATCTGCTAGGGGTAGTCTTAAAAAACATGGAATCCAAAGAGCCAAAATGTAATTAAACTTGCCATTGCCTTTGTGAATGAATGCAGATCCAAGGTATGATGATGCTTTAACTCCTTCCCTGCCCTTGTGCATGCAACATAACACTTGACAAGATTGATTGAAAACATGTTAAAAAGCAAACAAGTAAAGTCATGGGAGGGGTACAAGAGATAGTGCCCCTCCTGTTTATACTGGAGGTCTTTTGTAAACCTTTAGCCTTTGCTGTTGTCAGTCCTTGATAAAGAGCCAACATCTCTGCTCCATTCCTATTCCCCATGCATAGCTTGTTTTATGATTTCTTCGGGATTGATGATGAAACTGCCCTGCACCTGCCACCCCTTAGTATTGCTATACTTAGACAGAGTATACAAAGAGATTTGAGAACGGTTTAAAATGGTTGCAATGTAAGCCCTGACTATTTTATGTTGTGCTTCTTTTTGCATATAGGAAGTAAGCCTCTCAGAACTTCCCAGACTTGTTTGTTTGTCCATGAGCGAGGAATTTTGATATTTAAAAAAAAAAAATGCACTATTCCTGAAAATAAGCATGGAAGATTAGGTGAAAAGGAATCACACGATAACTATTAAAAAGTTCAGGATTTTTTTGATCATATGGAAATGAATGCTCAATTTTGTTATTTGTGAAAAAGTGTTATGGATGCTGATTTTTAGGAATGGAAAACAACATGAGAAGGCAAATGCTGAACATTTGCCGTCTAAGTGCTGCACAAGTATACAATAAGATCATAAACTTTTTAATATGTACATGATACATGGAATGGACTAAAGGCCCTAAATATGAACTAGACAATGCTATGTTGATTATATTTTGGTTTTATTTGTGTCATGTTTTTATCCTTGCTATCACACATTTGATAGAATTTGCAAACATTCTTGGAAACCAGGAGATTTGAAAAATGAGCCTAAGCTCATAGATGTTTTGAAGCAAATGTATGGTTATCTAGCCAAGTTTTTAGGTCTTGGAAATTGAATTTTTCTTATGGGATTGTTCTCTTCTAAAGAGAGAACATTGACATAATATCTAGTTATCCTTACAAGGGTGTAATAGTGTCGATTATTATGAAGATTCTGGAAAGAGCTATACACTATCATTACCATACCTTATATGTGCTCTACTTTATACAAGTGATTACACTGATGTTTACATTACGTCATTGTGTAAGATCCATATACACTTATTACAAATGTTACAAGGGTTGTACAGCTCAGCTTATACTGCAATGTAAGCAGTAACAATGGGACCTGATCTGGTTATACAATGCTTATAACTTATAAGGCATACATGTTACAAGGAGTCATAATGTTTACTATGAGGTAATCAGCTTCAAAGTATCGTATAGATATAGCTTATACTTTGACTGAGCTTCATGCTTATTACAGATAATGCTATGTTTTATCAATAGTTACAACACATATAGGAGACTGTTTCATACAACAGATTAACAACATATTAACAAACTTGTATGATTTAGAAACTGTTTGATATGTAGGAATTATAAACTGTTTGATATATAACTTCATAAAAAATCTGATATAGGCTATAAGGCTATAACTTCAACAGATTAACAAACTTGGGGGATTTAGACACTGTTTCATACATACTAACTTGAAAATGTTTGTAGCTTCCCAAACATCCATGGATGCTATCATTAGCAAACCTATTTGATCCTTACCAAAATCACAGTGTCTTGTAGTTACAAAAATTAAGTCATGGCACCTCTATGCTTGATGGCTTCCATTTCCCGCGTTGCCCAAGTATGGTGGACTGCCCATTGCATGATTAGGATGTGCCTGAATGTTGGCATATGGTTGACTCCAATTTACTCCATGTAGCCATGGTGGGACTGAGTAGCCCAAGTGTCCACTTGTGTTACTAACCCCAGCACTGACTGCAGGTGTCATATAAACACAATTAGGATTCAAACCTGCACTGGTAGGGGTATAAGAGGTGGGCCTAACCCCCGCCTGATAGCTAGGGACTTGGATGTTAATCAACTCTTGGAATGATGGTGTCTGCTCTGCAATGTGGTCCAGCGTGTTAGACATCAACCTATTTGCCTCAAACTGTCTTGAACCATGTTCTTCTCTGCTTGTCACCCCTTGTCCTTTTTCCAACTCTTGCTGAACCTTTCTTGCCTCTCTCTTTTGCCTTGCCAATTGCTTTTGATGTTCCTTCTCTTCCCTTGCTTTTTGTCTTTCCAACCTTTCCTTTGCTCGAGCTTCTGTTGTTGCAATCCTTGCAACCCTCTTTTCATTGGCTAACTCCTTCTTTCTCTTTTCAGTTTCCTGAATTTCATTCTTTTTACGTTCAGACTCGAACATTAAATTCATATAGTCTTCAGATGTGAGCAATTGTGAACTCCTCCCTAAACGAAGATAATCTGAGGCTGAGTTCCTTGATGAGGCCTTCACTCTCTCTACTGGTAGCTTTAGGAATGCACCAAGTAATCTCTGCTTTTCCAGACCTGCCTGCTGGATTTCATCTTCTGGGACAACTGAATGGCCACCATTGTTGTCTTCTTCAGGTACTTCATGCTGAATAGGCTCCTCTTCTAGTGATCCATTGTCCACAAAATAATGAACAAGCTCGGTGTTCAACCCTGATGGTTGTGAAGGCATGTCCATGCTTTCATCCTCATTGGTGGATGTTACATTATTTCCAGTGATATTCATCACGGCCTCTGCCAACCATGATGGTGCACTTACTTGGGTTGGCATGGTCAATTGCTCATTGTCAGATGCATCAGTGGGTGTCACAGCCTCATTGATATTGTTAGTTGGTTCATCACTGAACTGTGTCTCACTGACATGCTCAGCATCATCACCACCACAGAACAACCCTTCAGAAAGGGACATTATACCTTCAACAGCAGCTACATCTTCTTGGGCACCAACATGCTCTTCTAAATTCTCTGCTTCTTGACCTTCCACTTCAAATGCTTGGCTACATGTGGTATCATGCATAAGAGCATCATGATTGAGTGGCCATATACCAGTCCTCCTAAATCCAGCCTTGATATTAAAAGGTGTGAGAGCCCTTTTAAATGCTTTGCTAGCAAGCTCAGCTAGCTCAAACCTCTTTACTTCCACCCCTGGGTTCTTTGCCATCCATGAAGCTCGCTCGACCCTGAAATAGTTCTTGAAAGGCCCAAACACGCTCACATCAAGGGGCTGCAATCTGTGAGTAGTATGAGCCGGCAATGTTAACAGGTCAATGCCCAACTTATTAGCCTCCTCGATTGTCTGCACAGCCATGTGGCTTCCATGGCCATCTAAAATCATCAAGTGCCTGTTTTCAGGCGAGACACCACCCGGTACAGAAGCAGCAAAGTGGCAAAGCCAATTTAGGAACAGTTCCTTTGTCATCCATGCATGTGGATGTGCAGCCATGCATGCCCCCCGGTTCACAATTCTGTATGTAATTTTTTAGTTGAGTTTTACCTTTAAATAGATAAAATCCCGGTATAGATGAGCCAATTGCATTGACACAGGCAAGAATTGTGATCCACTCCCTGCTCTTAGGCAATATCTTAGGCACATTTCTACTCCCTCTCTTTACAATTACCCGCATACCGCAATTTCTTCCTGCCTGTAAGCCTGTCTCATCGCAGTTCCATATGTGGTCTGGGGCATATGAGTGCTGGTCATATGCAGCAGAGAGAGTGTTATAGAACTTGGAAACAATTGCAGGGCGTAGATTTAAAGCCCGGTCTCTATCAAGGCCCTCTGCTGTACGTAACACAAGGTCTGGATGCCTCTTTTTAAACCCACTCCACCATGACTTACCAGGAAAACCATCTTTAAAGGGGTTTGGCCTCCCTTGACATATTTGAGCTACACTGGATTTAAGTTGGATAAGCTCTAACCCATGTCCCAATAGGGCCATCTCCTTACACCACTCCACCACCTCATCTTCTTCCTCTTCAGTCATGACTGTAACAGGCCCTCTGCGCTTTGTATTAGTCAACCCATTTATCCAATAATGTATGTTTGAGGCAGCAATACCATGTTTTTTCGCTGATGCATGGATTGAATATCCCTTAAACTCGATGTCATCAATTGCAGCAAGCATGTCTTCCTTCGTCCAGCCTCTGATTGCACTGATTTTCTTTGTTGAAATTGCACCTTCTATTGTGGTCGAAGGTGGTTCTGTGGCTGATGGTGGGCTGGGATGATCTGCAACCACAGGGTCCTTTTCAACTACATTACTAGGAGCAATGGGAGCATTGACATCATCATCTGATGAACTGCTCCGCAGTTGGGCCCCCCTTCTCCCTCGCCTCCCGGTCCTTATCCGATCTGCAACAGAAACTCTTGGCATGGCTACAACCTGCAATTTCCAACATCGTTAAGAAATTTGATAAGTATTACAGCACAACTGTATAGAGTAAACTATAATTATGTATGAATTCCAAAATTTCTGCTAATAACATGAAATCTTTCAGTTGTTTGTTGTGAATTAATTCACGATGTTCCAATATTGATCTATGTCACAAGATATGATGTTCCGACAAGTGCTTATGTTTCCATATACGTAATAGTTCCTATCAGTGTAGTTCCGGGATTTTCTAGTGTTCCCAGATATTGTTACCTTGTTGTTCCAGCATTGAATATTGTTCCCACAAGTGCATGTTCCGACATCCTATTATGTTCCTAGAAGTCAGGTGCATTAGCTAGTGTTTCAATTCAATAAGTGATGTTTCGGTATTTGCAATAGTTACTAGAAGTGCTCCGACATAAGCTCTTTATCCAACTAGTGATGTTCCTACATACCCTGGTGTTACAATAATTTATGATGCTCCGGCATCTGCATGCATTCCAAGCAGCTAAGTTTAGACATCCCATTATGTTCCAGTATTCGTAAGCGATGTTCTAGCATTACCTCCAGGAGCAAAGCCAGCTCGAAAGCTTGTAGCCTAGGTTGTTGAACCATAAGGTATCCAGCTGAAGCGCCCGTTTCCCTTCTGTAAGTGATTACCTATGTTTATAGAATAGGATTTATCACCATAAGCTTACTATCACATACCTTATATAGATTACACATATAACACGTGATTGGTTTAATGTAATGACTCTATTCCAGCTTAGAGAGATTACAGTATAAGTGTAAAGCTCATGTTATTACTATAAGTATTACAACTCTTGTTTATCCTTATGTAAGTGATTACCTATGTTTATAGAATAGGCTTTATCACCATAAGCTTACTATCACATACCTTATATAGATTACACATATAACACATGATTGGTTTAATGTAATGACTCTATTCCAAAGCATGGTTTTCTTACCATTATTTAGATGAGTATGTAGCTTAATGAGTACCAAGCTTGTAGTTATGTGATATGTGTGACACTATACTCTCTCTATCCGATCTGATAACTACTATATTTATCCAACATTATATCTACTTAATATCTTGAATAACATTATTGAAGAACAACGAAATACCTGTATGTTGTTTCCAGCAACTGATGAAGAGAGTGAATGTAACACTGTGCACACAATCTGTCTGGAATGTAACACTGTGCACACAATCTGTCTGGAATGTAACACTGTGCACACACTCTGTCTGGAATGTAACACTGAGCACACTCTGTCCTCTGTTTGTATGTCTGGAACACTGTCTGAAAATGATTGTATGTCTGCAAAATGGAAACTCACTATCTGAAAACTGAATGGAACACTGTCTGAAAACTCTGAATGTATGTCAGCAGTAGTTTAAGAGCAAAACGAATGCCTCAAATGCAGTAACAGTTGAGGTTATATAGTTTTATGATTTAGAATTTCATTGGTAGGGAAGATTGGCATGGATTGCCATCTCCCAAATTTAATTGTGTGGTGTGGATTGATTTGTACATGATCCAATGGCTGAAAAGCTATCATGGTTGATCCTTGTGCTTTCCTGAATTTAATTTCTAAATTGAAATGATTTTCAGAATTTAATTCCTGTAATTCCAGGACTGTTGTGTTTAATTCTTGAAATGAAAGGTTGGGTGAACTATTTCCTGAATTGAATGGTGTCATTTAATGTCTTCAATAGGCTGAATGGTTAAACAAACATGTAGATATTGCTGACAGACATTTCCCCTATTTTTGTGCAGGTGGTACTCAATCTTTGTGCAGGGGTTACCCAGTTTTTGTCCAGTTGTTATTCAGCAATGAGATGTAGTCTCCCAATGCAAAATCAGTGGGGGACTGTTTGATGGGATAACAGTACTTTTGGATGGGTAGCTTTGTAATGTTTTGTAGTGCATTTTGCCTTGAATGGTAATTCAGAACTGGAGGTACTTGAGACATTGGGTCTTGTCAACTTGTGATGAATGTTTTGGTGTATGGCAGATGTTGGTCTAGTCAAAAACTGGGCCCATTTTGGACATATTTATGTAACTTATATAACTTATTTCCAAATATTTATGTGCATATTATCAAATATTTATGTGCATATTTTAGTGAGTTTTTAATTTTTATAAGTCAGGATGTGGACCAAAGAGTAATCACTATTGTCCCGTACAACAATAGGAAGCTCTCCTAGGGTCAGATCAAAACCCTCTATCCGCTTTCAATGTAAACGAAGAGCAGTCCAATTATTAGCTTCCCCTAGTCCAGTCTTCGATATAGTAATGGATTGACACCCATACCCATAACCTACAGGTGCATATCTAGTTCCAGGTCCAAGAGTAGCATTAGTAACATAGCTAGTAACAGATGGAGTAGCATAACTAGGAGCAGCATATCCCATATAACCTAGTGCATCAGTAGATTTTATATATCCAGTTTCATCATATGATCCAATCTAACTAGTTGACCTAGTATTTGATTATGATTTTTATATTCAAGATTGATAGCCATGGATCTATGAATAGTATGATAGGTAGTTCCTGGTCCAGTAGTCGCAGTTCTGGTTACAAGTATAGATTAAGCATACCTGGTTCGAGGTAGATCCAGGTAGCTATGACTAGTATAAAGCCAATAGCATACCCTAGTTAACCAGTTCCAGGTCCATAAGTGGAATAACTCAGTTAAACTCGGTGAAGGCATTTCTTTGAGAATATCAATATTAACTGATACTGTTAATATGCGAGAAGGTGGAATCCTTGAAGATAGCTTTGCTTGGGGTTTCAGTGCTTTTGAATTCAAAATAGTTTCAGTTCAAGAATTTGCATTTTGATTCCATCTAATTAGCTTAATTTATTCTTTTGGTTAAATAGATGTCGTTTGAAATTTTGCTAGAATTTACCCCCACCTCCCCAAGTTCCCATTTGGCCATTTTAATGAATAACCTATAAGGAATCATCAGAATTTGCAAATTAAGCAGACCATGCAATTTATTAAAATGTTGCCTCTGTCTTTCTGCCTGATTGATGTCTTAGTTTAAATGTTAGCGTATCTAACAACAATTCCAATGTTTGAATATTTATCAGAACATGCTTGTTGCAAAAACACACCCCTAGCTGGCTGATTATACTAATAGTTTGGGGTGTTTTATTTCCTGCTTAACTAAGGAATTGAGAAACCACCGGATTTTCTAATTCCTTTAGAATAAGTTAACAACAATGTAAATCATTTTTGGAAACAAAGAAATAATTTTACCCTTCGTTTTCTCCGCAGAGTTGCCATAGCAAATCATCATAACTACGAAACCATTGTAGTCTTTTATCTGGAAGTAATGTAGAGTAAATTGAAAGAAACCTTTTCAAATTACAATATTGGAGTCAACAAAAATCTTAACTACAATATTGGAGTTAACAAAAATCCTAATCACTACTTGAGAATAGTATAAGTGATTTGAGCTTTGAGCTCTTCTACGAAATCATCCTGGAAAATTGAAGGAGAAATCAATACCCAAAATATAGCCTTCTGTAAAATACCAAACAAACAAGCGGGAGGGGTTTGGATATTAGAAAGGTAGAGCCCCTCTCCCTATAATTCTCTCTAACAGCATAAGATAAATTCGATGAGGCAAAATCTACAGAAATTAGATCAACACCAATTTCATGTGAAATATTCCGACCGACATGGCTTAAAAAATAATTAAGGGAAAATTTTGAAATATGAGGTTATCGATGCTTACAGACAAATATCTCCCAAGTTTACCATGAAAGATCAGATAACAAAAAAATAATGAAGATGGGTTCATATGAGTTCAATAATTGTGTATGTTGATCGAAGTCGGGGGACCTTCTTCGACGGTTATGAATTGAACATGTATCCATTGATGAGGCAATCTCTCTTTCGTTTGGTGGACTCCTCTGATCGTCTTGTGGGTGGATTACTAATCTCCCATGTCCTCTTCTTTATGACAAATGGCATAATAAAAATATTCAGCCAATCCTCTGTAACTACTCACTTGCCTCTGTAACTACTCGCTTTGCATCTGCTTCTGGCATTGGATCAACTGCCAACATGCATCTATTCAACAGCTCTTCAGGGGGAAGGGGGTACCGTAAGTACCCAAACCGGTTCAAAGGCGAATGTGTTAGCGTCTCCGAAGACGAAGACGAGGCCCAAACTTTGTTCAATTTATTCAATTTCTATAGAAACCAGGGCATCGATTGTGCAATCTCTAACCCCAAGTCGAATGTGATCCATTGCAGATTGACCCCATCATAGAGTAAGGTAGCTTGATGTCGTGGAACAAAGCTAAGAGTAGATAGTAAAAAAAGGTGAAATCCTAAGAGTCGATAGTAAAGAAAGATAATACATGTAAAATATAAAGGGGACATGAAAAAAGGGTTGGATGCAATGAAGACACACTGTGGGAACAGCTAAGGACCAGAGTTATTTGCACAAAATAAAAAGAGCCATTATGTAAAATTATCATATGTTTTGGATTTTGTGTTGTGAAAGAACCAGGTAGGTTTGGCTGGGCTGTCTGTGGGTCGTCTGTAAGTATATGGACTTGATGCAACTTGTGTCTGCGCGTCGTCTGTAAATGTGGGGATTTGATGCAATTGGCAGCTTGTGTCTGTGAGTCGTTTGTTAGAACGTACTAGTGAGCAAATTGTTGTTAGTGAATGAACATTTTCGTGTAATGGCTCGGAGGGTTTGCTGAAATTGATCGTGGGTTGGCTCTGTACTTACCTAGGAAGGGTAATTTTAACCATGGAAGTTATTTATGAGACCGAGTATAGTAATTTGGTCTCTTGGAGCTCAAATATGAGATAACGTCAAGGATTGGCTATCTGCTGGTTTAAGTATTTTAGAAAGGGTGGAAGATGGGATGATATGGGGTTCATCTGCTTATGGATGTTCATCGTTTTGACATGAAATCCTCCTGTCTATGTTAGTGGTTTGAAATATGACATCCGACCTTTATGTGGTCGCTCAGATTATTTCTTTGGGAGTCATTTCTATCATCGTTTTGCATGCAATATACAAATCGCATGTGAAGTTTCTGTCGAACGATGCCAATGCAAAATAGAGGGAATTGGCTTCCCTCACATGAGACTCCCAACGCTGCGGAAACTCTTATTTCTTTGTATCAATCAAGATGGTCCATTCTTTGGCACAAATGGTTGGATTCCTTGATCATTTTAGGCCCTCTAAAAATTTTGGGTTTCAGTGCTTCTTCCGGTGGTGGCATTGTGTTGAATGTTGTTGCCATGTTTGAATGTTCAGTTTGATCGCACTTCTTTGGTTTTTCTGGTGACTCTGGCTACCCACCACCTTTGTTCCGGTGACCAGGGCTCTTTTCCAGCACGCAGGAATGTTTCAAATCTTTCCAGTTTTGATGCAATCCACTACTCCCAAGGTCTCTGACTCGATACGGATGCACATCTGTCCTCGATTCTTCACCCTATCTATTGGTATATTGTGGATGAGGAATAATTTATGAATGTTATGGTACAGTTGTACTTCACCCAAGGCTCTTTCAATCGTGGTATTATGTTATCCAGGTTGTCGTTGATTGGGTAGGTGACCTCTCTTTATGGAACTAAATTCATTCTGACATAGTCTCTACATTCGCCATATTTGCTCTTTGCCCGTGTTGAAAGTTCTTAATTGGGTGGGCGGAAAGTGTGTATTCTATTCGCATCTGTTCAGTGGGTGGGATACTTAGGGGATTCGCCTAACATATTCCTTTGTCTATCGACTTACCTCATATGGGTGGTGGCTATCTTTTATGATCTAGTGTCGTTGTCTTTCTTGATTGTTGTGTTGGACTATTGGCTTGGATTGAATTAATCTAATATATTTGTGGGGAGGGTTTACTTTGGGTCTTCTTGTATATGATGGTGGAAGCTTTTGATATTTTATCTTCTGACACGTCTGCACATGAGGTGCTCATCGCTGCCACATTGGTAGCAAAGAAGGAACGCATGCAGGTGATGGGTTCGGATGAGCGCATAATTGCATAGTCTTTTGATCGGTCTCATATCATAGCTTCTGAAAGGGATGAGAAACAAAGTTCTGATTTTCGAGATGGTGTGCACACAAAGTTTACGCGGGGTCACACCAGAGGTCACGGTTGCTCCATGAAAGCCTGCTACAAACTGGCTGAGGAGGTCAAGCAAGTAATTCTGGAATACGATGATTTATGGGGCCGAGTGGCCAACCTACAAAATCGGGCTCTAATTGGTAGATGGCTCTTTTCTGATATTAGGGAATTTGATATGGTCGAATGGGTTAATATTTTCTGGTGTCCTATTCTACGTTACATTTTGAAAGTTAGTAAGATGATGAGTAATTGGTTCAGTGTACATTTCATGCACGAGGATGACTGTCAAAAAATCCTTGGTCACACTTGGGTGAGAGGCCGAAGTTTTATGCAACTCTTGCCATGGTTTCTTGGTTTCAATCTAGTTATTGAGGCTCCCAAAAGTAAGCTAGTGTGGATAAAACTGATGGGTTAACCGCTTGAATTCTGGACTCTCAAAACACTTTGATCGTATGAAGCACGTTGATCCCCGAATTCTCGGTACAAATGATAAATTTATCGCTTTGATACTTGTGGAAGTCTGTTTCACGGGTGGGCTGCTGAGTGATGTTGATCTGATCTAGGGGTAGCAGAAGCACAAACAGAGGGTGGATTACTGGGGTGTGCCTTTCAGATGCTTAATTTGTCATCATACTAGGAATTTGCTAAGAAGATGTCCATTAAGGCACAAAAATATGGGGCGACGCGGGAAAAGCTTTCATGGCAGTCAAAAAGAAAAGGTGACTCTCGATTCCCATGGTACTGATCTTTCGGGTAATTCATTTCCACCCTCATCCGATAGTGACAGGGTTGATTTTTCTGATAGGCTAAATGATCGGAATCCCTCGTTACACTGTCATGTTGATTCTAATCATGTAGAGGTGTCTCGACCTGATGTCAATATCAATCCTCCATTGACTAAACCCTTCTCTTCGTTACAAGATGGGCCTTCTAATGTGAGATCTGTTGTCACTTGTCCTACTAATAATTATGTTGACCTGCCTACTATCCCGAGTTTAAATGGACCGTTGGCAGTCTCCCCCTCAATGCCCCCGTTAGAATGGGCTTTGCAGCACTCCTCCCATGATCCTGTACGTGAGGACTTCCTAGAATCCCCGAAAAACACTATTGAAAGCGACATTGAATCCTTATTAGGAAATATGAAGCTAGATTTAGCGGCATTAACTGTATTTGATAAAGCTCCACTGAACTCTCAACCTTCCATTTCTCCTGCATCAGCCTCTAACATTACTGTCAAAAAAAAAAATCCAAAACGGGGTCTAGACATTTTAGGGGTCGCCTAAAGACTAAATCTTTATTTCAAGGGGATCTGCATGATTTTAGGGAAGTTCCTACTTCTTCCATCGAATACTTTCGGGCCCTTAGAACAAGCAGCCCTGAATATGTGTCCAAATGAATTCCATCATATCCCTCAACATCAAGGGGATGGGCCACCCCTCAAAGCAATTGCGCCTTCGTGATATGTTTTCAGAGATTCAACCTTGTGTGGCTATATTTCAAGAAACCCTTTATGCTTGTTCACATGCCATCAATACACTTTTAAGCGTTAGGCCGGGTTGGCATGTCGCTGGAGTGGATTCTATTGGTAGGGCTGGAGGCATGCTGGCAATATGGAATCCCTTGCTGGTAAAATTCAAGGCTTACAAACTTTTTGGAGGAATATTGTTATATGGTTCTTTTAGAGGTTTTTCTGAACATATTTATCTTATCAATCTATATGTGCCATATTATAATCATGCTTGTTTTTGGGACCACATGAAATCTTCTAGGATATTAAATATAGTTAATATTATTGTAATCGGTGATTTTAACTCCACACTGAATGCCAATGAATCATGGGGTCCGAAATCATGTATGGATCCGCTTGCTGATAAAATAGGGCAGATTTTCAATGATTATGGTATGAAGGATGTTCGTCCTTCCCCACTTGTTCCAACTTGGAAAAATAGATGCCAGGATAATGAGTTCAATGGAAATCATTTAGACCGGGTAATGATTAAGGCATCTCTTCTACACCTCCTAGGTAATATGAGGTCCCAGGTGATAACCTCAACATTATCGGATCATATGACTGTGGTTCTTTCTTGGCGCAGAGAGCCGAAAAGGGCTAGGCTGTCCTTTAAGTTCACTCAACTCTAGCTGGATGATCCTCAGTTTAACAATATTGTTGTTGAATTCTAGAGAAAGGATGATTTAAATGGAGGATTATTGGGATGGAATAAGTTTGCAGATAAGCTCAGGTGGTTAAAATCATTGTGAAGTCATGGGAAAGGAAGAAAAGGGAGGCTTTGAGGAGTGAGTTGAAAGATATTGAGGTAAAAGTGGCATAGATCTATAATGATATGAAGCTGGTCTCCCCGGATTCAAATGTCTATAACATTCTTTATGGTATTGAGAAACACAAATAGGAAATCCTAAAGTTTCAAGAGACGGCGTGGAAGCTCAAAATTAGAATTCAGTGGCTAAAGGAGGGGGACTTAAATACTAGATTCTTTCATCAATGTGCAAATGGTTGAAAGAACAAAAACTCAATTTGGCATATAGAATCAAGAAATGGATCCAAGAATTATAAAAATGAAGAGATACATCATGAGGCCTATAAATACTTTTCGGAATTCTATAAGGTGGATAAGGAGATTGACCACCAATGCCAAACTTGGGTCCTTGACCATATGACTCTCATGTTTGATCCAACCACAAATGATATTCTGGGGAAAGAAGTCTCCAAAGGTGAGATCGAAGATGTATTAAAATATTTTGCCCACGATAAAATCTCGAGCCGAATGGCTGGCTAGCAAAATTTTTTATACATTTTTATGAATTGGTGGCGGATGAGTTGCATTCGGTCATTGAATAGGTTTGTAATTTGGGCTTTGTCCCTGGGGATATGAATTCCACATTCCTATCCCTTATTCCTAAATCATCTGCTCCAAAATCCTTCGCAGATTTCAGGCCAATTGCATTATGCAATGTGGTTTACAAGATTTCATCCAAAATTATTGCAAATAGGATCTGTGGGGTTCTGTCATCCTTCATATCTGAAGAGAAATTTGGGTTCTTAAAGGGCATATCCATACACGATGCAGTGGCTATTGCGCAAGAAGCGATGCACTTGATTCATGTGAACAAAAGGGAGACGCTTATAATGAAGATTAATATTCATAAGGCATATGACACAGTTGACTGGTCTTTTATTAGGCTTATTCTCCTTAAGGTGGGATTATCAATGCCTAATATAAAATGGATTGTGGCTTGTATATCTTTAGTTAGATATGATGTCTTAATCAATGGTCTACCAACAAAATTCTTCATGGCTGAGAAAGGTCTTAGATAGGGATGTGCGTTGTCTCCTCTCATCTTCATCCTCATAATGGATGGTTTCATAAATTTAATGAAGATGGCCAAACATGCCGAGTATTTTGACGAGATATCTTTCTCTCCCTTTGTTTGCATTACTCACTCTTTGTTTGTCGATGATTTACTTGTTTTTGGCAGGCTTCTAAGGAACCATTGGTTCTATATTCATTATATATTCGTCCAGTTTGGAGCTGCCTCTGGTCTTTGCATCAACAAAGACAAATCTTTTTTAATATATGAGTCTGGTGATATGGATGAAATCAATTATATTGCAGAGTTTATGGGGGTTCAAAAGAAACATTTAATGGTGGACTTCACTTATTTGAGTTTTCGAATGAAACCATGTGCCTATAGGGTGCTGGACGGGAAATGATTGGCTGACAAATTTAAAAATAGGATTATGAAATGGACCAACAAGTGGCTTTCACTTGGGGGTGGATACATTTTGGTTCAAGCAGTGCTAAAACAGTTTGTGGTTTATTGGGCACATCTTTACTATCTTCCAGAACACACTGTTGAAAAAATTAATTCCATAATTTCGCAATTTATTTGGTCTGGCTCCCTAAAGGTTAAAAAAGTACATCTTTGCAGGATGGACTGTCTTACTATTCCGAAGAAGTTTGGAGGTTGGGGACTCTTAAACATCTGCATATTTACTAATGCTCTTATCATAAAGTCATTATGGCGAGCTTTAAAAGGCAATGGGGTATGGTCTCATATCATTGGCTGTAAATACATCATGGGAGATCTGATTCTTTCAATATATCGTGGCTATATTCTCCATGCAAAGTCGACATCTCAAATCTAGAGGAGTTTCAATAAAATCGTGCCCTTCTTGGCTTTGCGGTTAGTTTGGCACTTTGGAAATGACCAAAAAAATAATTTGGGAGTTGACACGTTTTTGGGAATTTATGTTGGTTCTTACATTGAGCCACAGCTAATACATAGACTGGATCATCGTGGGATTTTTTCCTTATCTCAAATGATTATGTGTTGGAACCTTAGAACAACGATCTGGAAAACGGCGGATCAGTTCGTCCTGCATGGTATGAATGCAAATGCTTGGCAAAAATTTGTGCATGTGCTACAGGCTCTGGGCATGAGCTACAGTGGGGACAGGGATCAATTAATTTGGGATGGGAATATGTTGGGTGACGACCTATAATTAAAGGACATATATCTCAACATTATTCACGAGCAACTTTTTGACAGCTCTCCCTCTCCATTCTGTCATGCAGGGAGCTAAAATATCCCTTGCAAGATCCTATTGTTTGTTTGGTTGTTGTGGAAAAGTAAAATATTGACATGGGACCGTCTCAAAAAATGTGGTTTTCAGGGTCCTGGGAGGTGCCCTTTCTGTCTTTCTCATGAGGAATCTGCGTCACACATGTTATTTTTCTGCTCTTTCACTCTCAAAGTATGGTCTTTGTTTTCAAGTTTTCTTTTGCAACCTGCTTGGAGGCCTGTTGATTGCATTAATACCATTCGAGTATGGGGGCTACCAATGGTAAATTTAAAACGTTACCTTTTTTTTGTTCTGGGAGATATGGTGTGCGCGAAATCGTCTCATATTTGAGGGCATGCCCGCTAACATTTCTCTGATTCATGGTTCTATAATGACTTGGTTGGCTGGCCAACCTTCTCTCCAAGTGATCCCAGGGGACTTATCCTTGCACACCCAGCCTCATCCAATTACTATCTCGGCGATATATTTTGATGGGGCACAACAAGATGGAATTTGTGGTTGGGGGGCTTGGATTAATCTCATGGAGATGGAAAGTTTTCATGTTTGTTGGAATGGAGGGAGAGGTTCGAATAATAAGGCTGAGCTTATGGCCCTTTGGAGCAGGCTCATGGTTGCTTACAATCTAAATTTGCCCTCTGTTCACGTGTATGGAGATTCGAAAATCATTATCGAAGGCTTCTCTAGTGTATCTTGTCTGCGTATTCATGGTCTACAAGGGTGGATTGATCAAGTGAAATATCTTTTGTCCAAGTTTTAGGATTCCTCTATGCATCATATATATAGAGAGAATAATTCACGTGTTGATGCCTTGTCTAAGAAAGGCATTAATCTCCCTTTTGGCAATATTTAGATTTCTCATTATAAGGATCCGCAATTGATTAGGACTTTTGATTGTCCATTGCCTTAGTATTTCTTGGGATCTTTTGCAAGCGAGCCGGGTTCTTCCCTTTTTTCAGTTTTTGTTCTGTTATATTTGGCCTATTCCTTATTTCTGTCGATGCTCATTGCAGTTTCATTTAGATGGTTGATTTTGTTGTTTTGTTTACTTTTATATTAGGAAGAAAGCTTCCCCTTACATTTGATCCTTATTATGGCACGAGTTCTTGCATTGGGGACGATCTATTCTCTGATTGACCCTTTTGTTTTGGCATATGATATTATGATGTAGATAATGTCAATACCTTTCTATTTCTAATGCTTTATGCAGACAATGTATCTCTTTTATGATGATTCTATAATGTGCCTTCCTCCTATAGGAGGCATACACAAGATAGATGTATTATGTAATCATGTTTTCATGTGGTTATGATTTGGTTACCTGACTGATGTCAGTCAATTTGTAATGACTATGTACTGTTTACTAATATAAACAATGTTTTTTCTGTTCTGGAAAAAAATAAAGGTGAAAACCCAAAGAATGGCCAAAGCATATGAAGGTCCCTATATATCAAAGCGCCAGATGTTACTAGGCAAAGCACCAGACAAGGACCAGTTGTGAACACAATTTTGATTTAAAGATGTCCCAAAGTGCAGAAACCTGACCCTTCACTAGCATTTAATGCTCCCATACTAATGCTCATTTAATACTCTCGGACTAATGTTAGCATTAGTTTACATCTAGAAAAAAATGAATGACAAAAACCAAAATAACCTATACTTATGGATTCACTGCCTCTTGAGAGGTCAAAACTTACGGATTCACTGCCTCTTGAGAGATCAAAACCACGAAATCATTTAGACTATAGATTTAAGATTTTGATTTAAAGATGTCTAAAACCACGAAATCAGAAATTAGTTAGACAATAGATTTTGATTTAAAGATGTCCCAAAGTGTACAAACCTGAGCCTTTACTAGCATTTCATACTCTCATATTAATGCTAGCATTATGATTGTATAAATTACTTTTTGAAATGCATAAATAGATTCAGCACCTTCAAAAACTCCAAGACTAATACTAGCATTATGATTTTTTTGTTGTATAAATTACATTTTGAAATGCATAAATAGATTCAGCACCCTGAAAAACCCCAAAGACACTTGAATTCTACAAATTCAACGACTTAAAATGAAGTTTTTAAAAATATTGGATTTTGGTTAAAATTATCTATAAAAAAATGATGTTCCATCTATTATCTACACTAAGCGTACTAAAAATATTATATTTAAAATTCAAAATTTTATTGATTAATATATTATTTGATATAATTCTTTATTAAGATAATTAAGAAAAGAGTTTTTTAATTAAAAATAAATAAATTATTTGCCTTAAAATATTGATTAATTTAAAATAAATTTTAATATTAAATTTATTTTAAAAAATAAATAAAAATAATAATGATAATTAATATTTACTTATTAAAAATTATTTTTGATGATGATGATTAAAGTCTATTAAGACTAATATGGTTTACAAGACCTTAAGAAAGAAGTGATTAATTGAGATTATTTAAAATTTTCTTTTTGTGATAAATATGAAAGAAGAGAAGTATTATGGGGTCACTCTAGTTTTGTTGACTTAACAAGTCAAGGAGGTTGGTAGTGGGGCAAATGTTTTGAAAAGAAGAAGGGATGTCAGGTGTGACAATCCAAGAGAAAGTGATTTTCATCTTTGGAGGCATATTCTTTCATTGTTTTGGGAATAGATCAATGCTCGGTTTCACTTCAAAGCACATGTGAATTACTTCTAATATTTGCAATGTTCATTTTCTTCTTAACACTACTTAAGACAGAAAGTTAATTCTGGTTAGTGTGTGGTTGATTACCTCCTTATAATATCTTAATTTCATTTTCCCTTCTAACTCTTTATCACTCCACAATTTATCCTTAAATTTGGAAGTAATGGTGTTTTTAATATTATCCTTATTCCCCAATATGATCTTGTCCTTTATCCCCCAATGGTTGAGTCAAGGCTTGGCATCCTCAGCTTGAGCCAAAGGTGGCTTTGACTAGAGTTAGAAGCAATTTTGGAGAGCCTCTTGGCTTCCATGTTGTACAACTTCTTCTTATACATCAGATACCTTAACATATAGGTGCTTTCAATGGAGGGGAAGCTAGCTTCAATCAAGAGAAAAATGTGCTTTCAATGGGGGAGAAGCTAGCTTCAATCAAGAGAATAAGGTATTGAGTATTACCTTTAATCTTGAGATTGTAGGTTATGAACTACTTTTAGATCATCTCAATCTTTCTCCAAGAATTGTCTCACACCTCATATCCATATAAAATAATAAGGATGACAAGGGTCTCCAAAATGAACTTTTTTGTACTCCAAACCCAAAGATCAATAGTCTTACAATTATTTTCAAGTTCATAGTAAGCTTTCCAGATTCTTATAATCTTTTTCTCAATGTTATAATTCTACTTAAAATAATAATAAGTGTCAATACCTAATTATAATTATTATTATTTAAAAAATAAATTTATTAAATATTATTTTGATTGTATTTATAGATATAAAATACCTAATTACAATAAAAAAACCACACAAATTACATAGTTGTTATTGAGTTTGGCCCAAAGTTCACTGAAAGAAAATAAAATAAAAATTAATTAAACTTATAAGAAAAATTATTAATTAATATATCATTTGATATTTTTTTAATAAAATAATTAACCAAAAAAAAATAATTTAAATATAAATAAATAAATTATTTTTCTTGTATTTAAGTATTGAGGGGTTTTAGCAATGCATTATATTAAATGTCATTTTTTTTTATTTAATTGTGTTAAGCAAATCGTAAATTAGTTAATTAAGATTACCTCTCATGAAAATGGTCATAAATGAATAACTAATCAATTACAATCATCTCTCATGAAAATAGAAAATTGATTAATTTAGAATAAATTTTATATTAAAAATATTAATTTATTTTTAAAAAATTAAAAATTAATAATAATTAATATTTACTTATTAAAAAATACTATAATTATTATTATAATTTTTGTGAAGAATTATTTTGATTGCATTTATGGATATAAAATACTTAATTACAATAAAACTGAAAAGTTTATATAAATACTTTTGAGAGATGGTCCCGAAACATCTTTTGGCCCAAAGTTCACCAAAAGAAAATTAAAAAATATTTTTAACTTGAAAAAAACCTAAAACCTATTTTCTTTTGTATGAGAACACACTCTGGCATAGCCTTTGATAAGGAACTTAATGAGACTGAGGTTGTACAGGCAGAGGTTATACCGGAACCACTCTTTCAGCCATTGTTCGCATAAACAACAAACCTCAGGCACTGATCGCTCAGTCAGAAATTGATTACTCTCAATTGTGTGCTCTCCGGCTCTCAACAACAAACATCAAACAACAGTGACGGAGTGAAAAGGAGGCGTTTATGGAGGATTGGGAGTCGGTTTGGCAGGAACTGGAGACTTTTTTGGTGCCAAGTTGTGTCAAGTCAGTTGTTGAAATATTGACAACTATAATCAATTTTTTTTTAAATTTAAATTTTTCAAAATTATATATAAATTTTATTGGTGTACATGCACCTAGATTAATTTTAATTTAACTCTACAGATTGCACCCAATGTGCACTTGTTTGTTTTTAGCTAGTTAACTCGAGTGCTTACATGTTATGAGCACTTGGCTTAGTTAGTTAACTCTAGTGCTTACATGTGGTGCATGTGCACATTGACAAATCATAAAGCACACTTAACTTTAGTTAGCTTTAACTATCCATAGTTATTGCATGTACAACTAAGCTTAACGTAATTGTTTTAATATTGATTCTCAACCTAATATTGATGAATCAATTTCATTCTCAATTCTAATTGTTTTTCTTTTTCAACTTGGCAAGTTTGTGCAATTATTCTTCAACTAGATCCATATTTATGCTCTAATAATTTTACAAATTTCCATTATTTTTGAAACCAAATTGTGGTCTAGTTGGACCATGGCTAAACATAATAAGTAATGGAGATTTAATATTCCTCCCCCTTTTCCCGGAAAACCACAATGTCTCTCCAACCATTCAAAATGTGTGAACCTTATCCTAAACTAGCGATCATTATTTCTCATGCTATAACCTCATTAATGTTGTTGGGTAGTATATGCCACCCTTAGATTTAAATTTCAATCTAACGGTGAGCATATACTTCCCAATAGCATTAATGAAGCTATAGCCTGGAAAATATGTATGATTTCTCATGCTACAATCTCATTAATACTGTTAGGTAGTATACGTTCACTATTAGATTTAAACAAATTTAAAGTAGTATATGCCTACCATTAAATTTAAACAAATTTAAATCTAACGGTGAATATATACTTCCCAATAGCATTAATAAAGTTATAGCCTGAAAAATATGTATCACTATCATAAATCACACTCTATAATTCCAAACAAACCTCTGATCTAAAAATCATCATTTGATTTAGCCAATTTATTTTTTTAAATATTATGAATCACAAAAATTTACATTAAAAAAATAATAATAAATCTTATAAAATTTTAAATTTTATTTTTAATATTACCCAAAATCTATTAAAAATACTTAAACCCTGTAATACTTGGAGAAACCAATTTTAAAAGGCATGATTAAAAACACTTTAATCCTAGTTAAATTTTTGAATAAAGGAATAGTATAAGTCGCTGAACCATATGGATCTCTTCCTTAACGCAACAAAGGGTTTCATGCAAAGTCTTCTCTAATCTTTTAGGGAGGCTTTTAGCCTTTCACATTATTCTATATGCTTTGGTTTTTTACATTGCAATTCGAATTCTTCATGGTTAGAAACTTTACATATTTTTATGTATTATAAAATTGTTAATATATGTTAAATTTAAAGTTTTTGTGATTTATGATGTAGATGATTGTCTTTTGGATTAATCATATAATTAAGATTTCGACGTTTCGAATCATCTAATGTGGTTCATCTTCAAGACAAGGTGGAGAATTCTTCGGAGTTAGAAACCTTTCATTTTTTTATGTATTATAAGATTGTCAATATATGTTAAATCTAAGACTTTTGGTGATCCATAATGTAGATGAATGTCTTTCGGATTAATCACATAATTAGGATTTGGACTTTTCAAACCATCTAATGTGGTTTATCCTCAAGACAAAGTGGGGAATTCTTCAGAGTTAGAAATATTACATTTTTTATGTATTATAAGATTTTTAATATATGTTAAATCTAAGACTTTTTTGATCCATAATGTAGATGAATGTCTTTCATATTATCACATAACTAGGATTTAGACGTTTAGAACCATTTAATGTGGCTAATACTCAAGACAAGGTCGGGAGACAAATGGATTTTGATAAATAAATAGTGGAAATGCATCATTACCTGGAAATAACCATTAAGAACTAGTCGTTAGGAAACAACTAGTGATTAGAACATTAGTTAAGAAGTAAAATAAAATAATTAATTAAATTAAAGATTTTATTAAAAATAAATAAACAAATAATTAAATTAAAAATTTATTAAAAAAGGGGTTAAGAAGTTTTATATAATCATAAAATATAATAAGGATTATGGAGGGTAATTTTTTTATAAAAATAAATAAAAATAAAAGAACTAGCCGTTAGTTAGTTAAGAATTAAAATTTTAATGATCAATTAATTAATAAGAAAATTTTTAAAAATTAGTTTTTTAAAAAATGAGTTAATATATAAAAAAATATGGAAGGGTAAAGAATTATAATTTAATAAATAAATAAAGATAAAATGAAGAGAATAAATAAAATAAAATAAAGTAAAAAAAACTAAATTAATTATTTAGATTAAATAAAATAATAATTAATTAATTAGAAAATTGAATATATATATATATATATATATATATATATATATATATATATATATTAAATAAAATAAAATAAAAGGAATAAATATAAAATAAACATAATTACCTAACAAATGGGGATAAATTAATAAGGGGTTAATATATAAAGAAATAAGGAGGGGTAAATTATTATAAAAAAGATAAAATGAGGAAAATAAATAAACCAACCTAGATCCATCTCAACTCTGGATCTATCAAGCGTCGAGATGGATCAAATCTCTAGAGGTGCAAACCTCTTTTTTGAATGCAAAACTTGAGAAAAGGTTTGCACCTCGAGATATTTGATCCCTCTCGTCCCTTGATAGATCTAAAGTTAAGATGGATCTAGGCTAGTTTCAGTCGTGTGCACCCAAGGAAAATCTATCGATTAATTTTATCAATAATATGTAAATACAGATAATATAAATATAATCATTTTATATATGCTAAATATGTCTGATATTTATTTGGTCATTTTAATTTTAAAATTTTTTTTAGTTGCCTCAGTTTTTTGAGATGATAAATATTGTTAATAACTTTAATGACGAAATAATTTTTTTGAATGCAAAGTGACAACGTAATAGTGTTGGTATAAAATGAAAATAATAAGAATGTAGTCAATTACATATAGTCTTCATTGTGATCAATCTCAAATTATTTTCTTTTACTATTCTTATTGTCACCCTTGTTAGTTTTGTCGTATTTTCATATTGATTATATGAAAAGGACAATTGAAATAATAAGTCATTTAAATATTTAGCTTGAACTATTGTACTAAACGTCATACATTGTCTCTCTTGCTCTTCAATATTAATAGGTTGATTTACTATAACACAAATATTAATGTACATTGTCAATAATTTTGTGTGCTTACACTGAAATCAATGGACAATCTTAATCCAATCACTTTAAAATTAATGTACCATCAATGTACACCAGTTACATCAAAACAAAAATCAACGTCTACACTGAAATCAATGCATCTAATGCAAGTAATCAAATAGGATTAGAAATCAACATCTACACTGAAATCAATGAATCTAGTGCAAGTAAGCAAATAAGATTAGAAACCAACATCTACAGTGATATCAATGCATCTAGTGCAAGCAATCAAATAGGATTAGAAATCACCATCTACACTGAAATCAACACATTTAGTGTAAACAATCAAATAGGATTAGAAAACATCTACATTGAAATCAATGCATCTCATGCAAGCAGTCAAATATAATTAGAAATCAACATATACACTGAAATTAATGCATCTAGTGCAAGCAATCAAATAGCATACGAAATCACCGTCTACATTGAAATCAATGCATTTAGTGCGAGCAATCATATAGGATTAGAAATCATCTGCATTGAAATCAATGCATCTAGTGCAAGAAATTACATATAATTAGAAATCAATATCTACACTAAAATCAATGCATCTAGTGTAAACAACCAAATGGATTATAAATCACCATTTACACTGAAATCAGTTCATCTAGAGCAAGAAATCTTCTTCTCTATCTCCCCCCTCGAACTACATATCTCCTTCCCTCCATCTCTCCACTCTCTCACATCCTCCCTCTTCCTTCCTCTCTCTCCATTTCTTTCACACACACACACACACATCTTCACCCTCCGACTATGTTACTATATACCTCCCTCTCTCCTTCTCTCCTCCCTTCTCTCCATACCTCCTTCTTTATCTCTTTATCTTACCCCAAAACATACACACACTCTCTCCATATCTCCCTTGTCACTTCATCTCTCTCCACTTCTCACTCTCTATGTATTCCTTATTCCCTCCCTCTCTCCCCCTCCAAATCCATCTCTCTATCCTTCCATATCTCTTTCTATCTCCCTCCCTCTCTCATCCTCTCTCTCTCTCTCTCTCTTTTTTCCCTCCAATTTTCTCTCTTCCCCCATAACTCTCTTCCTCTCTCTCATGTCCTCTCTATTGCCCTTCCTCTATCTCCATTTCTCTCCTACCTTCCTCTCTCTTTTCCTCTCTATCTATCTCTCTTTGCCATCCAATTCTCTCTCTCTCTCTGTCTTTCTCTTTCTCTCTCTTTGTGTGTGTGTATATATATATATATATATATATATATCCACTAAAATCAATGCATATAGTGCAAGAAAAATAGGATTAGAAATCACCATCCACACTTAAATCAATGCATCGAGTGCAAGAAATCATCTTCCCTCTCTCCCCCCTCCAACTCCATCTCTCTTTCCCTCCCTCTCTCCACTCTCTCACATCCTCTTTCTCTTCCTCTTCCTCTCTTTCTCTCTCTCATGTCCTCTCTATTGTCCTTCCTCTATCTCCATTTCTCTCCTACCTTCCTCTCTCTTTTCCTCTCTATCTATCTCTCTTTGCCATCCAATTCTCTCTCTCTCTCTGTCTTTCTCTTTCTCTCTCTTTGTGTTTATATATATATATATATATATATATATATATATATATATATATATCCACTAAAATCAATGCATATAGTGCAAGAAAAATAGGATTAGAAATCACCATCCACACTTAAATCAATGCATCAAGTGCAAGAAATCATCTTCCCTCTCTCCCCCCTCCAACTCCATCTCTCTTTCCCTCCCTCTCTCCACTCTCTCACATCCTCTTTCTCTTCCTTCCCCTCTATCCCTTTCTCTCCCACATCTATCTCTCTCTATCTCCCTCTCTTCACCCTCCAACTATGTTACTATATCCCTCCCTCTCTCCTTCTCCCCCCATTCCCTCCATCTCTCCTGATTTTTCTCTTTATCTCACCCCCAAACATACACATACTCTCTCTATCTCTCCCTTGTCACTCGCTCTCTCTATCCACTTCTCACTCTCTATGTATTTCTTCTTCCCTCCCTCTCTCACCCTCCAACTCCATCTCTATATCTGTCCCTCTATCCTCCTATCTCCCTCCCTCTCTCCTCCTCTCTCTCTTCCTTCCTCTCTTTCCCTACCTATCCTACCTCTCTCTCCTACCTCCCTCTCTCTTCCCCCATCTCTCTATCTCTCCCTCTCTCTCTTTTTCCTCCAATATAAAATGCAGGAGAAATAGAAAAATATGGTATTTGGCACACGGTACTTAGCTCATGGTATTAAAATGGTATTTTTCCCATAGGATTCACCTAAATAAAACTTTTTTTTTAATTTTCTTTAAATATAAAGAGGTTTTCAAAAATGATGTACTATAAGATTGTTAATATATTTTAGTATAATTTGTTTATTTTATTTTCAAATATATGTTTTTAAGTAAATCTTATAAGCACAATTTTAAAGGATATTACTTAAATAAAGTAAGAAAAAATATTGTTTAAAGTTAATTTAATAATATTATTATTATGAATTTCAAATGATATTTATGGAGATCAATTTCAGATGAGAGGAAAATAATCTCTCTCAACCACTAATGTCGTCCATTCATTTATTTAGGCTTCGGTGGTTGCTATCACTGGGAGTGAGATTGTGAAAAATAAAACGGAGAGAGGGTTGTTGCAGAATAGATATGTTTTCGGCTATTCTCTTTGTTGACCTTATACTAAAGGAAAATCCAAATGTGGAGGCTTTTCTAAGAGCATTATTTGGGCAACTTGTAATCTAAAAAATCTACAAAATAATTCAGAAATTTTAGCAAGATTATGAAAAATTCAGGTAGACATTTTTGAAAATTTGGGTTACTCATATCAAACTTCACGGGATTTTTAATGGTGTTGAATCCATTTCCACCATTAAAAAAACAATTGAAACACTCCAACTAACTGATTTTTTATTTTTTTTTACAGGATTCCAACATCCGAGCTATTTTTTTGCCTGGTTAAACAACTCCTTTTGGGAAATATGGCAGAGTAACTAATTGTCACCTAACTATTGGCATGAAAAACCAATTTCATGGCTTTGTATTTATAGATTTCTATCATTCATTATGTGTTGACAAGGAACACCAAGCATTGGATGGCCATGAAATAGAAGGACATAGTATGCATGTCAATTTTTCAAATCCATCTAATTAAGCTTAGTCATACAAGTTACGTTTTCGAAGCCAAGTGCCATAACTCATGGGTCTTTATGGGGAAGAAAACCAATATTTCCTATGCTATAGGCTCTCATTAATGCATCCCAAGAGGAGGATTCTGACATGTGGTTTAAGTGCTCATCAATGTGTATAATTTTCCCGACCACCATTTAGAAACCAATATTTCCTATGTTATAGGCCCATTAATGCATCCCACGAGGAAGACTCTAACATGTGGTTTAAGTGCCCATCCATGTGCATAATTTTTCTGTCCACCATTTAGCAACCAATGTTTCCTATGTTATAGGCCGATTAATGCATCCCATGAGAAGGACTCTGATAAGTGGTTTAAGTGCCCATCCATGTGCATAACTTTCCCAGCCACCATTTAGCAACCAATATTTCTTAGGAATAAGCTAACTCTGAGACAAACCGGAGGTGATTTGACAGCCTCTGGCAACTCCCCTCTGACGTGACCCCTCCAGCACGACCCCCACCCTAGCAGTTTTTCTCCCTCTGGTCACCCCATTGTCGGACCCACTACCATCCACCACCCTCCTCCCCTACCTAGCCACCCTCCCCTACCCATAAACCCCATCTCATCACCCCTACCTTAATTCTAAGAGGTTCAAATTTTGAATTCTCCCGAGTTCAAATTTTGAATTGAATCTGTGCCCAATTCCTATTTCCCCTGCCCAATCTGCTTTCTTATTGATTTGTTGCTGCTCTTTGATTCAACGATGTGAGTCGGAGAAAATGAATTACTAGAACAGTTTAGAAACTCTAGATATTTTGCAGCGAAAGGCCATGGTGATTTTTTGTGCTTAGGGTTTTTATTTGTTTTCATTGTACTCTTAGGCCAAGCAATGGGTGCCCCAAAAAAACCCATTGTAGTCACTCGAAGATAAGATATTCCTTACATTAAATGTGGAGTCTGTGAAAAAATTGTCAAATAACTCGACCGTGAAGTGACGAACAAACGCGATCAGATCGCCACCAAGTGGCTCTCAGAATACCAGATTATGGAAGTAGCATAAAATATTTGTAATCTAAAGAAGGAGGAGTGTTGGTGTACATGCACCTAGATTAGCTTTAGTTAACTTATTGCTTGCATGTGATGTGCACTTGCTTAGTTAAGTTAACTTACTGCTTGCATGTGGTGCATGTGCACATTAACATAACATAAAGCACACTTAGCTTCAGTTAGCTTTAACTATCCATAGTTATTGCATGTACAACTAAGATTAACTTAGTTGCTTTTATGTATTTACTCCAAAAATAATATTGAAGAATCAATTTCATTCTTTTCTCTATTCTTGCTCATTCCTTCCTTCTCTTGCAAGTTTGTTCATTGTTTTGCAAATCTAGATCTTTGTATCTCAAAATCTTACATGGTATCAGAGCCTGGACCTAGGTTCGATTCCCCCGAGCTGTGTTTGAGGGGTGCATTAATTCCCCGAGCTGCGTTTGATGGGGGTGTTGGAGTAATCACCGCACTTCTATGGAATCCATAATTTCCACCTTGGGGATCCTAGTTACCTTTTGAGGGAAAAACACCTTTTGAGGCTTGGACTGGCATGCAACCTAAAGTCAGTCATTTCCACATTTTTGGATCTCGAGCATGGGCCCGCATTCCTACAAAGAAGAGAAAGGCTTTGGAGCCTCAAATTAAAGCATGCATGTTTGTTGGATATTCTGATGAAGTCAAAGGGTACAGATTGCTTGATATCCACACTGAAGAGCTCTTTATTGAAAGGAGTGTAAATTTTGACGAAGATATTTTGCATGCACCAACAGATGAACTTGTTACCAATTTTCCATCACCACTCATTGATGAGTATGCAGATGCAACTTCAAATCAGAATTCTGATGAAGATGAGTCTTTTCCTGTGACGCCTGTTGAACCACCAATTGTTGAACATCGAGATCATACTTCTGCATGTAGTTCGGAAGATTCTCGACCTCCTTCAACATAAAAATGGTGCAGCATGAGTGATATACTTGATGATCCTACCTCTATCCCTCTGTTTGAGGAAGATCCGTAAGCACTCTTAGCTATGGAGCCATCCATTCCCATGCATGCTTATATGATGCATGAATCTGATCCACAAACTTATGCAGAAGCAAGTGGGCATCCTGAATGGGAAGCTGCAATGGATGAGGAATATAACTCTCTCATTGAGAACCAGACTTGGGATTTGGTTCTGTTACCTTCCAATCCTAAACTTGTGAGGTGCAAGTGGGTTTACCGGACCAAGAAAACATCAAATGGCCAAGTTAGTCAATATAAGGCACAATTGGTAGCAAAAGTTTTTCAGCAAGTACATGGTGTTGACTATAATGAGACTTTTGCTCCAGTGACAAAAATGGATTCCATTCGGCTAGCTCTCTCCATTACAGCAGCAATAGGATGGGAGATGCATCATATGGATGTGAAGAATTACTTTCTTCATGATGATCTCAAGGATTAAATCTACGTGGAGCAGCCACCGGGATACATGCACAATTCATCTATGGTATGCAAACTAAAGAAGTCTCTCTATGGCCTCAAGCAAGCACCTAGAGCATGGTATGCAAAGATGGATTCTTATCTGTTATCTCAAAATTTTGTATGTTGCAAATCTGATTCCAATGTTTATTTTTTGAAGAAAAATTACTCCTTGTTGATCATAGTACTCTACGTAGATGATATTTTGATAACAGGTGGTTCAACTTCTGTCATTACTAAGATTAAAACTACATTACATAAGTGGTTTTCTATGACAGACATGGTCTTGCTAAATTTCTTCCTTGGACTAGAGATCAATCAGAGTGATTCTAGGATTACCATTTCTCAACCAAAGTATGCTATAGATCTTTTGGCACGATTTCACATAAGTGACTGCAAGCCAACAACCACACCTTTCTTATTAGGGATAAAGCTTGAGAATGGAAAAGACACACCATTGGTTGATTGCACATTGTACCCTCAGCTTGTGGGAAATTTTCTTTATCTCACTCACTCCCGTCCTGGTCTCTCATATGCCATAGGAGCAGTTTCCAGATACATGCAGGAGCCACATGAGTTACACTGGAACGTTGTAAAGCGCAACCTTCGATATGTCCAGGGGACAATAACCTATGGGATTCAGTATGCATCCAATTGTTCTTTGAATCTCATTGGGTTCACAGATTCAGACTGGGTTGGCGACACCATTGATCACAAGTCCACCTCTGGTTATGTACTTAGTTTGGGATCTCACCCAATTTGTTGGTCAAGCAAGAAACAAGTTGCCATTGCTTTATCATCAGCAGAGGCCGGGTATAGAGGAGCAGTCAATGCCACTATTCAGGCAATTTAGCTATAAAATTTCCTATCTGAGCTTGGGATCAATGTCCATTGTCCAACTATCATCTGATGCGATAATCAAAGTACGCTAAATTTTTGCAGAGATCCAGTGCAGCGACAGCGGACCAAACACATTGAGATCCACATGCACTTCATTAGAGAACTCATTCATGATGGGATCATCGATCTTCAGTACTATCCTAGTTCCGAGCAGACTGCTGATATCTTCACCAAGAATTTCACTGAGCAGAAGTTTCGATTCCTAGGAGATCGTCTCGGGGTGAAGGACACGACTTCCTAGCAGTTGTCTTTTATCTACTTTTGCATTATATTTTGAGGGGGATTTTCTTCCCACTAGGTTTTCCCTCTTTCATCCTTTTTATGCATTATATATGAGTACCTAAAATGGTCATGTTGCTGGGACTCATTCATTTTGCATCACACTAACCTAAGTTATGCTTAAGGGGGGTGTTGGTGTACATGCACCTAGACTAGCTGTGTTGGTGTACATGCACCCAGATTAGCTTTAGTTAACTTACTGCTTGCATGTGATGTGCACTTGCTTAGTTAAGTTAACTTACTGCTTGCATGTGGTGCTTGTGCACATTAACATAACATAAAGCACACTTAGCTTCAGTTAGCTTTAACTATCCATAGTTATTGCATCTACAACTAATCTTAACTTAGTTGCTTTTATGTATTTATTCCAAAAATTATATTGAAGAATCAATTTCATTCTTTTCTCTATTCTTGCTCATTCCTTCCTTCTCTTGCAAGTTTGTTCATTTTTTTGCAAATCTAGATCTTTCTATCTCAAAATCTTACAAAGAGTGTGATTGGTTGCTTCATCTTGATATTGTGGAAGATGGGGACAAATTGAACCTCTAAACTTGTTGAAAAAGGGTCGAATATGCCCAAATTTGTTGTAAAGTGCACTATAATCGGTTTATTCGTTATTGGAAAGATATGACAGGGAACAACGAATAGACGAGGAGCTTCGTGATCTATATAAACTAACTTCGTGATCTATATAAATAAGTTGTGGGTCTTATACGGGGGTTCAGAATTGAAATAGAGAGAAAATCATGACACTATTGTTCATTTTTTCTTTTTAATCTGTTGAACCTAATGCAATTTCTGGAATTTCAATACCGAGTTAAGAAGTGCTTTCACTGATATCTCATTTTTCATTAGCAAGAAATTGCTCGTACCTTTTTTGGTTGACTCCTCAATGTAGAATAGATTGTAAATATTTTTATTATTAGTGTTGTTCTTTATCTTATTCAAAATCAATATTTCGTTTTCTTGTTCATACATAATTTCAGTTTAATATGATGATTATCAGCTAAACTTTTTTAATTTATAATCATCATGTGTGCTTGTTTTGTAAAAAAGAAAAAAAGAAAAATAAAAAATTGTAAATAAATTATGTGTTGTTGTAGATAATATATTTGTATCGATTAGTTTTTAGTATAAGTCTTCTCATCTTTGTTAATAATTATGTTTTCATAGTGATCCTTGTGTTTATCGTATTTGTCCTATGGATAGCAACAATAATCAAGTTTTTCTTATGCATACATTTATCCAACAATAATCAAGTTTTTATTATGCATACATGTGATGTATATTTCACTTATACATGGATGAAATTTTAGTTGACTTAAATCTACTAATTATTTTATTATTTTTTTGCTTGATACATATATTCTATTGGTGACATGTCCATCAATGTTGTATGTTGTAATAAACTCTTTTCAACTTATTTGACTGGACTCTAATAACTTAAGGGGGGATTTAACTGACCTTTTGTTAGATTTGTATACCATTTTTCATTCATATACATGTTAAGTCATTTTTTTTATGCATTTAACATGTTCATTGGATTAATGTAGGTATAATTAGACTTTTGGCTAATTGAAAAAGTTTTTTCTATTTGTAGTAATGGTTTTCATCATAATATTTCGATTAACCTTTAGTTCTTGAATGTATTATCCATCTTTGATATCTATGAACATATGTTTATGTTTGGCCTTATATATAAATCATTAAGATAAGTAGGAATAAATAGATGCATTCAAAATAGTCTTAAATTAAAACCATTTTCTCGTACCATATGATTGTAAATATTCCCTCGCTTTGAAACCAAGTCTCCATCCATTGGAGCACCATTTTTTGAAGGGTAAATTGATCCAAGAATACTAATCGGGATTGCAACATGAACAGATAAGAGTCTAATTGGGACTATGACTATGTAACTCCTCATGTATTGAGCCAAGAAATTTCTAGGCCTCAACAATACCTTATATACATTGCAATTGCATGCTTCATAACTTACGTGCTTGTTTCAAAGTTTATGTGCATACTCTCTTATGTGGTTTATTGTAGCCAAGGAAAACATTTAAGTTATGGTAGTCAAGCCTATTATCTATTTCTGGCTCCTATTCCAAATAATGTGAGATCTAGTTAGTGTCAAGAGTTTAGAGGGCCCAAGATTAATTCAAATTCTCTTACTTGATAATTAATTGTGAGCTTACTTCTATTACTTATGTTTTCTCTTCTTAACTTATTTATTCTTTCATCAAGTCAATTACCAAAATACAAGAGACACAAAGTTAAGCTCCTTGAGCCAGGGCAAAACCTCTCCCTCTTGGAGAGGAAAACCCATAAGGAATTATCCTTATAGATCTTCAAATGAAAAATACCATGACCAAGCCTCACACCCTTGACCTATGAATGCCTCCAAGACCTTGACATTGTTTCTTTGACTGCCTCCAACATTGATCCTTCATTCCTGCATCAACTTACACTGATGTGCACCAACCTTAGAGAAATCGGTCTCTAATTCAATCTTTCTTGATCTCGTCTTCGTTTATCAAAACATTCCTTCTTACTTGAAATATATTTCTCTTGTGTATTGCAGATAGGAAGGTAAATCACAACTTTACCTTCCTTCTATTCTTGAAATTTTGAGTGCACATCACCATGGGTAAGTTCTTACTTCACTGGATCTGCACTTTCCTTCATATAACCACAACTCCTTCACATTGAAAACTTTGTATTTATTCCAAACTTCAATGCACAACAATGTCTCAGAGACATTGTATCTTTCTCTGTTCTTGAGCCCACACTTATACCTTTTCTGGAGACAGCGCTTGAACACATCTATCTTTGTATTAGACCCATACTTAATCACAGAAGTATCCACCTTTATCTCTGTATTAGACCCTCATTCAAAGCATAGTTTATACTTCAGAAATATCTGCATTACTTACTATCCTTAACTCGCACTGTATCCATTCCTTAGATCCACATTGTTTCATGTCCTGTGATCCGTAAGTCCTTGCCTCAAATGACTGCAGAGATTTCTATATATATATAGGCATCATGTCAATGTTTTAGGCCGACCATACTGCCAGTTAGTAAGCTAACTTCCTCATTGTGTATTAGGTTGACATGTAGTTCATTTATTGCAATGTTTAATGAGGGTGGACATGAGCCATAATCAATATGAAAACCGATCCTAGTTACAGTTTTCAACACTCCCTCTTAACTAGGGAGGTATTCATACATGTACATGGTCACTTTCAAACTGAAGAATCTCATAAGAAGATTCAGATTGGTAATCGCATATGTATAACATCATAACAACCAATATTGTCCTAGTGCAAGGCTTTGACTAACAAACCCATCTCTCAACGATTCAATGGGCTACAATGCTGGTGAGAAACATGAATTATAGAAACCATAGTCATTGTCTCTCCAAGGTACATACTCCACCTAGGTGTTTCCAAAGTATGACCTTCTTGGAATATTCTTCTCTTGGGTAGTTAGCCCTCAAATAAATCAGTCCCCGACTACTCTTATCTTGAATTCCCTATCACATTATCAAAGAGTATCGAATGCCAGATGATTACCCAATCCTCCATTCTGTCTTCCCAAGTGAAGACTAAAATGATGTGTCTATCTCTCCCTCTCAGCTAGGGAGGATATATTCCACAAGGGAATGTACTCATTCCTATATGAGGAATGTACCTAAGCTCATTCTTAGGAATTACCAAGTTTCTTCCAAGAAACTTATCACCAAGCTCTAATCAGGGACTGCAGCAGCAATGGTGAGACACCCAGCTGCTTATGAAGAATTCCTCCCCTCGATGTCATGGATTTTGATATTGAGAAATCTTCAACCTTTGGCTTCATAGGGCACATATCATCCATCACTTTCATCCATGAGTCATGTCAGCTATCAAAAAGTGATTTATCTGTCTTCATTATCTGGTCCACCGTTTATGCCATGTTGCTTTCTTTCAAACCATCTCCAAGGATCTTGCATCCTTTCATATGATTGGCAGCCTGCCTAAATTCATCCAGATAAACATATACGTATGAATTTTTAAAACAAAAGTTAACTCAGTGATGACATTTCACCACGAAATCTTCCTTTAGGCATCGACATCGTCTATTCATATTGAAACATCTCCTAATGATATTTTTTGTCAAGGGTCTTCTTCTTTATCAGACTTCTATAAGAGTCTACATATCCTTCAGGAGATATTCTAATCACATCTTCTTGGCTTCCGGATGATAATTTCCTCTTGACATGGTTTCACTTCATGATATCTTCCCTTTTGCACATCTTCATTCCCAGGAACTTCCAATTTCTAGTTCCTTGTTCATATACAACCACCTCATATTCCATACAAGGATTTATTATGTTGATTTCATCTATCAGTGCACCGTGAGAGGTCCACTTCCATAGATCATAATTCTAAATATAAAAGTCCATTACCTGCAACCATATGACATGACTTCACAACATCAAGTGTCAACATATAAATACATATATACCTCATACCTTTTTCCTTTGAGTCATCCTGTAGCAATTTCACTTGAATGAAGAACTTCATTCCATTGACCTGCTTTGTCAAAATGTCATCACATCCTAATCCCATAATTTTGTAGCATAGAATTCTTAATGAAACCTTTTTGCTTTCTTTCTAATCATGGAATCCATAGATAATTCCATTAGAGAGTGTGAGCACTTATTTCCATGATGACCCTTGATCTTGATGATTTCCTTCCATCATTGTTATCAGTGAGGTTTTCCAAGAGTTTTTTCACCAAGAGCTCCTACCATGCTTCTATCATGATGCTATTAATGTACATTGCTTCCTATCATACTATTTTACAACCAACATAAATCACTTAAAGAAGAATATGATCTCAATCATAATAGAGATCGCTCACTTCCTCTTTCTTAGATGATCCCAATCATAATCGAGATCTATCACTTCCTATCATGGTCTTGAAAGAAACTGATGGAATTGTCTATTGACGCAACATAATAGTGTGGTTGTCTATTGACGCAACAAAATAGTGTGGATGGCAGATTTTTTTCAAGAATCTGGTAATTTTTTTTTTTAATCCAGTAATTGGAGTGTTTGAATTGCATTTTTTATGGTGGAAATAAATTCAGCACCCTCAAAAACCCTTAGAGCACTCAAAATACTGAAGTTTAAACAGAATTTTTCATAATCTTACGGGAATTTATGGATTATTATGTGGGTTTTTTAGACTAAGGCGAATCGGATTGCTCTCAATTGTGCGCTCTCATCAACAAACATCAAGCCACAGTGATGGAGTGAAAAGGAGGCCCCACGAACCAACATTTATGGAGGATTGGGAGTCGGTTTGGCCGGAACTCTAGATTTTTTTGGCTCTAATTTGTGTCAAGTTAACTGTGGTAATGTTGGAACTCCAAAAACAGTCCCTAGCTCCCATTGCAGCTCCTATTGAAAAGGAAATACTGCAGTTCCAAAGCTCCTAGGAGCGGGGAAACCATTAGAACGGTTTCCCACCTTTAGGGAGTTGGTCCCGTGTAACAGAAGATTATTTGATTCAATATTTTTTTTAATGGTAGAAATGGATTCAACACCATCAAGAAACTCTAAAACACCAAAAATCCTAAAATATTGATAACCAAATTTTCCTAAAATTTCTCCTATAAGTTTTTCAAATTCATACAAAATTTCCATGATTTTTAGAACCAAATTGTGGTCTAGTTGGACTATGGAAAAACATAATACCACCAACTTCTAGAAGACCAATTAATACTCCTCCCCTTTTCCTGAAAACCACAATTTTTTTTCAGCAATTAAAAACATGTGATCCTTATCCTAAATGGCAACTGTTATTTCACAGGCTATAGCTTCATTAATGAGGTTGGGCAGTATACAAATTTAAATCTAACAATGAGCATATTGTGCCCAATGGAATTGCCCAATAACATTAACGAGGCTATAGATTGGGAAATATAAACGAAGTTGTCTTTAGTCTGAATTTTTAGAGTTTTCAGTGCCGGAATCCGGGGAAAAAATTGAGGTGAAATCTTGATTTATGTTATTTAAACTATTTTTTTTACTGTATATGGATTGAGCACCCTAAAAAACCATTAAGGCACTTCAATTGTGCAAGATTACCCATCAAAATTCTGTTTTCAATGAATTCAGCACCATAAAGAACTGAAGTTTAACCAAAAAATTTCATAATCTTACGGGTATTTCTGGGTTATTATGTGGGTTTTTCAGACTTAGGCAAATCGGATTGCTCTCAATTGTGCACTCTCCCGCTCTCATCAACAAACATCAAAGCACAGTGATGGAGTGAAAAGGAGGCCCATGGAACCAACATTTATGGAGGATTGGGAGTCTGTTTGGCCAAAACTGTAGAATTTTTGGCACTAATTTGTGTCAATTTAGTTGTGGGAGTGTCGGAACTTCAAAAAACAGTCTTCAACACTCCTGGAACAGTCCCCAACTCCAGCTGCTGAACCAAACCATTGGAATGGGTTTCTTCCATTTTTCAGGAGCTAGTGTTGTGTAACAGAATATTATTTGCAATATTTTTTTAATGGTGAAAATGGATTCAGCACCATCAAGAACTTCTAAATATCCAAAATCCTGAAATATTGATAACCAAAGTTTCCTAAAATTTCCCCTAAAGATTTTTCAAAATCATACAAAATTTCCATTATTTTTGAAACCAAATTGTGGTTTGGTTGAACTATGGGAAAACATAATACGAATGGAGGTTTACTTAATCAGATACGCACTACCATGTACCACCAACTTCTGGACGACCAATTAATGCTTCTCCCCTTTTCCTGAAAACCGCAATGTTTTTTAAGCAATTCACGAGCTATACCCTCATTAATGAGGTTGGGCAGTATACAAATTTAAATCTAACAATGAGCATATTGTGCCCAATGGCATTGCCCAACAACATTAATGAGGCTATAGCTTGGGGAATATAAATGGAGTTGTCATTAGTGCGACTTTTTGGAGTTTTCAGTGCTGGAACTTGAGGAAAAAAATTGAGATGAAATCTTGATTTTTGTTATTTAAACTATTTTTTTAATTGTATATGGATTCAACACCCTAAAAAACCCTTAGGGCACTTCAATTGTGCAAGATTACCCATCAAACTTCTGTTTTCAATGAATTCAACACCCTAAAAAACTCTTAGGGCACTTAGATTGTGCAAGATAACCCATCAAACTTATGTTTTCAATAAATTCATGTTGAATTTTAAAGAAATAATACCGAAAAAAATCCACGTGAAAAGTCTTCAAAAAATCACACTAAAAACAACTCAAATATAAACCACACCCTATAATTCCAAGACAACTCGAATATAAACCACACTCTATGATTCCAAACAAAATGTAATTTAAATACCATTATTGTAATTTAAACAATTTATTTTTTAAATATTATGAATCTCACACATTTACATTAAAAAAATGATAATAAATCTGATAACATTTTAAAATTTTATTTTTAATATTACCCAAAATCATGATTAAAAATACTTGAACCCTATAATACTTGGAAGAAATCAATTTTAAAAGTCATGATTAAAAACACTTAAACCCTATAATACTTAGGGTTAAATTTTTGAATAAAGGAAAAGTATAAGTCGCTGAACAATATGGATCTCTTCCTTAACGCAACAAAGGGTTTCATGCTTTAGGTGTGCTTTTAGCCTTTCACATTATTCAATGCTTTGGTCTTTTACATTCGCATTCGAATTCTTCGTTAGGAACCTTTATCATTTTTTAATTTTATTATTATATTATAAGATTGTTAATATATATCATATTTAAGATTTTTGTGATTTATAATGTAGATAAATGTTTTTCGAATTAATCATATAATTACTAGTTAATGTGTTAGTAAAAATGCATCATTACTTTGAAATAGTCGTTAAGACTTGATGCTAAAAACTAATCATAAGAACATTAGTTAAGAACTAAAATAAATAATTAAATTAAAAATTTTATTAAAAATAAATAATTTTAATTAATTAATTAAATTAAATATTTTATTAAAAATTAAAAATTTTATTAAAAATAAATAATTTTAATTAATTAATTAAATTAAATATTTTATTAAAAAAAGAAGTTAAGAAGTTTTATATAATCATAAAATATAATAAGGATTATAAAAATAAAAGAACTAGCCGTTAGTTAAGAATTAAAATTTTAATGATCAACTAATTAATAAGAAAATTTCTAAAAATAGATTAATATATAAAAAATATGGAAGAGTAAAGAATTATAATTTAATAAATAAATAAAGATAAAATGTGGAAAATAAATAAATAAATAGAGTAAAGTAAGTAAATAAATAACATAAAGGGAAATGATATAAATTAATAAAAATATAAATTAATTAGAAAATATATATATATATATATATATATATATATATATATATATATATATTAAAGTTACCTAGCAAGAGTTGGGTCCAGCTCTTATTTAATTTCCAATCCTCATACTGGTTGAGATTCTTGGCATGTCGTTAAATTTCGATCGCCTCCCTTAATTTCCTATGGTGGAAGTGATCTACTTTGGCAATGAATTTGGAATCTTCAATATAAACATGGTAACAGGATCTTTCCACATGCTTAGCAAGAGCTGAGGTAAGGGACCGATTGTGCCTAATATTTTTAGCATGCTCCCAAATTCTCTACCTAATGGATCGATCTGTTTCTCCAATATAAGGAGTTCCACGTGAACAAGGAATCATATAAACCCCTTTCATGTCCTTAACAAACCTAAGAGAATTTCTAATAGTGCATAGAGGTTTGAAAGAAGTAGAGACATCATTTCTTCTAAGGACATGGGAAATTTTGTCCGTTGTCCCTTGGATAAATGGGAGATGGACCTTGGAGATGGGATACACCCAAGTAGATTTCCACCCAATCCTTTATAAGCCTTTTGAAAGACTTTAAGACCTTGAGATCTACTATAACCATTATTTTCAAAAACGTCACGAAGATGAGACTTCTCAGATTCCAAGAACATGTCGTTAGAGATTAGGCAGAGAATCTAGGAGCATGCTGCAGATATTAGGCACAATTGGTCTCGTACCTCGGCTCTTGCTGAGCATGTGGAAAGATCCTGTCACCATGTTTGTATTGAAGATTCCAAAGTTGTTGCGAAAGTAGATCACTTCCACCATGGGAAATTAAGGGAGGTGATTGAAATTGAACAACATGCCAAGAATATCAACCGGGATGAGGGTTGGAAATTAAGTAAGAGCTGGATCCCTGCTCTTGCTAGATAATTTTATTATTATTATTAATTTATTTATTTAATTTCTCTTTATTATTTATTTACTTACTTTACTCTATTTATTTATTTATTTTACTCATTTTATCTTTATTATAATAATTTACCCCTCTCTATTTCTTTATATATTAACCCCTTTTTAATTTATCCCCTTCTACCAAGTAATTCTATTTATTTTATATTTATTTATATATTTATTCCTTTCATTTTATTCTATGTATATTCAATTTTCTAACTAATTAATTAATTTATTTATTATTATATTTATTTAATCTAATCTAAGTAATTAATTAATTTAGTCTTTTTACTTTACTTTATTCTATTTATTCTCGTCATTTTATCTTTATTTATTTATTAAATTATAATTCTTTACCCCTCCATATTTCTTTAGATATTAACCTTTTTTTTTAATTTCTTATTAATTAATTTATCATTAAAATTTTAATTATTAAATAACTAATCATTAATTCTTTTATTTTTATAAAAAAATTTACCCTCCCTAATCCTTGTTATATTTTATGATTATATAAAACTTCTTAACCCTATTTTTTAATAAAATATTTAATTTAATTTATTAATTATTTATTTATTTTTAATAATATTTTTAATTTAATTATTTAATTAATTATTTATTTTTAATAAAATATTTAATTAATTATTTTATTGTAGTTCTTAACTAATGTTCTAACGGCTAGTTTTTAACAGCTAGTCTTAACGGGTAGTTCTTAATAGCTAGTCACATTACGTGGTTCAAACCTTTGACCAAATCTTAATTATGTGATTAATCCGAAAAACATTCATCTACATTATTAATATATTTTAATATAATTTTAATTTGTTTATTTTGTTTTCAAATATATGTTTTTTAAGTAAATCTTTTAAACACAATTTTTAAAAATATTACTTAAATAAAGTAGAAAAATTATTATTAAAAAATAATTTAATAATATTGTTATTATGAATTTCAAATGATATTTGTGGAGATCAATTTGAGATGAGAGGAAAATATTCTCTCAACCACTTCAAGTAAATTTAATGTCGACCATTCATTTATTTAGGCTCCGGTGCCTGCTACCGCTCGGAGTGAGGTTGTGAAAAAAGAAAACGAAGAGAGTGTTGTTGCAGAAGACATATGTTTTCGGCTATTCTCTTTGTTGACCTTATACTAAGGTAAAATCTAAATGTGGAGGCTTGTTTAAGAGTATTATTTGGGCAATTGTAATTTAAAAATCTACAAAATAATTTAGAAATTTTGTCAAGATTATGAAAAATTTAGTAGAAATTTTTGAAAAATTGGGTTACCTATATCAAATTTCAGAGGGTTTTTAATGGTGCTGAATCTATTTCCACCATATTAAAAAAAAAAAAAATTGAAACACTCCAACTAATTGATTTTTGAATTGTTTTTACCCAATTCCAACAAAAATCTGCCATCCAAGCTATTTTGTTGCGTGGTTAGACAACTCCTTTAGGTAATATGGCAGAGTAACAGATTGTCATCTAATTATTGACATAAAAAACCAATTTCGTGGATTTGTATTTATAGATTTCTATCATTATTTATGTGTTGACATGGCACACCAAGAATTGGATGGCCATGAACTAGAAAGACATAGTATACATGTCAATTTTTCAAATCCATCTAATTGAGCTCAGCCATACAAGTTACATTTTGGAAGCCAAGTGCCATAACTCATGGAGGCTTTATGGGGAAGGCAACCAATATTTCCTATGCTATAAGCGTATTAATGCATCCCAAGGGGAGGATTCTGACATGTGGTTTAAGTGCCCATCAATGTGCATAATTTTCCAGACCACTATTTAGCAACCAATATTTCTTATGTTATAGGTCCATTAATGCATCCCAAGGGGGAGACTCTAACATGTGGTTTAAGTGCCCGGTGTGCATAATTTTCTTGTACACTATTTGGCAACCAATATTTTCTATGTTATAGGCCCATTAATGCATCTCAAGAAAATGACTCTAACAAGTGGTTTAAGTGTCCATCTCATAACTTTCCCAGCCACCATTAACAACCAATATTTCGTAGAAAGAAGCTAACTCTAAAACAAACCAGAGGTGATTTGACAGCCTCCAACAACTCCCCTCCGGCGTGACCCCCTTGACAGCCTCCAACGACTCCCCTCCAGCGTGACCCCCTCCAACGCGACCCTCTCTCTGGCAGTTTTTCTCCACCACCATCCGCCACCTTATTCCTCCGCCACCCTCCTTCTCCTACCCATAAACCCCATCTCAACGCGACCCTCTCTCTGGCAGTTTTTCTCCACCACCATCCGCCACCTTATTCCTCTGCCACCCTCCTCCTCCTACCCATAAACCCCATCTCAACGCGACCCTCTCTCTGGCAGTTTTTCTCCACCACCATCCGCCACCTTATTCCTCCGCCACCCTCCTTCTCCTACCCATAAACCCCATCTCATCACCCCTGCATTAATTCTGCCAGGTTCAAATTTTGAATTCTGTTGGGTTCAAATTTTGAATTGAATCTGCGCCCAATTCCTATTTCTACTGTCCAATCTGCTTTCTTATCGACTTGTTGTTGCTCTTTGATTCAATGATGTGATTCGGAGAAGACGGCTTACCCGAACAGTTTAGAAACTCTAGAGATTTTTCAGCGCAAGGCCATGGCGTTTTTCGTAACTTAGGGTTTTTATTTGTTTTCGTTGTACTCTTAGGCCAAGCAATGGTTGCCCCGAAAAAACGCACTGTAGTCGCTCGAAGAGAAGACATTCCTTACATTAAATGTGGAGTCTGCAAACAAATTGTCAAATAACTGGACCGTGAAGTGATGAACAAAAAACAATCAAATAGCCACCAAGTTGCTCTCAGAATACAAGATTATAGAGGTAGCAGAAAATATTTGTTATCTGAAGAAGGAGGAGGGTGATTAGCTGCTTCATCTTGATATTGTGGAAGATGGGGACAAATTGAAGCTCTAAACTTGTTGAAAAAGGGTCGAATATGCCCAAATTTTTTGTAAAGTGCACTATAATCAGTTTATTTGTTATTGGAAAGATATGACAGGGAACAACGACTAGACGAGGAGCTTCGTGATCTATATAAACTAAGTTGTGGTTCTTATACGGGATTTCAGAATTGAAATAGAGAGAAAATCATGACACTATTGCTTTTTTTTTTCTTTTTAATCTGTTGAACCTAATGCAATTTCTAGAATTTCAATACCGAGTTAAGAAGTGCTTTCATTGTTATCTTATTTTTCATTAGCAAGAAATTGCTCGTACCTTTTTTTGTTGACTCTTTAATGTATAATAAATTGTCAATACTTTTATTATTAGTGTTGTTATTTATCTTATTCAAAATCGATATTTCATTTCTTGTTCATACATAATTTCAGTTTAATATGATGATTATCAACTAAACTTATTTAATTTATAATCATCATGTGTGCTTGTTTTGTAAAAAAAAAATATTGTAAATAAATTATGTTTTGTTGTAGAGAATATATTTTTATCAATTAGTTTTTAGTTTAAGTCGTCTCATCTTTGTTAACAATTATGTTGTCATAGTGATCCTTGTGTTTATCACATTTGTCTTATGGATAGTGACAATAATCAAGTTTTGCTTATGCATAACTGTAATTTATATTTTATTTATACATAGATGAAATTTTAGTTGACTTAAATTTACTAATTATTTTATTTATTTTTATGTTCATACATGTTGGGTATGTGTTATATTGTTTCCACGATTAGTCGCACACACGGGTGTTCACAGGGGGGCGGAATCGCCCATGGTCTTGTGCATGGGTTTGCACATGGTTTTGAGGCATGATGGTTTACGGCCCCTAGTATTTTGTAGATCCGGTCAAGGGAGCTTCAGTTTTGTTCTAATCCAAGGTTATTGGATTGGAGTTTATGAATGCTTCAACATGTATATATGTGTTGTAACACTAAAATGAATATAATGAAAAATCAAGTTGGTAGTCCTGATTTGGGATCTAGGGGAAAATCTCTGTATATATATGTTTTATGTTTTATTCTCTCGCAATTGTTTATTTTTTGTTTTTAAGATTCGTTTGCAGATAATTTCAATATAGAGCTAAAACCTACATTTGGTATCAAAGTTGTTTCGACTTCAAGGGGACGCCTTTGTTGCTGAGGGGTTTTTTGCTCGGGCCTATGGTAGACCCTGTTCACTGAGAGATCTACGGGATCGATTCTTGCGGTGAAAGAAGATGGCGAGTAGTGGAAAGATAGAGATCGAGAAATTTAATGGTTAGGGTTTTGAGTTGTGGAAGCTCAATATGGAGGATCTGCTGGTGGATAAAGATCAGTGGATCGCGGCAGATCCGGGTACTAAACCATCGACAATGTCAGATGAAGACTGGAAGAAGTTGGATCGGAAGGAAAATAGCACAATACAGTTGTGTGTCTCAGATTTAGTATTGTTGAATGTAGCTAGGGAAGCTACGACGAAGAATTTGTGGGACAAGCTAAGGACTTTGAACCAATCTAAGTCTCTGCTGAATAAATTGTTCCTACAGAAAAATCTTTATAACCTGAAGATGAAGGGTGGAGACTCGATGACAAAGAATCTCAACGCCTTCAATATTGTGGTAAGTCAGTTGTTATCCGTTGATATTAAAATCTCAAATGAAGATAATTGCATCAGTTTTTTGTGTTATCTACCAGATTCATGGGACAGTTTGGTTATTGCAATAGGTAGCAATACAACTACCTTGAATTTTGATGACATTGTCTCAGTCTTGCTGTCGGAGGAAATGAGACGGAGAAATATGGAGGGCTAGAATGGAGATGCCTTATCTGTATGAGGAAGGTCCGAGAACAAAAACAAGAATAAGGTTTCGAGTGGGAGATATAAATCTAGAGTTAGATCTAAATCTCCAGGAAAGTTTGTAAAGGTGTGTTGGAAATGCGGAAAGGAAGGGCACTACAAAAAGGATTGTAGATCTAAAGTTCCTGAGAAAGGAAAGGGATCTGATGATGCTCCTTATGCAGAGGCAAAAACCACTTTGGATGAAGGTGGGGATGTGTATTTGGCTTCTTCTTCAAATGCACATGTAGAACATGAAGCATGCTTGATTAACTCAAGTGCATCCTTTCACTTCACTCCCCATAGGGAGTGGTTCTACGAGTATGAGAAGTATGATGGTGGTGATGTATTCTTAGGGGATGATAGGAAGGCTAAAATCATCAGACGTGGAAAAGTCAAGCTGACGCTGCAAGGTGGAAGGATTAGAACACTTCCTGGTGTTTTACATATTCCTGGATTGGCTAGAAATCTGATCTCAGTAAGCAAGATGGATGATGCAGGTGTAAAAACAGTGTTCTAGAAAGATACCTGCAAGATGGTTCGGGGAGCACTGGTATTAATGCGAGGAGTTCAGATTGGAACTCTGTACAAGCTTCAGGGTAGCACTGTTATTGATGGGTGCAATAGTTATGTGGTTCCTGAAAGTGGAGTGGAAAGCCTAGCGGTATCTGGAGAAAATACCATGCTACGACATCAAAGGCTTGGACATATTGGAGAGAAGGGCCTTCAAATAATGCATGGAAATGGTATGGTAAAAGGTATGTCTAATTTCTCTTTGTATTTTGATTTATGCAAACATTGTGTATATGGGAAGCATAATCGGGCAAGTTTTTCTTCTAGTGCTAAGAGGGCAAACAAGATATTAGAGCTTGTGCATAATCATGTGTTTGGACCTATGTCTGTTCCATCACTAGGAAAATCTTTGTACTGTGTCTCATTCATAGATGACTTCTCAAGGAATACATGGATATATTTCTTGAGGAAAAAATATGAAGTCTTTGAAAGATTTAAAGAATTTAAGGTTTTGGTGGAAAACCAGACAGAGAAGAAGATAAAGGTGTCAAGGACAAATAATGGTGGAGAGTTTTGCAAGAAGGAATCTGAATAATTCTATAAGAAGTGTGGTATAGCACGAAAAAAGATTAATCCATACACACCTCAACAAAACGGAGTTGCGGAAAGAATGAACAAAACGTTGATGGAAAAGGCAAGAAGCATGCTCAGTGGTACTGGGTTAGGATAGGAATTCTGGGCAGAAACAGTGGAGACTGCATGTGACATGGTTAACATATCACCTTCATCAACGTTGGAGGATAAGACTCCACATGAGGTATGGACTGGTAAGGAACCCTCTATTTCACATCTGAGGGTATTTGGATGTGATGCATATCTACATGTTCCAAAGGAGAAAAAGACCAAGTTGGATAATAAATCTGAAAGGTGCATCTTTATTGGGTATAAGGATGGTTTAAAAGGTTACAAGATTTGGAACCTAGAAACAAGAAAGGTTGTGTACAGCCAAGAGGTGGTGTTTAGAGAGGTGAAATATGTTGTTAAACATGAATTCCTACCAAAGGAACCTGAGAATATAGAATTTGAGCTAAATGAGGATGAATCAGACTCTACAACAAAAGAAGATTCAGAAGAGGAAGAGCCAAAAACTCCAGTTATGAGAAGATCAGTTTGGGAAAGAAGGCAACCAGAAAGGTATAGTCCATTTGATTTTCGTTCAAAATTTTCTTTAATTATAACTGATGATGATCCCAAAACTGTCAGGGAGGTAATAGATTTAGAGGATGGAAAACTCTAGAAGGAGGCCATGGTTAATGAAATGGCATTCTTGCACAAAAATGAGCCATGGGATCTGGTGGAGTTGCCGGATGGAAGGAAGCCCATCGGGAGCAAATGGGTGTTCAAGAAGAAGATGAATGTAGAAGGCAAGGTGGATAAATGCAAAGCTTGTTTGGTAGCAAAAGGTTATTCCCAGGTGTCGGGAATTGATTTTGGTGATATTTTTTATCCTGTCTCCAAGGTTACTTATATTAGATTACTTTTATCTGTTGTTGCTGCCTTTGATTTTGAGGTAGAACAGATGGATGTGTAGACAAAATTTCTTCACGGGGATTTGGAAGAAGAGATCTACATGAAGCAACCTAAAGGCTTTATGGTGAAGGGTAAGAAAGAATTGGTATGCGGGTTAAAAAAGTCTTTGTATGGGTTAAAACAATCACCAATGATGTGGTATCAGAAATTTGATACATATATACGGGGACTTGGCTTCACCAGAAGCGAAGAGGACCACTGTGTATATTTTAAATTAATTTGTGACCGTGTTATTTAATTGGTCTTATATGTGGATGATATGTTGTTGATTGGAAATGGCAAAGAAATTATCCAAGATTTGAAGACCCAATTGTTCTCCAAATTCGACATGAAGGATCTTGATGCTGCAAACTATATTTTGGGCATGGAAATTAAGAGAGATTGGGCAAAGAGGAAACTCTAGTTAAACCAAAGGAAGTTTGTCGAGACAATATTGGAGAGGTTCAATATGCAGGATAGTAAACCGAGGAAGGTTCCTATTCCTGTAGGTGTAAAGCTATCTGTTGAACAGTGTCCCAAGACACAAGAAGAAGAGGAGTATATGTCTCGTGTTCCATATACAAGTGCAGTGGGTAGCCTGATTTATGCAATGGTATGTACTAGACCAGACATTGCACATGCAGTGGGAGCATTGAGTAGGTTTATGTCAAAACTAGGGAAGGAGAATTGAACAACAGTGAAGCGGGTTTTCAGATATTTACATGGCACTAGTGATTATGATTTGTGCTACCAGGGAAGACCAGGATTAGGTAGAGTTTTGGACATCCATGGTTTTGTTGATGCAGACTAGGTTGGAGATCTATACCAAAGAATATCTACAAGTAGGTATGTGTTTAGCCTATTTGGAGGTGCAGTCAGTTGGATGAGTAAAATACAGTTTGTAGTGGTTCTTTCAACTACAAAGGCAGAATACATGGTAGCCACTCATGCAAGCAAGGAAGCAGTTTGGTTGCAGAGATTGTGTTCGAGTATGGGGTTGGTGCAACGAGCTATAAGGATATACTGTGATAGCCAAAGTGAAATTTTCTTAGCAAAGAACCATTCTTATCATTCAAAGACAAAGCACATTTATGTTCAATATCACTTTGTGAGAGATATGGTCGAGGATAAAAGGGTGTTGTTGGTAAAGGTGACTTTGAAGAATGTTGCATATGCATTGACGAATTCTGTGAGCACTCAGAAGTTCTCTTGGTGTAGAGAAACAATAGGGGTTGCAAAGATGGACTAATGACTAAGCTCTCTTGTGGCCCCCTATGGAAAGAAAACAAGTGGGAGAATGTTGGGTATGTGTTATATTCTTTCCATGATTAGTCGCACGCGCGGGGGGGTCACAAGGGGCAGAGCCACCCATGGTTTTGTGCATGAGTTTTCACATGGTTTTGGGGAATGATGGTTTTCAACCCTTGGTATTTTGTAGATCTGGTCAAGGGAACTACGATTATTTTCTAATCCAGGGTTAATGGAATGGGGTTTATGAATGCTTCGGCATGTATATATGTGTTGTAACACTAAAAGGAATATAATGAAAAATCAAGCTGGTAGTCCGGATTTGGGATCGAAGGGAAAAATCTTTGTGTATATATGTTTTATGTTTTATTCTTTCGTTATTGTTTATTTTATTTTTTAAAGATTCGTTTGCAGATAATTTCTGTATAGGGTTAAAACCTACAATACATATATGCTATTGGTGACATGTCCATCGATGTTGTATGTTGTAATAACTTTTTTCAACATATTTGACTGGACTCTAATAACTTATAGGGGGAATTTAACTGACCTTTTGTTAGATTTGTATACCATTTTTCATTCATATACATATTAAGTCATTTTTTTTATCCATTTAACATGTTCATTGGATTAATGTAGGTATAATTCGACTTTTGGCTAATTGAAAAAGTTTTTTCTATTTGTAGTAATGGTTTTCATCATAATATTTCGATTAACCCTTAGTTCTTGAATGTATTATCCACCTTTCATATCTATGAACATAAGTTTATGTTTGGCCTTGTATATAAATCACTAAGATAAGTAGGAATAAATAGATGCATTCAAAATAGTCTTAAATTAAAACCATTTTCTCATACAATCTGATTGTAAATATTCCCTCGCTTTGAAACCAAGTCTCCATCCATTGGAGCACCATTTTTTGAAGGGCAAATTGATCCAAGAATACTAGTCGAGATTGTGACATGAACAGATAAGAGTATAATTGGGACTATGACCATGTAATTCCTCATGTATTGAGCCAAGACATTCCTAGGCCTCAACAATACCTTATATACATTGCAATTGCATGCTTCATAGCATTAACTTACTTTCTTGTTTCAAAGTTTATGTGCATACACTCTTATGTGGTTTATTGTAGACAAGGAAAACATTAAGTTATGGTAGTCGGGCCTATTATCTGTTTGTGGCTCCTTTTCCAAACAATGTGAGATCTAGTTAGTGTTGAGAATTTAGAGGGGCGAAGATTAATTTAAATTATCTTACTTGATAATTACGTGTGAGATTACTTCTATTACTTATGTTTTCTCTTCTTAACTTATTTAGTCTTTCATCAAGTCAATTACCAAAATAAAAGAGACACAAAGTTAGGCTCCTCGAGCCAGGGCAAAACCTCTCCCTCTTGGAGAGGAAAACCCATAAGGAATTATTCTTATAGATATTCAAATGACAAGTACCATGACCAACACTCACACCCTTGACCTATGAATGCCTCTAAGACCTTGACACTGTTTCTTTGAGTACCTCCAACATTGATCCTTCATTTCTGCATCAACTTACACTGATGTACACCAACCTTAGAGAACCCGGTCTCTAATTCGATCTATTGAGATTCAACAAGATGATGATCCTAGTGAAAATTAAGCACCTTCACTAGGTGGGGACCGCAAGCTATTTTTAGGTGTATGTCTATTTTTAGAATGGTGAGCATATTCTAAAATTAGCAGGATGTTGATTCTAGATGGTTGAGAAAATTCTATCTTCAGATGAGTTTCTTTTTTTAGAACATGGGAAAAGTCTATTTATAGATCGCAAATCTAAAAATAGAATGCATGTCGATTATTATTAGCCCTTAATGATAATCAGACAATAAAAAAATAACTTATTCTCTTGGAGCATTGTATTTCAGTTAACTGATGTGGAAAATTAGTTAGTTGAAGGAATTACGCATTCCAAGGTTGGTTGGTGACTCATGCATGATGGACTTCATTATAACTGATTGTGGCAGAGTTGTAACAGAGTCAGAAGAGTAGTTATGGGAGTTTTTATTTAGTTTAACTCAGCGAAGTGAGTTAAACTCAGTTGTGCTAGTTGTAACTAAAGATATACTAGTGCAAGATGAGTGAATTAATTAGTTAATTAATTCACAAGCAGTGTCTTACTTGCAACTGAAGAAATACAACAGTTAACTACTTGCATGTCAGATCCAATGGAGACTTAGTGGAGAGATAGCTGAAAGGGTGTTTTTGACTATCAGTTGTGATTATAGTGATGCATTCAATGCATATACACACACATTGGAGTTTCCAATGAGGATTGCGCAGTCAAGGCAAGGCAAGATCGAATTCATTCAGGGATATTCTTCAGCAAGGATTGCGCAGTGGAGGCAGGTTGTTAGGAGGCAAGAAATTAGTGCATAGATATGCAAATTTCTGTATGACAGTGTGAGACGATTGTATATTGTACTGAGAGCTCTATGAGCTGAGCTTTGTATGAGATTGTTTCATGATTCCATGATATACATAATATATGATAGTTGGGGTTTTTAGCTTTAAGCTTTCCAGGTAAAACATCTTGTTATGTGCGCTTGATTTTTCTTCATGTGTTTTATAATTGGCGATTTAATTTCCTCAAAGAATCGAGAAGAAGGATTATGTATTTAACAGTGGATTTAATTGCTAGATCAGGGGAGTCCGGTAATATTATTGTATTAAATTTCTACATGGTATCAAAGCAATGTTAATCATTGGAGATTGCAATATTGAAGTGGTATTGAGTTTTGTGCTGGTGGACAATTCAAATTTGTTGCAAGAATTTCTTGGTGCGACAGTTGATTAAACATTGAAATAAATTTCAATGGGTTGCGGTTGGAGTATGCACTCGAGGTGAGCTCTAACTAGATAGCCTGGAAGGACAGGATGGATGTGGTGCTTGAAGATAATGGCCTAAAGGAATTCATCAATAGCGATGTTCCTAAGCCCACTTCGACAGATGTTGCATTACTTGACACCTGGAAAAATAAAGTAGTGAAGACAAGAAGAATTATGTTGGAAGGTGTGAAAGACCATATTGTGTCAAGCCTTTATGGGAAATCCACTCCATTTGCAATGTGGAAGGCTTTGACACATCTTTTCCAAAGTAGCAGCGACCATAGGAAGTTGGTGCTGAAAGGTAAACTTAGCAAAATCAAAATGGAGAAGGGCGACAACATTCCAAAGTATCTCACGAAGTTTGTCCAATGTAGGGATGAGCTGGGGAGTGTGGGAATTATAGTTGTTGATGATGACTTGGTGAGCTTGGCTCCCCTTGAACTTCCAAAGAATTGGCACAGTTATCAAGACTCTGTCAATGGGCAGGAGAAACTATCAGATTGGGAGCGAATTTGGTCAGATCTAGTGCAGGAGGATAAGGCGGAGTACCAGGGATGGATCTTCATCAAAACATGATAAGGAGGAGGATTGTGCTTTGGCTGCCAAAGTGAGGAAAAGGAAGGGGAAGAAATCCCATCCAAAATCTGAGGCTAAAGGCAAGAAACTGGATTTGTCCAAGGTGAAGTGTTTTCACTGTCACGAATATGGGCATCTTGCCACTAACTGCCCACAGAAAAATAAGAATAAGAAGGTTGCTAGAGCTGCAGCTAGTGAGGCCCTTGCCTCGGAATTTGAACTTGATTTCTCTTTGATTGCATGCTTGGTTTCAAGCACAATGGGATCGGTGTGGTATCTTGATAGTGGTGCTTCCTTCCACATGACACGAGATAAGGAGCTTTTCAGCGACTTGGAGGAGAAAGATCTCCAAATGCATATAGATATGGGTGACGATGGACGATACAGTGCGACCGACATTGGTACCATTACCTTTGAGAGGGAGTCAGGTAAACCATTTCTGTTGAAAGATGTTTTGCATGTTCCAGTTCTAAAGAAGAACTTGGTCTCAGTCGCAATGTTGGAGGACAGAGGTTATGAAGTTGTTTTCAGCGATGGAAAAGCTTTCCTGTGACATAAAACAATGGGTCAAACCAAGAGGATAGGGATTATAGTCAAGAATATCTACAAGCTAGAGGTAGATGGTTGCGCTACAATGGTGGGCAAAGAAGAAGAAGTGTTGAGCCAGGATGAGGGTGAATTATGGCACAGGAGATTGGGCCATCTTCACCATGGTGGCCTGAATAATTTGCAGCAGATTGCTACTGGACTTCCCAAGGGTACACTTGCACATATAGATCAGTGCAAGGGATGTACTATGGGTAAGTTTGTGAAGACCACCTTTCATGAAAAGGAGAACCATGCTTTGGTGATCCTGGAGAGAATTCATACAGACGTGTGTGGACCATTCTCGATTGCTTCAACAAAAAAACACAGGTATTATGTTACTTTTGTTGATGAATATTCTCGTAGATGCTGGATCTTCTTCATGTAGAAGAAGGATCAAACATTCTCAAATTTCTATGAGTTTAAAGCATTGGTGGAGAAAGAGTCGGCGAAGCAAGTGAAGGCTATGCGGAGTGATAATGGTGGTGAATATATCTCGAACGAATTAAAATATTTATGTAGCAAAGAAGGAATTCAGAGAGAACTCTTAGTGCCTCATAACCCACAACATAATGGGGTCGCAGAGAGGAAGAACAGAACGATCTATGCACGAGCTATGCTGCATGATCAGGGCCGACCAATGCACTTGTGGGCTGAAGCATGAAACACTGCGGTTTATGTGCAAAACCATTGTCCTCATAGAGTACTTGGCATGAGTACACCTGAAGAAGCTTTTACTGGTAAGAAACCAGATGTTTATGTTCATGTGACCAAGAACGCCAGGAAGAAGCTGGAGCCGACTGCAGAAATTGGGATATTTTTTGGGTACACTAAAACACCCCATAATTATTGTATGTATTTTCCAAATAGTCGGATGACTGTGGTGTGACGGGATATAAAATTCAATGAGGAGAAAGCCATGAAGTTTTCGCTTGAGAGGAAGCTACACTTGCATGCAGAGGAGGAATTGCTTGTTCCCAAAGATGAGCCTTAAGATGTGGATCAACCACAGGAGGAGGATCATGGAATGGAGGAGTCCACTCACGCAGAGCCAAACATTAGAACTAGCATAAGGCATACCACAGAAGCTGAGAGGCTGAAGCTTGATGCGACACATAATGTAGGAGCCCCTACTTCACAGCGCAGACAGAGACAGACTCCTGACCGATTCACTGGATACATGGCTCTCATTAGCAAATGTATCGTGATAGACCCATGTTCTTTTTAGGAAGCATCTTAGGAGCCCACATGGGTAGATACCATGGTGGATGAATATGACTCCATTGTTAGAAACAATGCTTGGGAAATTGTTCCAAGGCCGTTTGATAAATCAGTGGTAGGTTCAAGGTGGATCTACAAGGTAAAGTATGCTGTTGATGGGAGTTTTGAGAAGTATAAGGCAAGATTTGTCACCCGGGGCTTCTCACAGATCGAGGGGATTGATTATGAAGAAATCTTTGCATCTGTCGCATGGTATTCTTCTATAAGGACCATCTTTGATCACTCAGCGTACGTAGGTTGGTACATTCATCATATGGATGTGAAGACTGCATTCCTTAATGGGATCATTGAGGAAGAAGTGTACATTGATCAGCCTGAAGGATTTGAGATCTTCAATAGCGAGTCGCATGTGTGTAGACTCAAAAGAGCGTTGTATGGGTTGAAGCAAGCACCCCGTGCTTGGTACACTTGGATCGACAACTATTTCACTGGACTTGGCTTCACAAGAGTGAGGCGGATGCAAATCTATACTAAATTGTGGTGGAGGGTAATATTTTAATCATTGTTCTTTATTTTGATGATTTAATATTGTCTGGTGATGAGCAGTTGATACACTCATGCAAGGAGGACCTTGCAAAGGAGTTTGAGATGAAGGATATGGGTCTCCTTCATTATTTCCTTGGATTGGAAATGGCAGAAAGAAGGTGAATTGTTTGTGCCTCAAGGAAAGTATGCTCGGGAGATACTCAGTAAGTTTCACATGGAATACTGCAAAGCCATGGATACTCCTCTTCCAAGAAATTGGAGGAAAGAGGATGCTACATTGGCAGAGGTAGTGGATGCTACTGTCTCTCGACAGTTGGTTGGTTCACTCATGTATTTAATTAATACAAGACCAGACATATGCTATGTGGTGAACCAGCTTAGTCAAGCAATGGTTAAGCCTACCAAGCTCTTTTGGAAGGTGGGTTAGCATGTCCTAAGATATCTCAGGGGCACATCTAAGTATGGCTTATGGTACAGACAGACGGTTGAGGTGAAGTTGCATGGCTTCACGGATGCAAATTGGGCAGGCAGCCCAATGGATAGAAAGAGCACATCAAGAGTGGTTTACAGTATTGGATCTACAATTGTTTCTTGGTAGAGTAGGAAACAGAGATCTGTGGTGCTCAGTTCAGTGGAAGAAGAATACATGGCAGTAAGTCAAGCTGCATGTGAGGTCATCTCGATGAGGAAGATCCTAGTCGGCTTGTTCGGTTCTCATTTAGATCCTATAGTGATTCATTGTGATAATTAGAGTTGCATTAAACTCTTGATTCATCTTGTGTTTCATGATAGATCTAAGCATATAGATATCCGGTATCATCGTATCAAAGATTGTGTGCAGCGGAAGATCATGTTGCTTCAGTACATTCCTATAGAAGATCAGAATGCAGATATTCTAACGAAGGCACTCAATAGGAGCAAATTCGAATACCATAGAGACAGGATCGGGGTGAAGGATAATCCCTTTCTTGTTGAGATTGAGTGTTGAGATTCAACAAGATGATGATCCTAGTGAAACTTAAGCACCTTCACTAGGTGGGGCCCGCAAGTTATTTTTAGGTGTATGCTTATTTTTAGAATGGTGAGCATATTCTAAAATTAGAAGGATGTTGATTCTAGATGGTTGAGAAAATTCTATCTTCATATGAGTTTCTATTTTTAGAATATGGGTGACATCTATTTATAGATCTCAAATCTAAAAATAGAATGCATGTCGATTATTATTAGCCCTTAATGATAATCAGACAATAAATAATAATTTATTATCTTGGAGCACTGTATTTCAGTTAACTGATGTGGAAAACCAGTTAGTTGAAGGAATTACACATTCCAAGGTTGGTTGGTGACTCATGCATGATGGACTTCGTTATAACTTATTGTGGCAGAACTGTAACAGAGTTGGAAGAGTAGTTATGGGAGTTGTTATTTATTTTAACTCAATTAAGTGAGTTAAACTCAGTTGTGCTAGTTGTAACTAAAGATACACTAGTGAAAGATGAGTGAATTAATTAGTTAATTAATTCATAAGCAGTGTCTTGCAACTGAATAAATACAATAGTTGCATGTTAGATCCAGTGGAGACCCAGTGGAGAGATAGGTGAAAGGGTGTTTTTGACTATCAGTCGTGACTATAGTGATGCATTCAATGCATCTACACACACATTGGAGTTTCCAATGAGGATTGCGCAGTCAAGGCAAGGCAAGATCGAATTCATTTAGGGATCTTCTTCAGCAGGGATTGTGTAGTGGAGGCAAGCTGTTAGGAGGCAAGAAATTGGTGCATAGATACGAAAATTTTTGCATGACAGTGTGAGACGATTGTATATTGTACTGAGAGCTCTATGAGCTGAGCTTTGTATGATATTGTTTCATGATTCCATGATATACATAATATATGATAGTTGGGGTTTTTAGCTTTAATTTTTCTCGGTAAAACATCTTGTTATGTTTTCTTGATTTTTCTTCATGTGTTTTGCAATTGGCGATTTAATTTCCGCAAAGAATTGATTAGAAGGATTATGTATTTAACAGTGGATTTAATTATTAGATTAGGGGAGTTTGGTAATATACATGTTATTGTATTAAATTTCTACACGATCTTTCTTGATCTTGTGTTTGTTTATCAAAACATTCCTTCTTACTTGAAATATATTTCTCTTGTGTACTGAAGATAGGAAGGTAAATCACAGATTTACCTTCCTTCTATTCTTGAACTTTTGAGTTCACATCACCATGGGTAAGTTCTTACTTCACTGGATTTACGCTTTCCTTCATACTAACCACAGCTCCTTCACATTCAAAACTTTGTATTTATTCCAAACTTCAACACACAACAATGTCTCAGAGACATTGCATCTTTCTCTATTTCTGAGCCCGCACTTATACCTTTTCTGGAGACAACGCTTGAACGCATCTATCTCTGTATTAGACCCATACTTAATCACAAAAGTATCCACCTTTATCTCCGTATTAGACCCACATTCAAATCACAGTTTATACTTTAAAAATATCTACATTAATTTCTATCCTTAACTCGCACTATATCCATTCCTGAAATCTGGATTGTTTCATGTCTTGTGATCCATAAATCCTTGCCTCAAATGAACGCAGAGCTGACTGTTTATATAGGCATCATGTCAATGCTTTAGGCCGACCATACTGCCAGTTAGTAAGCCAACTTCATCATTATGTATTAGGCTGACATGTAGTTCATTTATTCCAACGTTTAATGAGCGTGGACATGAGCCATTCTTTATTTGTTTATGACAAGGTCTTGGAGCATTCTCTAGCTACTTCATATACATGACACTTGATTATATTTATGACCATAAGATAACCCTAATAGACATCAAGAAGAAGTCAATTGACCTATAATGAAATCTTTCTCATGAAACCCATGAAGCAAGTACAACAAAAATACATTTTATTATCTTGTCTTCTTCTTTACATAAATACATAATTACATAATCAATATGAAAACTGATCCTAGTTACACTTTTCAACACATCCTCTTAAATAGGGAGGTATTCATACAAGTACATGGTCACTTTCAAACTGAAGAATCTCATAAGAAGAATCAGATTGGTAATTGCATCTGTATAGCATCATATCAACCAACATTGTCCTAGTGCAAGGTTTTGACTAACAATCCCATCCCTCAACAAGACAATGGGCTACAATGCTGGTGAGACACATGACTTATAGACACCATAGTCATTGTCTCTCCAAGGTACATACTCCACCCAGTTGTTCCCAAAGTATGACCTCCCTGGACTATTCTTCTCTTGGGTAGCTAGCCCTCAAAGAATACCGGTCCCTGTCTACTCTTATCTTGCATTCCCTATCACATTCTCAAAGAGTTTCGAATGCCAGATGATTACCCAATCCTCCATTCTGTCTTCCCAAGTGAAGACTAAAATGATGTGTCTATCTCTCCCTCTCAGCTAGGGAGGATATATTCCACAAGGGAATGTACTCATTCCTATATGAGGAATGTACCTAAGCTCATTCTTAGGAATTACCCAGTTTCTTCCAAGTAAGAAACTTATCACTAGGCTCCCTCTCAACCAAGGACCTACAACAACAATGGTGAGACACCCAGCTGCTCATGAGGAATTCCTCCCCTCGATGCCATGGATTTCGATATTGAGGAATCTTCAACCTTTGGATTCATAGGGCACATATCATCAATCACTTTCATCCATGAGTCATTTCATCTATCAAAAATTGATTTATCTGTCTTCATTATCTGGACCACCTTTTATGCCATGTTGCTTTCTTTCGAACCATCTCCAAGGATCTTGCATCCTTCATATGATTGGCAGCCTTACATAAATTCATCTAGATAAACATATACATATGAATTTTTAAATCAAAAGTTAACTCAGTGATGATCTTTCACCAAGACATCTTCCTGTAGGCATCGACATCCTCTATTCAGATTGAAACATCTCCTAATGATATGTTTTGTCAAGGGTTTTCTTCTTTACCAAACTACTATCAGAGTCTACATATCCTCCACGATATATTCTAGTCACATCTTCTTGGCTTCCAGATGATAATTTCCTCTTTACATGGTTGCACTTCATGATATCTTTCCATCTACACATCTTCATTCCCAAAAGCTTCCAATTTCTAGTTCCTTGTTTATATACAACCACCTCATATTCCATATGAGGATTTATTATGTTGATTTCATTTGTCAGTGCACCGTGAGAGATCCTCCTCCATAGATCATAATTCTAAATATAGAAGTCCATTACCTGCAACCATATGACATGACTTCACATCATTCGATGTCAGCATATAAATACATATATACCTCATACCTTTTTCCTTTGATTCATCCTATAACAATTTCACTTGAATAAATAACTTCATTCCATTGACCTGCTTTATCAGAATGTCATCACATCCTAATCCCAAAATTCTGTAGCATAGAATTCTTTATGAAACCTATCTTCTTTCTTTCTAATCAGTGAATCCATAGAGAATTCCATTAGAGAGTGTGAGCACTTGTTTCCATAATGTCCCTTAATCTTGATGACTGCCTTCCATCATTGTTATCGATTAGGTTTTCCAAGAGTTGTTTCACCAAGAGCTCCTACCATGCTTCTATCATGATGCTATTAATGTACATTGCTTCCTATCATACTATTTTACAACGAACATAAATCACTTAAAGAAGAAGACGATCTCAATCATAATAGAGATCTCTCGCTTTCGAGGTCTCTTGCTTCCTCTTTCTTAGATTTCTTAACATCAGGTTCTACCCTTTCATTAGTAACATGGGATTTTTCCTTTTTCCTCTTATCCTTTCCAGATTTAGGACAATCTCTTTTATAATGCCCAAGCTCATTTCATCCAAAGCATCGTACTTTGTCCATATTTCTTCTTTTATTCTGAGGACCAAATTTTTTGAATCTTCCTTTCTTCCTGGATATGGGTGCAAAGGCTTGATTCCCTTCACTTGATCATGTATCAACTTTGGCTTTCAATCTTGTTTCCTCTATTTTACATAGAGACCATAAATCACAGAATGGTATTGCTTCTTTCTTCCCGTATAAACTTGAAGTGAAGTTTCACCATTCTTCCAGTAGAGCATTCAACACGACTGTAGTCATCTAAATATTAGACATTAGTTCTCCCAATTCCTGTAGCTGGTCTCTTGTTTCATAAATCCTCATAAAGTATGAAGTGATTCCTTCTTCTCTTGACAATTTCATTTTTTATAGTTCTTGTCTCAGAGAGATTGCTTCTCCTGTAGTACTCACAAAGAATAAATCCACTAGTTTCTTATATATTTCTTTTGCATACTTTAGTTTTGATATATAGGGAATAAGTGAGTCCTTAATGGATTCTATGAACATCCACATCCATGTTCATTGGGTTCTTTAGAGGACATTTGAGGGTTGTTTAAAGAAGATTTGCATTCAAAGAATCATAATGCAATATAAAATTTAGTTTCACATAAATCTTAATTTTGCCAATAGAATTTCAAATAGATCCTATTTTTGTTAATAAGGTGGAATTCCATCTAACAACACTAATTGCCATCAACCCTAAGACTAATATTTCAAATATGATCTAAACATGGCCTTGAAAGAAAGGTTAAGAGCAATGACCTCCCACCTTTTCTCAGCATCGACCTGTTGTGGGACCTAAAAGTTTCTCAAATGGGGGCATTGTGATCCAAAACGAATAAATAGGAACTAAGACTCATCTTTATGGCATACGAACTTCAGATTGGCTAAATGGGGATGACACAAAAAAATATGTTTCATAGTTTAAAAGCCAATAATCCATGTAATCAATAACATGTCCATTTCATAGGTTTTACCCTTCAATGTGAGGTTTTGCACCCCATAGGTTGACATTAATTATGTACCCTATGTAGCACAACAAGAAAATTTCCTTCCATATGCATGGCTCCTCCTTTCGACGTTCCCTTACACCTCTCAATGCAATTGCTAATTTATAATTAGTTTAATTTTCCTTTTGCAACAAAAACTTGAAACTTTCTTGAATGTTTTTTTATTTATAAACAATAAAATAATTTTCTTATTTAAAAATAAAAAATAAAATTACTCAATAAAAAATAGCCAAAAACAATGTGATCTTTTTCCTTCACCAAGTTAGAATTAATTTGCATTTTTTAAGCACTTTTAAAAAACATTCAAAATATAATATCACTTTAAAATAAATATAACTTTTCTTAATGTGATTTTTTTCCAGTCAACCAGTTAGAATTAAGTAGCATTTTTGTTTCTCAACATGTTGGAATTAAGTAGCATTTTTTTAAAGCTACATTTAAAGAAACATTCAAAATGTGAGATCACCTTAAAATAAATACAACTTTTCCTAAAATATCTACATGATTTTTATGGGAAGAAAAAAACACAAAAGAGATGTGACTTGCTTAACAAGTTGGAATTATGTAGCATATTTTTTTTTTTAAGTTTAAAAGCTACATTTGAAGTCATTTAAAGAAACTTTCAATATGTGAAATCAACTAAAAATATAGCGCTCATAAAATATCAAATGAACGTACGTTATCTAAAATAAAGATACAATGCACTTGTGATGTGAAATGTGTTTTGTTGCAATATCACGTTAAAGTATATTTTAGTGTTTCCCTTTTAGTTAGATAGTGATTATATTATTTTTTTTAATAGTGTATATATTATATATTTTGTTTATTGATTTATTATTAATATTATAGGTTAAGTTTAAATTGGATAACAAAATAAAAAATATAATATAATTTAAAATAGTATAATGGTTTGTTGATGATGAATTATATTAGTTGGTTTGAAATACCAATAAAAAAATGATGATGTGATTAATTTGAAAGAACGATTACATAAACTAGATTTATTAATTTATTGATTATAGTCAAGATACTCTTAGCATGTATAGCCAAAAAGAAGATTAAGAACATCTATTTAGATGGAGAATCAACCTAAATAGTGTCAAATATATCACCCTCCTCATCAGAGGTGGAGAACTCAAGGTCTATCAGCTTCTTAGCTAGGATTGATACCTTGCCAATAAACTTTCTTATATGCCTTTGCATTTCATCAATGCACAAGAGGATTTCCTATCGGGTTTTTGAACATTCTACTAAAACTTTTCCCATGATGGTTTTCAATTATCAGTAAATGTCCATAATCTGCATGTATCTTGTTTGTCTAGTCTTGGTATTCTTAATGTTTGGCACCCATCCTCTGACCTCTTCATCTACATCAACGTGAGTGATGAATCACGAATCATTTGTATCTTCTTGTTATGCATATGCAATTTCCTTACAAATATGAGGAGGGGTATATCACACATAGGCAATTGTTAACGTCGATGTTCAGTACTGGACCTGGGAGCAGGAGAAAGTAAGTTGTCTTCTTTGCATGCAATCTCCTAAATGGGCTAGACGAACCATGGTTGTCAAGGGACCAACCAAGTGAAAAATATAGGAATGGGTAAGAAAACTAAAGCGAAAAACCAAATAAAAGTATTCCTAAGAAACCAGGGAAAGAAACAGGGAACAATAAATTGAAAGAAAAGGATGAAAACAAAATTCCACCGCCTTGAAAGCACCAGAAAAGGCTTATGAGAGACCATCAATAGAAATAGATTAAAAAGGCCCTCTCTAATTTGGATTTGAAAGGAACAACTGAGCAAAAAATTGAAAGCAAATTGGAAATTTGGAGTGGGGATGAGAAGGGATAGCTTATGCCTAGAAAAATCCTAGAAAATAGAAAGCATGTTTTGTGAAACAAAGATAAGCCAACAAGAGAGGAAAGAAACAATTGAAGAGAAAAACTAGGTAAAAGACGGAAAATTTAACCAAAACCTGAGATAATAGCCATGGAACTTGGGCCTATAACTTGGTGTGCATGCATATGATAACCATATAGAGGATTTCTTTTATTTCCCAAATGAAGGAAATTGCCTCGACCTCTTTCTTCCAACCATTTTTCTTTGTTGTTCACATAATTAGTATGAACATATGTTCTCATAGAAGTGTTATCAACCGAAGAAATGAAACTCACTATGCAAAGTATGAAATTCCAGATGACAGAGAAGCTTTACATCTTAAAAAATTAGGCCAACTTTTTGCAGTTGACCCCAATTAACTAGAACCTAGGAGGATTTCTTACCAAAGTTCTCTAGAAATTCCTTAGTCTCCATGGTAAAACCCCGATAATTTCTACGAAAATACAAAAATAGTTTGGACAAATACATTAGCTACAAAATGATGATCCCAATATGAGTCAACCATTGCATTAAACCACAAAGCCATTATCAAAATTCAAAGGTGATACTCCTTGCATGCATGGGAAAAACTTGAATACCCACACCATCTAAATGAGAACATAGATCTATTTCATCCTCTTTCATTGCATCTTATGCAAGGGGATCTCGATGATTGCTTAGTGTCAATTGATGGTTAGCATACTCTAAAGAAATTGGTGATAGGGAAAATTTTAAGGATGGAATTTTATCTTAAATATTAGAAACGTTGGTGAATATTACTAATCCATAATATGCAAACTATAAAATGGTTGGTGATATTTTAGTAAAAATATTCAAACTTCTAATGATTTTATATAGTATCTATAACATTTTGGCGATTTTAAAGGTAAAATGTTTTTTCTTATAAAATTTGGGTGAATCATTTTTAGGAAAAAATGGGAATTGGCAAATATTGTTTTTGGAAAGAGAATGAAAAATTAGCCCATCTACGAATATTAGCCCCTAAAATTTTCCCTGATTGGTGAAATGTGGAGCATATAATAAAAGACCTTTGTGACTTTTATAAAGAAGAGATGACTATTTTTCACCTCTATTACCCTTTTTAAAAGGGACAATCGACATATGTCATGCTTGGAGAAACTTTCTACTATTGTGGTGTGTCACACTCTTATATGTTTTCTTTGGGTGAAATAATGTTGTTGTGTCACACCCTTAATTTTTTTTTTTTTTGGCATAAGATATGTTGCTTAAAAGAAAGTTTTTAGTTGCACTAAGTTGTATGAGAGAAAAATTTCAAGCTATGCTATGTTGCAAGAAGAAAATTTTTCATCTTGTGATATGTCACAATGAAAAACGAAAATCAAGGCTACCATACATCGCAATATAGAAAATTGTTGAGGTTATAATTCATTGCAAGATAGAAAATTCTTTAAGATTATGATACCTCACAGGATAAAAAAAAATTGACGTTGTGATACATTATAAAATAGAAAAATTTCTAAGTTGTGATGTATTACAATTTCAAAAAAATCATGAGGTTATGAATTTTGGACTTTCCTTTTCTTGAGAAGTGTATTGCATTGTATGCATGAAACTTGTATAAATGTATATTGTATCACAATGAAGATAATTTTAGTTGCAACTTTATGTGGATATAGGATTTTTTTCTTTAAACTGTGACATAGTGCAATCTAGAAAATTTTGAAAGTTATAATATACTGTATTACGAATTTGCTCAATGGCCAAAGGGGTTGGATCCAATGGTGAAAAGCGAGGAGTTTTTCACCATTGGTAAGGTTCAATTCTCGTGACGACCACTTACCCTAGAATCCATGAGGGAATATTGAGGTATTGGTCAAACACGTGGATGCATCCAAAGAGATTATATTAATGGTCTCATGACCCATGCACACTTAAGTAGATCAAAGCCCACAGGCCAATGTCCCTATTTCTGAAATCCTGTATTGAATTATTGAAGGCCAAAAATGCTTGGTTGCATGCTCAAGAGTTGTTGCACCATGAACATAGGTCACATATCATCACACACAATCTCCACTTAATGCAAATCCAAAAACCATCATTCACAGCTTGAACCAGGGACAACAAGGAAATCAATTATGGACAAAGCCACTATTTTGGCATTATGAATATGGAACTGCAATAATAATGATGGAAGGCAGTGCCATCAATTCGAAACATATATGGATTTTCTTACTCTTCCTCCTACGTAGTTTGATAGAAACATTTGAACCCCTCTTACAAGTCCTTATGCCTTATTCTACCAAATTTTAGAGTTTGTAGTGGATTCCTCTATTGTTTTCCTATTCTCTATACTTTGTTGTCTTATATTGTCATGTCCACTTGCTTTGCACAATGTGGTGAGGCTTCCACTCAACATACCAAGGAGAAATTTACTGTAAGGGAGGTTGTCATTGCCTTCAATTGCACGTTCTCACTAGGTATCAAAAAAATCATTGGACATTAGAAGAAGATGTTAAAGTGGAAGGAAAGGGCACAATGGGAGGATGCAAAAATTGATCTCATGGTTAAATATTTCATCCTAAACTTCAACACTAGTTGAACCCGAGACACTAAACTCTTTTGGACCCTTGAATTGTATTGCAATACCCAGACCTTTGTGGCTCATGCTCTTCACTCCTAGGAAGAGGATTTGAACTCAAACAGTGCATGCATTGGACAAATTGGAGAAATGGAGTCGCTTTCCTTTTACTTTCTATACCCGGTTAGTGAAGAAGGGTGGTGGAATTATTCTTTTGAATTTAGCTAGATGCTCTCAATATAATCCTATCAACATCACCTCAACTTAGAAATCATAGGAACTTCAATTTTGTTATCATTTTCTAGTTTCATAATATTTGTTTTGGTCATTGCTTGTTTTGTTATCAATTTCTTTTTTGTCTCTATAGTAAATAACTTCTACTGGGGGAGAGTTTGGTTTCCTAACTAGCAAACTAACCCTGTGGTCTCACATTCTCAAAATTAGTCATTTGTGTCCTTCAACTTTATTTGGGCCTAAATTCCCTATTGATAAGCTATTTTGGTTCTATATATTTTGATAAAACACATACATGAACTAGCAAGCTTATTACATATATTTTTGGCTTAGTTTTCCTTAAAAACTAAAACTTAACTTAAAACATCCATATATTATTTTTAATTTATAACCCATAGAATAATTCTCTTATTTAAAAATGAAAAATAAATAAAAATAAAATTATTCAATAAAAAATTGTTGATTTTTTCAAAAAAAAAAAAAAAAAAAAACCACTTAAAAATGAAATTCCTCTAAATCATAATATAAAAACTGAAAGCTTCCACTTAAAAATAATAATTGTTACTTGCTCAGCAAGTTGGAATTAAGTAGCATATTTTTAAAGTAACCACATGTGGAGTCATTCAAAATGTGAGATCACCTTAAAATAAATATAACCCTCATAAAATATCTACACGAATATTATGGGAACCTTTTTTGTCCTTATCGTATGAAAAAAACGAAAGAGAGTTGCGACTTGCTTAACAAGTTTGGAATTACGTAGCCTATCTTTTTTAATGTTTAAAAGCTACATTTGAGGTCATTTAAAACACTTTCAAAATGTGAGATCAACTAAAAATATAGCGCTCATAAATATCAACATGAACATTATTTAAAATAAAGATAAATACACTTGTCAAGTGCAATGGGTATAAAAACCAAATTATGTTTTAGTTTAAATTAGATAACGAAATAAAAAATATAATATAATTTAAAATAGTCTGTTGATGATTAATTATATTAATTTGTTTGAAACATCAGTTAAAAAAAAATATAATATGATTAATCTGAAAAAATGATTTTGTAAACTAGATTTATTAACACATTGATTGTAATTAAGATACTCTTAGTATGTTATTCAAAAAGAAATGTAAAAATATTTATTTAGATGAAGAATTAAGGTAAATAGTGTCAAATATAGCACCCTCCTCATTAAAGGTGGAGAACTCAAGGCATATCAACTTTTTAGCTAAGATTGATACCCTATCAATCAACTTCCTTGTATGTCTTTGCATTTCATCAATGCACAAGAGGATTTCCTATTGGGTTTTTTAACATTCTACTAAAACTTTCCCTAGGATGGTTTTTCGTTGTTAGTAAATGTCCACAATCTGCATGTATCTTGTTTGTCTAGTCCTGGTATTCTTGATGTTTGGCACCCATCCTCTAACATCTTCATCTACATCAATGTTAGTGATGAATAATCACTCAATTCTATCTTCTTGGTATGCTTATGCATTTTCCTTGTGAATATGAGGGGTAGATCACATATATACAATTGTTAACCTCTTCGTTAAGTATTGAACTCGCAAGCAGGAGAAATTACGTTGACTTCTTTGCCTACAACATCCTAAATGGGTTAAACGAACCATGGTAGTGAAGGGACCAACCAAGTGCAAACTATGTGAATGGGGAAGAAAACTAAAGCGAAAAAACCAAAGGAAAGTCTACCTAAGGAACTAGGGAAAGAGATGTGGAACAATAAATTCAAAGGAAAGGATGAAAACAAAATACCAACGCCTTGAAAACACCAAAAAAAGGCTCATGAGAGACCAAAAATGGCAATAGATTAAAAAAAACCCTCTCTAAGTTGGATTCCATAGACACAACTGAGCAAAAATTGAAAGCAAATTAGAAATATGGAGCGAGGATGCGAAGGGATAACTTCTACCTAGAAAAATCTTAGAAAATAGAAAGCATGCTTTGTGAAACAAAGATAAGACAACAAGAGAGGAGAGAAACAACCAAAGAGAAAAACTAGGTTAGAGATGGAAAAGTTAACCGAAACCTTAGACCATAGCCATGAAACTTGGGCCTATAACCTGGTGTGCATGCATATGATAACCACCTAGAGGATGTCTTTTATTGCACATATGAAGGAAATTGCATTGTCCTCTTTCTTACAACCAATTTTCTTTGTTGTTCACATAATTAGTATGAAGAGATGTTCTCCTAGAAGTGTTATCAACCTAAGAAATGAAACTTGCTTTGAAGAGCATGAAATTCCAGATGATAGAGAAGCTTTCTATCTTTAAAAAGTAGGCCAAATATATGAAAATGACCCCGATTAACTAGAAGCTAGGAGGATTTCTTACCGAACTTGTCTAGAAATTTCTTTGTCTCCATGCTAAAACCCCTATCATTGCTATAAAAATAGCCTAGAAAGATGAATTAGCTACAAAATGATGATCCCAATATGAGTCAATTGTCACATTAAACCACAAAGCCACTATCAAAATCCAAAGGTGATTGATGCAGCCTAAGCCACATTTACTACATTAGACATTCCAACAATTGTAAAATGCATGTCAACTGTATGTCAAATACATGTCCCAGGAATTTCATTCACTGTTTTAAGTCTCAATGAAGTATTTCTTCAAACAGTTAGTCGACACATTGTTGTAGGTGATCACTGTAAATTTTTCAACTTCTAGGCATTGCATTCAATGACTAGCATGAACCAACAGTCTTCGCAAAGCACAAATATACTCCTTATGACAACCCAAAAACATGATATAATAATAGACTAACCCACAAACAAACTTCTCCCATTAAAAATCTGAGCATACAATGAATTAAACAAGAGTGTGAACCTGGTATTTAGATGGAATCCAACAATATTTCACATACATCTCATATAACGCGGGTGGAAGGATATTTCAACATCACTGTGAGAAATACGTTGCCCAGTATCAATTCTTGGACCAGGTATGATAGCACGTCCCACCAAAAGCTAACATAAGGGTACCAACAGTTGTTATAGACACAATAAAGGTGTCGTAGCATCCCCCAACTCACCAACAATGGATCAGAACTCCATGTAGTTAGTACAAGACTTCAAAACGAGCCTCTCCAAGATGACATACAACCTCGCACAATAGGGATAATGGAAGACTTCGAACAATAGTCAAACTCGTTCTATCTTGGTTGTAACTTGGCCCAAACAATGTGCAGCTCTTGTCCATAATTAGCAGTAAGGAGATTCGACTCTCCTTCCTCCTTGGAACCACACCCAGAGTTAAGAAATTCGACCGGCCTTAAACATGGTGATTCTTGTGTTTACCCTTTCCCATTACCATCGAATGTAAATTGGATTAAAACTGAGTCTCACACACACCATGCATAGCTACTTCCCTGTGGTGTAGCGTAACATCTGTAAACAGCGAGAATGTCAACAGATTGTAGGACTAGTAATCACTTAACTGAGGCCAATCATATATAAACACAAATTCAGTGACAAGATTAACAGTTATATTGTCTAACGTGTAGATCGCTTTACAATGGCCTAACATTAGTGAAAACAAATTTAGAGAAAAGATCAACTGCTATATTGTCTCACTTCATAAAACACCTACTCAACGAATGTGAGATGAACTGCATTGAAGAATCACAGAGAGCCATCGACAACATGATTTACCTGAATGTGAAATGAACTGCATTGAAGAATCACGGAGAGTCATGGACAACTTCATTTACCAGCCATGGACAACTTCATTTACCTTATTTCATTGCTGGAATGCAAGTTAATTTACAGGTGGAACCGTAGTGTATCAAACATTTATGCAATGCCACAATCAACATCCATTCCCACTTTCTGAAATCTACTATACAAAACTATACGCACTTCAGCTCAAGTCATAGCACTGATATTATTAACCCTGTCTCGGCGTTTGCATCGAACTTTCTCAATTTCATGCGGAACCACAATGGGATTGATCTCAACTCATATCTACAATGCAATCCAGCATTCTTTGGTAAAGCTTCTCAATATTATTAAGACTGGATTCAAATCCATTACTATCAGTGTTCTAGAGTGTTTGTGAAGCGTTCTGCAACAAAAAAATAGCACTTACACATACGAAATGGTAGCGAATCAAACTACAAACAAATGTTATGCAAAAGTACTCTAATTCCCCTACATTTTATAATCAAACACTCAATACACACCCCACAATTCAGGGATCGAATTCTCTGTATTAATAAACACATATATACATAGAAATTTCTTTTCTGGCCTGATTTTCTAATCAGTGGCCTTTTCACCCACTCTCTGGCCCATAGGCTTCACAATCTAAACCTTTTCTATATATTTAAATCCTGAATCTCTCTCCTTTTTGCCTTGAGGTTTACAATTTTTATACAAAAGGTTCTATGAACCAATTCTGGTTCAAATCCTTAATAAATTCAGCTAACCCCTAAGAATCCTCTCAATCCCATAAATCATGAACTAATTCCTAATTTAAAATCTACAATTAATTTCCAAATCTCCAAATCTCTATGAGCTCTCAACTGTCTTAATTTTCTCATGTTCTCCAACATACATTCGAAAACATTTACAAAATGCCTCACAATATTTAATTAATTCATATTCTAAATATCTCTCATTAAAATCACTCAAAACATTAATAATTACATTAATTTAATACATAGGAAACCAACTTCTTTGAGAAAACACAAAACCCCCTATGTCTATTAAATTACAATGAAAGTTATGAGCAAGATGCTCTTGCATCAGTGATACTCCTTGTGTGCATGGGGAAACCTTGAATACCCACACCCTTTGAATGAGGAGACAAATCTCCACCACCCTCACCCAATATATCTCATTAATATCTCACTATCAACCATGATAATCATGGACCCTGAATATTGTATATACTTTCTTTTTGGAGTAGTCTTTAAATGCAACTTTTTGGAGTTCTGGTGAATTTCTAGCCAAAACGAAAAAAAGAAAAAAGAAAAAAAAGAAGTGGTCAAATCTTGTTATTGTGTTGTTTAAACTGAATTTTTTACTGTCTATATGGATTTAACACCCTTAAAAAATCTATGAGGCACTTGGATTGTCAAGAGTCTACCCATCAAACATGTGATTTCAATAAATCCCTACTAAATTCTAAACAAATTACATCATAAAATAAACTTTTCAAAAAATCACACTTACAAACATTTTTTTTTCATTAAAACAATATTTACATTTAAAAACAAAAAACAAAAACACCATGTCAAAATAATTTGTATTTATATTAGACTTTGCAGATGTCTCCTTTTACTTTTAATTTCCTAGGGTGGGAAAAAAACCAATTAATTGGTGACGCTTTTATTCTTCTTTTGACCTGAATGAGAAATTATAATGGAAGGTTAATGATCCTTCGATGTAAATGGAAAAAAAATGTAACATTGAACGGAATAAGATTTTGATTATAAGTTAGGTTTATTTTGAGTGATAAAGAAAAATGATTAACTTTTTCAAGTAAGTAATATGTTCAGATTATAATTTTAAATCTTGTTTTTCAAGTAAGTAATATGTTCAGATTATAATTTTAAATCTTGTTTTTTCAAGTAAGTAATATGTTCAGATTTTAATTTTAAATCTTGTTATTGTATGATGTTGAACGTTATGAAATATATTTTATAAGTTAAAAAATGATGTAGTTTGTTATATTAAAAAAATAAAATTTTATTGTTAAATTATTTTTTTAATAAATTTTAAATTATATTTAATTGATTAAGAAATGATTTAAATTTTATTACTAAATTAATTTTTTAATAAATTTCTAAATTATGTTTAATTGATTAAGAAATTATTTTCTGAGATATAAAAAATATAAAAATTAATAATAATAATTCAAGCGAATGCCATTTTTGTATATTATCAACTTTTATAATAATTATAATAACTTTTGTTAATTGTGCCTCTTTTTTACTTAAAATAATATAACTTTTGATAAAATTATAATTTTATAAATTTTATTTTTGAAAGTATAAGTAAATTTAACACTTTGATTATAAAATATAAATTTATTATTTTAACAAATAAAAATAAAATAACTTCATGTTATTGTGTTGGGAGTTGAAACGATATATATTTTTAATAAAATTAAAGGTATAAATGAATTCAACATTTTGATTATACAATTCGAGTTTATTATTTAAATAAATCTCTACAAAGTTTATAATTAAATGGATCTAAAAAAGTTGTAATCTATTTATTTGTTTATTTTTTTATGGTTTTTCTCACATATTTTCTGCTCTAATTTGTCAAATCTCTATAAAAATTATAATAAATTGATCTAAAATAGTCGGAGGAGTCTATCTATTTGTATATATTTTGGAGGTTTTTTTGACATATTTTATGGTCTAATTTTCCTAGAATCTTGTTGAAATCTACCATATTTTCTAGTCTAATTTGTCTAGAATCTCTACAAAATTTATAATAAAATTGATCTAAAAAAAGTCTATCTGTCTATATATATTATGGAGGTTTTTCTAACATATTTTCTAGTTTAATTTGCCAAATCTATACAAACCTTATAATAAAATTTATTTAAAAAGTAGTAGTATATATTTCTGTATATATTTTGGAGGTTTTTTTAAACATATTTTATGGTCTAATTTACCTAAAATCTGCACAATTTTTTTTTTTTGTAAGTTTAGCAGGTCCTTTCTATTTTCTGTTGATAAAAAAATAACAGGTTACATCATATCAAATCTTGATGGCCTCAACATGCCCGACAAAAACCAGGTCTCTTGGCCACCTTAAAGAGTTATAAGCCAACCAATACTGAAAAAGTTTAAACCTTCTACTATTAACTATGTCAACTTTACTATCTCTTACATACTCTAACTTCAAATAGTAAATGCTATCCACAACATACATAGGCAAAAACCAAAGAAAATACCATGTCAAACATCCAATGACTCAATTGGTGCCGGGCCTTTACATTAGAACCTCGCATATCCACTTGGTGCATGGCTTGCAGCTGATGATCTATGCGGCCAAGACGAACAATACCATGATGCTGAGACACGCGAATTTCTTGGATCTCTCTCCTTATCTCTTGTAAAATGGAGGTGGATTTTGGGTCTCCTCCAATTTTCTATATACTCATGATTGCCTTGGCCAGAAAGCATTTAAGCGTCCAGTAGGTATGGATAGACTGGTGGAATAGTGACAATTTGTTTCTTGTGTTACCTGAGTCTTTTAGGAAGTCCATTGCCTCATCTTGTATTTCTCCTTCCTCCTTGGTATTAAAGTCTCTCTCCCATCCAGAGATAAGGTTTTAGACTTGCGGCAGAATGCCTGTAGAATAGGCATCAAAGAGGTTTTCCATTACCTCTTTATCCTAATTTCTTCCTCTCTTGCTAAGGCCCAAAGTAGGTTTGGTTTTTTTATGTTTCCCTTTGTCTTTAGCCTCCTTCTTAGCCGTCTGTCCTTTAACCATATTTGCATGCAATAGTACCGACCGTTGAATAAACTGATAGTGTTGTAGGAAGTCCTTGACCAGTGGTTGAGTAACACCTGTATCAAATTTATAGAAACATGTATATTGCAACATAAATTCAATAACTATTTTATACAAAAAAATAGTGAAAAGGACCCGCATTGCTGGGCGTGACATCTTGGCAATTAGTAGAGCAATAGTTGTCCACATTCCACCTTCTCAGCAGTAAACTATAGAGAAGGGTGGTAGGATTGAAAAATTTGTTTTGACAGGAATGGAAATGCATGGCGAGACACATACACATCAACTCCAACATTCCAATATAAAAATTGAAATTCCTCAACACCCACAAGTTATAGACCCTCAAATAGGAAAACCCCTCTCGATTCACAATTTTGACAAGGTAAGGACAAAACTTCGACATAGTAAGCCAGAGGCCCATTGAAACCAAACTACAACCTCTGTAAACATAATTAAATCTTTTAGGAACTGGCTTAGAACTTTGGACACGAAGATCAACCCACATCCCTTGCAGAGAACCGGCCACATGACGAAATGAATGAGGGGGAACAGGTCCAGAATGCCAATTGCGTCGAGCACAGTTGGCAAGGTAGTCGTTCAGAGCCATGCATTGTAATTCATAATTCTGGGACAAGAAAGCCAAAGCCCAGGTGATAGGGTGTGATTGCAGTGCTCCAACCTTCTCCTGCACAGTGTCTACTCCTCCTTCCTTTGAATTATGACGGAAAAAGACACTGCCCTTACCTTCACCTACCTTCATAAACACTTTAACGCATTAGCACTATTTCCCATACCGTTCTGATAGGTTTAGTTGGCCTCCACCATATATGTCGCCAGTCATTATATCATGTGAGTGGTGGTACCACCCCTTCGATTGTCTGCCATCAACTATCCTCGAGTGTCCGTGTGGTGCACGTCGCCGCGTGCCACCTCACTCCTCCCATCTCCCGCGTGGCACCCTAATCGGGGATCCCGATAAATCTCAATGTTTCTATCGACGATTGTCTGAAGAGGTTGTAGTTATCCTTCACAAGCCACATCTGCCTGGTTAATATCCAAATGTCGTCCCACATGAGAGCAATCCCAATTTTCCAGGTAGTCAACTGCTTCGTTCCCTACTCTGTGGACATGCGATGGAATGAGGTAGCCTATGTCAGAGATGATCATGTTGATTTCATGGATTAGGCGTGCCTTTCTATAGCTTCGGCTAATTTTCTCCCATCGTATCCCTTGTTGCATCTTCTGTAGAACCCCTATCACCATAGCAAAATCCCCTTCTACTATGATTATGTGGTATCTTTCTCTTACTGCTATTAGCAACCCTTGTTTGATTGCCATTTGTTTCACTTCGTTGTTCGTGGAGAACCCTAGGTCCATCACATATATTCTACAAATAGAACCCTGAGAATTCCGGAATATGCCACTTGCTCCTGCCTGACCCAGGCTGCCTTTAGAGGCCCCATCATAGTTAAGTTTCAGAAACCCTTGCTGTGGAACCTAAAACTTGTCTTGTGGGTTTCACCCTAGTTGTTTTTGTTTCCACAATGGCTGGGTTAGCATTTGGAGTTTTAGGTTAAACATATCTAGGATACGAGCCTCATTTTCATTTTTTTTCTAGCCTTCTTCATCCCACTTCTTGGCTAGTATGGTCTCTCTAATATTATCGAGGATCAATTGCTAGATTTCTTCTTTTTGCCTATACTCATCTCTAAATATTTTGCGGTTCCTTTCTTTCCAAAAGGCCCATAGAATAAACCCCATAGATAGCCTCCAAGCTCTATTAAGGACTTTGCTAGAATACCCCCCTTTTCTCCAAATTTCTATAATATGTTTGATGCTCGTATTGTCCTTGTCGGTTTGTTGGAAGATGATGGTGATGTTCAACCATATATTTTCGGGCAGATCATAGGTATTCAAAAAGTGTTCAATACTTTCGTCATGTTTCTTACACATTATGCATAATGATGGACCATGCATCCCTTTTTTCTGCAACTGATCCTGGTTAAGGATTTTACTACCAGAGAAAATGTTTGATTTTCGGCCAATGTTTAGCTGTCCAAATTTTTTGCCAGAGAGGAACTGTTATACTACGTAAATTATTTGATTTTATGTAATAGCCCTCTTTTATTGTGAACATTCCTTTAGTACAGTATCCCCATCTCAAAATATCTTCTCTAGTTGTTGCTATCAATTTTCTGGTTTTCAGTTCTTTTTCGTAATTATCCCATTAACAAGTTTCAGGGGCATTCATCCAATGTGCCTTTAATTTCCATTGTCTTCGTTTCATCTCAGTCTCCCCACTCTAGAAATTTTCAACAGACCCTGTGTTTGGCCGACTAGTGAAGAGGAATATTTCTCCTAGGTCTAATCGACTAAATAATTTTTCCCATTGCTGCCAGGAATCCTCCCAAAATAAGGTTGTATTGCCTCCTCTGATTTCCCAGAAATTGTGCTCTCGAATGAGATCTCTGTTTAAGGCTGCAAAATTCCAAATGTTGGATCCTTTCGGAATTGTTTGAACCTTTAATTTTCCTGCAGTAGTGTGAGGCATTTCTTATTTCCTTTCCCAAATAATTTTCCATAGATCCCCACCCCCTTGGAGCCATCTCCACCAAAGTTTAGCTCCCATCACCTGGTTGAGCACATATGGATCTCTTAATCCCAATCCTCTTGTTCTCTTTATTTTGGTAAGCTTATCCCATGAAAGAAGATCCCACTTACGTATTTGTTGAGAACCCTGCCACATCAATTTTTTGAATATCTTGACCATATTAGTACAAATGGTTTTAGGGACTGCCAACCCAGACAACTGATAAATTGGAATAGATTGTAAGAATGATCGCAATAAGACTACCTGGCTAGGAGCATTGAGGACCCTGAAAGACCAATTATGGAGGCGGCCCTGTATACGATTAAGGAGATATTTCTAGCCTGAAACCCAGAGGGAATTAATGCTGAGGGGAATTCCTAAATACTTCATGGGAAGGGATCCTAAATTAAATCCCATAGTTAGAGATAGGAAGTGTTGAGATAATAGATTTTTATTAAAAAAATAGACATTTGATTTGTCATTGTTAATGACAGCTCCAGAGGCTTCTATGAAATCTTTGAGAACAAATAAGATGGCCTTAGATTCTTTTTTAGTAGCTTGACAAAAGAGCATAATGTCATCAACAAACCGTTGGTGAGAAAGGGTTAGACCCAGCCCCCGAAGGTTCAAACCCTTCAGCTAACCTCCATTAATATTATTTTAAATATGACGACCAAGGCCTTCAGCTGCAATGATAAAGAGAAAAGGGGATAGGGGGTCTCCTTGTCGAAGCCCCCATGTAATGTTGAAAGGATTGGAAGGAACACCATTAAGCAGGATGGAATAATTAGGGGAAGAGATGAAAGACATTATCCAGAGAATCCATCTTCGATCAAAGCCAAAGGCTTGGAGTACAACTTTAATATAATTCCAGCTTAGAAGATCATAACATTTAGATAGATCAAGCTTTATCAACATAATTTTTTCTTTAAGGGCACGAAGAGAGTGTACTGCTTCCTGCGTCGTGACTATGCCATCCGAAATTTGTCTGCCTTTCACAAAGCCTGCCTATTCAGGTGAAATTAGGGTCGGGAGGATAGTTTCAATATGTTAACCATGATAGTAGATAAGATCTTGTAAATGACATTACATAAGGCAATAGGCCTAAATCCTGCTAGAACATCTGAGTGTTCTTGCTTAGGGATTAAGGAGATAAGGGTGGAGTTGAGGGCTGGATAGACCTGTCATGAACGGTGAGACTCCTCAACTAATTCCCATATGTATTTTCCCATAAAAGCCCAATCAGCCTAGTAGAATTCCACAGTGATACCATCTGGTGCAGGGGATTTGTTTTTTGCTAGATTTTTAACTACCTTTTCAACCTCTTCTAATGTGATATCCCTGAGGAGAGTCAAATTATGTTCCCTGCTCACAATTGGAGGTATGTTTCGAGTGATGCGATCAATAGCTTATGATCTATTATGATTAGGTTTTGTTAGTATATCACTGAAATGATTCACTAACAGATTTTCCATCTCGATATGTTGGAGAATTCGATTTCCTGCTGGGTCCTTTAGGGAGAGTATTTGAGTATGTTGTCTTCGATGGATCATTGCCTTGTGAAAGAAATTTGTATTTTTATCCCCTTCTTTTAGCCATTGAACACATGATTTTTGTTTCCATAATATTTCCTCTTGCTTTCTGCATTCTTCTAGTTTGTTTAGAAGGTTTCCTTCTTCTAGGACCAGATTCTCAGTCCTTCTGTTTGAAACCATTTGTTGTTGCACCCGCTTCATTTCTCCCTGTAGCCTTTCCTTATCCTGCTGAATGTTTCCGAACTCAGTTTTATTCCATTTTTTGATCTCCTGTTTCAAAATTTTCAGCTGAATTTGAAAAGAGTGCATCCTGTTTCAGCCATGTACTTGACTTGCTTCCCACCACCCTTTAGATTTTTCCAAGAAGTTAGGGTCCCACAACCAAAAGGCTTCAAATCTAAAAGGACGTTTTTTATGACATTCTTTCATGTCAATTTCCATACTTATCAGCCAATGATCTGACCCCAAAGTGGGGAGGATAACTGATTCATAGAAAACATCAGTGCTCACAAGAGCTTCTAAGGCTAGGAATCTGTCCAATATTGAGGCCACCTGATGAGCAACCCATCTTCTATTATTCCTAGTGTACTTACCATTCACTGTGGGGATACCCACTAGCTTTAAGTCCATGATCAGATCCCTAAAAAGCTCCATTTCTGGCTCCTCTCTCCTTATACCTCCTTTCTTCTCTGTCAAATTCACAATCATATTAAAATCCCCTCCCAACATCCATTATTTCTCGGTATGCATATTACTAAGTGTTCTTATACTATTCAGAAATGCCTCTCTTTCTCCTAGAATATGAGGCCCATAGACAGAGGAAATTAGGATTTGTTCTTTTGTTCCATTTTTTCTGAAAAGTCATGTAAGAATCCGTGGTAGCCCAGTCCAGTCTTCTGCCATAATCTATGCAGGATTCCATATAATGGAAATTCCCTCAGCACTACATCGCTAATCTATCACCATTACTTCATAATGAGGTTTAGATAATTTAAGGATGTATTCTAGTTTTTTATTAGAGACTTTCGTTTCCTGTATCAACATCACTTGAGGCTTTTCTATTCTTAATCTATGTTTTAGGTACCTCTGTTTTCCTTTGCTATTTAAGCCTCTTATATTCCAGGAGATCACTTTCATTGATGAACTTTGTGGAGTTGTTGGAATACCATTGTTAACGGTATTACCTTTCTTGAGTGACCTAACATTTCACCTACCATTTGGATTGATTCTTGTAGGTTCTTATGACCTTTCTTTTTTCCTCCTTTAGCTTGGGTGTTGTGGTCCTGAGAGGGAGTCTTTTCCGAAGAGATTATTTGTTTCTGAGATTGAGATGTCAAGTATTGTTAAAAATTTTCCTTATACATATTCGTTTGATCATCTGGGATGAAGCGATCATCAATATTCCTCTATTCTTGCAGGAGTCATTTTAAAACGACTTCCTCTGTACTTGAATCTGCCCTGTTCTGTTTTATCTCCATTGGTGACTGTTCCACGGGTTGCCTGCAATATTCTGTTTCGTTCGATTCTTGTGGTGCCTTCCGTTTGGATAATTTAAGGATGTCTTCTAGTTTTTTAATAGAGACTTCCATTTCCTGTATCAACATCACTTGAGTCTTTTCTATTCTTAATATGTCTTTTAGGTACCTCTGTTTTCCTTTGCTATTTAAGCCTCATATATTCCAAGAGATCAGTTTCATTGATGAACTTTCTAGAGTTGTTGGAATACCATTGTTAACGGTATTACCTTTCCTGAGTTAACTAACATTTCACCTACCATTTGGATCGATTCTTGTAGGTTCCTACTACCTTTGTTTTTTCCTCCTTTAGCTTGGGTGTTGTGGTCCTGAGAGGGAGTCTTTTCCGAAGACATTATTTGTTTCTGAGACTGAGATGTCAAGTATTGCTCAGATGTTTCCTTATACATCTTCTTCTGATCATCTGGGATGAAGCAATAATCAAGATTCCTCCATTCTTGCAGGAATAATTTTAAAACTACTTCCTCTATACTTAAATCTTCCCTGTTTTGTTCTATTGCCATTGGTGACTGTTCCACGGGTTGCTCATAATATTCTGTTTCGTTCGATTCCTGTGGTGCCTTCTGTTTCGCCTTCTGTTTTTTTTGAGATACCATTCCATGTCCTTCTTCATGACTTTGTTCTCCCTCCCTCGAATTTCCCCCCAGTTCCTGCAGAATCTTATATCTATTTTGCGTACTTTTCTATTTTGAGTTATTGTTTTGGCTTGCATGCGGCTTATTACTCTTCTTTTTACTTGTAACAGTTTTGAAACTGTCGTCTTTTTAAGGTGACCCTTCAATTTCCTCTAGTGGCTTCCCTTGCATTTGTTCAAGATTATTCAATGAACAACTTTTGTAAAGATGGCCATATTCATGGCATCTGCGGCAATGGAATGGAATATGTTCATAATCAAGAATTTGGTGCCAAATTTTACCCTCATATTCAAGTCCTATTGATTCTGGAAGCAGTTTAGATATATTCATATACACACATATGCGGGCAAAAGAAGTATACCGACCTCAACATGTTGTTTCAACAATTTTGACAAAGCTACCTAGAGAGTTTCCAATGCCTTCCAAAATTTTAGGGTCCCAAAAGTCCATCGGAAGCGCAAATAACCGAACCCAGATCGGTGCAGCCAAAAAGTGCTCTTGATCAGGGTTATAGCATTCTTCCCATTGTCGCAGAAATAACCCAACATTGTAATAGAAGTAAGGACCTCCTTCAAAGATCCTTTCTTTGTTAAGAAGATTGGTAAATATGACTGTAAAGAACCCTCTGGGGCCAAATTTCAAGTCTATATAACCCTTGGGTTGCCATTTGCTTGTCTCCATTTGAGTAGATCTTTCTCTGTTGGCCAAATGCCTATGAATTTACATATTAATGCATGGCCTTTCATATAACTCCTGTATTCATCCAATTTATTTGCAGGGATGATAAATCTGGGTTTTTTCAATGCTCGTGACAGACATTGCCCTCTTATTTTAGCGTGCCATTCTGCTCCTAGTATCAAACCTACATTTAGGGTAGACACCCCTTGGGGCCTTGCATGTTTGTTGCTCTGCTCCCCTGCTATAACATTTCGGTAGGAGGGAATCTCCCCCCTACCCCCCCACCTGAGGAAGCTACCATAGAATCTCTCAGAGGTAGCTCTGATCCAATTCACCTACCTCGAAATCCCCCTGTCAGGTTTCAATGTTGTTTGAACCCTACCATTCCCCGAACCCTAGGCGTTCTCTTGTTCTCTCACGTTCTCTCTCTTGGATCCTGTACTTAGAATCTGCACAAATTTATTAAAATCATAAGTTTAAATTGGGAACTCCAAAACCTATAATGTTTAAATAAAAAACCAAAAAATTGCTCACTGAAGGCCAAAAAAAAATAAAATTAAATAAATAAATAAATAAAAATAATAATAATAATAATAATAATAATAATAATATATGAAAATTTAAAAATATGCAACCCTCTTGCTCTCAACTTTGAACAAATTTGTCCTTAAAAAGGTTGGAAGTGGGAAAAACATTTTAGAAAACTTTAAAATATGCAACCCATGTGGTCAACTTTGAATTCATATTACTTGTGTTAATGTAACTTAAAATAAAATAAATGACATAATTTAGTTGTTTTAAATATTTAATCTAGTTATTTGAAAAGTTTAATAGTTTATTTTCTGATCTAATTTGTCCATACATGCAGTAAAAAAAAACTAGTTTAAACAACACAAATCAAGATCTCACCACAAAAACTAGTTTAAACAACACAAATCAAGATCTCACCACAAATGTTTTACAAGATTCTAACTAAAACTCTACGAGAAACTCCAAAAAGTCTCACTTAAAGACAACTCCATTTAAACAACACAAATCAAGATTTGACCACAAATTTTTTTACCTAATTCCAACTAAAAATCTGCAAACTTCAAAAAGTCTTACTTAAAGACCACTCCATTTTTAATTATTTTTTTATAAAATATAAAGTATAATTTTAATAAAATTTATTTTTATTTTTAATCATTTTTATTTATTTTTGTTCTTGACCAAACATTTATTATTTTAAAATTTTAAAATAAATTTAATTTATCATTTTAACTTATTTTATGTAATTTTAGTTAAAATTGACCTTAAAAATATATTGAAAAAAATATCATAACTATACATGTGGGATAACATGCGGGATAAAGATCAAATGTAAAAATATAATAACTATACATGCGGGATAAAGATCAAATGTATAACAACTACACATTAGGGACCAGTGACATAAAATTCTTTATTTTAATTTATTATTTTAGCCAACTTTAAGTAACCTTCAATAAAATTTTCCAAAAAATATAATAACTATACATGTGGGATAAAGGAAAAATGTATAGCAACTACACATTAGGGACAAGTGACATAAAATATTTTAATTTTTTTAAGAATATGCAACTCAGCCCGCCAACTTTGAAAAATTCGTCAACAAAAATGATAAAGTAACGAGAATATTAAAGAAAACTTAAAAATATGAAACCCACAACCCGACAGGGTGTCAACTTTGAACACTTTTGTTAATAAAGGCGGAGACCATGACCCAAGACAGAGACTGGCTGATTTTTTTTAGGGTCTTATTTATCAGTCCATCCGCCCATTAATGCGCCGAGGGATGAAATCGCCATCTGACGGTGGCGATTTCATCCCTCGGCGCATTAATGGGCGGATGGACTGATAAATAAGCTTTGCCCCTAATACGGAGGCCACTGTTACCCACATTCTTTCTACCATCAATCCCAAGGTTGCAAATCAACAAAGATAATGGCGGTGATCTTTAGCACACTGTGACGTGATTGCTCACGCACTGGTGTGGTGTGGTGTGTCCAGGTGTATCAATGGATGGTTCCAGCACCGTCTGGATGAATACACATCCTCTTCCTTGTGCTTATGGACCACGGCATCCATCTCTCTCACTCACTATATAACAAGCTATTTGGGGATGTAACTTGACATTCAAGCAAAGGGTACAGACATCCATTGATCCAGAGGTTAAGTGTGGTCTGAATCAGAGATAAGTGTGGTCTGGTCTGAATCATTTTAAGTTTTTACAGAGGAGGAGAAGATGGAGGATCAGGTGAAGGTGTTGAGCTTATGGGCCAGTCCATTTGGTCTTAGGGTTTTGGTTGCATTGGAAGAGAAAGGTGTCAAATATGAATACCAAGAAGAGAATCTGGTCTCCAAGAGTGAATTGTTACTAAAAATGAATCCTATTCACAAGAAGATACCAGTACTCATCCACAATGACAAGCCTGTCTGTGAGTCTCTCATCATAGTTGAGTACATAGATGAGGTTTGGCCCAAAACCAATCCTTTTATGCCTTCCACTGCTTATGGAAAAGCCAGAGCAAGATTTTGGGCCGATTTTGTAGATAAGAAGGTATTTCAATTTTTTCACATTTCTGATCACTTTTCATTTTATGTCTGATCATTTTATTTGATAATGGGTGGAGTATCCACTTGTTTAAAGTTTTGAAAAATCTACAATTTTAATCTCATCTGAGTAGAGTATCCATTTGATATATTTAAAGTTTTGAAAACTCTACATTTACATTTACACAATATGGGTTTCTTGATTCCTTTCTTTCCACATTTCCACAACATAGGTTTCATGATTCTTTGTTACAATTGTGCAGATTTTTGATAATGGAGGTGCCCTCATTCTGAGATGCAAAGGAGAAGCCCAGGAAGAGGCTAAGCGTAACATGTTGGAGTACCTGGGATTGTTGGAAGGAGCCCTTGATGAGCTTTCTGGAGGCATTAAGCCTTATTTTGGAGGGGAGCAGTTTGGGTACATGGATGTTGCATTCATTCCATTTGCCTGTTGGTTCCATGCCTGGGAGGTAATGGGTAACTGGAAGATACCATGGGAGACTCAGTTCCCAAGGCTTCATGAGTGGGTGAATGCATGTATGGAGAGGGAGAGTGTCAAGAAAGTCCTTCCACATCCTGAAAAGGTTGCAGAGTCTGCTACTCAGTGGAGGCAGAAATTTGTTGGGTCTGACTGAAAACTTTTATATCTATAATATGTATGGTATCTCATATATGGAGTAGAGAATCTGTACTGAACCAGATTACTGTGCTGAGTCTTTTGTGTTACGATGTGAACAGTGTTGCAGAAGTCATGTCCCTTTGAATCCATAATAAAACATCCATTTACTGTTGTTATATGCTCTGATTTACATGTCATATTTTTGCATGATACTGTTTTGTTTTCTGTAAATATGACCAACTGATGTTATAATATTATGGATTCATCATAAGGTTCTGTACATACAGGTTTCATGGATTCTGTGTGAAAGGAAGATGTAAATTATGTTTTTCTCACTCTCTAGTTTCGGGTGTCTGATCTATTTTATGACCTGGCTTACCCTCCGGATCATCCAAATGTGGCTGCAGGCTGAGTAACGTGAGCTTATTAAAAAGCAAATTTATCTCCCAAATTTAAAAATTATTATGAAATATTTCATTTTCATTTTTGTAGTTGGAGTTCAGCTACCACCAGTTTATATGAAGGGCAAATTTTTTTACCAGAATCTTCTTATAAAAAAAAACATCAAAAAATCAGAATTATCAGAATCAGAATGTTGGAGTTTTATGAATACTTTTTTAATTTAGTGTAAAAATAGATTAAGTACCATCAAGAATCTCTGAACCAGACTACCTAAAATCTTAAAATTTGACATCTGGAATCCAAATTTTAAAAAATCTATGCAAAATTTATTATTCCATTTTATTGAGTTAGATTTTAGATGGGATTGATGTGTATTCCAAAAATATAAATGCTCTGACAAAGTACGCTTTACTTTTTGTGGGATTCTCGGGTTATTTTTCACGTGAATGGAGGCTTATTTGAAAATCAATTTTTAATGGGAAGATTTATTAGTTGTTAATCAGTGGCCAGGTAATTATTGCTGAGTTTTATTTGATATGATTGCAGATCCCTAAGTTTGTGTGGGAAATTTATCACTTGTTAATTAGTGGTGAGTTAGTTATTTTTGATCTTTATTTGAAAGGATTGTTAATTTATTACAGGTATATAAAAGAAATGAATTTTTAATGTAAGGAAAAGGTTTTTAGTTTTGTTATTTATTGGTAGTTTTTAAGAATTTTTAATGTAAGGAAAAGGTTTTTAGTTTTGTTATTTATAGATGATTATTGGTAGTTTTTAAGATGTGGTTTAACGGTTAGGTGAAAAAGTTTGGTCTTATAGGTTTTGTGATCTAATTTTGAGTAGAACAATATATATTTGTGAGTTGTTACAGATATAATTTTTTATTGGAAAGAAAACATACTTTCTTTCAGTTTTTTTAAATATTTATAAGTGGTTAACTATGCATAATTTTGTGGTCCAATTTTGTGGTCCAATCTTGAGCAGAACAATATATACTTGTGAGTTGTTACAAATATAATTTTTTATTACAAAGAAAACATACTTTCTTTCAATTTTTTAAAATATCTATAAATGGTTAACTACACATAATTTTGTAGTCCAATCTTGAGCAGAACAATATATACTTGTGAGTTGTTACAAATATAATTTTTTATTAGAAAAAAACATGCTTTCTTTCAATTTTTTTAAATATCTATAAATAGTTAACTATGCATAATTTTTCATTGGCAAGAAAACATGCTTTCATGTTTGTTAAATTATGAGCAAGAAAATAGACTTTCAATTTTGCTAAATATTTATAGATGTTAAACTATTAACTAATTTTTTAATATTAAAAAAAAAATATTTTTATCAAATACCATGCAACTTTTCAAAATAATAAAATCTCTTCGAATAATAATTTTTAAATAATAAGAAATTTGGAGTGATAATGTGTTTAATGATAATATTTTTATAATTTTTAATTACAAAATAAATATTAAAATGATTATATATTATTATTATTATTGAGTTGTTTTTAAAAAATAATACAGTATTTTCATTATCAATTTTTATATAATATTTATAAACAATATTCCTTACTTATACTAAATCCATTTATTTTTTACAATTCAAATTTATTGTGTAAAATATCTCAAAAATATTAAATTTTATTGGCTTTTACATTCAAAATTTAGTATTTTAAGGAGAGATAAGTGCATAATGGGTAGTGTTTCAACCCGAAGGAATTCGAGATGGTAAGTTCTCATGGAAGCTAGGGGTATAACCTATGTTGTTAATCAAGTTGTTCTCATTTCGTATTCTTATTATCATCATTTCCAAAGTAAGAGCGTTAACATCCTTGATATTATCATCCTTAATGTGGGGTGTCATATTGATTGATTCAACATCCAAAGAACCAACAATTATTTAACGAATTTCCAAGTGAATGAGGCTATACATTTAAGTGCAAAAAGGATTTATAGTTTCAATGACCAACATGGTACCAATTATTAATACCATTATTGTAGTTTAAATACCATTATTGTAATTTAAACAATTTGTATTTTTTAATATTGTGAATCACACACCCGAATGCGGGTGGTTAAGCAGTTAAACGGGTAGATTAGATGGTCTGGCGGCATTATGGCAAGCCATATGCCAACCAGACAAGCAAGTGTCCTTCGGCACCTGCACAAGAGAGCGCAGCATGTATGGCATTTACAGCCAGGGGCGCATCACAATCCAACTACTGGTGTTCGAGATTACTCCACACGCTGCGACTCGGACATGGTGATTAATCAAATTAATGAGGGGTTAATGCCGAAGGTTGGCAGTATAATTGGTTCATTTTTATACAGGATGGCGAACGAGCATTACTCTAGCAGTGTTCCCAGGCATGTTTCAGTTTGCTGCTCTCCCGACGTTCGACTCTTCTTCAAGCGCACTGTGACAGGTAAACGCACCAGGATTCATGGTTGTTTAGAGCTCAGTGACAATTTACATTTCTCTATAGCTGGGAATTGTATGCGTGCCTCGGGGAATTGGACAGAGCATTTGTCCAAGGCTTTCGTCCTGCTCCCGCTATCGCACTTGGCCAGTGCCTCTGTCCTGCTCTAGAATTCTTCTAGGGCTTCTGATACGACTGAGAGAATGCCTCGTCTCAGGCACTGGATGAGATGCAGAAGAGGTTCCTCTTGGCGGTAGATAAGACGCTCCCCCACGTCCTCCAGTACCTTTGCTGCGGTCTCTCCTACTTTTGACAACACCTCCAGAGCAACCAGGGGTCGAATTCTTCGTTCTGGGCAAAGCTTTCGCCCCCCCCACTCCCCCGCATGCTCCTGCCCACTCCCAAACGAGGCACTTCTCTCTCATCAGTGCGCTTAATTGCCCAAGAATCACCGCCTCTGTAACAATTGTCTTTCGAGAATCCCTTCAGGGGGCGACTCCTAATTCCGGAGGGCGGGCAGGGAGTGTTGCGGAAACGCATGCTCTAAGGCAAAGTGCTGGCGGTGTGAACGTGCAGGATATGGCTATCAACCAGGAGGGTGCTAGCCATGGCGACGCTGCTCAGCCGAGTCTGGAGCCGAATGAGATGAATATTGACATTGGTTTGGATCAGCGAGGGCAGCACAATGATATTCAGGACCATGGAATTGAGGGCGCGCAACATCAAATTCAAACGAGCGAGGTGAAGCGGACTCCTGTTGCCGAGAAATTTATTCATTCTACTGAGGCCTTGTACACGACCGATGGCGAACCAGATGAACTCTGGTGCAGGGTCATTGAAGAAGCACCGGACGAGTAGCGCCTCCCTTCGTTCCTGGTTTTATGCTATGGCTCTGTCTATTATTATGAAAATGTTCATGTTTGTTTTAATGTTCTCGGTTCTGTCTCGTAGGCTTTATATTTTCCGAACTAGATGCATCCCCTGCGTGGGATTTTGTTGGAAACCTTTCAGCACTGGTTTCCCTCGTGGAGGGCAGTGCTCAACTATGATTTTTTTGCTCTAACAGGCCTCGAACTCGGGCCTGGCTCTGGATAATTCCTGATCTATATATTTTTTGTTGATAAATAGATTACGCTTACTTAGAAAAAAAAATATTGTGAATCACACAAATTTACATTTAAAAATGATAATAAATCTCATAAAATTTTAAAATTTTATTTTTAATATTACCTAAAATCATGATTAAAAATACTTGAACCCTATAATACTTAGAGAAATCAATTTTAAAAGTCATGATTAAGAACACTTAAACCCTATAATACTTAGGATAATTTTTTGAATAAAGGAAAAGAATAAGTCGTTGAACAATATGGATCTCTTCCTTAACGCAACAAAGGCTTTCATGCTTTAGGTGTGCTTTTAGCTTTTCATATTATTCAATGCTTTGGTCTTTTACATTCGCATTCGAGTTTTCCAGAGTTCGAAATCTTACAATTTTTTAATTTATTATTATTATAAAATTGTTAATATATATTAAATTAAGATTTTTGTGATTTATAATATAGATAAATGTTTTTCGAATTAATCATATAATTACTAGTTAGTGTGGTAGTGGAGATGTATCATTATGTCGAAAGAGTCCTTAAAAACTAGCCATTAAGACTAGATGCTAAAAACTAGTCATTAGAACATTAGTTAAGAACTAAAATAAAATAAATAATTAATTAATTAAATTAAATATTTTATTAAAAAAAGTGTTAAGAAGTTTTACATAATCATAAAATATAATAAGGATTAGGGAGGGTAAATTTTTTTATAAAAATAAATAAAAATAAAAGAACTAGCGGTTAGTTAGTTAAGAATTAAAATTTTAATGATAATTAATTAATAAGAAAATTTCTAAAAATGGATTAATATATAAAAAAAAATATGGAGGGGTAAAGAATTATAATTAATAAATAAATAAAGATAAAATGAGGAAAATAAATAAATAAATAGAGTAAAGTAAGTAAATAAATAAAATAAAGGGAAATGAAATAAATTAATAAAAATATAAATTAATTAGAAAATTGAATATATATATATATATATATATATATATATATATATATATTACCTAGCAAGAGCTGGGTCTAGCGCTTACTTAATTTCCAATCCTCATCTCGGTTGAGATTCTTGGCATGTCGTTCAATTTCGATCACCTCTCTTAATTTCCTATGGTGGAAGTGATCTACTTTGGCAATGACTTTGGAATTTTCAATATAAACATGGTGACAGGATCTTTCCACATGCTCAGCAAGAGCTGAGGTATGGGATTGATTGTGCCTAATATTTGCAGCATGCTCCCAGATTCTCTACCTAATGGATCGATCTGTTTCTCCAATGTAAGGAGTTCCACGTGAACAAGGAATCATATAAACCCCTTTCATGTCCTTAACATACCCAAGAGAATTTCTAATAGTGCAGAGAGGTTTGAAAGAAGTAGAGACATCATTTCTTCTAAGGACCTAAGCAATTTTGTTCGTTGTCCCTTGGATAAATGGGAGATGGACCTTGGAGATGGGATCCACCCGAGTAGATTTCCACTCAATCCTTTATAAGCCTTTCGAAAGGCTTTAAGACCTTGAGATCTACTGTAACCATTATTTTAAAAACATCAAGAAAATGGGACTTCTCTTATTCCAAGAACTTGTCGTTAGAGATTAGGCAGAGAATCCGGGAGCATGTTGCAGATATTAGGCACAATCAGTGTCGTACCTTGGCTCTTGCTGAGCATGTGGAAAGATCATGTCACCATGTTTGTATTGAAGATTCCAAAGTCGTGAAAGTAGATCACTTCCACCACAGGAAATTAAGGGAGGGGATTGAAATTCAACGACATGCCAAGAATATCAACCAGGATGAGGGTTGGAAATTTAGTAAGCCTTGGACCCCTGTTCTTGCTAGGTATTTTATTATTATTATTATTATTAATTTATTTCATTTCCCTTTGTTATTTATTTACTTACTTTACTCAATTTATTTATTTATTTTACTCATTTTATCTTTATTATAATAATTTACCTCTCTCTATTTCTTTATATATTAACCCCTTTTTAATTTATCCCCTTCTACCAAGTAATTCTATTTATTTATATATTTATTCTTTTTATTTTATTTTATGTATATTCAATTTTCTATCTAATTAATTAATTAATTATTATTATATTTATTTAATCTAACCTAATTAATTAATTAATTTACTCTTTTTAATTTACTTTATTCTATTAATTCTCCTCATTTTATCTTTATTTATTTATTAAATTATAATTCTTTACCCCTCTATTTTTAAAAATTTTCTTATTAATTAATTGATCAATAAAATTTTAATTATTAACTAATTAACTAGTTCCTTTATTTTTATAAAAAAAAATTACCCTCCCTAATCCTTATTATATTTTATGATTATATAAAACTTCTTAACCCCCTTTTTAATAAAATCTTTAATTTAATTTATTATTTATTTTTAATAAAATCTTTAGTTTAATTATTTATTTATTTTTAATAAAATCTTTAATTTAATTAATTAATTAATTAATTATTTTATTTTAGTTTTTACACGGCTAGTTCTTAAGAGCTAGTCACATTATCTGGTTAGAAATGTTGACCAAATCTTAATCATGTGATTAATCCAAAAGACATTCATCTACATTATTAATATATTTTAGTATAATTTGTTTATTTTATTTTCAAATATATGTTTTTAAATAAATTTTTTAAGCACAATTTTTAAAAATATTATAATAAATTATAATTTAAAGTTAATTTAATAATATTATTATTATGATTTTCAAATGATATTTATGGAGATCAATTTGAGATGAGAGGAAAATAATAATCTCTCAACCACTTCAAGTAAATTTAATGTCGTCCATTCATTTATTTAGGCTCCGGTGCCTACCGCTGGGAGTGAGGTTGTGAAAAAGAAAACGGAGAGCGTATTGTCGCAGAGGAGATATGTTTTCGGCTATTCTTTTCGTTGACCTTATACTAAGGGAAAATTTAAATGTGGAGGTTTGTTTAAGAGTATTATTTGGGCAAGATTATGAAAAATTTAGGTAGAAATTTTTGAAAATTTGGGTTAACTATATCAAATTTTAAGGGGATTTTTAATGGTGTTGAATCTATTTCTACTATAAAAATAACAATTAAAACACTCCAACTAATTGATTTTTGAATTGTTTTTTACCAAATTCCAACAAAAACCTGCCATCCGAACTATTTTGTTACGTGATTAGACAACTCCTTTAGATAATATGACAGAGTAACAAATTGTCACCTAATTATTGACATGAAAAACCAATTTCGTGGATTTGTATTTATAAATTTCTATCATTCGTTATGTGTTGACATGGCACACCAAGAATTGGATAGCCATGAACTAGAAAGACATAGTATACACGTCAATTTTGCAAATCCATCTAATTGAGCTGGGCAATATGGCAGAGTAACGGATTGTCACGTAACTATTGGCATGAAAAACCAATTTTGTGGGTTTGTATTTATAGATTTATAGAATTTCAGCAACCCAGTTAAGAAGTGCTTTCACTGTTATCTCATTTTTCGTTAGCAAGAAATTGCTCGTACCTTTTTTTGTTGACTCCTTAATGTAGAATAGGTTGTCAATACTTTTATTATTAGTGTTGTTCTTTATCTTATTCAAAATCGATATTTCGTTTTCTTGTTCATATATAATTTCAATTTAATGTGATGATTATCAACTAAAATTATTTAATTTATAATCATAATGTGTTTTTGTTTTGTAACCCAAAAAAACAAAAAACAAAAAAATTTAAATAAATTATGTGTTGTTGTAGAGAACATATTTTTATCAATTAGTTTTTAGTTTAAGTTTTTTCATCTTTGTTAACAATTATGTTGTCACAGTGATCTTTGTGTTTTCAAGTTTTGTTTATGCATCACTGTGATGTATATTTCACTTATACATGGATGAAATTTTAGTTGACTTAAATCTACTAATTATTTTATTTATTTTTTTGCTTCATACATATATGCTATTGGTGACATGTCCATCGATGTTGTATGTTGTAATAAACTCTTTTCAACTTATTTGACTCGACTCTAGTAACTTAAGCCATTTTTTTTATCCATTTAACATATTCATTGGATTAATGCGGGTATAATTAGACTTTTGGCTAATTGAAAAAAAAAAAACTATTTGTAGTAATTGTTTTCATCATAATATTTCGATTAAGCTTTAGTTCTTGAATGTATTTTCCATCTTTCATATCTATGAACATAAGTTTATGTTTGGCCTTGTATATAAATCACTAAGATAAGTAGGAATAAATAGATGCATTTAAAATAGTCTTAAATTAAAACCATTTTCTCGTACCATCTGATTGTAAATATTCCCTCACTTTGAAACCAAGACTCCATCTATTGGAGCACCATTTTTTGAAGGTTAAATTGATCCAAGAATACTAGTCGTGATTGTGACATGAACAGATAAGAGTCTAATTGGGACTATGACCATATAACTCCTCATGTGTTCAACCAAGACATTTCTAGGCCTCAACAATACCTTATATACATTGCAATTGCATGCTTCATAGTGTTAACTTACTTGTTTGTTTCAAAGTTTATGTGCATACTCTCTTATGTGGTTTATTGTAGCCAAGGCAAAAATTTAAGTTATGGTAGTCGGGCCTATTATCTGTTTGTGGCTCCTTTTCCAAACAATGTGAGATCTAGTTAGTGTTGAGAATTTAGAGGGCTAGAGATTAATTCAAATTCTCTTACTTGATAATTACTTGTGAGCTTACTTCTATTACTTATGTTTTCTCTTCTTAACTTATTTAGTCTTTCATCAAGTCAATTACCAAAATACAAGAGACACAAAGTTAGGTTCCTTGAGCCAGGGCAAAACCTCTCCCTCTTGGAGAGGAAAACCCTTAAGGAATTCTTCTTATAGATCTTCAAATGACAAGTACCATGACCAAGACTCACACCCTTGACCTATGAATGCCTCCAAGACCTTGACAATGTTTCTTTGACTGCCTCCAACATTGATCCTTCATTCATGCACCAACTTACTCTGATGTGCACCAACCTTAGAGAACTCGGTCTCTAATTCGATCTTTCTTGATCTTGTCTTCGTTTATCAAAACATTCCTTCTTACTTTAAATATATTTCTCTTATGTACTGAAGATAGGAAGGTAAATCATATATTTACCTTCCTTCTATTCTTGAACTTTTGAGCGCACATCACCATGGGTAAGTTCTTACTTCACTGGATCTGCACCTTCCTTCATACTAACCACAACTCCTTCACATTGAGAACTTTGTATTTATTCCAAAATTCAATGCACAACAATGTCTCAGAGGCATTGCATCTTTCTCCATTCTTGAGCCTGCACTTATACATTTTCTGGAGACAACACTTGAACACATCTATATCTGTATTAGACCCATAATTAATCACAGAATTATTCGCCTTTATCTCTTTATTAGACCCGCATTCAAAGCACAATTATACTTCAGAAAGATCTACATTACTTTCTATCCTTAACTCGCATTGTATCCATTCCTGAGATCTGCAATGTTTCATGTCCTGTGATCCGCAAATCCTTTCCTCAAATGACCGCAGAGCTGATTGTATATATAGGCATCATGTCAATGTTTTAGGCGACCATACTGCCAGTTAGTAATCTGACTTCATCATTGTGTATTAGGTTGACATGTAGTCCATTTATTCCAACATTTAATGAAGGTGGACATGAGCCATTCTTTCCTTGTTTATGAAAAGGTCTTGTAGCATTCTCTAGCTAATACATATACATGAAACTTGATTATATTTTGAGCATATGGCAACCCTAATATAAATCAAGAAGAAGTTTATTGACCTATAATAAAATATTTCTCATGAAAACCATGAAGCAAGTACAACAAAAATACATTTTATTGTCTTGTCTTCTTCTTTACATAAATACATAATTACATAATCAATATGAAAACCGAGCCTAGTTACACTTTTCAACACTCCTTCTTAACTAGGGAGGTATTCATACAGGTACATGGTCACTTTCAAACTGAAGAATCTCATAAGAAGAATCAAATTGGTAATCACATCTTTATAACATCATATCAACCAACATTTTCCTAGTGCAAGGCCTTGACTAACAACCCCATCTCTCAATGATTCAATGGGCTATAATGATGGTGAGAAACATGACTTATAGAAACCATAGTCATTGTCTCTCCAAGGCAAATACTCCACCTAGGTGTTCCCAAAGTATGAACTTCTTGGACTATTCTTCTCTTGGGTAGCTAGCCCTCAAAGAAATTAGTCCCCAACTACTCTTATCTTGAATTCCCTATAACATTCTCAAAGAGTATAGAATTCCAGATGATTACCCAATCCTCCATTCTGTCTTCCCAAGTGAAAAACAAAATGATGTGTCTATCTCTCCCTCTCAGCTAGGGAGGATATATTCCACAAGGGAATATACTCATTCTTGTATGAGGAATGTACCTAAGCTCATTCTTAGGAATTAACCAATTTCTTCCAAGTAAGAAACTTATCACCAAGCTCCCTCTTAATCAGGGACCTGCAACAACAATCGTGAGACACCCAACTGCTTATGAATAATTCCTCCCCTCGATGTCATGGATTTTGATATTGAGGAATCTTCAACCTTTGGCTTCATAGGGCACAAATCATCAATCACTTTCATCCATGATTCATGTCAGCTATCAGAAAGTGATTTATCTATCTTCATTATCTGGTCCACCTTTTATGCCATGTTGCTTTCTTTCAAACCATCTCCAAGGATCTTGCATCTTTTCATATGATTGGCAGCCCTGCCTAAATTCATCCAGATAAACATATACGTATGATTTTTTAAATCAGAAGTTAACTCAGTGATGATCTTTCACCATGACATCTTCCTGTAGGCATTAACATCCTCTATTCAGATTGAAACATCTCCTAATGATATGTTTTTTCAAGGGTGTTATTCTTTATCATACTTCTATCAGAGTCTACATATCCTCTAGGAGATATTCTAGTCACATCTTCTTGGCTTCCGGATGATAATTTCCTCTTGACATGGTTTCACTTCATGATCTCTTCCCTTCTGCACGTCTTCATTCCCAGGAACTTCCAATTTATAGTTCCTTGTTCATATAAAACCACCTCATATTCCATATGAGGATTTATTATGTTGATTTCATCTATCAGTGCACTGTGAGAGCTCCTCTTCCATAGATCATAATTCTAAATATAGAAGTCCATTACCTGAAACCATATGACATGACTTCACAACATCCAGTGTCAGCATATAAATACATATATACCTCATACCTTTTTCCTTTGAGTCATCCTGTAGCAATTTCACTTGAATGAAGAACTTCATTCCATTGACCTGCTTTATCAAAATGTCATCACATCCTAATCCTAGAATTATGTAGCATAGAATTCTTAATGAAACCTTTCTACTTTCTTTCTAATCAGTGAATCCATAGATAATTCCATTAGTGAGCACCTATTTCCATGATGACCCTTGATCTTGATGACTGCCTTCCATCATTGTTATCTGTGAGGTTTTCCAAGGGTTGTTTCACCAAGAGCTCCTACCATGCTTCTATCATGATGCTATTAATGTACATTTCTTCCTATCATACTATTTTACAACCAACATAAATCACTTAAAGAAGAAGATGATTTCAATCATAATAGAGATCTCTCTCTTCCTCTTTCTTAGATTTCTTAACATCAGGTTCTACCTTTTCATCAGTAACATGGGCTTCTTCCTTTTTCCTCTTGTCCTTTCCAGATTTATGACAATCTCTTTTATAATGCCCAAGTTCATTTCATCCAAAGCTTCATACTTTGTTCATATTTCTTCTTTTATTCTGAGGACCAAATTTTCCAAATCTTCCTTTCTTCCTTGATATGGCTGCAAAGGCTTGATTCCTTTCACTTGATCATGTATCAGATTTGGCTTTCAATCTTGTTTCCTATATTTTACATAGAGACCATAAATCATGGAATGGTATTGCTTCTTTCTTCCCGTACAAACTTGAAGTGAAGTTTCCCCATTCTTTCGGTAGAGCATTCAACACCACTGTAGTCATCTAAGTATCAGACATTACTTCTCCCAATTCCTGTAGTCGATCTCTTATTTCATAAATCCTCATAAAGTATGAAGTGGTTCCTTCTTCTCTCGACAATTTCATTTCGTATAGTTCTTGTCTCAGAGAGATTGCTTCTCCTGTAGTACTCATAGAGACTAACTCCACCAGTTTCTCATATATTTCTTTTGCACACTTTAGTTTTGATACATAGAGAATGAGTGAGTCCTTAATGGATTCTATGAACATCCACATCCATGTCCACTGGGTTGTTTAAAGAAGATTTGAGGGTTGTTTTGAGAAGATTTGCATTCAAAGAATCATAATGCAATATAAAATTTAGTTTCACATAAATCTTAATTTTGCTAATAGAATTTGAAATAGATCCTATTTGTGTTGATAAGGTGGAATGCCATCTAACAACACTAATTTCCATTAACCCTAAGACTAATATTTCAAATATGATCTAAACATAGCCTTGAAAGAAAAGTTAAGAGCAATGACCTCCCACCTTTTCTCAGCACTGACCTATTGTGGGACCTAAAAGTTTCCCAAATGGGGGCGTTGTGATCCAAAATGAATAAATAGGAACTAAGGCTCATCTTTACGACATAAGAACTTCAGATTAGCTAAGTGGGGATGGCACAAAAAATTATGTTTCATAGTTTAAAAGCCAATCATCCATGTAATCAATAACATGTCCATTTCATAGGTTTTCCCCTTCAATGTGAGATTTTGCACCCCATAGGTTGACATTAACTGTGTACCCTATGTAGCACAACGAGAAAATTTCCTTCCATATGCATGGCTCCTCTTTTCGGCATTCCCTTACACCTCCCAATACAATTGCTAGTTTATAATTAATTTAATTTTCCTTTTACAACAAAAACTTGAAACTTTTTTAAATATTTTTTTTTTAATTTATAAAGAATAAAATAATTTTCTTATTTAAAAATGAAAATAAAATTACTCAATAAAAAAATAGCCAAAAACAATGTGATTTTTTCGTTAGAATTAATTTACAATTTTTTTTAAAACATATTTAAAAAAAACATTCAAAATATAAAATCACTTTAAAATAGATATAACTTTTCCTAATGTGATTTTTTTCATGCTGAAATTAAGTAGCATTTTATTTTCTTTTTCTTCTCAGCATGTTAGAATTAAGTAGCATTTTTTTTTTTAAAGCTACATTTAAAGAAACATTCAAAATGTGAGATCACCTTAAAATAAATATAACTTTTCCTAAAATATCTACATGATTTTTATGGAAAAGAAAAATCAAACCTATTTTTTTTGAAAAAAGCGGAAAAGAGATGTGACTTGCTTAACAAGTTGGAATTACGTAGCAAATTTTTTTTTGAAGGTTTAAAAGCTACATTTGAGGTCATTTAAAGAAACTTTCAATATGCGAGATCAACTAAAAATATAACGCTTATAAAATATCAAAAGAAACGTTATCTAAAATAAAGATACAATACACTTGTGATGTGAAATGTGTTTTGCTGTAATATCACGTTAAAGTATATTTTAGTTTTTCCCTTTTTAGTTAGATAGTGGTTATATTATTTTTTTCAATATAGTGTATATATTATATATTTTGTTGGTTGATTTATTATTAATATTGTAGGTTTAGTTTAAATGGAATAACAAAATAAAAAATATAATATTTAATTTAAAATAGTATAATAGTTTGTTGATGATGAATTATATTAGTTGGTTTGAAATATTAATCAAAAAATGATGTTGTGATTAATCTGAAAGAATGATTACATAAACTAGATTTAGCAACTTATTGATTACAGTCAAGATACTCCTAGTATGTATAGCCAAAAACAAGATTGAGAACATCTATTTAGATGGAGAATCAACCTAAATTGTGTCAAATATATCACCCTCCTCATCAGAGGTGGAGAACTCAAGGTCTATCAGCTTCTTAGCTAGGATTGATGCCTTGCTAATAAACTTGCTTATATGCCTTTGCATTTCATCAATGCACAAGAAGATTTCCTATCGGGTTTCTGAATATTCTACTAAAAATTTTCCCATTATGGTTTTCAATTATCAGTAAATGTCCATAATTTGCATGTATCTTGTTTGTTTAGTCCTGGTATTCTTAATGTTTGGCACCCATCATCTGACCTCTTCATCTACATCAACGTCAGTGATGAATCACCATTCATTTGTATCTTCTTGTTATGCATATGCAATTTCCTTATAAATATGAGGAGGGGTGGATCACACATAAGAAATTTTTAACGTCGTGTTAAGTACTGGAACTGGGAGCAGGATAAAGTAAGTTGACTTCTATGCATGCAATCTCCTAAATGGGCTAGAGGAACCATGGTTGTCAAGGGACCCGCCAAGTGAAAAATATAGGAATGGGTAAGAAAACTAAAGCGAAAAACCAAATAAAACTTTGCCTAAGAAACCAAGGAAAGAGACACGAAACATTAAATTGAAAGAAAAGGATGAAAACAAAATTCCACCACCTTGAAAGCACCAGAAAAGGCTAATGAGAGACCATCAATAGAAATAGATTAAAAATTCCCTCTCTAAGTTGGATTCAAAAGGAACAACTGAGCAAAAATTGAAATAAAATTGGAAATTTGGAGCAGGGATGAGAAGGGATAGCTTATGCATAGAAAAATTCTAGAAAATAGAAAGCAGGCTTTGTGAAACAGAGATAAGACAACAAGAGAGGAAAGAAACAATTGAAGAGAAAAACTAGGTAAGAGATGGAAAATTTAACCAAAACATGGGACAATAGCCATGAAACTTGGGCCTATAACTTGGTGTGCATGCATATGATAACCATCTAGAGGATTTCTTTTATTTCCCAAATGAAGGAAATTACCTCAACCTCTTTCTTCCAACCATTTTTATTTGTTGTTCACATAATTAGTATGAACATATGTTCTCCTAGAAGTGTTATCAACCCAAGAAATGAAACACACTATGCAAAGTATGAAATTCCAGGTAACAGAGAAGCTTTATATCTTAAAAAAGTAGGCCAACTTTTTGCAATTGACCCCAATTAACTAGAAGCTATGAGGATTTCTTACCAAAGTTCTCTAGAAATTCCTTAGTCTCCATGGTAAAACCCCTATAATTGCTACGAAAATACAAAAATAGTTTGGAAAAATACATTAGCTACAAAATGATGATCCCAATACGAGTCAATTGTTGCATTAAACCACAAAGCCATTATTAAAATTCAAAGGTGATACTCCTTGCATGCATGGGAAAAACTTGAATACCCACACCATCTAAATGAGAACATAGATCTATTTCATCCTCTTTCGTTGCATCTTACACAAGGGGATCTCTATGATTGCTTAGTCTCAATTGATGGTTAGCATACTCTAAAGAAATTGGTGTCAGGTGAAATGTGGAGCATATAATAAAATACCTTTGTGAATTTTACAAAGAAGAGATGACTATTTTTCACCTCTATTACCCTTTTTAAAAGGGACAATCGATATATGTCATGCTTGGAGAAACTTTCTACTATTGTGGTGTGTTGCACTCTTAGATGTTTTCTTTTGGTGAAATAATGTTGTTGTGTCACACCCTTAATTTTTATTTTTTTTGGCATAAGATATCTTGCTTAAAAGAAATTTTTTAGGTTGCACTAAGTTGCATGAGAGAAAATTTTCAAGCTATGCTATGCTGCAAGAAGAAAAATTTTCATCTTGTGATATGTCACAACAAAAAACGAAAATCAAGACTACTAGATATCACAATATAGAAAATTGTTGAGGTTATAATTCATTGCAAGATAGAAAATTCTTTAAGATTATGATACCTCACAAGATCAAAAAAAAAATTGACGTTATGATACATTATAAAATCGAAAAATTTCTAAGTTGTGTGTATTACAATTTCAAAAAAATCATGAGGTTATGAATTTTAGACTTTCCTTTTCTTGAGAAGTGTATTGCATTGTATGCATGAAACTTGTATAACTATGCATTGTATCACAATGAAGATAACTTTAGTTGCAACTTTTTGTGGATATAGGATTTTTTTTTCTTTAAACTGTGACATAGTGCAATCTAGAAAATTTTAAAAGCTGTAATATACTGTATTAAGAATTTTCTCAATGCCCAAAGGGGTTGGATCCAATGGTGAAAAGCAAGGAGTTTTTCGCAAATGGCAAGGTTCAATTCTCGTGACGACCACTTACACTAGAAGCCATGAGGGAATCTTGAGGTATTGGTCAAACACGTGGATGCATCCAAAGAGATTATATTAATGGTCTCATGACCCATGCACACTTAAGTAGATCAAAGCCCATGGGCCAATGTCCCTCGTTTTGAAATCCTGTATCAAATGATTAAAGGAAAAAAATGCTTGATTGCATGCTCAAGAGTTGTTGCACCACGAACATAGGTCACATATCATCACACACAATCTCCACCTAATGCAAATCTGAAAACCATCATTCACACCTTGAACCAGGGACAACAAGGAAATCAATTATGGACAAAGCCACTATTTTAGCATTATGAATATGAGACTGCAATAATAATGATGGAAGGAAGTGCCATCAATTCGAAACATATATGGATTGTCTTACTCTGCCTCCTACGTAGTTTGATAGAAACATTTGAACCCCTTTCATAAGTCCTTATGCCTTATTCTACCAAATTTTAGAGTTTGTAGTGGATTCCTCTATTTTTTCCCTATTCTCTATACTTTGTGTTCGCGAAAAAGGAGGTCTCTGAGCAAGACCCAAGTTCAGGAGAGAGGCCAACAAGGTTTCTAAAGTAATCTAGCACAATGCTGACATTTTCACCCTACTCCAAGGAGCAAAGCATCTCACCCGAGGCGTGTTGTGACCTTAGTAAGGTTAGGAAGCAGATCAAGTATCAACCGATTACAACCATGAAGTTTAATTGAAGGAACTTGAAACAACAAAGAGATATTGCTACTTTGCATAAGATATCACTCATTAAGCATATTCAGGATTCAGAATTAAAATTTGAAACGTGCCATACATTCACAATAAGCAACTAGTTAACACTTAACTCAAAACATCAAACACAACAAGAACTATATTTCATTATCAGTATCAAACAGTTACATTACTCCGCAGAGTCTATTACAGGGTCGTTCAGTACAACAGAGATCTAACAGAGCTCTCCTACGGCTCTCTCCATTAGCCCTCTGCCGGACTAACTCTTTGTCTACACTGGCTGATCGCCTATTTGTTCTTCCGCCAACGTGACTGTCAGTCTTTCCTCTTTTCCTACTTCATTGTTTTCCGCTTCTTCCTGATCACTGGGAGTTCTGTTGATTGTCATTGTCTCCCATTCCTGCCATGTGTGTTGTTTTTTGCAACTGTCGCGCCACTTATCTTCCAGCTATCTGCAACCATGACAACTCCCTATCTACCATGATTGCGTTTCGCCACCTATTCTCTACAACTCAAAATTGTTCCATTTTCAAAACAAAGGCCCCAAAAGGCCCTGACCACATGCTATTGAATCGTCTTGAGTCAATCCTTTCCTGCTGCTTCGATTTCCATTGGCTTGCCTGCCTATGTGGCTGACTCTAACTCTACCTTCTTCATTTCCTTGCTCTGTCCAAACAAAGGCCCCAACTCGGGAACCTTTCTCAGTGCTGAAGACTTGAGTTCTTGGAACTTGTCAATTGCTCATTGCCACTCCTTAATTAGCTGGTCGATTTTGGTGGCAACTCTTTTAGCCTCAATTTTTCCTACAACAGGCGACAGATTGTTGAATACTTCTTTGATTTTTATTTCGGCCTCGGCAACCATTTGTTGTATTGCCTCTGCTATCTGCTTGGCTGGTTGCCTTAGCTCTCAGAGGACCTGCTTTATGACAACACAATGCTCCTCTGTCTTCTGTATCTTGGTTTCCAGTACCTCTGCTTGGTTGTATAGCTGGGTTATGTCGATGGGATCTATGGCCTCTCTTATCTCCTATGAGATCTGCTGAAGCTGTGCTGAGATAGGTTGGGCTTTCATAGTTAACGAATTAGAGAATTCATGTAAATGCTTCAGGAGGTTGAAAGACTCTCTGACTGTCATCCCTAGGGTTTCTTGCATTTTGGTTTCCTGTCTCTACTTCTCGGTAAACTTTTTAGCATATATTACAGTAGGATCTGGTAATTTTGGTCATGCCGTGAGCATTTATTTGAGCTCTTTGTTTTCCTTGCTGAGATTTGCACATTATTTTTACTCAGATAGACCGTTTTACCATGGAGCAGGCTGATATGTCTTCCGACGCCTTATCATCTCGGGAAGCTATTGTTGGCCAGAGATCCTTGAAGATCCCGATTACCTTTTCCAGCTGTTCCTGGAAACTTTCCTTCTCCCCTTTTAGCTGATTCCGCTCTTCAGTAAGCACACTGATCTGTTGTTTTTGCTGCTCAAACCTCTGTTGGAGGTCGTTATGTAGCCCTTCTTCCTATTGTGATGCTCGCTAGATGAAGTTGTATAGTTTTTCAGTACCCCAGGTCTGCATACTTTCAGCACCAGACATGTCGTGGCTTAGCGGTCTCTCTCTGAGGGGTTGATGGCTGGCTATTGATCTTGCTGAGTGCTCATGCGATGATGTGGATTGGTTCTGTTATGACATCTGACTTTCTAGGTTATTGATACTCATGGTTGGCTAAATTTGCTGTAGTATCAAATTGGCTTGCTGAAATGTGTTCAGCACTTTTGGCGAGGGCGTTGTGTCTATAGTAAAAGATCCTCCCAGAACTAATAGTTCCAGGAAAGTGCCCTGCCCCACCAGAGGTTGGTTAACCTCGGGTACCATAGCCGTACTCGAGTCAAATTCTACCTCGGTGTCCCCATTTGTCTTGTTTCTTACCTTTACTAGGTCTGAGATAGTTGTTGAGGTGGATGGAGTGCGAGTGGATTGGTCCTTGGAATTGAATGAAGTATGGGGTGATGAATGGTGAGTGCGAGGTGAAGAGGTGTGAGTGTGGGGTGGAGATGATGTTTGAATATTCAAAACCGAGAACGAATTAAACACAGGTAGCTCGGAGGTGACTTGGGTGGCCACTTATGGCTCTTCTTAATTGGTACTCCCATATCCATGGGTTGGGTGTGATCTTCCTCAGTGAGGTCAACTATTTTCCTAGGCACCATGATTCTTGCTTTCTTGGCCTTAGGGGTAGCTACAGGTGGTTTAAGTGCCTTAATCTTTTGGACTGGAATTACTATGGTTGCTGGGGGTGAATTAAACATGGTGGAAGGTAGGGTAGTGACGATAGGTGAAATTATGGATGGTGATGCAGAACTTGAAGACTGAAACTCTGAAAAATAAGGAAACACATGAGAAGCGCTTGTGAGAGTTTGAATTACCCGATTGAAGCCCTTTATCCTTGTGTCCAGTTGTTTTAGTATAGGTGTTAGCTGCAGTCGAGAAACTCTACTCGATGTTTCATCTAGTTTCTCCCCTGGTAGTGCTCTTGGCAACATACCCTTGAACGAATAGTGATGGATTCCACTTCCGATCTCCATTCCAACTCCCGACCATGAACAGACTTTGTTGTGGAATGCCTTTTCGTCAACCTACAGTCTCATTTTGAACGTGGTTTCATCCATGCAAGTGGGTTTGATGTATGTCTACTTGTGTGTGACCCCAAACCATATCTGAGAGGAATATCTGTCCAACATATACCTCGGAACCCTTTGCTGCCTCGCCACCACATCCACCATCTTCTTGTACCAGAATGAGAAAGCTTCTTCATTTACCTCCTTTGTGCTGGGATCTCCCGAGATTTTCCAGGGTGTAAACTCCATCACCATTGGCTGGTCATTTGTGATTTTCACGAGTTGTCTCACCCCCGAGTGAGTCCATTTCCACATCGCAAATTCCATTATGAGGTAGCCGTAAATGAACCCAGTGGCTCTTTTGTAGTTATCTTCGTAGGCTTCGAACAATTAGTTGAGTACAAATGTACACCAATTCAGCTGGGTTCCCTGGAGGCAGTGTTCTGCAACTGAAATGGTGTCGAGGGTGCATTCACCCTTCGTGTAGTGCCTCATCGTCTTGCCTACTATTAGGTAACAGGAAAATTTAGCTGTTGGATTGTTGATGAGGTCTATCTTCGCTCCCTTTCCTCCCCTTCTAGTGTCATATTTCTTATAGTAGTCACAATATCCCGCCTTCTTTTCTCTCTTAGACACGTTCTAGAACATTGTGGAGACATCCCTTCCTTCTACTGATAATCCCGTGAGTCTGTTGATATCTTCTGCATGTATCGGTATCTCCCGCCCTAGCCACAATGATCCATTCTAGAGTCTACTCTGCAGGAATTCCGTACACTGCATTGTTGCTCCCGTGGTTCCAAACACTAGGAGGTTCCTGAGGTTCAGTATTTTCGACCTCTAGATACCTCTGAACTCTGGGTTCATTCTTGTTGCTTCCCCTCCTACTTCTGTAGCATAATTCTCTATGTAGACCTGCCTCTTCATAGCCGGAAATTGGTATGAATCTGTGAAATCTGTGTCGATCAGTGACGCATTGTCATACTTGCCCATTAATGATTCCATCTTCTGAATTCTCTCATCGAGCTCAGGCTCGACGACTGTTGTTGCTACCTTTGTCATATTTGTCCTTCTTTTGTATACTTGAAGTGCTATCCCTGCTCTCTCTCTGTGAATTCCTGCTACTGGATTGTCTCTTTGAACTTCCTCTGATGAAATTTCACTTGCTGTTGTGGCTGTTTCTTGTTCTAACTCGAAATTTTCTGGCATTCTCGTGCTTTCTTATTTCATGTGGGTTAAGTAATGTAACCACCACAAATGAGGTTAATAAGACCCCATAACTGATTAATTTTTTTTCCTCCCTCGCGGCTATATTCGTGTGATTAGTTACCGCAATGAGGTGTATTCTAACATTGCTGACTGTGTCTTCAGGATTTGGGTAGACGTGATGGGTAATGATTATGGCTTAATATGGAAAATTTATTACGGTATGGTTGTTACTAATTATGGCTATTAATTCTCAAATCCGGGTGATCCTACGGACTGACATCGATATGATGGGTTATTATGACGGAATGATGTTTGACACGCTTGGCTTCCTAACATGGATGACACGCTAGACACTACCCTCCCCCCCGAACACAATCGGTTGCGATGCGGTCTCCGCATCACAATGGTTGATTTTCCTCTTGCTACTGTAATTATGTTCTTTATTGTGATTCCTATTCTATCCTCTTCTCAGGTGTGAGAGAGTTATTGACTGAATCTATTTCTATTCTACCCTACTAACTCCTCTCGATTGCGAGAGTTATTTGAAAAGTAAATAATGAAACTTACTCGTGATAAGGCTTCAGGCGTGCACCATTCACCCATCCTTGTAATACTTGGTCCTCTAGCTGTGCCAACCGAACTGCTCCTGAATCTCAAATTTCAATGACATGGTATGGTCCCATCCAATGCATTCTGAGCTTGCCTGGGAACTTTTGAAATTTTTTGTCAGACAATAAAACTTTCCCTCCAACTGTAAACGTTTTATGGTTAATATGACAGTCATGCCAAGCTATCTATCTTTCTTTTTGGACCATCTGATGGAATTCCGCCATAAATCTGTCTTCTTCAAGCTCTTGTAACTCATGGAGGCATTCCTTGATTGAGTCTTCCTTTATCAGATGTAGTGTTGAAGTGATTAACAGACTCGGCATGATAAATTCAGCAGGTACTACTGCTTCTCTCTCGTACACCAGCTGGAAAGGAGTATGATTGTGCAATATTTTTACAGTTGTCCTGTATTCCCATAATGTTGTTGGTATGCGCTCATCCCAGTCATCTCGATTGGCATTACAAATCTTGGTTATTCCTTTTTTTAGGATCTTATTAAATGCTTCAATTGTTCCATTTGCCTGAGGATGGTACAGACTTATTTTATGATGTTGCACCATAAAATTATCTAACAGAGATTTGATTGTTGTAGTGATGAAGTGTTCACCCTGATCACTGGTTAGGCTTCTAGGGCAGCCAAATTTGCTAATGATATTTTCGAAAATGAACCTGGCAATTGTATCTGTCGTGCAATCTTTCATTGGTGCCGCCTCTACCCATCTGGTAAGATAATCCATTGCGGTAATTATGTACCTTGCCTGTGAATGTCTTGCCACAGGTGTAATTGGTCCTATGAAATCAACATCCCATTTTTCAAATGGCTACAATGCTCTTACAGGTTGCAGTGGTAGCTCATCGCGGTGTGATGGGCGTCTCGTTCTCAGGCACACATCACATTTCTTTACAAATGCTTTACTATCCTTATGCACTGTGGGCCACTACAACCATGCTTGTAATATCTTTCTTGCGGTGGGTTTTGCACCGACATGGCCCCTCGCAACTCCGCAGTGACATTCCCACAGTATATCCTCTCTTTCATGGTCCATGACACATCTCCGCAAGACTTGGTGTAATCCCATCGAGTCATTTTCCATTCCAATCTTATGTAGTATCAATCTTAGAAAGCCCCAATCTATTCTATCATAAGCTTTACTCAAGTAAACTTTCATCACGCCAGCTCTAATTTTCTGTGATTTAATAGAATGCACGATCTCTTGTGTTATAGCAACCGCGTCATGTATGCTCTTGCCCGGCAAGAAACCCGATTTTTCAGGGGATATATAACGCTTAAGGACTTCTTTCAACCTTTCCGCAATAAGTTTCGAGACAATCTTGTATAGAGTGTTGCATAATGAGATTGGGCGATAATTATCGAAAGTCATGGAATCCTTCTTCTTTGGGATAAGGGCCAAAAAAGTAGATTTTATACCACCAGTGAACTTACCTGGTTTTATGACTTCCTCAGCCATTTCAGTGATGTCTTTAATGTAGATGTCCGAGAAATGAATGAAAAATTCTGGGGTCCAACAATCCGGACCCGGGCTTTTATCCGCTGGGAAAGACTTCAAAACCAGTTCTACTTCTTCTTTCCTTGTCGGTTTTTGAAAACAAACATTTTCATCATCTCCAAACATTCTCGGAAAAATTTCTAGAGCTATAGTTGTTCAGCGTAAACATTCTCCTCCCTACCTTTAAAAAGTTTTACATAGAAGGCCACTGCTTCTAATTGAATGTCCTTCATGGAGTGGACAGTAGATCCATTAGCCTCAATCTTCCTTTATAGTATTGAATTTCTTCCTTCCATTTTCATATTTATGAAATAAATTGGTATTTTTGTCCCCCTCCTAGAGCCAAATTGCCCGACTTTTAAGTCGCCAGTATTGTTCTTGAAATAACAATATTCTCTGCCTCTCTGATTCAGGAAATTTAAGTCGAGATCAGTGATGAGGAGAAGAATCTTCCTCCTCTATTTTAATAAGAATCAATGTTGTCTCTGCAGATAGAAACATCAAGTCCTTTAACATACGATCTTTCTGTGCCTTTTCCCATTTTCTCACTTTGTACTCTAAATTTCACATAGATTTTGATATAAAATCCATCACCGATGTTCCTTCCTCCCTATGTACATACCTGAAATCATTTCTGACCAATAAGTTAAAGACTCATTATCTAACCAGGCCTGGTTAAATTTGAAAGGGTTTCCCCCTTTAAAATTCTCAAACTTCCATTCAACCGATAATGGGCAATGATCAAAGATAATCACATCCTTGGACCGAACCTTAAGGTTCCCCAACTGCGATAGAAGAGATGAATGAACTAAAACTCTGTCAAGTCTCTTCCCATTGAACTCTTCACCCGAATGCCCATTAAACCAAGTAGGTCATTCTCTCTCCAGGGATAAAACCACCAGATTTGATCTATCTATCAGAGAGTGCATAAATTTCTCCACAGGATCCCTTATTCCTCGCTTACCCACATTTCTCTCTCCTGGAGAGTACAGTTTAAAAAAAAACAGAGTTTCATTTAAAAAAAATGTATTCAAATCATTTTTTAAAAACTCTACATAATCAAAAAATTATATCACCTTGACTACATAGATTGCATACAGTCCCTACAACGTAAACTGCAAGAAACATTAAGACATTGACACAAGTAAACAATTATCATTAAAAAGACTCAGTCTAAGGAGCTAAAGCCCAACTAAAGGCAAAATGGAAACCTGGTGAAAATAGACAAACCCAAATAAATTCAAATAAACTATAAATTTGGCAAATAAAAATGTGTCATTTCTAGTCTGTACAACGGTCATTATAGTAGCAAGATTCAGCAGAATTGGCTTTTGTTGTACAAAAATTTGGCACTAGTAGAAAATACTATTTTTTGTTGTGCAATATAGATATAGTATCATTCATAGTTATCAAATTCGAATTCGAATTCAATTCGATACGGAAAAAATTGGACTCTATAAAATTCAATATGGTAAAAATTCCGGAGTATACACTTATAAAAATTAATATATTATTATTTATTTTCAAAATTTTAAATGAATATTCTGACCAGAAAATATCTTATTTACTTATTTCCAACATTAACCAAAGTTACTAGTATTGAGAATTAGAAAGCGTGTAAGTGAAATCTACTAACATGAATAATAAAAACTCAAAATTAAATTGTATTGTAAAATATTAAAACACTGAATATTAAAAATAACATTCAAATATTCTCCACATTGAAAAAAATATATATTTCAATCTTTATCTCATTTGAATCCAAATTTATCCAACAATAAATATGCATAAATTAATTTTGATAGTAAACTACAAAAAATAAATCTTATTAATTGAATTCCAATCAAACAATCTATCCAACTTACTATCATCAAACAAAATTATGATAATAAAAAAAATATCATAATTTTTTTGAATTTTTTAGCCAATACGGCCTAACTTGGTAACTATATTACTATCATTAACTTACTTTTTTGTCTATTTTTGATAACATGACTCATGTCCTTAATACCTGTTTGCTCATAAATTAAATATAACGTCTCTAAAGTCTCTAAAATGTTTTTAAAAACTTAAAAAATCCTATAAATTATTTTATATGTGAACGCACTCTGGCATAGCCTTTGACAAGGAACTTAATGAGACGATGAGGTTGTAGATGCAGAGGTTATACTGGAACCGCTCTTTCAGCCAGTGTTCACAAAAGAATAAACAACAAACCTCAGGCATTGTTCGCTCAATAAGAAATCGATGGAGTTGTCTATTGATGCAACAGAATAGTGTGGTTGTCTATTGACGCAACAAAATAGTGTGGATGGCAGGTGTTTTTTAGGAATCTGGTATTTTTTTTTTTTTTTTTTTTTAAATCAGGTAATTAGAGCGTTTGAATTACATTTCTGATGGTGGAAATAGATTCAGCACCATAAAAAACCCTTAAATCACTCAAAATACTAAAGTTTAACCATAATTTTTCATAATCTTACAAGAATTTCTGGATTATTATGTGGGTTTTTAGACTAAGGCGAATTGGATTGCTCTCAATTGCGCGCTCTCCCGCTCACATCAACAAATATCAAACCACAGTGATGGAGTGAAAAGGAGGCCCCGGGAACTAACATTTATGGAGGATTGGGAGTCGGTTTGGCCGGAACTCTAAGTTTTTTTGGGGCTCATTTGTGTCAAGTTAGCTGTGGGAATGTTGGAACTCCAAAAATAGTCCCTAGCTCCCATTGCAGCTCCTTCTAAAAAGGAAATCATGCAGTTCCAAAGCTCTTGGGAGCTAGGAAACCATTAGAACGGTTTCCCACCTTTAGGGAGTTGGTCCTGTGTAACAGAAGATTATTTGAATCAATATTTTTTTTTAATAGTAGAAATGGATTCAGCACCATCAAGAAACTCCAAAACACTCAAAATCCTGAAATATTGATAACCAAAATTTCCTAAAATTTCTCCTAAATTATTGTCAAATTCATACACAATTTCCATTATTTTTAGAACCAAATTGTGGTCTAGTTGGACTATGGCAAAACATAACACCACCAACTTCTGGAAGACCAATTAATACTCCTCCCCTTTTCCTGAAAACCACAATGTTTTTTCAGCAATTCAAAACGTGTGATCCTTATCCTAAACGACAACTATTATTTCACAGACTATAGCTTCATTAATGAGGTTGGGAAGTATACAAATTTAAATCTAAAAATGAGCATATTGTGCCCAATGGAATTGCCAAACAACATTAACGAGGCTATAGCTTGGGAAATATAAACAAAGTTGTCTTTAGTGCAACTTTTTAGAGTTTTCAGTGCCGGAATCCGGGGAAAAAAATTGAGGTGAAATCTTGATTTATGTTATTTAAACTATTTTTTTTATTGTATATGGATTGAGCACCCTAAAAACCATTAGGGCACTTCAATTGTGCAAGGTTACCCATCAAAATTCTGTTTTCAATGAATTCAACACCCTAAAAAACTGAAGATTAACCAGAATTTTTCATAATCTTACGGGAATTTATGGGTTATTATGTGGGTCTTTTAGACTAAGGCGAATCAGATTGCTCTCAATTGTGTGCTCTCCCACTATCATCAACAAACATCAAACCACAATGATGGAGTGAAAGGAGGCCCCTCAAACCAACATTTATGGAGGATTGAGAGTCCGTTTGGCCAGAACTCTAGAATTTTTGGCGCTAATTTGTGTCAAGTTAGTTGTGGAAATGTCGAAGCTTCAAAAAATCAGTCTTCAACACTCATGGAGCAGTCCCCAAATCCAATGAAATAGTCCCCAACTCCAGTTGTTGAACCAAACCATTGGAACGGGTTTCTTCCATTTTTCAGGAGCTGGTGTTATGTAACAGAATATTATTTGAAATTTTCTTTTAATGGTGAAAATGGATTCAACACCATCAAGAACTTCTAAATATCCAAATCCTGAAATATTGATAACCAAATTTTCCTAAAATTTATCCTAATGATTTTTCAAAATCATACTAAAGTTCCATTATATTTGAAACCAAATTGTGGTCTGGTTGAACTATGGAAAAACATAATATGAATGGAGGTTTACTTAATCATATACACACCACCATGTACTACCAACTTCTGGACGACCAATTAATACTCCTCCCATTTTCCTGAAAGCCGCAATGTTTTTTCAGCAATTCACAAGCTATAACCTTATTAATGAGGTTGGGTAGTATACAAATTTAAATCTAACAATGAGCATATTGTGCCCAATGAAATTTCCCAACAGCGTTAATGAGGCTATAGCTTGGGAAATATAAATGGAGTTGTCTTTAGTGCGACTTTTTGGAGTTTCAGTGCCGAATCTGGGGAAAAAAATTGAGATGAAATCTTGATTTCTGTTATTTAAATTGTTTTTTTTATTGTATATGGATTCAACACCCTAAAAAACCTTTAGGGCACTTCAATTATGCAATATTACCCATCAAAATTCTGTTTTCAATGAATTAGACACCCTAAAAAACCCTTAGGGCACTTAGATTGTGCAAGATAGCCCATCAAACTTCTGTTTTCAATGAATTCGTGCCAAATTTTAAAGAAATTATACCAGAAAAATCCACGTGGAAAGCCTTCAAAAAATCTTACTAAAGAAAACTCGAATATAAACCACACTCTATGATTCCAAGCAAACATGTGATTTAAATACCATTATTGTGATTTAAACAATTTATTTTTTAAAATATTATGAATCACACAAATTTACATTAAAAAAATGATAATAAATCTTAAAAAATATAATAAATCTTATGAATTTTAAAATTTATTTTTAATGTTACCCAAAATCATACTTAAAAAAATCATGATTAAAAATACTTGAACCCTATAATACTTAGAGAAATCAATTTTAAAAGTCATGATTAAAAACACTTAAACCCTATAATACTTAGGGTTAAATTTTTGAACAAGAAGGGTTGCACAGCAGCAAGTCCCTGCCTTAAGGCGGGGAGCTTCAATAAAATGATTAGCATCTAAAAAACAAGTGAGATTTTGTAATATTCACCAGCAGTTCTAGGCGCAGCAGCAGAGACAGTTCCTAGTCAAGAGAAGTGCAACAAATATGATTACAGGAAAATATTTCCATAACAGTGGATTCCTGTATTTAATTTTAAAGAAGTCGTGCTGAAATCTGCATGTAATTTTCTAGAAGCAATCTGAATCATCTAGACGAATAAAAGAAATGAGAGCCAAAATATAAAATGGAAAATATATAGTTCTTCTGTAAATAAAATCAGTTCTGATTTCCAAGTGTACAGTGCATATTTTATGTTCGCCATTTGAGGACACGAAATGACAACGTGGCAGAGAGCATGTCTTCTGCACAAAGTTATATCCACATCAAATTATTCTGTTCTTGATGTGCTGGTGATAGACGATGTTTATGATATGTTGGAATAGAGGTGCAAGTAAGGAAAACCAGTAAAATTTGGAGTGACAGGGAGGAGCTTCTGTGATTTGTTTGTTTGATTGATTTTTGAGAGAGAAAGATGACAACTGAAATTCAGGCAGGGGACTATGTGGCATGGCGGTTTGGAAGTGGAGAGGCTAGAGGGCAGTGGAGAGGCCAGAGGTCGTGTGGTGGGAAAGCTCACCCAGTCTAGGAAACTTAACACGAGGACCTTCAAGGCTAATGAAGAAGAGCCCAAGTTCCTGAACAGGAGCGATAAGGGTGGGAATAGGAAGCCTGATACACTCAGAAATATCAATGAAAATGAAGAAGATCTTGATCAGATTAAAGATCAACCTATCCATGAAGGTGGTGGCACTGAGTCTGATGATGCCAGTTCTCATGAAGATGACATCTTGGAGAACAAAGATGGAGCAGTTGCTGTTGGGAATGGAAAACCAAAAGAAGACGTCCAGCCATGAGGGACTGTTTTCAACTGGGAGAGTTCAGAAACATGGCATCCATTTGATTTGATTTGATATCAGACAAATCTTGAGGTTTTGTATATAGTTGAATTGTTGTTTGAGATAAATAAAAGTTTTGTATGGTTTGTTATCTGAATCTTGATTGTATGGTTTGTTATTGTTTGTTATATGGTGCTATCCCAGTTGATAATTCCAGTCGAATAGGGCATCTCCTCGCTCCCCTGATTGTAAAGGCTAGGATTTCTATCATCGCCACTTTGAATATGTTCTTCAACTTGGCTGGACAATGAATATCCTCAATTTCGCATAATTGGTGTTTTCGGCATGGGAGGCATCTATAAAAAATCTCTACTCCAAGTCGACATCTCTGCTCCAAGCCATCCACAATGCCTACAGGAAAAGTAACTTGTTCGAAAACATCTCTTCTCCAAGCCATCCACAATGCCTACAAGAAAGGTAACTTGTTCGAAAACATCTCTGCTCCAGTTGAAAACAGATTTTAAATTGTAAATTGCATAACAAAGCATTTAAAATTGTAATTGTAAATTTCACAGTTCTTTTACTTTTATGCTTTTTGAAAACAGATTGTAAATTGTAAATTGCATTTTAAAGCATTTAAAAATGAAAATAAAATTTTCCTTTTTTTGATGCATTTGCACATAGAAATTTCAGGGTTGCAGGTTGATATTGCACTTGGAAAATCAATTTCAATCTGAGATAGCAAAGATGGAACTTTACTAATTTGAAGAAATCAATTTCAATCTGAGATAGAAAAGATGGAGCTTTTACTGGTTTGAAGAAATCAATTTCAATATGAGATAGCAAAGATGGAGCTTTACTGGTTTGAAGTATGGATTTGAGAAGTGATTTTAGTAGCTAATTTGCATCTTTGCATCTACGGAATCTCAGGAGATGGGCAGAAGAGAAATGCATGTAGAATTGGAGCTTACCTCAGAGGAAGTTGCATAAAACCTTATATCTAGAGAACCAGTGGATACCAAAATCAGCAATGATTACTGCTACGGGTGTTGTTGGTGCGATGGGCCATGGAACTTAATATGAAACTGTATTTTCATATGCTCCTTATGTCAATCATTATTTGGGAATTCAAGTAGTAAATTAGCAGCAGGCCACAGTTTTAGAGCCAGAAGTTAAGGTTGACAGAGGCAACAAAGCAAGTAGTTTTAGAGCGAGAAGTTAAGGTTGTGGAAGTAAAGGCATGGACGCCATGCTTCAGTGAAGATAGAAGCACCAGCATTTGAACAACGTGAACACTGTTACCGATCAAATAGGTAACCTGATCTCAAAACGGGAACTCTAGCCCAAAAAGTCTCAAAAAACATGAAAAAACACCCCCCAAAAAAAAAGTGTCTTCCAGAACGCACTTGGTTTTTTTTTAAGGTCAAATTTCAACATTTTATAAAATTATGGTAAAAACAAAATTGTTTCTTGAAAAAAGGATTGAAAAAACACCCCAAAAACAAAAAGTGTGTATTCTAGAACGCACTTCGTTTTTTTTTAAGGTCAAATTTCAACATTTTATAAAATTATGGTGAAAACAAAATTGTTTCTTGAAAAAGGATTGAAAAAAACACCCTAAAAAAAAAACAAGTTGATGCTGGAATAACAAAAAAAAAAAATTGTCATACTTTTGGAATTTTTAAAAATAGAAATAACATTTTTTAATTTTTAAAATTCAAACATTAAAAAAAACCTAAAATTTAAGAAAAAAAATAAATTTAAAAAATAAAAACATTTAAAAGCTTAAAATTTAAAAATATATGAAGATAAAAAAAATAAAAATAAAAACAAAGTAAAAATTTTAATTCAATCATTAAAAAAAACCTAAAATTTAAGGAAAAAAATATTTAAAAAAAAATAAAAAAATAAAAAAATAAAAAATATAGAAATTAAAAAATAAAAATAAAAACAAAATAAAAATATTAAATTAAAAAAAAAAATTAAAAAAAGAAGGAAATTATAAAAAATAAAATATAGAAATTAAATTTAAAAAAGAAAAAGAAAATGCTTATTAAATTTAAAAAAAGAAAAGAAAATTTAAAACAAATAATTAAATTTAAGGAAATATATTAAATTTTAATAAATTTAAAAATTAAAAATTAAAAAAAAAAACACTATTCAAATTAATTATAAAATAAAAATAAAATACAATGAAAATATTAAATTTAAAACAATATATATTAAAAAAATAAATAAACTATAAAAAATAAATTAAATTTAAATTATAAAAAATAAAAAATATATATGAACTTAAATTAAAATCGGTATATACATCAAATTTTATTAAATTAAAAAAAAAAAGTTAATATTAAAATAACAAATTAAATTTAAAAACAAAAATATTAAATTTTAATAATAAATGAATAAACAAATAAATTTTGAAAGAAAAAATAAATTTTAAATATAAAAGAAAAAAAAATATTGTTAAACGAAAAACTTTAAAAACTTTAAAAATCAATTAAAAATGGAAAATTGAAAAAAAAGGAAAAAAATATTAAATAAAAAAAAAAAATTAAAAAAAAAAAAATTTAGAAAAATTAAGTTTCATTAAAAAAAAAATCTAATTTTAAATACACAATTTTAATTGAAATAAAAAAATATAAAAATTTTATGTAATTAACAAAAAATAAATAATAAAAAAGTAAAACATTTAAAAAAAATATTAAATCCAAATAAATTAAAAAAATATATATAAAATTTATTGAATTTTATAAAATTATATTAAAAAACTAAACGTAAAAGTTAATAACAAAGAAAAATTATGAAATTAAAAAAAAAAAAAAAAAAATCAATTAAATAAAAAAATGGGCAAAATTTAATAAAAATTATTAACAAAAAAGAAATAATAATAAATTTAAAACAAAAAAATAATAAAATTAAAACAAAACGAATTTTATTTTAAATAATTAAAAAAAAAAATAATATTTTGAAATTAAAAAAAAAAGTGGTGGTGGTGGGGGCGCGGCCCGCCCGCTGGGCGGCGCCACGGGGGCGGCCCAACCGGCCTCCCGGCCCCCGACGGGCGGAGGGCCGATTCCGAGAATTGGCCCTCCACCCGTCGGGGACCGGGAAGCCGGCTGGGCCGCCCCCGTGGCACCGCCCGGCTGGCCCCAGCCGCCCTGCGGGCGGGCTGCGAGAATCAGCCCTCCGCCCATCGGGGGCCGGGAGGCCAGCTGGGCCGCCACCATGGTGCCGCCCGTCCGGCCCCCGCCGCCCAGCGGGCGGGCCGCACCCCGACTGCCACCACAATTTTTTTTAATTGATTTTTTTTTAAAAAAAATTTTTAATTCATTTTTTTTTAATTTTTTTTTTTTTTTTTCAAAAAATAATCTTTTTTTTCAAAAAATTAATTTTTTTTTTAATTTAATATTTTTATTTAAAATAAATTTTTTTTTTTTTAATATATATATACATCTATTTTTTATTTGATTTTATTTTTATTTTTTACTTTTTTTTAATTTTTAATATTTTTATTTTAATTTGATTTTTTTTTTAAATTTTTGAATTTCAAAAAATTTAAAATTATTTTTTTATTTTAAATTCAATTTGTTTAATTTTTTTTATATTTAATATTATAGAATAATTATTTTTTTAAATTTAAAATTTAAAATTTATTTATTAAAATTTTTAAATTTTAATTTAATTTAATTGGTTTTCTTAATTTTTTCGTTTATTTAGTTTTTCATTTTTAAAATCTATAAATGGTTTCATTTAAAAAAAAAAAAAAAACACTAAATTTATGTATATTTGTTTTTTAATTATTTGCACGTGGTTTTTTTCATTTTTTTTGTTTTTTAATGATAGCTTCTTCTTCTTCTTTTTTAATTTTTTAATTTTCTTTATCTTTTTCAATTTTAATTGTTTTTTTTTTTAATTTGTTTCTTTTGTAAATTTTAAAATTTGTATTTTTTTCCTTATTATTATTATTTTTTTTAATTTAAATTTTTAAATTTAATTTTTTTTTTTTTTAATTTTTTTTTTCTAAATTTTAATTTTGTAATTTTAATTATTTTAGATTTTTTTTTTAAATATATATATATATATATATATTTTAATATATTGTTTTTTTTTAATAAGTTAGAAAAAAATGTTTTTGATTTTTTTTTTTTTTAATTTTTTGGTCAATTTTTGTTTTTTTTCTTTAAATTATGTGTTTTTTTTCTTCAAATTTTGTCATTTCCTTTGATATAATTTTCAAATATTTTTGTTTTATTTATTTATTTATTTTTGTTTAAATTTTTTATTTTTATGAGCTATTTTTGTTTTTTTAATTTATTTTTGTTTAAATTTTTTATTTTTATGAGCTATTTTTGTTTTTTTTTACATTTTTATTGGTTTTTTTATTGTTTTTATATATATATTTTTTTTATCTAAGTTTTGTGTTTTATTACCAACATGAAAATCACCACTCTAAAAAAAAAAGGTTGATGCAGCATCAATACGTTTCAAAATTAGCATGAAAATCACTGCTCTAAAAAAAAAGGTTGATGCAGCATCAATACGTTTCAAAATTAGCATGAAAATCACTGCTCTAAAAAAAAAAAGTTGATGCTGCATCAATACATTTCAAAATTAGCATGAAAATCACTAACATTTTAAAACAAATATTCATACTTCATAAATAAAAAATTTAGAGTGTCAAAAATGTGCACAAAAAAAAAAAATGGTGATTCTGCATCACCACTTTTCAAAATCGGGTGCTTTTTATGCTACCAAAAAAAAGTAGGTAACATTGCGGTTACCTATTTCATCGGTAACATTGTTCGTGGTGTGGAGAAGAGTGAGAATGTATAAGAAGAGCGAGAACAACCTTCAAGGTGTCTTCTAGTGAACAACCTTCAGCCTTCAAGGTGTCGATTGTCAAAATACATGCAGATATGGGAACGTGGCAAAGTTTTGCAGAAATAATATATAGACTACATGTATGGTTAAAAGTCATATGTGTAGAAATTTGCTGAATAATGAAGATTTATTCACCAAGATTATCCTGGTCACACACTAATTCGAATTCATGTATAACACATAACCTCTTCTACAATTAATCATCACACATGCGGAAATAAAACAAGCGGTATGCGATCATACGATCATCAAAACATCACACATATAACGCAGTATGTAATGGGGAAAGCTTATAGCTGAAAACCCCCAGCGATTTTGTATATTATATGGAAGAGAACATGTAACAATACATAGCACAATACTCCTCACAAGTACTCAGTACTATCTCCAAAAGTTACACACAAACTAGCTCAGTTTTGAACAAGTCACGGGTTCAAAACTCCTCCACTATTTGCCTGCCTCTACTGCGCAATCCAAGTTGGTGTAATGAGAGATCCAAGTTCGAATCTCCTTGGCTTGATCTGCGCAATCCTCATTGGAAATCTCCTCCAATGCTTGTGCAAATCTCATGCACAACTAATGTCACAACTAATAGCAAACCGGCTCTTTCACCTATCTCTTCCACTGGTCTTCACTGAACTGTCCATGCACTGGTGTTAACTGATGTGTTCTTTAGTTGAATAATGAGTTAATAATTAGTGAATTAATTAATAATTAATTCACACAACTCATCTCTAGTGTATTAGCTAGTTAAACTAAATACAACTAGTTCAACTAAGTTAAACCGAACACAACTCCATCAACTCCTCAATCAACTCCACCAAAACTCTACCACATGAGTCTAACTGAAGTCAACCATGCAATAGCTCAACCAAACCCCTAGGAATAGCATAATTCCTTTGTCAGCTGCATGGGCCACATCCGTAGCTCAAACTGAAGTGCGCCAAGAGAATAAGATAATGTTTATAGTCCAAATATTATTAAGAGCAAATAATATTTGACTGTTCTATTTTTAGCCCGGCAGTCTAAAAATAGATTCCGCCACATGTCTAAAAATAGAGGTCCATCTATTTTTACCAACTCGACCAATCATCTAAGAATAGCATTCTGCAACTCCTCGACCATGCTCCATATGTCTAAAAATAGACATAGTCTAAAAATAGACTTTGCGCCAAAAATAGCCTGCGGGCCCACTTAGTGAAGGAGACTTCATTTCACTAAGCTCCATCATCTTGTTGCATTTTCAACAATATGGTTCATCCAAACATTTATTGCTTTAGCTTAATGCTAGCATTAGTTTTTTAATTTGAAAATTTTAAGTGAAAAAGAAGAACATAGCCTAGGTTTATAGCCCCCCTGCCTCAGGAAGAGGCCAGTAAGATGAAAAAAAATTGCATATAGTTAATCCGAAAAATAGCTTAAAAACATTGGAAATCAGCTCAAACCAATGCTATCTGCACAATTTCGATTACTATAGTCCCTTCGCAGGCGCGGCAAGGACTAATAAAGGAAAAGTATAAGTCATTGAACAATATGGATCTCTTCCTTAACGCAACAAAGGGTTTCATGCTTTAGGTGTGCTTTTAGCCTTTCACATTATTCAATGCTTTGGTCTTTTACATTTGCATTCGAATTCTTCAGAGTTAGAAACCTTACAATTTTTTAAATTATTATTATTATTATTATTATTATTATAAGATTGTTAGTATATGTTAAATTTAATATTTTTTCAATCTATAATGTAGATAAATGTTTTTCGGATTAATCATATAATTACTAGTTAATGTGGTAGTGGAGATGCAACATTACCCCGAAATAGCTGTTAAGACTAAATGCTAAAAATTAGTCGTTAGAACGTTAGTTAAAAACTAAAATAAAATAATTAATTAATTAATTAAATTAAAGATTTTATTTAAAATAAATAATTAATTAATTAGTTAAATTAAATATTTTATTAAAAAATGGAGTTAAGAAGTTGTATATAATCATAAAATATAGTAAGGATTAGGGAGGGTACATTTTTTTATAAAATAAATAAAAATAAAATAACTAATTAATTTTTTATTAGTTAGTTAGTTAAGAATTAAAATTTTCATGATCAATTAATTAATAAGAATTTTTTTTAAAATGAGTTAATATATAAAAAAATATGGAAGGGTAAAGAATTATAATTTACTAAATAAATAAAGATAAAATGAGGAAAATAAATAAATAAATGGAGTAAAGTAAGTAAATAAATAACATAAAGGGAAATGAAATAAATTAATAAAAATATAAATTAATTAGAAAATTATATATATATATATATATATATATTTTTCAGAGCGAAAAAATTCGTAAACTTTCATTATAGAGAGATTACATGTTACATATAGCTGTGTAGTGCAAGAACTGAAACAGTCCAAAAACTAAGAAAACAGTCAAAAAATACATGCCATCCAGCAGGTATGATCCAGTCCCAGAAATATACATATTTTCAGGGATAATATAAAAAGTTACTTAGTAAGCTCGGTGCTTAGCTTACTAACAAAAAACAGCAAAAGTATAAACTATATAATTAAATATAACATGTCGGTAGAAGATCCCGGGATATATACACAAAATGCTCCCCCAAAAAACCTGTACAGCAAGTAGTCACCTATAGATGTGCCTCCTCTATGAATGGCCGATGAAAATATCTGTAAACCTGTTCGCCCGAGTGTTTAGTGAAATGCCAGGTGCCCCAATCTAGCTCCGCTGCTTCTTTGGATAATATGTCGGCCATGTTGTTTCGAGACCTGTAAATATGAGTGACAGAGATAGAATCAAATAGGCCTTTGAGATAATGAACCTCCCGCAGCAGTGCAGATAGTGTGTGCGAGTGACATAATGCAAGATTATTGAACCAATTGATAACAAGCAGTGAGTCACCAAAAATCTGGATGGTGTTGCAATGGATGTCCTGTGCAAAAGTCAGCAATAGGCGAAGACAATTCAGTTCTGCATAATTATTTGTACCGGGTCATAATCCCATTCTGATATGGTAGAAATGGTGGTCATTTAAGTAGAGAATAGCACCTCCTCCACATCCCGCAGCATTGGACGCACCATCAAAGTATGCCCAAGCACGCCTGTGATCTATTATTTTAGGGATGTCGAGAGGAGGCTTTCTGTGATGCTTGTCAACCGGCAAAAGACTGAAGGAAGCAATGGAGGCCGCACCAATATAATCACAGTCAATGGGAATATCTCTGAAGATCTGTCTATTCCTGCCAATCCAGATCTCCCATGCCACAATTAAAGGGAGATTCCTCATGCGAGGTTCATGATCATAGTGCCTCCACCAGTTAGTCCAGGTAGCCAGAATGTTGTCTCCCTGCTAAATAAAATTACAGCTCAGGTCTGTGCAGATCCGAGCCCATATATCTTTGACGTTGTTGCAAAGGAGGAATAGGTGGTTCACGTCCTCACAGCAGGCCCGACAGTAACTGCATTGTGAAGCCCCTTGGAACGCTCTTTTGTGGAGGTAATCCATTGTGGGTATACAATTATTGAGAATGCACCAGAACAACGTTCTATGTTTGTGTGGGGCAGTTAGTTTCCAAAGATAGCGCCACCACCAATATTTGATGGGAGGTTCTTTAGTCCTAATTAAGGCATGGTATCCAAGTCTAGGAGCATATCGACCGTTTGGAGATACAGCCCAAATTAACCTATCCGAATGTTTTTGGCTTTAAGGGCCCAAATATACCGCTGCTAGATCCGAGCACCCGCCTGTGGTATGTCAAGGTCCGCTGCGGTAAGCCAGGCTTGGCCCCGCCACGAGGTATGCACCAGGTCTGCAATCTGTGCAAGGTAAAATATATTTCTGTTTGCAAGGTGTTCAGTGATAAAAACTGGAAGTTTGTAGTGATCTCCACTGCCAGACCACGAATCAGAGCCTATGCGGACCATAGTACCCGTGCCAATCTGCCAAGATAAACCTAGCTGTATAATATGTGCCGCCTTATTGATCGCCTTCCAAATAATAGATGAGCCAGTGGTCAGACCAATTCTGTCTCGAATCCAATCGAGTGGGTTTCGAGGCGAAATGTATTTAGCCACAATGACCTCTTTCCAGAGACTCTGTCCCGTGATTAAATGCCAGCACATCTTAGCAGCCAGGGCCTTCGAGAAGAGATGTAAATATTTTAATCCCCATCCTCCCCAATGTTTAGGGATGCTTATGCGGTCCCAGGAAACCTAGGCAAAGGTGGAGACTTGACCCTGATTGCGCCAGAGAAATTGCCTGCAAATCTTTTTAATTCTATTAGTGATACCAATTGGAATCCAAGCCAGGGTCATCCAATAGACCGGAATAGCTTCCAGCACAGATTTGATGAGGATCAGGCGTCCAGCCCTGGATAACCATCTGTTATACCATATGTTGATTCTGCGTTCAATCTTGGCAATCAACCAGTTCCAGTCTTTGATCTTGTAGTCATTTGGTTTAATATGGAAACCCAGATATTTGAGTCTGTCATTGATGTCAATGCTAACATAGTCGAATAGGTGCAGAGAGATACCTTGTTCCATACCCGAGCAGCCCGTCATAATAATGGTTGATTTGGTACTATTAGGTTCCATGCCAGTGGCCCTGCAGAAGCAGTGCAGAATTATATCAAAATGAACATAGTCTTGTCTAGTACCATTGAGGAAGATGAGGACATCATCTACAAATAGCAGATGAGTGAGATGAAGAGTGTCATTAATCCGGAGTCCTTGGAGTTCTCCTCTGTCTTTTGCATTCCTGATAAGCCCTGAGAGTCCTTCCATAACTAAGACAAATAATAATGGCGAGAGAGGACATCCCTGTCTCAGTCCTCTCCCCGCATGAAAGAAATCAGATGCAGTGCCATTGATCAGAATACTGAAAGTCGCATGACAAATGCATCCCATGATCCAGTTTATAAACAGATGAGGGAAACCAAAATGGATCAAAATGAGATGGAGATAGCTCTAGTTGACCCGATCAAATGCCTTTGTGAGATCGATTTTGAGAATGGTGGATTTCTGGCGCTAGGTCTTAATAGTATGAAGAACTTCCTGGGCCATGCCAATAGCTTCGTGGATCTGCCTATGATTCAGAAATGCAAATTGTTCTTTTTCAATGTGTGTAGACAGGAAAGGCTTGATGCGGTTAGCAATGAGTTTGGATATGATCTTGTATATGCAATTACACAGAGAAATAGGTCTATATTCATTGAAGCTAGTTGGATTGTCAGTTTTTGGTATAAAAGCAATGAAAGTGGTGTTGAAACCATCATATATTCGACCTCGCACTCTGCTATCTTCAATCATAGTCAACAGGTCAGTTGAAATGAGATAAAAAAAATGAATAAAGAACTCAATGGGCCAGCCATCAGGCCCAGGGCTTTTGTCCCGCTTGAACCATTTCAATACACCTTCCATCTCACCTAAGGTGACTGGTGCATTTAGGTCATCCATCTGATCCTGTTCAACAAATCTTTTTGTATGCCGGGTAATTCGCATGGTGTTCGGGAGGTCAATGCTGTTAGACGCCCTGTGAAGGTTTGTGAAGTGTCTTGTGCCCAGGTCAGATAATTGAGACTGAGTTCTTGCTATAAATCCATTGTTGTCAGACAGCTCCCAAATGCCATTTGCAGCCCTTCTGCCATTAGCATGCTGCTGAAAGAATTTAGTATTTTCATCACCCGCTTGTAACCATATTTCCCGGCTTTTTAGTCTCCAGTCTTCCTCCTTTTGTCTCAGATATTTAGCTTTGTCCGATTCAAGAGCAATAAGTTGTGCCTTGGTATCATCAGATCTATAGCCCAGTAAATCAACGTTGTTGAGACTAGAAATCTTATTTTCAATATTGATCAGAGCCTCTCTCTCCGATCTCTTCTTGTTCTGAATCCATCGAATAGTAAGTTTTTTGATTCGATTTAGATTGTCATTGATAATCCTGCCCGGGTCCCGGTCATTCAAAGGGCTGCAGTGTTGCCAGGCCCGAGTAACCATCAGGGTATAATCAGGATCTCTTAGCCATCGAGCATTAAATTTGAAAGGGGAGCGAGCCCTATTAGGACCACACTCGAAGTCCAGGTAAATAGGAGAGTGGTCAGATTTACCTCCCATCCCCACCCATTGACGGGCCCGAGACATAATAGGAAGGAGGGTCTGCTTAATAAGAAATCTGTCTAACCTGTGCGCCAGGGCAGCAAAGCCAGTCCTTCTGTTCCGCCAGGTGGGTTGAATCTTGGTAGAATGAATATCAATCAGATTCGAGGCATTTAGCAGGGAAATGAAAAACTCGGCCAATGGATCTGGGGAAGCATTGAGGCCCCAAGATTCAGAGATCCCTAAAGAGAAATTAAGATCACCACCCATAATAAGATTAGGTGCATTGAGTAAAGAACATGTCAACAGAGAAGTCCAGAAATTCTCTCTGTTGGTGCAGGGCCCATAAATGTTGATCAGAGTAAATTCCACCTCCGAGTTGACAAAGAGGACATTCATAGCTAGAACCCCAGATCGACCCCAACAGTTGGTCATCCGGGTAGTCCTGTCATTAATGCCCAAAGCACAGCCCCCAGATCGCCCTGATGCATCAAGGGTGATGAATGTCCAACGAGGTAGGATAGAGGTCAAGATAGTCTGCACATCGGGCCCAGCACCAAGCGTTTCTCGGAATAGGAGGGTTCAACCCTCCTATTCCTAGCAAGAGTTGGGGTCAACTCTTACTTAATTTCCAATCCTCATCCCAGTTGAGATTCTTGGCATGTCGTTCAATTTTCGATCACCTCCCTTAATTTCCTATGGTGGAAGTGATCTACTTTGGCAATGACTTTGGAATCTTCAATATAAACATGGTGACAGGATCTTTCCACATGCTCAGCAAGAGCTGAGGTACGGGACCGATTGTGCCTAATATTTACAGCATGATCCCAGATTCTCTGCCTATTGGATCGACCTGTTTCTCCAATATAAGGAGTTCCACATGGACAAGGAATCATATAAACCCCTTTCATGTCCTTAATAGACCCAAGAAAATTTCTAATAGTGCAGAGAGGTTTGAAAGAAGAAGAGACATCATTTCTTCTAAGGACATGGGAAATTTTGTCCATTGTCCCCTGGATAAATGGGAGATGGACCTTGGAGATGGGATCCACCCGAGTAGATTTTCCACTCAATCCTTTATAAGCCTTTCGAAAGGCTTTAAGACCTTGAGATCTACTGTAACCATTATTTTCAAAAACATCAAGAAGATAGGACTTCTCTGATTCCAAGAACCTGTCATCAGAGATTAGGCAGAGAATCCGGGAGCATGCTGCAGATATTAGGCACTATCGATCTTGTACTTCGACTCTTGCTGAGCATGTGGAAAGATCCTGTTACCATGTTTGTATTGAAGATTCCAAAGTCGTTGAGAAAGTAGATCACTTCCACCATAGGAAATTAAGGGAGGTGATCGAAATTGAACGACATGCCAAGAATATCAACCAGGATGAGGGTTGGAAATTAAGTAAGTGCTTGCTAGGTAATTTTTATTTTTTTTAATTTTTTTGTTATATACATTCAATTTTCTAATTAATTAATTAATTAATTTATATTTTTATTAATTTATTTCATTTCCCTTTATGTTATTTATTTACTTACTTTTGTTAAACACCATGTTAAGCACACACATGGTGTATGAGAAGAATAAACACACACACACAAGAGACTCAACACACAATGAAGGATAAGCGTGAGGCTTTCTTATTTTCCATTATACAAAGATGTACATTTATAGTACAATGGTGTGACTCTTGGTTTCATATTCAAAGGTCACTTGGACTCCATTGTGACTTTTCGCATTCCACACCTACCCATGTAGGATTAGGTGTTCCAACATCCCCCCTTAATCCGAAGGGGTATGTGTGAGTCCAAGAAAAGAGTTGTAATACAAATCTGCAAAGTATGCATGGTAGCTCTTGGGCTGAATCAACTCTCTGAAATGTTGGAAAAAAGATATGGTTTAAGGATGACCACCAACACTGGAACGCAAAACTTGTTGCAGTTCCCGGAACTCTTCCAAAACTGGCAAGAAGCTGAAGGCTTCTGCTAGAGGAATTGTCCCTCATAAAAAAGGGAGACCTTCAACCTAAAAAAAGGGAGGTCTACTACCTGTGGTGGTTTTAGGTTGTCCACCAACCAAAGATGATGGTTTTAGGTTATCCACCAACCGAAAATGATGGTTTTAGGTTATCCACCAACCAAAGATGATGGTTTTAGGTTATCCACCAACCGAAAATGATGGTTTTGGGTTATCCACCAACCGAAGGTATGCTCATGGGCATCCGTATCTCTAGCTACATCTCTGAATCCGGAATGGGTGTGGCTCGGGCTCGCGAGCTGTGGCTACATCTGCGAACATGGAATGAGAGTATGAGATATTGTGGCTCAGGCTCGCTTGATATGTCGTCGAAGTTTGTACATGACCACCATTTTCCCCCTTGTCAGGGGACGGGGTGGACAGTCGTAACTCAACGCAAGTTTACTCCAATATCAGGCCAGACAAGTTCTAACATGTGTGTTTTTTTCTTCTAACAGAGCTGCTGATTTTTTTTGCGGCAATCCATCTGGAATGAATCTTGGTTCTTGCAGGAGGCTTATGTATGAAGCATCTGTCTGAAGAATGGGCGTGTCGACCACAATGCTTGCATGGATGAAGATCAAAACAGTGATCTTTCATATGGCCAACTCGATCACAGTGTTGGCATTTCTCAATCTGTTGTGGAAGTGGAGCAGGATCTGGAATAGCTGCAGGTGAATTGTCATACAAGAATCCGGCACTTTGAAATATGATGGCCTTGGTGTAGTCTAAAATATGAAAGGACACATCCTTGTCATATCCAAGACCAGTTCGGTGCTTGTTGTGGACAAGCTCTTCCCAAGGTCTGATGATGGGCTTAGGAAGTGCAGGCTGAGTGGCTGCATCTGCATGTACATCTGCTCTAGTACAAGGAACTGAATGGGAATCATTTGAAACTTTATCTTCTTTCTTCTGATGGGAGTCCTTCACAATGTTCTGAACAGAAACAGGTTCAGAATGGTGACTCTTCTGTTGAAGTTCTTCTTGCTGAAGCTGAGATTCCAACTGCAAAAACTCAATCTTCTCTTGTGCATCTAGCAAACAACTCTGAATGTTACATAGAGCATCCTTGCTCATTTTTATCATATCATGAACATTTGAATGAATGAGGTCATTCAACAACACTAATGCCTCATTGATTTTAGCCATTTCAACAACTTAGGCTCAAAAAATGAAAGGGTGTCGGCTTCAACCGAAAATGCACCCGTTTACAATGTGATGCAACAAATACAAATGACTCAAGAAATTTTCAAAGTACAAAGTGTGCTCCTCAAATGATGGAGGGCAATCAACAATCCAACAACTCAAATACTGATTGCAACTATGAAGAAGCAATACAATGTCAACTCAATACAATATTTCTGCAAAATATGTGCAGCTGAAACACTAGTGCAAGGGGCCTTTAAGGCAGCTGAAATATCTTCTTCAAATAGCTGTAATGATGGCAAACTTGTCTTCAAATGTGAAATTCTTCAAAAAAATCACCCTTCAAATCAATGCCACAAATCACAATGTAAATCTGCAAATTTTCTCTATGTATAGTCCATGTGCTTCATATGCCATTTTCCATTTTCTGCTGTTCATAACTCTCTTTCCTCTCTCTCTGCTATTTTTTTTTTTAATTAAAAATTAATTAAAAAATAAATTAATTAAAAATGGGAATTGATTAAAAGAGGGAAGAATTTAATTTGGGAAGGGAAATATTAAAATGGGAGAGGATGGAATATATTAAAATGAAATTAAATATGAAAATTAAAAAGGGAGGGGAATGTATTAAATGGAGAGGTTTTAATAATAAAAAATTTAAAATGGGAAAAGGGTAAAATAATTTAAAAAGGAGTCGAATATTAAAATGGGGGAGGGAGTATTATACGGAGGGGGAGTATTATATAGGAGTGGAGGGAGTATTATAGTGGAGAAGGAGTTAAGGGGGTGTGGATTAGTCGTATTTTAAATTTTAAAATTAAAAAACGAGATTAGATGTTGGGGAGAGGGAGGGTATTAAATTAAAATTGATGTGGGGGGTTCATATTATATGGGAGGGGGGTATATATAAAAACGAATTTAAAAAAGTGAGGGGCGGGGAATTAATGAACGGAGAGGGGGCGGATATTATATGAAATGGGGCGTTATTAGTTATGGAGGGGGGCGTATTAATTATGAAAGGGGGAACGCATTAAAAAGGAGGGGAGATATTATTAAAAATTCAGAAGTCAATTTTTAAATTAAAAAAGAGAGGGAAAAGACTGCCGTGGGAGGGCGTTGGATAACGGTTGAGTGGGATGGGTAGTTGAGGGGTAGGGCGGAGAGACTGGTGTATAGTCTGCGTTCAAATCCGTGGGGAGTTGTAAGGGGAGGCAGGGGTCGGGGATAGGAGAGGGGGAGGCAGGGGCCGGGGATAGGAAAGAGTGTTAGGGAGTAGAAAGTATGTGCAGGGTCGTAGGCAGCAGGGTGAGGGAGCGCAGGTGTGAGCAGAGGCGTTTAGAGAGTAAGGCGGGTAGGATAAGCCGTGGGGAGAAGGTTACAGGTGTGGGGTTAAGGTGATTTAAAAAATGTGAAGGCGTATACAGTGTGGACAGGTAGGGAGATTAGGGAGAGCGCAGAAGTGGGAACGGCATGGGAAGATCCCAGGCGGGGGTGAGGGGCGTTTGAAAAGGCGGTGAGCCACAGGGATCTAAAGTCTGCGTAGAGGGGGCGCAGCCATGAGGGAGAGTTGCAGTGAGGAGAGGGGAGATGTAGTGCGATAGGAATGGCGTAGGGTGTTGGGAGTATAATGAGAGTTGGGGGAACGACCAAGCAAGGGTTTGGATGAGCGCTGGGAGAAATAAGGCGCTGTGCAAGATGCGTAGGAGCTGTGGGTTGCAGAGAAATTATTTATTTTTTTATTTTTATTTTTTATTTTTTAATTAAAACAATAGAGAGCAGAGTATTTTTTTTCTTCTAGCAGCAGAGGAGAAAAACTGAGACTCCAAACTTTAAAGCAGCAGCAGGAAATTTCTTCAGAAATGCAGGATTTCAAGTAGTAATACACCACAGAAAAATTTGCAGAGATTGCCAATAAAACTTCGAAATTTTTCCAGGAAAATGGACTTTAAAAATGCAAAATTCTCTAGAAAATTTTAGCAGTAAAACCCATAAATTTTTCCAATAGGCCAGCAGCAGAAGAACCCAGAATTTAGAGAACTCAGAAATCTCAGAAATTTCTTCCAAAAACCCTCTTTAAACTATTTTCCAGCAGCTTAAAAATGCAGAAACTTTCAATGGAAAAACTCAGAAATTTCTTCCATTAAAACCAGAAACTTCTTCTTCAGAAATCCAATTTAAATAGTATCAAGCAGCTCTTCAAATGCAGAATTTAAAATGCAGAAATTGCAGGACAAATGAGAATGAAAACCTTCAGATGGGCAGTGCTGCCTTTCTTCAAACCCAATGCCTGAATGCTGGAATTTTGAATGCTGCTCTTCTTCAAAACAAATGCCGGAATGCTGCAAAATGTCTGCTGCAGAAATTCTGAGTGCTGCAAAAATGACAAGAATTTTGCAGATATGCATAGGCCATAGACACAAATGGCTCACTCAATTTGGAGCAGGGCCAGCAATCGCCCGCTCTGATACCATGTTAAACACCATGTTGAAGCACACACATGGTGTATGAGGAAGAATAACACACACACAAGAAACTCAACACACAATGAAAGATAAGCGTGAGGCTTTCTTATTTTCCATTATACAAAGATGTACATTTATAGTACAATGGTGTGACTCTTGGTTTCATATTCCAAGGTCACTTGGACTCCATTGTGACTTTTCGCATTCCACACCTACCCATGTAGGATTAGGTGTTCCAACAACTTTACTCTATTTATTTATTTATTTTCCTCATTTTATTTTTATTATAATAATTTACCCCTCCCTATTTCTTTATATATTAACCCCTTTTTAATTTATCCCCTTCTACCAGATAATTCTATTTATTTTATATTTATTTATATATTTATTCCTTTTATTTTATTTTATGTATATTCAGTTTTCTAACTAATTAATTAATTACCCTCCCTAATCCTTATTATATTTTATGATTATATAAAACTTCTTAACCTCCTTTTTTAATAAAATCTTTAATTTAATTAATTAATTAATTATTTTATTTTAGTTCTTAACTAATGTTCTAACGGCTAGTTCTTAAGAGCTAGTCTTAACGACTAGTTCTTAACAGCTACTTACAGCCACATTAGTTAGTTTGAAACGTCGACCAAATCTTAATTATGTGATTAATCCGAAAAATATTCATCTACATTATTAATATATTTTAGTATAATTTCTTTATTTTATTTTCAAATATATGTTTTTAAGTAAATCTTTTAAGCATAGTTTTTAAAAATATTACTTAAATAAAGTAGAAAAAATATTGTTTAAAGTTAATTTAATAATATTATTATTATGAATTTCAAATGATATTTATGGAGATCAATTTGAGATGATAGGAAAATAATCTCAACCACTTCAAGTAAATTTAATGTCGTCCATTCATTTATTTAGGCTCTTGTGCCTGCTACCACTAGGAGTGAGGTTGTGAAAAAGAAAACAGAGAGAGGGTTGTTGCAGAAGAGATATGTTTTCAGCTATTCTCTTTGTTGAAATTATACTAAAGGAAAAACTAAATGTGGAGGCTTGTTTAAGAGTATTATTTGGGCAACTTGTAATTTAAAAAATCTACAAAATAATTCAGAAATTTTGCCAATATTATGAAAAATCTAGGTAGAAATTTTTGAAAATATGGGTTACCCATATAAAATTTCAAGGGGTTTTTAATGGTGCTGAATCCATTTCCACCATAAAAAAAACAATTGAAACACTCCAACTAACTGATTTTTGAATTTTTTTTACCGAATTCCAACAAAAACCTGCCATCCGAGCTATTTTGTTGCGTGGTTAGACAACTCCATTAGGGAATATGGAAGAGTAACGAGTTGTCACCTAACTATTGGCATGAAAAACCAATTTCATGGCTTTGTATTTATATATTTATATCATTCTTTATGTGTTGAAATGGCACACCAAGCATTGGATGGCCATGAACTAGAAGGACATAGTATACATGTCAAATTTGCAAATCCATCTAATTGAGCTAGGCAATATCGCAGAGTAACGGATTGTCAGCTAACTATTGGCATGAAAAACCAATTTCGTGGCTTTGTATTTATATATTTTTATCATTCATTATGTATTGACATGGCACACCAAGAATTGGATGGCCATGAACCAGAAGGACATAGTATACATGTCAATTTTTCAAATCCATCTAATTGAGTTGGGCAATATCGCACAGTAACGGATTGTCACCTAACTATTGGCATGAAAAACCAATTTCATGGCTTTGTATTTATAGATTCCTATCATTCATTATATGTTGACATGGCACACCAAGCATTGGATGGCCATGAACTAGAAGGAAATAGTATACATGTCAATTTTGCAAATCCATCTAATTGAGCTGGGAAATATCGCACAGTAACAGATTGTCACCTAACTATTGGCATGAAAAACCAATTTCGTGGCTTTGTATTTATAGATTTATATCATTCATTATGTGTTGACATGGCACACCAAGCATTGGATGGCCATGAACTAGAAGGACATAGTATACATGTCAATTTTGCAAATCCATCTAATTGAGTTGGGCAATATCGCACAGTAACGGATTGTCACCATATTATTGGCATGAAAAAACAATTTCATGGCTTTGTATTTATAGATTTCTATCATTCATTATGTGTTGACATGGCACACCAAGCATTGGATGGCCATGAACTAGAAGGACATAGTATACATGTCAATTTTGCAAATCCATTTAATTGAGTTGGGCAATATCGCACAGTAACGGATTGTCACCATATTATTGGCATGAAAAAACAATTTCATGGCTTTGTATTTATAGATTTCTATCATTCATTATGTGTTGACATGGCACACCAAGCATTGGATGGCCATGAACTAGAAGGACATAGTATACATGTCAATTTTGCAAATCCATTTAATTGAGTTGGGCAATATCGCACAGTAACGGATTGTCACCATATTATTGGCATGAAAAAACAATTTCATGGCTTTGTATTTATAGATTTCTATCATTCATTATGTGTTGACATGGCACACCAAGCATTGGATGGCCATGAACTAGAAGGACATAGTATACATGTCAATTTTTCAAATCCATCTAATTGAGCTGGGAAATATCGTAGAGTAACGGATTGTCACCTAACTATTGGCATGAAAAACCAATTTTGTGGCTTTGTATTTATAGATTTATATCATTCATTATGTGTTGACATGGCACACCAAGCATTGGATGGCCATGAACTAGAAAGACATAGTATACATGTCAATTTTTCAAATCCATCTAAATGAGCTTAGTCATACAAGTTACATTTTGGAAGCCAAGTGCCATAACTCATGTTGCTTTATGGGGAAGGAAATCAATATTTCCTATGCTATAGGCCCATTAATGCATCTCAAGAGGAGGATTATGGCATGTGGTTTAAATGCCCATCAATGTGCATAATTTTCTCGATGACCATTTAGCAACCAATATTTCCTATGTTATATGCCCATTAATGCATCAAGTGCCACTCCGTGTGCATAATTTTCCTGTCCACCATTTAGCAACCAATATTTCCTATGTTATAGGCCCATTAATGCATCCCAAGAGAAAGAATCTCACAAGTGGTTTAAGTGCCCATCTGTGTGCATAATTTTCCTGGCCACCATTTAGCAACCAATATTTCCTAGGAAGAAGCTAACTCTGAGACAAACTAGAGGTAATTTGATAGCCTTCGGTGACTCCCCTCCGACGTGACCCCCTCCTGCACGACCCCCTCCCTGGAATTTTTTCTCCCTCTAGTCACCCCGTCATTGGGCCCACCACCATCCACCACCTTCCTCCGCCACCCTTCTCCCCTACCTAGCCGCCCTCCCCTACCCATAAACCCCATCCCATCTCATAACCCCTGCAATAATTTTGCGAGGTTCAAATTTTAAATTCTATCGAGTTCAAATTTTGAATTGAATCTGCGCCCAATTCCTATTTCCCCTGCCTAATCTGCTTTCTTATCGATTTTTTGATGCTCTTTGATTCAACGATGTGACTTGGAGAATACATCTTACCATAACAATTTAGAAACTCTAGAGATTTTGCATTGAAAGGTCATGGAAATTTTTCATGGCTTAGGGCTTTTATTTGTTTTTGTTGTACTCTTACGCTAAGCAATGGGTGCCCCGAAAAAAGCCATTGTAGTCTCTGCTGAATAAATTTTCCCTACGGAAAAATCTGTATAACCTGAGGATGAAGGATGGAGACTCGATGACAGAGAATTTGAACGCCTTCAATACTGTGGTAAGTCAGTTGTTATATGTTGATATTAAAATCTCAAATGAAGATAAGTGCATCAGTTTGTTGTGTTCTCTAACAGATTCGTGGGACAGTCTGGTTATTGCAATAGGTAGCTATACAACTAGCTTGAATTTTGATGACATTGTCTCAACCTTGATGTCAGAGGAAATGAGATGGAGAAATATGGAGGGCCAGAATGGAGATGCCTTATCTGTATGAGGAAGGTCCCAGAACAGAAAAAAGAATAAGGTTTCGAGTGGGAGATCTAAATCTCTAGGAAGGTTTGTAAAAGTGTGCTGGAAATGCGGAAAGGAAGGACACTACAAAAAGGATTGCAGATCTAAAGCTCCTGAGAAAGGAAAGGGATCTGATGATGCTCCTTCGGCAGAGGAAAAAACCATCTCGAATGAAGGTGCAGATGTGTATTTGGCTTCTTCTTCAAATACAAAAGTAGATCATGAGGCATGGTTGATTGACTCAGGCGCATCCTTTCACTTCACTCCCCATAGGGAGTGGTTCTGCGAGTATGATAAGTATAATGGTGGTGATGTCTTCTTAGGGGATGATAGGAAGGCTAAAATCGTCAGACGTGGAAAATTCAAGTTGAAGTTGCAAGGTGGAAGGATTAGAACACTTCCTGGTGTTCTACATATTCCCGCATTGGTGAGAAATCTGATTTCTGTAAGAAAGATGGATGATGCAGGTATAAAAATAGTGTTTGAGAAAGATACCTGCAAGATGGTTTGGGGAGCACTAGTATTAATGCTGGGAGTTCGGAATGGAACTTTGTACAAGCTTCAGGGTAGCACTGTTATTGATGGGTGCAACAATTTTGTGGTTCCTAAAAGCAGAGCGGAAAGCCTAGCGGTATTTGGAGAAAAGACCATGCTACAACATCAAAGGATTGGACATATTGGAGAGAAGGGCCTTCAAATACTGCATGGAAATGGTATGGTAGAAATTATGTCTAATTTCTCTCTGTATTTTGATTTATGCGAACATTGTGTATATGGGAAGCATAATTGGGTGAGTTTTCCTTCTAGTACTAAGAGGGCGGACAAGATATTAGAGCTTGTGCACAGTGATGTGTTTGGACCTGTGTCTGTTCCATCCCTAGGAAAATTTGTTTAATATGTCTCATTCATAGATGACTTCTTAAGGAATACATGGATATATTTATTGAGGAAAAAATCTGAAGTCTTTGACAGATTTAAATAATTTAAGGCTCTGGTGGAAAACTAGATAGAGAAGAAGATAAAGGTGTTGAGGACAAATAATGGTGGACAGTTTTGCAAGAAGGAATTTGAATAATTCTGTAAGAAGTGTGGTATAGCATGACAAAAGACTAATCCATACACACCCCAACAAAAAGGAGTTGCAGAAGGAATGAACAGAACACTGATGGAAAAGGCAAGAAGCATGCTCAGTGGTTTCGGGTTAGGATATGAATTCTAGGCAGAAACAATGGAGACTGCATGTTACCTGGTTAACAGATCACCTTCATCAACGTTGGAGGATAAGACTCCACATGAGGTATGGACTGGTAAGGAACCCTCTCTTTCACATATGAGGGTATTTGGATGTGATGCATATGTACATGCTCCAAAGGAGAAATAGACCAAGTTGGATAATAAATCTGAAAGGTGCATCTTTATTGGGTATAAGGATGATTTAAAAGGTTACAAGATTTGGAACCCAGAAACAAGGAAGGTTGTGTACAGCTGAGATGTGGTGTTTAGAGAGGTGAAATATGTTGTTAAACATGAAGTCCTACCAAAGGAACCTGAGAAGATATAGTTTGAGCTAAATGAGGATGAATCAGACTCTACAACAAAAGAAGATTTAGAAGAGGAAGAGCCACAAACTCCAGTTATGAGAAGATCAGTTCGGGAAAGAAGGAAACCAGAAAGGTATAGTCCATCTACTTTCTTTTCAAATTTTTCTTTAACTATATCTGATGATGGTCCCAAAACTGTCAGGGAGGCAGTAGATTCAGAGGATGGAAAACTCTGGAAGGAGGCCATGGTTGATGAAATGGCATCCTTGCACAAAAATGAGGCATGCACTACAAGGAAAAGACCCTCTAGTGGAGGTTATAAAAGAGGGTTTTAGTGTTATAAAATTGGCCAAAATTGTAAAAAAACATTTGCTACAACATCTGTTTATGGTTACGGAGGTTTTAATGGAAATTCAACACAACTAAAAAAAATATGGGCGGCCGGAGGTTATTACGGATGTTTTTTTCATTGGTGTGCTACTCTGGTTTTAACGCACCGGTGTGTACACGTAGAATGTGCCCCGAGGCGGCCGAAGGAATGCATTGGGTCGTTAAGGTATAAAACCACACCGGGCGTAGTGTTGGTGATACAACACATGGGGCTGTTCTAATTGGTCTTGGGATTTGTGCGGTGCCCATAGGTCGCATCAACACACTGGTGCATAGACTTATAGAAACGCACCAGTGTGTAGTATCACACAAATGCACCGAGATTTATAATTGGCATCGGTATTCGTGCAGTGCCCATAGGTCGTACAAATGCTCTAGAGCTTATAGACACATAAATGCCCTGGTGCACAGTATCACACAAACGCACCGAGATTTATAATCGGTATCGGTATTCATGTGGTGCACATAGGTCGTACAATGGCACCGGTGCGTATAGACACATAAATGCACCAGTGCGTCGTACCGCACAAACGCACCAATATTTTTAATTGGTTTTGGTATTTTTCTGGTGCCGAGAGGTCGCAGAAACACCCCAGTGTGCTTGAGAATACAAACGCACCAGTGTACAGTAACTGACACGCACTAGTTTTCATTTTGTATTTTTTAGAAACATCGACTTGTGACAGTACAATTATTGTGATTGTTTGAAATTCATTATTCATCAAAAGTCGACACATCTTATAACAATATTCATATTAATTAAATTTTTATTAATGCATTTGAATGTGATGTTTGGATTAATTTGTTATATCATATCATAATTATCGTGGCTTTTTAAAATCCATTATTCATCAAAAGTTGACACATATATATCTTATAACAATATTCATATGAATTAAATTTTTATTAGTGCATTTGAGAACGACAATGGAGAACGCAATATCAACAATGGAGAATGCAATAGAATAAATTAAGACATATATATATATATATAAGACAGTCTTTGTCATACAAAATGGAATAGTTATTGGTATCCTTTTGTCTTTCAATTGGGACACTATTTCCATTACATTAAACAAAATGTCTGTTTTCACAGACGCATTTCAAAAAATACAACATCTTGCTTTGATATCCAAACATAGTGATCATCATTCTTCGCTTGAACTGCTGTCACTGCTAAAGCTACTTCCATGACTTGGGTTATTTTTAGGAATGTTTTGTTCACGGTGTTGATTGTTTTCTTCTTCTTCACCTTCCATCTAAAAACATAAAAATAAATTGTAATGAGCGTATATACATTGGTGAGAATAATGAAAATTGCAATATTAAATAATATACATCAATGTAGATTGAAAAGAAATGACGTACCATAGCAACAATTGACTCATAAACTATACACATTCTTTCAAAACCATGTACCATGCCACCTTTCAAAATTTCATCTATTCGCGCAGTTTCATACTTTGTTTCTTGAAAGTTTTATACCCCATAACAAATCATATATTTAATATAAAAGATTAATTATAGACAGAGCTAAGTAAAACAAGATCGATAGATGCTTACAAATTCCACAATTAAATTCTGATATGCCAACATATACTCACAACCCATAATTAACCCAATTTCAATCAATTCGTCTGATGGTTCTTCTTTGTATGTTAGCACCTGTTTGAAGACATTCAATGATGATTTTTGTAAAACAACTTAAAAAATACAAAAATAGAATCTAGTAAAGTTGTTAAAAAGAAGTAACAATTACTCACAAACTTAGATATCAACCCTTTTCTTCCTTGTCGTCTTGTTTTATGTGTTGAATGGGTTCCATTTTCTTTTCTTTTCTGCAAGAAAATTCTTGAAAATTAATATTTAATGCTAAATTGTTGATTTATTGTACCTAATGATCGAAAAATTCAATGATTACATATGACATTTGAAGCACGTTGTTGTTGAGATGGCTCCTCCTGTGATGCAATTTTGTCCATTTATTTGACCATCTCCTTGTACACCTTTTTGGATATTCCTACTGGCATATTTCTGATATCAGCTCGTTCATCTTTTGAGATTTTCATAATCTTCCTGAAAATGTAAGATGACAATAAAACATTTAATTTTTATATTGATATATGAAAAGTAAATATAACAAAATTGATATTTATAAATAATTCTAGAAAAACACTTAAAGGAATATTACTTTTTCATTCATATTTTTTGTTGTTGTACGTTTTTGCTATTAAAGGTCTAACATGTCTCATTGACCAATTCTCTGGAAACTCTTCCTATAGTTTACATAAAATTTGGTTCTTGGAATCATTAGATTGGTTTTTGTATTGTAAGTGGAAAGAACATCTATACATTCATTCCACTAGATCCCTCAAACTTTTGTAAAAGTTTTTCCCCCGTTCGTTAACCTTCAACACCACTCCAGATGAGCTAAGGAGCGATTCATTTTCATTTGCATGTTCTATTTTTTTTCTTTTCTTAGAACCACATTCCTTTTCCGAGTTTTTGGTCCTTGTAGAACATTAAACAGATGTGAATTAATAGACAGTTTGACACATGTTATCTAATAATTTTAAGTATATTATTAATGATAATTAAAAAAATAAACTCATATTGGATCGATAGTATTTTTTCATTCACCTGATTCATCCTTTTGCAATTTTTCCATCAAGCTTTTACGCTCTTTTGGTCCTAGATCAGAAATAATCTTATCGAGCCTCGTCATTTTGTGGCTCTACATGATACACAGTAAACAATACATATTAGTTAAACTTACATATAGTTCAAAAATAATATTTTTTATAAATAATTTACAAAGAACTTGCATTTTTTTCTTTTCTTGATGTGTTATTAGTATTTTTGTTACTTGATCTCTTGTAAGTCATTTCTTTATCAATCTAAAACCTGTACCATATCATTCATTAATATATTTATAAATAAATTGTCAACTTTTTAGGTAAAAAATAAATCTTAAGAAACCAGTGCGCATTTCATTATGTACGCACCAACATTAGTGTGTGGGGTATTATAAACGCACCACAAAAATAGTATAATAGACCATACAGTGCGTTGGGGTTTTATAAATGAACCACACAAACAGTGTAAATGACCGTACGGTGCTATCCTCATAATATGGAGCACCGGTGCCCTATTTCAAATATGGCGCACTGATTTAAATAAATTGTTTTCAATTTTTTTACTACACAGTACTTGCGCGGTGCACTGTATAATATATTGCACCAGTGCGCTAGGTTACACAGGGCACACAAATAAAAAAAAATCCATTTGTTCCAAAAATTCACGCAAGGGCCGAATGGATTGGGATACGACTATGCAAGTTGTTCCGTGGGTTGGATTTCAATCTAAAATGAAAAGCCCTAATTATGAAATCACAGAAACATGAAGAAGAAAGGGAAAAAACAAAAAAAATCAAGGGTTTAGGGTAAAAATGGATAAAATTGCAGAAAAAGTAAAAAAAAATCAAATTTAATCACGAGATGGTTTGAAATTCTATGATACAAGGTTTGAACCACCAGAGATTTGGTTTCTGATTGTCAGAATACTTTTGTTCGAACGTATTTCGTTGCTCCATAGTTCCCTCGTGCTCTCTTGCTCCAGTTATGTCTCCAAATCTCTCGCTGAAAATTTTAGCAAAAATAGTGAAATAACGAAAAGTGTTTAGTATTTAAAGAATTATTTTATGAAATTAGATTTTCGAAAATATTTTGCCACCCATTTTTCAATTTGTTGCTTTTTTTTCACTTAAATAAAATAGAGTTGCATTTTTTTTATTATTTACATTTATTCGTCATCGGTGCGTCACTTAATAGCACCGCACCGATGCGTCTTTTTTTAACACCAACACCGGTGCGCAATAACTAAAACGCCCCAGGGTAGTTATACGTACAGTAGCACCGGTTTGTAGTTAAGGCACCGAAATTACTTTTTATAGGTGTGTACACCAAAAATTTAGTGAACTCCAACCATAGAAATTAAGAATTAGAATTTTTTTTATTCTTGAGAATTAGAATTAGAATGAGAATTGAGAATTGGAATTGGATAAATTCTTGATGGAAATAACTATTCTTCCAATGAATTTTGTTTATTACAGGAGGTCCCCACTAATTATGTGGAGAGAATGCAATGTGGGGCATGTGAAAATGCAATACTATAGGGCCCAAGTGGGAAATTGTGGCATGTGAACCTGTTATAATTGACACTTAACTATTTGCAACCAATATGTTTTAGAATATAATCTGCAGATAAATGGATGGCCTTCCATCAATTAGTACATATAATCTGCAGAAGGGTAATGTTCTAGGAGCAATGACAATGAGTCCTTCATTCTGCATTTGTTAGCAGAAGAAGACCGATTTTCGACTAGACGATGCAGTTATTACATGTGGAGGCAATGGTTTCCCATAGAAAATGAGTATAGGGTTGAGTAGAGGAAATACATTGCAAAATGGGCTATTGCATTAGCTTTTCTAATGGGAAAACGATTTTTAGGTGGAAATACAGTAGCTACAGGTATTTATGCTTTTCTTCCCACAGAAATGGTCATTGGATTTCCATTTATAATACAAGCAGACTTGTTACTGGTTTCATCCACAGGACCACAGCTCAGACAAGTTAGAGATGCCATTCAGGTTCAATTGAAAGCCGAAGATGTGATTTTATGCAACGTCAGATTTTCTGGTAAAATTTTATGTAAGCCAACTGAAGCTCGGACAATACTCCCATCTCGTTTCAAATGTAGGAATTTATAGGGTAAGTTTCGTAGATTAAGAACCAAAGGTCACTGCTCACAAACAGATCAAAAATCAGTACACCAGTATAATCATGTGGTTAAAACCCTCAAAGAGGGAAACAGTCCACAACTTGAGCCAACGCAGCCACTTCAGGCAATTTATTACTATAAAAAGAAAAGTTACATATGTTTCTCTCATAAACGGTTACTGGAAAAATTACCCTCCATTCTCTTTAAATAGAGATCATGGACCAATTGAGTGTTAAGCCACAGATCAAGTGTCGTTAATACCGAGGTGAGAGATAACCGTCGGATCACTACAAATCGTGACCGTCAGATTATAAGTTACAAATGTACATGGTAAATAGACACACTTTACCTAACTCTACACTAGACTAAGTTATTCTTAACTATTTCCTATGTGTCGGAATATCCTAACATCACCCCTTAAGAACAACTTTGGATAGGATTGAAGGATTTACAAAGGTGACACAAAAGGAACCTATTTCCTATGTGTCGAAATATCCTAACATCCCCCCTTAAGAAAAAATTGGGATAGGATTGAAGGATTTACAAAAGTGACACAATTGGAGAAGGAAGGAGGCATTAGAGCCTATCCCCCCTTAATGAAAACTTTCCTAAACTCCAAGCATGGATCGAAGTTTGGTAAACTTCGCTTCTGTGAGAGCCTTTGTAAAGATATCAGCTACCTGATCATTGGTTGGACAGTACTTCACTTCAAGAACACGATCATGAATGAGATTTCTGATGAAGCGTATGTGAAGTTCAATGTGTTTCATACGCTGATGCTGAACTGGATCTTTACATAGCTGAATGACACTATGATTATCACACCAAATTGTAGTTGGATGTTGTTGATGGAGACCAAATTCAGACAGGATCTAACAAAGCCACATGGCTTCCTTGCTAGCTTCAACTGCACCACAATACTCTGCTTCTGCTGAATAAAGAGAGATGGCACTTTGTTTCTTACAAGACCAAGTAATAGGTCCTAAACCAAGAGTGAATACATATCCTGCAGTAGAATTTCGATCATTAGGGTCACTAGCCCAATCAGAATCAGTGAAACCAATCAACAATGGAGATGCTCCTGCACTGTAATGAATCTCGAACTGAACTGTACCTCAAATATATCAAAGTATTCTTTTAGCTGCTTTCTAGTGACTTTCATGAGGTTGGTGCATAAATCGAGTGACAAGACCAATGGCAAAGGAAAGGTCAAGACGGGTATGGGTTAGATACAAAAGTTTACCAACAAGTTGATGGTATAAGGTAGCGTCAACTTCAAGGGTAGTACAGTTGACTGAAAGCTTGACTCCAGAATGAAAGGGAGAAGGGGCAGGCTTACATTCTTCCATGTGAAAGTGGTGTAGAAGATCATAGGCATACTTGGACTAAGAGAGGGTAATGCCTTCCTTGGATTGCAAGACTTGAAGACCAAGGAAATAATGCAAGTGTCATAAGTCTATCATTTCAAACTTCTTTTTGAGGCTAGACTTCACATGGTTTATATGGTTTGGATCACTACCAGTAAGGATAATATCATCAACCTAAAGAACAAGGATGGTGAAGGAATTACCCACTTTCTTGGTGTAGATAGTGTTGTCAGAATGACACCTAGAAAATCCATTATCTAAGAGAAATCTAACCATTTTGGCATACCAAGCCCGAGGAGCTTGTTTGAGACCATAGAGAGACTTCCTAAGGCGACAAACAAGGCTGGAGTCTTTTTGGATAAATCCGGGGGGTTGTTCCATGTAGATTTCTTCATGCAAATCTCCATGTAAGAAGGCAGATTTAACATCCATCTAATGGACTTCCCATTTAAAGGAGGCAGCAAGGGAAAGAAAAAGGTGGATAGAATTCATTTTGGCAACAGGGGAGAAGGTTTCAGTATAGTCAATGCCTTAAACTTGTGAAAATCCTTTAGCAACAAGATGAGCTTTATGTCTATCCACTTTTCCATCTGGTCCAAACTTGGTTTTGTAAACCCATCTACATCTGACAAGTTTTTTTCCTTTTGGAAGAGGAACAAGATCCCAAGTATTGTTTGCCAATAAGGACCAATACTCTTCATTCATAGATTCATCCCAATCTAGATGAACGAAGGCTTCTTCAAAGGTTTTTAGATCAAGTTTTTCTAGAACTTGAGCCAATAAGGAAGAGGCTCTTTCGAACTGAGAATGTGTACGTCATCGATCGGCAGGGTCACCTGCAAGAGAACCTGCTGCATCCCGAGTAGAGCGAACCCATCTTGGAAGCGGTGGAGTATAAGGAACAATTTCAAGAGGTGGAAGAGGATTGTCATCCTCGCTATCATCATCTGAACTAGAAGGAATTCTATTAAAAATAGAAGAGAGAGAGAGAGAGAGGTGGCACATATGACGAACCAGGATCACAAGCCAAAGGTGGCACACTTAACGAACTAGGCTCGTAGGCCGATATATTTTCATCAAATTTTACATCTCTTATAATGATAATATTTTTGGATTTTGGTTGAAGAAGTCTATATCCTTTGACATCTTTAGAATACCCAACAAAAATACATTTTTCACTCTTAGGTTCTAAGGCTTTATGTTTCACATTTGGAATATGGGCCCAAGCATCACTTCCAAAAACACAAAAGTGACTTACATCTGGTGCGATTGAGCTCCAAGCTTCTTTTGGAGTTATATTCTTTAAAACCTTAGTAGGAGTGCGATTTACTATGTAATTTGCACAGTTAATGGCTTCTGCCCAAAAATTGAAACCAAGTCCTTTAGATTGAAGCATACAATTAGCCATTTCTTTTAAGGTGTGATTCTTCCTTTCAGCTACACCATTTTGTTGTGGAGTATATGGAACAGTATGTTGCAATTGAATACCATGCTCAGTGCAGAAGTTGATAAATTTGTTGTTAACATATTCTCCGCCATTGTCTGATCTTAACTTAAGAATTTGATGTCCAGATTGTTTCTCAGCAAAGGCCTTAAAGGCCAAGAACATGTTAAAAACTTCACTCTTGAGTTTTAAGAAATATACCCAAGTGCATCTGGAAAAATCATCAATGAAAGTTAAGAAGTACTTGCAACCAGAGAAAGAAACAATAGGAAGTGGACCACATAAATCACTGTGCACAAGCTGCAAAGGGGCTGAAGCGTGCCAAGAGGCACGTTTGTCAAAACTATCCCGATGATGTTTTCCGAGTACACATCCGAAGCAAACACCATCTCGGCAAGATACCATAGGAAGGCCCGTCACCATATTTTCCTTACATAGAGTTTGAAGAGAGCGATAGTTTAAGTGACCAAATCACTCATGCCAAAGTTTGCTCACATCATCATTATGAGCAACAAAAACGGAGGGAAGAGAGGATGACCCAAAGTTGTCAAACTTATACAACCTTGTGGAATCATCAGCAATGCCAGTAGCTAAAATATGTTTAGGATCTTTGAGGTCCTTGATTACAACATCATGAGGTGAGAATTCTACTATTTTCCTTCACCTGAATGAGTTATCTGATAAACAGATAGAAGGTTGCATGACAAGGTAGGAACACATAGTACATCATTAAACTGACCATTATCTAGATGAATGGTTCCAGATCCTACAACACTAAGAGATCTATCATCACCAACATAAATATATTTGGTGTTACAATCATTTAAAGAATAAAACATGGATTTTTTTTAGCCGTGTGGTAAGAAGCTCCAAAATCAATGAACCATTCATGAGAAGGAGAGGAAGAAGATACATTTAATGCATAACCAGATCTTGATGCTTGACAATCACAAGCAGAAAGTGCCATGCCTGAAGATGAAGGTGAAGAGTGCTCCAAATTGATGCTGTGCTTCTTCATTGCTGCTTCTAAGGCTTCCATCTTCTTAAAACATTTGGACTCTATATGGCCATCCCGATTGCAAAAGTTGCAATGTCTATCTGTCTTCTTCCCTTTGTTTTGATTTGCCTTATTATTTTGGTGACTTGATTTTTCAGTTTGCGGTTGAAATTGCTTAGGACCCTTGTTTGGTTTAGGAACATATTTTTTAGGATACTGCTTCTTCGGATTATTTTGATATGGTTGTTGTTGGGTTGCTAAGGCATTATTAGAAGCGTTTCCAAAAGTGATAATACCAAGTTGTAAAAGTTTTTCTTGTTCTCTTATCAGAGAATCACAAAAGGCATCAAAAGAGGGATTATTGTAGGTGGTACCTGAAGAAATGATGGCTTCTCTGGTGGAATGGAAGGTGGAAACAAATATAGAGTATGCAGGGAAAAGCTTAGCAAGAATGCAATAGATGAGGCTACCATCATCCTTTTTGATCTTGCAACCTTCTAAAAGAATTCTGAGGGTCTTAAATTTGGACAAAAAATCTTCAATGGAGGAGAAATTATTGGGGTCCAAAGTAAGCAACTCATTTTTAAGCTGGTGGGCCCTGATTTGATTTAGAATGCCAAAAACAGTTTTTAGCTTTTCCAAGGCTTCATCAGGGGTGTCAATGTCAAGGATATGAAATCAAACATCTTGAGCAATGGACATTCTTATCAACCCTCGTGCTTGATCTTGTTTATTTTTCCATTTAGCAGGTTTATCATTATCAGAAGGTTTAGTTTCTTGTCATGTGGCTATTCTATAAATCCCTTTACTTCTAAGTATATCTACCATGTGAGGTAGCCATTGGAAATAATTGGTGTTGTTAAGAATAACTGGGCATGCACTTTCCATTTTTTTAAAAACGAAGCTAAGAAAAGCTGAAACTAACTGCTCCAATGGAAAATCTTGAAAAATTAGGCCGTTTCAAAAAAACGACTCGAAAAATGGCTTCTGGATGAAGGAGTTATGCCTTTTGAAAAATCTAAGTTGTAGATGCCGAATAGTTACGGGAACAGGATGAAGTGTGGCTTTTAAAAAAAAATCCGCCCCTTTAAACAAAAACTTTTTACAAAAGAAGCTTGAGAAGGAGACTCGAACCCAAGACCTCTATTCTCATAAACTAACCCCTCACCAAGTGAGATATTAAAAGGATCATGTTATTGTATAAAATAAGGAAGGGGGGGTTTTTTTGTTTTTGTTTTTGTTTTTACTCTTCGGTGTGCGTGCCTTTTCCTACACAAAAAACACAAAAAATGAGCAAAAAAAAACGAAATGCAAAGCCTTACGGCAGAATGTTAGATTTTCGGTTAGCCTTACTGGAAACTATCATTTTTTTCACTATTTCTGATTTCCCGAGATCGCATAAAGACGTGGGAAAAGAGCATACATAGCAAACAAAAATCCCTTTTCCCTGCTTCTGATTTGCCGAGATCGCACGCAGTGCATAGAAAAGAGCATACACAGAGAAGAGGCTATAGATCCGGCAAATAAATAAAACCTAAAAACCGAAAATTAAAATAGGGAACCGAAATAAGTAGAACTATTAACAAATATAACTGCAAAACAGGTGCTTTATACCTCCAGATCTAAACTGTCATAACTTAGGTAGCCGGAAACCTTTTCACATGAAACGAAAGGCATTCCTCACTGTAAAAAATTCTCTGAACACAACTGAGTAGTTATCCAACCCCAAAAATGTTTAGAAATGGTAGATCTAAAAAATTCCATTCGCATGCAGTCAAACTGGCTTCGGATTTTGATCAACAACGGACGCGGCCCTCAAAATAGCTTTGATACCATGTAGGAATTTATAAGGTAAGTTTCGTAGATCAAGAACCAAAGGTCATCGCTCACAAACAGATCACAAATCAGTACACCAGTATAATCACGTGGTTAAAACCCTCAAAGAGTGAAACAGTCCACGGCCTGAGCCAACGCAGCCACTTCAGGGAATTTATTAATATAAAAAGAAAAGTTACATATGTTTCTCTCATAAACGGTTACCAGACAAATGACCCTCCATGTTCTTTAAATAGAGAACATGGGCCAATCGGGTGTTAAGCCACGAATCACGTGTCGTTAATACCAAGGTGAGATATAACCGTCGGATCACTACAAATCATGACCGTCGGATTATAAGTTACAAATGTACATGGTAAAGAAACACACTTTACCTAACTCTACACTAGACTAAGTTATTCTTAACTATTTCCTATGTGTCGAAATATCCTAAAATTAAATTCATTCTGGAGAATCTTTCCCTTCATGGGACATACCAGCCCCATCAACAATGTCAATTGATCTTTCTCTGTTGTCCTTAAGGGAATGAGAATCATTCCCTTCATGGTGCCTCTTGGATTTATCAACTACTTCAATTGATATTTCTCTGCCATCAACTCTACTCTCCATTTCTCCATCATGAGACCTCTTAACCCTATCGTCAGCCTCAACCGAATGCTCTTTGTCGATCTCAACCTATACTCCTTTTCTCCTTTTGTACTCTGTCGAGCTTTGTAGCCGTCTGCATCCCTGTAAGTGTCTTTGTCTGTCTTTCTATTTGAATCACTCATTTTCTTTGCTATAAACTTCTCAACCGAAATTCGAACTCTAGTCTTTTCAAAACCTCATCTCCTCAGAAAATTTATTGCCTGCGATGAGGAACCCTCCGCTACTCCAATACTACACTTTACAGAATAACCCTGTTCCAGTGTGCACTGTTTTATAGGCGCACCGAGGCGGTTTGTAAGATCGAGGTTTTTGTTTTGGCGCGGTGTTTTATGACGCACCGGTGCGGAAGAGTTGTGAAGCACCAATGCGTCTGAGTAATAAGACGCACCGGTGCGGAAGAGTTGTGAAGCACCAATGCGTCTGAGTAATAAGACGCACCGGTGCGTGTGTATAAAGCTCTTTTTTTGTATATAAGATCATAATAAAATAATGATAATTCTAAAGTACATGAATTTATTTGCATTATTTTCTAAACTTTATTATGTTACAAAAATTCAAATTATTCTAGATTTATTATTTTACAATTATTTACAAATTTAAATATTTTAATAAAATCATTTCACATTAATACAATTAAAATTTTCACATTAATACAATTAAAATTTTACAATTATTTTACATACAATTAAAATTAGAATTAGAATTACATTTACAATTACAATTACAATTACAATTTTACAATTTCACATACAATTAGAATTAGAATTAGAATTAGAATTTTAATTTTATGTACAATTACATTTACAGTTAAAATTTTACAATTACAATCATTTCACAGTAATACAATTAAAATTTCACAATATTTTACATAAAATTAGAATTAGAATTAGAATTACATTTACAATTACAATTACAATTTTACAAATATTTTACATACAATTACAATTTAATTTTACAAATATTTTACATGCAATTACAATTACAAATAGAATTACAATTTTAGAATTTTACATACAATTACAATTACAATTACAATTTTACAATTTGTCATATATACAATTACAATTACAATCATTACAGTGAAATATTTTATGTCATATATACAATTACAATTACAATCATTACAGTGAAATATTTTACATATAATTACAGTTAAAATTACAATTACAAATACAAATACAATTTTACAATTTTACATAGAATTAGAATTACATTTACATTTACAATTACAATTTTACAAATATTTTACATGCAATTACAATTACAAATACAATTACAAATTTAGAATTTTACATACAATTAGAATTACAATTACAATTTTACAAATATATACAATTACAACCATTTCACAATAAATTAAATATTACAATTACAATTAAAATTTTACATTAAATATTTTACATACAATTATAGTTACAAATACAAATACAATTTTACATACAATTAAAATTTCAATTTCAATTACAATCACGACATAATATTTAATAAATATCATGGTCATTTAATATTAAATTAATTAATAAACATCGCGATCATGATAACCATCATACCAACATCATATTCGACAAAAAAACACATTCAAACATCAAATTAATATTATATATTAACATCCTCACAACACAAACATAAAATATACATCTCATGTCAAATAACTCATGCTATCACATACACATCTATTTTCAAGCTAAACATTAAATGAACATATCTAACATGACCTAACAATATACACATCATGATGATCACCAACATGTAAATTAAGTACAACTGCAACAAGAACATAAAATACATGGACTATATATATATATATATATATATATATATATATATATATATATATATATATATATATATATATATATATATATATATATATATATATAACTGAATAATGTTAAAAAATATACAAGTGTAATATAAATGTCATGGATCAATTGGTGGTAGTACAACATCAATATCAATACTAGTGGAGGCCTGCTCAGTCAATGGTGCAGCCTCGACGGTCGATGGTCAAGCCTGCTCATGATCATGACTAGTACTGATGGATGGATTAGCTGGTGGTAGTACAACATCAATATAAGCAGTAATAGTGGAGGCCAGCTCAGTCAATGGTGTAGCCTCGACGGTCGATGGTCTAGCCTGCTCATGATCATGACTAGTACTGATGGATGCTGCAGGCTGGTGACTGGATGTGGCTGATGGTCCAGCCTCATCTCCATGATGGCTGCTAGATGCTAATGGAGCCTCATCCTCATCAGGAACGGCGTGAGGTGAATGATCATGAGATGATGAGACGCTTCTCATGGACTGTCCATCACATGATGCGGCTCGACCACACCTATAGTGTGCAACAATCCTCCTCAGTCGCGTAACAACTGTCGTAGCTCCTACGACATGTTGCATCAGTCTGTACATGTCACGCGACATGCCTCTCCACATTTGTAATAGCGTATCTTCGGCCTATATATCTCTGTAACGAGCAGGCCTGATGCCCACCTCAACAATCAATGCAATGAGTTGGTCGCCCAACTCCATCCTATATCTAGTATCTAGTCGACCGCGCCTAGCAAAAGGCGGTATCGGCGCACCACCAAGAGCATGTCTCTCTGCACCGGCGCTCTCCTGATGACCCTCGACATCTGGAATGCCCTCATCGTCATCAGGATCCACACCTGGATCATGTGGTGGTGCCAGCATATTCTCACCATCAAAAGAGCCAATGTCTGCAAAATATATACAAGTACACAACAATAATTAGACAATTTCATTACACAATTTAATAAAAACAAGTTAAAGAACATTGTAGAATAAATATAAATAAAACAGTAATATTACCTCTATCATCTAGCGGCTCATCATTTGTGAAGAGGATGTTCGCAAACCCTCGCCAATCCAATCCAGCATAAGGACAAGGGACCATAATGAAGGGATGCAGCTCATCAACACTAGATAGTAAGTCCAGTGCATCATGTGATATCCTGGCTGGAAACATAGTCTCTCCCCTCTTGGGCATCATCTGCCCCCACATATGCATACGTGCCTTCAACATCGGCCTACGAGGCTTCCGAACAAAAGTAGGCGTCATCTCTGGAAACCTCTCAAAAAATAAACAAAAAAGCTCTGAAGCAAAAGGGAAGTTTACCCTCCCTTGTGCATGAGCATGACATCTATCTAAGGCTGTACAAAACTGCCGCAAAAAAATGGCAGACCACCTGACAAGTCGTGGCTCCTGTACTAAAGAATCAACATAATATAGAAGCGGGCAACTAATGTGTTTCCTGTCACTGGTGTTGTGTGAAATGGTCGAAATGAGAAGTGAGAGGCATTGCATTTCCTATCTACCAAATGCACCAATACGTAACTTACCTACAGGTACCTGAAACTATGAAGGAGACAATACATTTGCTCCAATGTATCTCTGTGAGTAAACTAACTGAATCCCTACTACACAACCAGTTAGAACCTCTGGGAACGAGGGAAAATCCACCCCTCTCCTCGATAGCCCTATAATAAAATATATATCCTCCTCAGTGGGTGTGTACCACTGGTCAGGACCAACCTGGAAAGCCTGTTGGTGGGAATTCCACCTATGGATAAGATGTCTCAAAAACACACTATGGGCCTTTAGGGAAGTAGCCTCCTCATAGAACTTGAGGAGGCCTACTTGCCTTAGGAGCCCCTGGGTATCTACTATAATAGGGCGAGGGTACACATCTCTCTCCCTCTCTCGTGCCTCCCACACGTGAACCATGTCATATTTCTCTGCATGTTGTTGTTGTTGTTCCTCCTCTTCTCTCTGAATCATTGACATATTAAATAATTTTTTTTTATTAAATGAGACATGTATTTAGGAATATACATATATATATATATATATATATATATATATATATATATATATATATATATATATTTAGAAAAAAAACAGACTAGTCAGTGCGCCAGAAAAACAATCATGCACCGGTTCCAGTGCGGTGCTTGTTTCTAGCGCACTAGGGGCGGTGCCCCAGATGTCATACAACGCACCATATGTGGTGCACCTGAAAATTTTTAAAGGATCATTGACTATATATATGGTGTCAGCAGAGCGATGCGATGACTAAATTATATGCCCCGATGCGTATAGTTGTGTCAGCGCATCGACTTCCTGATAAATAACATTGTCAACGGTGCGGTATTTTATGAGGGCGCACTATTAACCCTCTCGGAATGTCGAATGCGGTGCGCTGACAGATACTGGGGCGGATATTTTCGTCAACACACCGCATTGCTATTCCCATGGTTAATGGTGCGAACGGCTAAATGAACACATCACACTTTTTTTTTATTTTAAAATAACCCGGGGTGCCTTTTGGTACCGCCCTGGATATGGTGCGGTTACCCTTAGTACTAGTTGTGGTGTGGCCTGTAAATTTTACAGGAAGCACCGATTACCAGTGTGAACCAAACAGCTCGTGCGCACCGCGCAAAAAAAAAAAAAAAAAAAACCTAAACTTTTAAATGGTTAATTTTAAAGCTATTTGAAATTCTAATCCGCTAAAAAAGTTAATTATGGAAAACTAAGAAAAATGCCTGTACATTTTGCCGTCAAGGAGGCATATTGGCTGTATAATTTGCAAAAGAAAATTTGCCCACCATTTTGCAAAATGCAAGCTGGAGATTGGTGGGCAATGCACAACAGCAATGCGTGCAATGGGTGCAATGGGAGCACTGATGTAAGGGCGGCTCAGACAACACTAGAAAATTTGGCCCAATTTCCGACGGCCAATTCGTCGCTATTCCGACACATAGTCGTCGCAAGAGCGACAGTTCGAGGACGGGAAAAATGTGGTTTGCCATCCCATCGCAATTCCGACGCCATTAAAAAGTGTCGCACTACCAACACATTTTCCGTCGCTTCCAAACAAGCATCGCTCTTCCGACGTTTCCAAAACCGTCGCACTTCCGACATTTGTAAATTGTCGCACTTCCGACGAAATGTGGTCTGACGTTTTGAACGTCGCTCTTTCGACGTTTGTAAACTGTCGCAATTCCGACGAAATGTGGTCTGACGTTTTGAACGTCGCACTTCCGACATTTGTAAACTGTCACAATTCCGACGCAATGTGGTCCGACGTTTTGGATGTCGCTCTTCCGACGTTTGTAAACTGTCGCAATTCAGATGAAATGTGGTCTAACGTTTTTATATTGTAACTCTTCCGACGTTTTTAAGCTGTCGCAATTTCGACGCTTACAAGGTGTCGGTATACCGACGGCGAGTTCAATTTAAAAAAAAAATAAAAAAAATAAAAAAATAAAAAAATAAAAAAATTTTAAAACAGGACAGTAAATCTCCAATATTTGTTATGAATTGTGGGCGTTCCAATGACCGTAAAATATTAATATAATAAACCACCCCGCAGCGCTTCCACTATAAACAATCATTTTTTTTTCACAAGAGAAAAAACGTTGTTTTGAATATATTATATGAAGTAAAACAGTCCATGAAGTCATTACATTTTCACATCTGAAGATTGGAACCCAAATATCCATCTAGAAAAGTGGAAGTCCCACCCCAGACAGTGATAGAAAAATACCCCATGTCACATACAGGGACATGATATAAAACCCAATAACGGTCCACATGGAGATTATCGACAATCTGAGAAAGCATCCAAATATGCTCGAGGCATCTATAAGAAAGTGAAATAGCAGTATGTAGAATAGTAAAGCAACAGATAGAGTACCGACGTCCATTGTTCCAAATACAAATTAAAGTACCCAAAATCTTGCAACAGAGAAAAACGCTAATCATGTGAGGAGTGTGATATGTCCAAAATATAAAAAGACCATCAGACCATATCAATAAACCAGCAACATAGACCAGCATCACTAGTTTTGAAGGCAGAGTGATAAACATTAATCATTTTTTTTTCACATGAGAAAAAACGTTGTTTTGAATATATTATATGAAGTAAAACAGTCCATGAAGTCATCACATTTTCACATCTGAAGATTGGAACCCAAATATCCATCCAGAAAAGTGGAAGTCCCACCCCAGACAATGATAGAAAAATACCCCATGTCACATACAGGGACATGATATAAAACCCACTAACGGTCCACATGGAGATTATCGACAATCTGAGAAAGCATCCAAATATGCCCGAGGCATCTATAAGAAAGTGAAATAGTAGTATGTAGAATAGTAAAGCAACAGATAGAGTACGTACCGACGTTCATTGTTCCAAATACAAATTAAAGTACCCAAAATCCTTGAACATAGAAAAACGCTAATCATGTGAGGAGTGTGATATGTCCAAAATATAAAAATACCATCATACCATATCAATAAACCAGCAACATAGACCAGCATCGCTAGTTTTGAAGGCAGAGTGATAAACATTAATCATTTTTTTTTTCACAAGAGAAAAAACGTTGTTTTGAATATATTATATGAAGTAAAATAGTCCATGAAATCATTACATTTTCACATCCGAAGATTGGAACCCAAATATACATCCAGAAAAGTGGAAGTCCCACCCCAGACAGTGATAGAAAAATACCCCATGTCACATACAGGGACTTGATATAAAACCCAGTAACGGTCCACATGGAGATTATCGACAATATAAGAAAGCATCCAAATATGCCCGAGGCATCTATAAGAAAGTGAAATAGCAGTATGTAGAATAGTAAAGCAACAGATAGAGTACCGACGTCCATTGTTCCAAATACAAATTAAAGTACCCAAAATCCTTGAACAGAGAAAAACGCTAGTCATGTGAGGAGTGTGATATGTCCAAAATATAAAAAGACCATCAGACCATATCAATAAACCAGCAACATAGACCAAAATCGCTAGTTTTGAAGGCAGAGTGATAAACATTAATCATTTTTTCTTCTCAAGAGAAAAAATGTTGTTTTGAATATATTATATGAAGTAAAACAGTCCATGAAGTCATTACATTTTCACATCTGAAGATTGGAACCAAAATATCCATACAGAAAAATGGAAGTCCCACCCCAGACAATGATAGAAAAATACCCCATGTCACATACAAGGACATGATATAAAACCCAGTAACGGTCCACATGGAGATTATCGACAATCTGAGAAAGCATCCAAATATGCCTGAGGCATCTATAAGAAAGTGAAATAGCAGTATATAGAATAGTAAAACAACAGATAGAGTACTGACGTCCATTGTTCCAAATACAAATTAAAGTACCCAAAATCCTTGAACAGAGAAAAATGCTAATCATGTGAGGAGTGTGATATGTCCAAAATATAAAAAGACCATCATACCATATCAATAAACGAGCAACATAGACCAACATCGCTAGTTTTGAAGGCATAGTGATAAACATTAATCATTTTTTTTTCACAAGAGAAAAAACGTTGTTTTGAATATATTATATGAAGTAAAACAGTCCATGAAGTCATTACATTTTCACATCTGAAGATTGGAACCCAAATATCCATCCATAAAAGTGGAAGTCCCACCCCAGACAATGATAGAAAAATACCCCATGTCACATACAGGGACATGATATAAAACCCAGTAACAGTCCACATGGAGATTATCGACAATCTGAGAAAGCATCAAAATATGCCCGAGGCATCTATAAGAAAGTGAAATAGCAATATGTATAATAGTAAAGCAACAGATAGAGTACCGACGTCCATTGTTCCAAATACAAATTACAGTACCCAAAATCCTTGAACAGAGAAAAACGCTAATCATGTGAGGAGTGTGATATGTCCAAAATATAAAAAGACCATCAGACCATATCAATAAACCAGCATCGCTAGTTTTGAAGGAAGAGTGATAAACATTAATCATTTTTTTTTCACAAGAGAAAAAACGTTGTTTTGAATATATTATATGAAGTAAAACAGTCCATGAAGTCATTACATTTTCACATCTCAAGATTGGAACCCAAATATCCATCCAGAAAAGTGGAAGTCCCACCCCAGACAATGATAGAAAAATACCCCATGTCACATACAGTGACTTGATATAAAACCCAGTAACGGTCCACATGGAGATTATCGACAATTTGAGAAAGCATCCAAATATGCCCAAGGCATCTATAAGAAAGTGAAATAGCAGTATGTAGAATAGTAAAGCAACAGATAGAGTACGTACCAACGTCCATTGTTCCAAATACAAATTAAAGTACCCAAAATCCTTGAACAGAGAAAAACGCTAATCATGTGAGGAGTGTGATATGTCCAAATATAAAAAGACCATCAGACCATATCAATAAACTAGCAACATAGACCAGCATCGCTAGTTTTGAAGGCAGAGTGATAACCTGTCAACACATAAAATAGTATCATAAAGTGGATACAGGAAATGTGCAGAGACATGTACTGTTGATATACGCCTCACACAAAAAGCATCCATGATAGAGAAAAATATGTATAAACCCAGGGTCGATTGTATGTTCTGGCTCGCTTGTTCCAGGAAATAAAAACCATCTGCAGAAACCCAGGCTCGCTTGTAAGATCAGGCTCGCTTGATTCCAAAATTGGTAACCATCTGTTGCATCCGAGATGTAAGGTTCAAGCTCGCTTGTTTCCATTAGTAGCCCGCTACAACATCCACCCTGTTCATAGAAAAAAGGTTCCTGTAGATATACAGAGAAAGAGTATAATACGTAGACCATATAAACATGGCTCTGTATTTCAAAAAACAGGTTTAAAATAGAAACAGGGCAACATTTTTTTTTTCCAATTGTTATGAACATAATTCGACCGTGAAATATTAATATAATAAACCACCCCATAGCGCTTCGACTATAAACAATAATATAAACATGGCTCCGTATTTCAAAAAACAGGTTTAAAATAGAAACAGGGCAACATTTTTTTTTCTAAGTAAAGTTAATCTATTAACAGTGGGAATAAAATTACACCGAAGTCAAAAACATTGCCCAGAATCATGGCAAATTTGCCATCAAAAAATCAAAAAATTAAGAAGACTGCCCTCATACGGGGAAACCAGTCTTGAACGTTTACAGAATTCAAAAATATTACAGAGGTCTAGCACAGTAATATAATCTAAAACATGCCCAGTTAAGTGGGCCTGCGAAGCAAGAAAACCAAATTAACCAAAATACTCCTCCGGTGGTTCCTCCACGATTCAGCACCATCCTTCGGAAGGTCCAGGATCGCTAGGTGCTATCTCCACATTCATGCCATGGCTCCCCTCCTAAAGGCCCGAATGCTGGCCGGCTTTTTTTGAGCTCAGACCTGCCGGAGGGGTGCATTATTCCTCCGTTTGGGCCTCCTCGCAGAAAACCATAGTGACTGAAGCTGTGATTCGTGGGTGGTTCAGAGAGCAATTAAAGGAAAAAAGCGCAGTGCGCGTCGTGGGAGAAGGTGAAGCGGTGGGGAAATGAGGAGCAGGGGAATCCATACGGTGCCCAGATCCTACAACTCGACCCCGCCCACTCCTAGTGTTTGGATAGCGACTTGCGTAATAATCACTGGACTGGGAAGACGACTCGGTTGAGGGGCTAGAGGGAGCGCGCAGGTGTTGACCTCTAGTGCTCCCCCTGCGGCAATGCATCCTTTGACGCAGGCGAGGCATGGGTGCAGTCTCAGCAGTGGGCACAAGAGGAGACGAAGAAGCAGAATTCCAAGAAACAGAGGAAGACAGACACAGACCAGACCGAGAGAAATGCAGAAGCAGCAGTTCAGCTGGCCACTTCTCCTTCTCGTCACAGTGAGTAGGCAGTGTAGCCTAGCAACCAACTCGTTTGAAAAACCATAGCGAAACACCATTTTATCGACCTAACCGCAATGCAATCGAAGGACGCCCGTCATAATTAATCTCTGATCATTAATGAGAGCCGAAGGCCGGATCATATTGGAGCATGCGGAATCGCTAAAAGGAGTGGAGGTCCGATCTTGAACAGTGTTAAAAATTAATGCGATTTGATGTGAAAACCTTGGAACTTAATTGAACAGCGTTAAATCTTAATGTGATTGATATGAAATCGCCACATCCATGTCCCATCGCCTTAAACACCATCGAGTGTACCTGCAGCCAGGAGCAGGGCAAGTTTTTATTAAGGACACGTGGCAAAAATTGATTGGAGCAGATCTTTGTTTGGGGCACTCGTGCAGTGGAAATTCGGACTCGAAAAAGATTAGGGCGAATTTGATAAGAAATTCGCGTCACAACTCTCCCTCCGTACGCCAGCCCAACTTCAGACCCGAAAAATATTAGGGCGGAATTCATTTGGTTTTCGCGTCACAAAATTGGCCGACGTCAGCGAGCTATTTTTGGAACGGGAATTTGGTTTGAATTATGATTTCTCGTCATTTGAAGTCCGGTGGGCTCGACTTAAGAACAATTTTGTTTGATCCCATCTTATAAAATTTTTGTTGGTTTTCTTTGATAATACACATATTTATAATAAATCATGGGAATACCACACTAAACATGTGGAAAATTTATATAAATTATTGAGAACATTCATTTTAATGTAAAAATATCCAAATGTGCTTTTGGGAAATAAGAATTCGAGTATTTGGTTCATATTGTTTTAAAGGAAGGAGTGAAGTTGGAGCCTCAAAAGATGCAAGCTATTACAAAATGACCTATTCCTAAGAAAATCAAAGTTCTTAGAAGATTTTTTAGACTTACATGATATTATTGATCATTTGTTAAGAATTATGCATGCATTTCAAGTCCACTCACATATCTCTTGAAGAAAATATCATTTATATGGAATGATGAGGCTACTTTGGCATTCTCTCTTTTAATGGATGCCATGTCTTCTACACCAACATCGGTTGCACCTAATTTTGGTAAAACAAGCATAGTAGAGTGTGAGGCACTAGGACAAGGAATTTACGTAACATTAACACAATAAGGGATATCATTGGCTTTTAAAAGCAAGGAATTCAAAGAAAATATTTGGTGAAATCTACGTATGAAAAATAAATGGAAGCAATATTACATGCAATAAAAAATGGGGATGGTATATCATTGGGAGGTACTTTAAATTCAAGATATACCATGATAGCATAAAGTATTTTTTGAAGCTATGGATTTCATTAGAAGATTAACAAAAATGAGGAGAAAAAATGCAAAGTTTTAATTTTGAGATAATTTGCAAAAAGAGTAAGGAAAATTTAGTACTTGATGCTCTTTCTAAAATAGAAGAGGCCTCAAATTTATATCCAATTACATTTTCTATTCGTAGGTGGCTAGAAGAAGCTTGCCATAATGGAAAAATGACAATAGTACTAAACAAAAACTAAAATTTATAAAGAATGGGATGAACTCTATGGAGCATTGGGAGTGAAAGAGAGATATACTTTGGTGCAAATGTAGAATATTTTTATGCACGCAAGCATATTTGAATAAAAACAATATTAAGGGAGTCCCATGTCTCTCTGATGGTAGGACGCAGGGTTCCTTAAAACATCTCAAAGGATCAAAAAATATATTTTTGGAAGGAATGAAGAAAGATATTCAAAATTTTGTAAGAGAAGGTCAGGTTTGCATAATAAATAAAAGAGAGATAGTAAAATCTCTAGGTTTACTTCAACCATTCCACATACATATTCAAAGACTAGAAGATATATCAATAGACTTTATTACAGGGTTACTGAAATATAAAGGTAAGTATTACATTTTTTTGGTCATTTATATAGACAAATTTTGTAGATTTTTTTGTAGAGCTCAAAGTACATAAACAACAAGCCAAGTGGCAGAAGTGTCCGTGAAAGAAATTCATAGTCTTCATGGTTTTCCTAAAGTAATAGTAACAAGAAAATTTTGGAAATAATTATTTAATATGAGTGGAGAAACACTAGCTGCTATGAGTTCTACATATCAAACACAATCAAATGGTCAAACAAAAATAGTTAACAAATGTTTTTAAGGTTATCTACAATGTTACTCTCTAGAAAAGCAATCTTAATGGATGAAGTGGGTTCGTCAAGGAAGAATAGTAATATGATACTACCTATCACGCATCTACTAAAATTTCCCCATTTAAGGCCCTTTACGGATATCCAACTCCTAGTATCTCATACTTTTAGCAAGATAAGTCCAAAGTATAGGAAACAGAGTCACATATGGAAAATACTAAAGAAACTTTGAAAATTATTATGGAAAACCTTCAAATGACATGAAACATGATAAAACAATAAGGGAACAACATTGAAGTGAAAGATAATTTGAGGAGGGTAATTGGGTATTTTTTATATTATAGCATTATAAGCAATCTTCATTCAAGAAAAAGAAGAATAAAGAATTAGCTCAAAAATGTTATGGCCCTAAATAATTATTCATAGGATTGCACAAGTGGTATAGAAGTTATATTTTCCTTCTTCTTGCATTCATAAGGTTTTTCATGTATCTTGCCTAAAAAAGGTTTTGGGAAAAATATGCCAATGTAAATAGAACTTCCAAAATTAGATGAAGAATGAAAGTTGATTCTTGAACCACAAAAAGTTATAGATAAACATTCTGTATCTCTTTGACATATAACCATTATGAAGTACCTAATCAAGTGGAAGAATATTCCTCTAGAAGAAGGTACATGATAAAATGATCAATTCGTGATGAAATACCCACGACTAAAGGGTTCATTTGAAGTTTTGACAAAGGTTTTGTTATATGTTTTATATAACGCGCGGCGGAATAGTTTTATTGTTTGTTAAGGTCCCACATAGTGATCAAATTTGAAGGGCAGGTCCGAATTTCAATTAGAAGGGCATATATCTATGTCGCCCTTCCATAAAGAAAAGCTTTAAAAAACAAACTTTTCAATTGACCACAATAACTTATTTTTACATTTCATTTTTAGAAAGACAAAACCATCAATCTTTATATTAATAAAAGATTGTTACATATACAACAATGAAGAAGGCTCCATCTTTCATTGCTTAAATATCTCATTGGCAATGTCAACATAAGTCTTGAAGACACTATTATAAGATTTTGGATACATACCACCGGGATATAGGAGATTCTTATGTGTCAGATTGTGTAATGCAATTTTGACTTTGTCTCACAAGGAGTAGCAGCATGGAGGTTTGGATTTTTCTTATAGAAATTTTATTATTATTATTTGAAACATTGTTTATAGATATGAATACAACAATGAAATTATGAGCATGGTCGACAATTAGTCAAGCTCATGATGCCAAACCATGATGATGTAAGTTTGGAATTTAACATTTTTACATGTTAAAGACAAATAGTCAAAATCACTGACAACTTAGTATGCCATAATTAATAATCATTCCCTGCTCACTTTTGTTAATAGGTTTATGTCACACGATGATCTCTCTTCTCTGGCATTTACTTGTATTGAAGATCACTATTCTAGGAATAAGGAGTTATTTTCTCAAAAAATAACCCTAGCCAAACATTGACAATGCATCAAGGATATATTTCTATGCTTCATAAGTACATATGTTCTACTTCTAAATCATGTCTTGGAAGTGGTTGTTTTGCTGGAAATTATTCACTAGTTGGTTTCATACCAAAGTCTTTTTCACATTTTCAACATCCAATACATGAAAAAGATAATGGTTTAAAACAACATAAATATTTGAAATTTTGCAAGAATTGTCTGGCACACTTTGAATATGAATTTTGAAGTCAAGTGCATGATGTCGTATAGGATCAAGTGTCATTTTGAATACCAAATGTTTCACAAGAAACTTCTCAACATGCTACCCTGCAGTAAGGATTAAATGACAATATTGCATCAACTATTTCCATAATAAAAATGCACCTCGGCCATAAGACTAAACAACTACAAATGTTGTAGATCTAACAAGACCACACAATCAAATGTATTCCACAAGGCCAATACTGTATGAAAAATGAAAAGGAGTTTGCAACCAAAAATACCTTAGGCAACTAATTCAATTAGATACACCAAACCATCAGCAAAAAGGAAAACCAGCCTACTCAAAAGGCAAGGGTTTACCTCCTTTGACAAAATTTTGAGTTCCGAAACAAGGGCCTTTATTGTCTTGTCAATGCCCCTAGTAATTTGAATGGGGTTTGCACCTGCTGCAACAAACTAAACAAAAAGGTTTCATTTCAAATTATTTTCCACAAATTTAAGATACAACCATTGTCAGTTTTTTATTTCCTAACAAGCTCATAAATTTTGACAAAAGAACCAAGTTTTTTTAATACCTGATAGCAATTTTTTCACTCAAAAAATATCTTAGACTCAATAAGCCCAACCCAAAACTAAAAAACCAAACACCATAAGACCCTACAAAAATGAATAGATGATCTTAATCCAGTACTATCGACAAAAAGTTACCTTTACACCCTCACTTATTAAACCCTGTGCTGTTGAATTTTAACTTCAACTGCTGCAGCAGAAGGATGGATGCAGCAGCAACATTTTTTTTTGAGGTTGCTTGCACGCCATCCAGAAATTTAATTCGGCATTTAAAATTCCTGCAAGTTTTTTTTGTAGACGGCCGCAGCGATATTTCTGTACATGATTGTATTTAAACACAACAACCAGCATTAACGCAATTCACCAACCAGAAATTAAAAAAAACAGAAATTTACCCAACAGTTTTGTAAATTCAAAAGGAGGACCCCTGGAGCATTAATATTGGATCGCATGAAATTGAAGGGAATCTGAAAACCTGAAAACTGGACCCGAATTTTTTATAGGGCACATTGGATTGAGAATTCGCATTACAAATTAGGCAGATGTCAGCATCCCATTTTGGAATGCAAATTTTGTTTGAAATTCAATCTATTCAGACTTTTGAAGTCCGACGGAAAGGGTTCTTTAATGTTTTGATAATTTAATTTTATCTATGCTTTAATATATACATATGTTTTAAACATATGTTATATATATACATATCATATGCGAAATGAAAGGTGGGCCATAGAATTTAGTTTTAATTTTATTTTTTTTAAAAGAGGGTTTATTATAATATGTTTTATATGTTACGACATATAAAAATAAAAAGGACAAAAAAGCTTGGTAGTTTTTTTATAGATAGTACGTAAATTTTTTATTACACAACAGTGTGTAAAAAGTGAAAGACTGAGTGTAACTTTTTAAGTGTGTATGCACAACAGTGGGAAAGTGAAAAACACAACAAAGTGTTTTAGAGACAGAGTATGTTTGTTTTGAACAGACAGTGAGTTGGTTTTATGCATTGCATTTTGTAGCAGTCATAATTTTGTAATCCCTCTCAGTGAGGAAGAAGTGTAATAGTTTTTTTTGAGTTATTGAAGGGAATAGAAGTTTGTTTTCAAAGTATTGAAACTTTGTCTCCTGTCAAAGAAATTTTTATTTTCTCTATGTTAGAGGAAGGGAGATTTATTCTCCATTCATTGTTCTGGAATTTTTCAATATTCCAACATGTGCAAGAACAACAGATGTTGTGGTTCCATCCCCAACTAAATCATTTGTCTTTTCCGTAGCTTGCCTTACCAGCTTGGCCCCAATATTTTCAACTGGGTCCTCTAATTCAACCAATAAAAAGGCCAAAACCATAGCATTGAGATACATTTCATTACACTGTCAATAATAATAAAATTTGACTCAGCCATAACCCTTTCCTTTTATTGTTGTGAAAAGCTTTATGAATTACTCTAATGTGGCTAGTCCATAGGCCAAGTAGACCACTAGGTAAGAAATATGTTTCCTTTCACCTTTGAGTTTTCAAATTATGCCTACCAAAAATCTAATACATTTAAGAGGGGGAACTAATACAACGTTAAAAAGAAAACCAGAGCACACATCTACAAATTACCTCCTTAGCTACTGTCACTGTTACACAGTAATTTGTCACCGTCCCTACCATTCCCCGTCCCGCACAATGGAGGACCCATTATGTGACCTGTGAGCAATGTCAAGCCTTGAAAATACCTTCATTGCATCCCTTTCCATGAGGACAACATTTCTCCTGTTTATCATTTCCTGAGCAGACCCCTAAAAACACATGTTTTTGCATTGGCGCTGGTAGCCCGTTGTGTACTCGCGCCAATGGGGGAAAATTAACACTGAGCCCGCGCCAATTGGCGCTCTGTCCCAGTTAAGCACCCGCGCCACTCTGCTTTTGGAAAGTTTTTTAAAAAAAGAGGCGAAGTTTCGATTACAACAACTTCGTGGATGAGTCATCAGGAGTGGTTTCGACTGAATAACCACGGCCTTCCTCCTTTGGCCTCTTGCTTCCACCTTATGGGGAACCTCCCAAGGGATAAGGCCTCCCTTCCACTATTGTAGGGATCCCAACCTCCTCCTCTCCTCTATAAATATAGCCTTCATCCATTGATGAAGGGGCTGAAAGGCTGAAGGGCTGAAAGTCTTGAAGTGCCTAAGCTTTGAATCTCCATATTCCCAAGAGCCTTTGTGCTGTAAAGAACTCTCTTTCTCCCTTAAGGCCGACTCAAGTAAGGAGACCATCGTCGAGAGACTCTGGAGAGGTTTGCCCTTTCCCTGGCGAGCTTTGCGAGACGTGAACGACTGGAGACCCATCCGAAGGAGACCGCGACGTCAGAACTTGGTTGTAATCTCTCTTCGTTTGTTATTTAATAGATGATTACGATTATGGTTCCACTCTGTTTTCCATCATGTTAATATGAGTAATATCCTTTCTGACTGATATTTAGTTACGTATGCCAGATTTTATGCTTGTATCTGTTTGTTTCTTCCATGTGCAGGTGTTCATCCGCGGAGATCGTGGAGGGATTGTGATCTGCCAGGGCTGAGGAACGGGGACGCTTCTTCTTCAGATCATAGCATTGGATTCCAGGTAGGCTTCTATTTCTAGTCTTTTCATTCGTAACTAGGAACCTGCGTCGTGACATTGTTTGATTGTTGCTAGACCCCTGCTGGGCTAGTAGGGATCGCCTCTGTCCGCAGAGGGGATTTACCTCCTCAACAATTTGGCGACTCCACTGGGGAGATCGTCCGGATTTCACTGTCTCGTTTGGATTGTCCCGCCTGATTGTCTCGTGGTTTTCCTTGCTTGGTTAGCCTTCTGGGCTGGGTTCTTTTTGTGTTTTGACTTTTGGTTCAGCCCCCAGAGGATCAGATCTGACCTCTGCTTTTCCGAATTTTCACCTTTTCATAGTTGGCTTGATTGGCGCGAGTTTAGCCCTGACAGTCGCGCTAGTTGGCGCAGGTTGCCAGTTTATCAGTCGCGCCATCCCCTGTCTGGCGCGGATTACAGCCAGACAGTCGCGCCATTTCCTGTAGGTGGTAGGGTTACCCTTGTTCGGAAGCTTCTTTTGGTCAGTATTTGGCTTCTGGGTTTGTTTTAGATTCTGCTTGAAGTGGTGAGTCTGGTCTTGGTTGGGAGAAATTCTTTGTTTTTTCATTTTCAGGAATTGGCGCTTGTTGTCAGTTAGCAACCTGCGCCAATTGGCCATTGGCGCTAGTTGTCAATGTACAAGTCGTGCCAGTTGGCGCTAGTTGTCAATGTACAAGTCGGGCCAATTTCAGGGTGTATGAAAATTGAGGTTTTTTTTTTCCCTTAATCCTTCGCCAGTGTGTCTTTCCCTTCCGGCCTTTCCTCTGTATGAGCATAGATTACATTGCTCATTGTTTGGAATGTCTTCTTTCCATGATTGTTTGATGTAAAAGGGAATGAATGCCTTGTTTTGATCTCATTATTTGGAAGTCCTCTTTGTGTTTTGTCAACTTTTGAGGAATTTTGTTACAAAGTGTTTTGAAACAACGATTGCATTCTTAGTGTTTGTTTGCATCCCTTTTGCTTTCATCCTTTCATTAAGGAGATTTGCGTTTTTTTAGTTTTCATCTCATCGTTTTCCTTTTGTTAAAATGCATTAGATCACATTGCATTGAAAAAGTATTTTTGAGATTTATCATTGAACTTAGATCACATTGTTTAATGATCGAAAACTAAAAATCGCTTTGAGTGCATTCTCTTTCATTGAAAGCATGCATTAAGTAGATTCTCATTTCATAGAAAAATGCATTGAGTGCATTCTTATTATTTGAAAAGAAAAAGGAAATTGTGCATAGATTACAATTGCATAGTTTTCGGAAAAAGAATTTTGCATAGATTACATTGCATAATTCGCTTCGTTGAATGTTTTAGAATACTTTTGGATAGTGAAAGTCATCTAGTTTGGAAAAGTTTCGTTTTCAGTTTTGCTGTTTGTTTCATCATTGTTTGAAGCTCTTCCCTTAACTAGATAGCATTCATCGAATTGAAAAGTTTTCTTTTCTCATATAGCTGCATACAGGAGATTGTCATATGACATACGATAGGGCCTTGAAACCGAAACATAATTGAAGATCAACCATAAAATTTACTCAATTAACCTAAGGAAGCATTGAAACATTAACGAAACATTTAGAGGTCTAGGCTAGAGATGTGTTCCGGCGTCTTTAAACCTAGTAGCTGTCGTTCGCCTTTTGGCTTTAGACAGTGCTAGTACGGACTTGTGCTCCCCATACCATCGCGTATATAAAGGGAGACCCCTCTAGGTTTTCAATCCTTTATCCGTAGGAAGCCGAGTCTGCCGCCCTATACCCGTGATACACCGAACACAGCATTCGGGGAGATTTCCTGCACGTACGGAAAGTCCTTGGTTGATTTCTCTTTCATTATTAAAACCAAGGTGTATATTGCAGTTCACGGTTATTTGGTACACCCTTTTTGCCTAGTATTCCTGAGCAGTCATTTGATCTTTTCTGACTCCCTAAATTTGAAAATATCGCCAAGCGCTTGTCCTTTCACGCTTGTGTCAAATCTGAAAGAGATAGAGTCACCTTTTTGACCGTTTCTCGACTCTTAAAACATGAAACTGTGAAGTTTTGTTTCAATGTTTTAAAATGAACGTCTTACCTAAATATTCCAAAGTTGTTAGTTTCCTTAGGGTGTTTTTCTCAAGATTGTTTCTAATGGAAACTTTTCCGGAGTTCACCAACCAAGGAATCCCCTCCGATGGGAATCGTGGTCCTTTTCCTCCTTTTGGAAATTTTTGTGCTCCTTATATGGCAACATTGTCCCTTCTTGGGTTAACTGCTGCCTGGTTGGGTCGCTCTCAACCTCCGTGGTCCCGGGACACCTGCTTCTGTCAATCGCTTCCTCCACCAACATCATGTTGATTCCAAGGTGGACCTCTCCCCTTCTTCGCCTGTTTCTGCGTCCTCCTCTTCTACTTCGCCTGGTGAAAGTCTAGATTCGAGTAACCAGGTGGCTAAGAAGAAGAAGAAGAAGACAAAGAAGAAGAAGTCCGATAAAGGAGAGGCTAGATCTGCGGCTATTGCGCCTAAGAAGTCTCCTCTTGATAAAACTTCCAACCCTTCGCGGAAAGTCAAGTTCCCTTGTATGTTGTGCACGAAAGACCATCTTCTTCGAGACTGCCCGGGCATTCCCAAGGTGCTCGAAGTATGGTCCAACGGTCGCCCACCATTGCCGTTGGCTTCTGGGAGTCAGGTTGGGGGCACGTCTTCAACTGGTGCTGGTAAGGCTCCTAAGAAACATGTTAAGATCACCAATCCCTGTAGTTTGTGTGAAGGGCACCACGCCATTCACCTTTGTCCATATATGGATGAAGCCAAAAGAGTCTTGGACAACGCAACTGGTTCTACTACACCACGCCTTCCACGGGGTTATAATCGGCTTTCTTTCAGTCCTCCGCCTGATCCTATGATTGTCAGAGCTTCCTTGGTCCTTCCCACTCCCTCGAAATTAGAATTCACGATCCGTCCCCGAATCGACCACGGGTCGCAGGATCGGCTGAACCGGCTCCGTCCGCGGCACCAGGTCTTTTCGTCGAGAGTGGAGCTCACACCCTCAGGTTCTTCTTGTGTTTCTTCAGATTCTCGTACTGAGAGATTCTCCCGTCCCTTTATCTCAAGAAGTTGCCACTGCCTTTAGAGAGGTCCCTGGAGATAATCCTCCCACCTTCGAGATGGGAGGCTGTATGATGCTCCTTCTTCTCCAACACCAGGGAAGACCATCTTGGCTCGATGGTAGCCCCTCCAAGTAGTTTGGTCGCTTCCTTTGACGGAGCCGATTTGCAGATATCGCCTTTTCGCTCTTATGTGCCTTTCGAGATCACAGTACAGGCTTTTGGTCTGGTCGTACCCAACACCATTATAGATGAAGGCACGTCTGTTAGTGTTTTATCCTCAACTAATTGGCAAGCTTTCGGTTCGCCACCACTTGCGCCTGTTACGCAGAATCTGTTGGCATTTAATAGAAGAACTAGTCAACCTTTAGGGATCCTTCCAAGGTTCCCTGTTACTTTGGGAGGTAAAATCGTCCATATGGACGTGATGGTTGTTCCAGGCCCCTTGGACTTCAATCTGCTCTTGGGGCGCGATTACACCTATGCCATAGGAGAGTTTGTCTCCTCCCTTTTTCGTGTGGTCTATTTTCCACATGAAGGACGGATCGTGACCATTGATCAACTTTCGTTCTTTGGTCCTGAAGCGGCAGCTGGCCCACCATCATCCCTTCCTGGTTATTATCCACTCGTTGTATCTGCCCCCACCACAGTCAACTATGTGGCTACCACCCTGCTCGTGCTCGTTGATGATGCCGTCGTGCATCAAAGCCGGGGGCATTGGGTCCCGACTTCCAGGATGTTTTCCTTCCATCTAGAGGGAAAGCTCGAAGCGACTCCTTCTTTGCTCATTATGATGGATGATGAGGCCTGGTCAGTAGGAGGTGTTTCTTGTGTCAAGCTCCTTAAAAAATGAAACAAGGTCTTCGGAACAAAGTTCCTTGTCTTGTGTCAAGCTCCTTAAAAAATGAAACAAGGCCATCGGAGAAAATTTCCTTGTCTTGTGTCAAGCTCCTTAAAAAATGAAACAAGGGTGTCCGAGGATAGTTATTTTAATGTGTCAACCTCGTTAAAACAATGAAACATGTTCCTGTTCAATTCGAGTCTTTGATAAGTTCTCGTAAAATCCCAGTCGAGTCTTTTCCTTAATCTCGTAATTTGAACCTTCACTCCATCTGCCTTTCATATGGACTGAAGCTTGGGGGGCATGTACCTCGAATTGAGTCAACATGCTGGGGGCATGCTTGCTATTTCAAGCATTGTTTGTTTCCATTTCAAGCTTGTGTAAAAATGAAACCGGTTTCAAGCATAGTTTATCTTTGTTTCAAGCTTGTGTAAAATGAAACCAACTTCAAGCAGAGTTTCCTGATTTCAAGCTTGTGTAAAAATGAAACCTTTCCCATTTTACCCCTTGTGATTGTCATCTTATCAGCCTATTTTGCCAGATGAGCCTTGGTTTTCTCGCTCCATCGTCATTATCTGCTTGGCCGATCATATGCCTTCACTCGGTTGTTTTACCCGTTCCTGAGGAACCGCTGCTATGAGTGGTCTTGTTAGCCAGCCTCTCGACCTTTATTTGTTCAGAGTAGTTCCACCATTACCGGAACCAGTTGCTACCCTTTATACCACTTGTTCCTCCAGGAGGAGTCATCTTTCAGCTCTTTTCTGACTCTCTAAACATGAAAAGATTGCCGAGGCCCTTGTCGTTTCGATCTCGTTAAAATGGACACGAATCGACATTCACCCAGTATAAGTTTAACCTTTTTTCGGGATGGGATGGATTGATTATGAAAAAGGAATACCCTAGCCTATCGCGACTAGGAGGTTTTCCCGGATATTGTTTCTACCTTTTCGGATCTGGGGAACTATTTACGAAAAGGGATTGCTGGAGTTTTCTTTTCCGCTGTCTTTTCAAACTCTCTAAACATGAAAAGACGCCAAGTTATTCCTTTGTCAGACTCGTTAAACCCTGATGACATCGGATTCAGTCGAAATGACGTTCTCCGAGTTTCTCCTTCCTAGGACTCGTTAAACGCACTAGGATGGATTCGCCCGAAGGGCGGACTTATATTACAAGCATATGCTATCCCCTTCAAGCTTGTTATAAAAATAATTGGGGTACTCGCCAGAAATGGTGGGGGAAAAATGGAACCATCGTCGTTGTCATGTCGGCAGTATGTCGCTCTTGAACATGGCACTTGTCTGCATTCGTGTCGGGTTGGGGACAATCTCATCTCATTTTTCACTTGCCTTCATGGGTTTGGGTAATCCTTTTTGACCTCTCATCTGCTCTTTGCCTCGTCCATCATGACCTCTGATCTTTTGATGTCAAAATGCTGCCAAATCCACTGTCGTGCCGCCAATATGTTCAAGAGAAGTTGACCTCTGCTTATATCAACCTCCCTCTGTTTCTCATACGATCTTGATTCACAACAAAACATCATGTTACTCTGTCTCGTGTCGATAATGTGGGAAACATTATGGCCCACCTTCGATCAAGGTCACTTCCTGTCGACTTCAGCTCATTATCCAGGAAGTTGGTCTAGAGACTCCCTATGGTACCTTGGAGCCTGCATGCCTCAATGGCAGGTTCGTCGCATTCGACGCGAGGTTTACATCATTGACCTCCGATCGAGTGATTCTGCGGGTGTTCGACGTCAACTCATTTATTCGCACGCCGTAGATTGTACCTGTAGTACCTTGAGGACCATTGTCATTATTGGTGGTTTCTCTCGCGTCTGTTAACAGCTTTCATCATTGGCTGGTAATCGGACGATGTTCTTGCATGTTCGACTTCAGCTCACATATTCACATGCTTGAACTTGTACTCTGTTGGGTCGAGATGGAGCGCAAGACCCTGGATTGTGTCTGTTGTAATCCAGGTTGCGATTGTGGATTATTATCATTATGTACATGACTCACTGATTGGATGGCTGCGACCATACCTGAGTCTATTTGTTTGATCTTAGTTGGATGGCTGCGCCCATACCCTAGATCCAGATTATAGCATACTCTGTTTCGGATGGCTGCGTCCATACCATATATACATCATGTACTTGAGATATCAGTTGTATCTTTCTGCGCAGGTTTTCCGACGGCTGGCCTTCAGTTGAACATGTTCTCGTAAAGCATTTCACCCCTCTCTCTCTCTCGGGCCTCATGCTTTAGGGGGCATCTGTTACACAGTAATTTGTCACCGTCCCTACCATTCCCCATCCCGCACAACGGAGGACCCATTATGTGACCTGTGAGCAATGTCAAGCCTTGAAAATACCTTCATTGCATCCCTTTCCATGAGGACAGCATTTCTCCTGTTTATCATTTCCTGAGCAGACCCCTAAAAACACATGTTTTTGCATTGGCGCTTGTAGCCCGTTATGTACTCGCGCCAATGGGGGAAAATTAACACTGAGCCCGCGCCAATTGGCGCTCTGTCCCAGTGTTGTACCCGCGCCACTCTGTTTATGGAAAGTTTTTTAAAAAGGAGGCGAAGTTTCGATTACAACAACTTCGTGGATGAGTCATCAGGAGTGGTTTCGCCTAAATAACCACGGCCTTCCTCCTTTGGCCTCTTGTTTCCACCATATGGGGAACCTCCCAAAGGATAAGGCCTCCCTTCCACTATTGTAGGGATCCCAACCTCCTCCTCTCCTCTATAAATATAGCCTTCATCCATTGATGAAGGGGCTGAAAAAAAGGCTGAAGGGCTGAAAGTCTTGAAGTGCCTAAGCTTTGAATCTCCATATTCCCAAGAGCCTTTGCGCTGTAAAGAGCCCTCTTTCTCCCTTAAGGCTGACTCAAGTAAGGAGACCATCGTCGAGAGACTCTGGAGAGGTTTTCCCTTTCCCTGGCGAGCTTTGCGAGACGTGAACGGCTGGAGACCCATCCGAAGGAGACCGCGACGTCAGAACTTGGTTGTAATCTCTCTTCGTTTGTTATTTAATAGATGATTACGATTATGGTTCCACTTTGTTTTCCATCATGTTAATATGAGTAATATCCTTTCTGACTGATATTTAGTTACGTATGCCGGATTTTATGCTTGTATCTGTTTGTTTCTTCCATGTGCAGGTGTTCATCCGCGGAGATCGTGGAGGGATTGTGATCTGCCGGGGCTGAGGAATGGGGACGCTTCTTCTTCAGATCATAGCATTGGATTCCAGGTAGGCTTCTATTTCTAGTCTTTTCATTCGTAACTAGGAACCTGCGTCGTGACATTGTTTGATTGTTGCTAGATCCCTGCTGGGCTAGTAGGGATCGCCTCTGTCCGCAGAGGGGATTTACCTCCTCAACAGTCACACCATCATTAACTATTTTCGGAGAACCATGCTTGCTCTCCAAGACAACATTTTGCCCTTCACCCCAAGGGTGACTCCAACAAGATCAACAAGTTTGTTCACACCGCCTGTAAGACAAATTGACAATGCTTTCAGTAAGTGTGCAATTGAATGCCAGATCATATGCCAAAACAACCCTCCATGAAAAATTAAAATAACACATTAAAATAAAATATAAGTGGACAAGGAAAGATCCACCACAGTGAAGTTTCACGTGCAGGTGACCTTCCTTTAAACATATTTTTTTCTCTGACCTGCAATGTTTTTGTCACTGAGCCATCCTTGTTGAAGTACAACTCATTTTCCATAGCTCTTGTATTAACTACATTCTCTCTGTCGTGTAATATCAGAGTCCCTCTTCTGCTTGAGCGGTTAAAGGAAATGGGTGAAAAAACTGAAAGAGAAGACAATTGTCTGCCATAAGTATCAAAAATTGCACCCAACTTCTTCCCCTTTCCATTGTTACCCAATGAGGTAAATGTGGCAATTGTTTTCATACTGCCCAAAGCAGAGGCCATCCTCTCTTATCCTGAATATAGAATTACAAAATCTTCATATTAGTATGAACCTTAACAAACATGACTCCCATTGCTAAAAACCACTTTTAAGTTGTAACAGGCAAAACCAAAGCTGCTTCAAACTGCATTATCAATCACAAGGTATCACCATCAAAGCTATAATTTTAATATAACAATTTATCTACCATTGAAACTATAATTTTAAAATAGATACACCTAGTGATATAGACACCTAGTGAGAGTAGAGGTTAGGAAATTATAATAAGAATTATTACAAGATATCACTCACAGTGCAGTTGATTGTTCATTGTCTTCTGTAACTATAATTTTAAAGAAGACACACTTAGTGATATAGAAAACACCAAGTGAGAGCAGAGGTTATGAAATTATAATGAGAATTATTTCAAGATATCATATTACTTATAGTATAGTTAATTTTTTATTGTTTGGTGTAATAATTGTTTATTATTTATAAACATAATCAAACATATTATGAGGGATGGTGATGAAATTGACAACGGTCTCATAACAAACCATAACTGGCACATCCCCTGGCAAGATAGACTCTGAATAAGAAAGAAAGCAAAACAAAGTGATTACTTACAGGATCATAGGCTTCCTGAAGAACAAGATCCAAAGCAGCATCTGTAACCCCTAAAGCAACACCTCTCTCTGCAAGACAAATCGCTACATATTTCATATGTAGTCTAGCAAATTTTCTAAGCTCATCACGAGAAAGAGGATCAAATACAACTATATCATCAAGTCTATTCAATAGCTCTGGCCTGAAATGTCTTCTAACCCGCAGAAATATTCAAAGGTATGTCAAAGCACTACAGCCAACTTCGTGATAAAATTATATGAAAAATATGCATACATAGAGTCCAGGAGAATGAAACGGCAGGTGTATTGGCAGTTGCCAAAATGCAGCAACTAAAACGGCAGGTGTATTGGCAGTTGCGGAAATGCAGCTACTAAAATGGCAGGTCTGTCGACGGTTGCAGGTGTGTGGATTGTTGCTGGTATTTTCAAACCGATTCCATGGAAATATACCAGAAACCAGTGGTATTTCAAACCTAGAAGGTAACCCGAGAGACTGTGACCGTCAGATTAAACAAGTAACAGGTGTCGTGCCTAGATAAGAAGTGTTGACGAAAAAAAATTGATCTCTTTCATAACAGAAGGCCTATCGGCATAAATATTTAGGACATTTGGCACTCCATGATAAAGACACATGGTGTGTGGATTTGAGTTTTTCAGGTGGTCAGGTGGGCCGAAAATAGGTGAAATGTGGCACCACTCAGATATTAACATGTGCCAATTGGTACAAGTGGTAGACAATTGGCATGCTCAAACAACGAGGTGATGCAGGAATGACATGAGGGAGAAAATATCAGAAAAGCCCCAAATCTGGAGAACTAAAGCTCATCACCAACCTGAGATTGACAACTTTACATGATGTAACGTATGAAATCGTAAATGGAGAAATCATAGTAACAATAAAGTAACCTATGTAACAATAAAGTTGGATTCATCCTGGGAGTGGTAATGGGAGAAATCATAGTGAACAACAGGAAACATGCAGAGTTGCTTACAATCAAATAGATGAAAAAACACATACAAAAAACCTAGATAATAATCATGAACAAGCTTAATATTGAATTATGAATTGTAAAGGAACTTAAAAAATGTGACATTATGAACCTGGTCAAGCGCACAAGCAAAAATATCCTAGACATGACCCTGGTTGACAAGTTGTATTGCTCATGATGCAAGAGGATTTGTACCTGCACTGCCAATTCAATCAAAATCCATCATTATCTATACAATAAATACAAGTAATTGATGTAGTATTTTTTACTCTAAGATGCATTCTTATGATAATGTTAGAACATATGTTGAAAATGTCAAAACATACCTGAATACGCTCCTCTTCGTTTCAAGAACAATTTATTGGAGTCGCATGAACTTGGAACAAGCCTCCCACGATCTGAAAGAGTAGCAACTAAGTCAACGGTGACTTTTTTGTTGCTACGCTGGATCGAGGGAGGTTTGCTCCAAGATTAAATCGCTCCAATAAATTATTCTCTACTAAACAGGGCCAACCACGTGAAGGTGGAAGCTCTTATGGCCCCTCCCCCCTCACATCACTCTCAATTCCCCAATACCCAATCTATATTTCATTTTTTACTTTCATGAGCATAAAAAAAAAAATTTCAATAACTAATAAAAAAACAATTCAACAAAAAGTACGCAAGGAAACATTGCAATTAATGCTTGACATAAAAATAGTATGATAAATGAGTTTTTTATATAACGCAAAAAACGTTCCAAGTATGGTAACGTTTGTCTTATAATAATACAATATTTTACATTATCAAATTTTATTTTTCTTCTTCCTATTTCTAAAGCTCCTAATTACATCATCAATATCATCGTGCTCTGCTCTTGTTTCGTGCCTTTCGACCCACACTGCTGACCTAGTTGCGTAGTCACAATGTCTGGTCTCATCCAGTGACGGGGCATCGCCTACAAAAACAGATAATATTAAATTTTAATTGTCAGTTTTTAAATATCATTGAACTAGTTCGGTAATATTAATAAAAAAAATTGCAATGAGATTATTTACCTGGTGCACCAGTTGTCGCCGTTGGGACTGTTGCCCTGTCTTCCTCTCTGGTGGTAAGATCCTCAAGGGAAACATTCTCTGTCATTTAAAAAAAAAACGTTATAAGGACAACCATCAAGGTATAATTAGAAAAAAATATAAGTGGAAATTAATTACCGTCACGGCCCTCACTGATAGTAGCATTGTCGGCCTAGTCCCCACTACAATGATCAGGTTGCACGTGAGGATCATCTACATCTGGCTCTAAAACTGGGTTATTTGCCTCGTCGGTAGTGCTTCTCCCCTTAATTTAAACAAAGTTGTTAGACATTAAATTTATGGACGAAAACAAACATATTGAAAGGTTAATGTTTTACCTTATCAGGAATTCTGGATCTTGGGACCTGCCCCAAGCTTCTGCAACGTTCAACTACGACTTGATAGCCGAAATGGAAAGCGATATTTTTATCTTCCTCTCTAGTTTATGTTCCGAAGTCATCACCCTACATTACATATGATTGTGTATTTTTAATCAAATTTGATAGGATTACAAAAACGTTGGAAGGCGATACAATTAATTATAAGATGTTTAGCTACTTAATTACAATTCTTGCGGCTAATTTCAAGTAGCCGCCCTGGCCTAGCTTGTGATGGCCCTTTTTTTCAATCCTAGCTTTGGTTTCCTTCGAGGTGTCAGGCAACCTAGCATCAAAATATTGAGGTAAGATATAACGTAGCACACTTTTATTTTAGACATAGAGAAAATTAAAACTATTGAATTAAAGTTGTAATTTACCTTGCGGGTCCAGTTGGCATTTTTCCTTCTTTCTTTGCCCTTTTCTCTTTTCCATCATGGATGAGTGCTATCCACTCAATCTCTGGAACTGTGAGAGGACGCTCGTATCTAGGGTTAAATTGCAATTGCGTACTATAGGTGTCCCTGGTATATTTCAAATATTTTCTGGCTACCCGAGCCACCGCTGTTCTGTCAAATGTGTCGACCCCAAAAAGGGCTTCTAGATAATCTAGAAGTTCTTTTTCCATGTTGGAATTCTGGGAATTCCACCCTGTGCATATGGTTGGGCCAAAAATTACCAATGCATGGCTCTCCAAAAACCTGTAGAACTCATTGTTTCCTACACAGAAAAAAAGAAGATATTATCATTAATTTAAAAATAAAAATCATGATAAATATGTTTTAGATAAAGTACATGAAATATTTAAAATATTAAAATTTACCTGGGAGTTGTACGTGCTTTATAGGGACACCTTCATCGTTCACCAACAACGTGCCATTAATGGTCCCTATGGAGCTGACACGTGTAGCTCCAGGAAACACAATAATGTAGTTGGCCATATCAGCCTCATCATTGCCAACACGTTCAACAGTTGGATGGGTGTCTGCTTGGGTAGGGTGTGTTTCTTGGCTAGCACCTAAAGGAGTAGAAGGTGTACGACAGGGTTTCTGGGCAATCTCTTGCCCTTCTGTCCCACTACCACCAACACTGGGTTCAGCAAGTGCCAGAAAACGCTACATACAAAATAACTTTTTGTTAGTTTAGTCAATGTAAAAATTAAAAATCAAACTATCACAATTCATCTCATGTAGAACAAAAAAAATATCCTTTTGACTTTTTATTATTACCTGATATGTTTCTAGCTGGCTCATAATTTGTTTTACCCTCTCTTCTATTTCAGGTGTTTGAGGCGCGTCTATTAAAGTATTAAATTCCGACCTTGCTTCTCGTGCCTTTTTTCGCAACAAGAGCGCTGGAGATAGGGATGAAGAAAGCTATTCCTAATAGAGGGAATCATCAGGCGTACCATGGCTAGGTGTCTGCATATTTGAACAAAATTAATATTATTTCAATTATGTAAATAACTAAAATACCTAAAGATAGAGCAATGCTGGCACTTTACATGTTCTTCCGCTGGCCTCTTTCCGCAATCATCCCGTCTCGGGGTTGTTCCTGTACTGCCCTGATCAGTCTGCCACATTGCAATAAAATTATAAATGTAAAAACTTGAAAACAATATATAACTTGAAAACACAAAATGAAAACTGAAATAATTTCTAACAAGACACCGGAAGACAGAGTTAGAGTTTCAAATATGCCTTGCATTGAATTCAGTCCTGGAAACATGTCATTGCACATTAAGGCACCCAAACAAGAGACGAGTTGACAATGAAGACCTTATTGAATATATTGTTGGAGCAGCTTCTAGTAAAATTGTTGTGAAGACCTTGAGAACATTTTTGGAGCAACATTGTTGAAGCTAATGGTATAGCATTGTTGGAGACGATCTTGAAGGGCCTTGAAGTGAAGCTTTTGGAGCAACTATTGAAAAATCCTTCGAGCATTTAAGTAAGGCACTTTCTATATTCCATCAGCTTTTTCCTTTCAATATCCTTTAAACGATTTTGTTGATATTTAATGTTTGAAATCACGTTATAATTCCTTGATTATATGTGTTTGGGGACTTTCCCTTTGAAATTACCCAAAAATACCCTGGCAATTTTATCTTCAGGATGCATGTCCGACCCTATTGTTCAATATTTTGATTGATAGTAGTAAACATAGAGAGTTAGGGGGCTCTTGACTTGGTTTGGTTGGGCCATTAGATCCCTAACATCTACTAGGGAGAACCCCCTTTGAGTTGGAGGAGAGCTAGCCCGAAGTGAAAAGAGGTTGGTGAGGTGACAATGGGGCTATTGAATTACACATGGTATCACACTTTAGCTTTAGGAATTTATCTTGAGAAGTGCGAGATTTTTCTATATCAATTCTCAAATTGTTTAGAACACTATTGTTAAGAACTAATAAGAAGTGATGTTGAGGGGTTTTTGGGTATAAGAAACAATACCATTTAAAAACTATGGTTCTCAGTCCTTGGCATTCCTTCACCTGGGCCTAGGGGCACACAAGAATAATTTCACACTAAACCATGCAAACTTAAAATTAACTTAATAGATCCATAAAGTAATAATAATCATAATTCCTAATTTCCTATTGTATGATATGATGCAAATTATTCAAACATGAAGCAATGAAGACATGCAATGTCCGAATTTCAAGATTGATGAACCAATACAAGAAGTTAGAAACTACAACTTTGATTCAATACTTTGTGTCCTAACTCCAGGAAGGAATCTAGTTTGTAGTACAGAACATGCATCGTGTATTATCAATTTTTAATTGACAACAACTAAAGGTCATCTACCTCATCAATTCCTTCCCATTTTGTGTTTTTATGTTATATTCCTTATAAAAGTGTCAAATTTCTCTCAAAGTAAGCAACCACTGAATAAAATAAAAAATAGTTGAGATATGATTGAGAAACGGTCATTTATTTCTTGAAAGGATCTTCACAATTTCTTTGGTTGTTTTTCATCTCAAGAAACAAGAAATGACCTAAGAAACTATCGTGATGTAATATAAGAAACAACACGGTGCAATGGCCATTTTCAAAGCCAAATGATGTCCATTGAGGACATGGCCTTTATTTGGTTCCTGTTTCATAGGAGTTTCGGTAGAAATGGAACTTTGTTGTACCATTTCCAATAGTAAAAAGGGAAAACCTTCTTTTTCCATGGGAAATAATTTACCTTTCCTTTTTCAAGATAATCTAAATCACAAAAAATATGAACTATACTGCACACATTCTTGGATAATGTGAAAGTGGAAAAGGAATACCCTACACAAGTGATGCACACATGTACACTTCAACACTAATATATTTTTGTAGTTGAAATGCAATGCTTGTTTTCATTTAAATGTAGGGTTTTTAAAGCAGGGAGAAATAATGGCTGCCAATTTAATAAGCATTTCTTTGGGAAAAATTTAAATCTTGTATTGGGTGATGAAGATAATATAAGGTATTGAATCTTGATTCTTGACATTGTGTTTAACTTGAATAACTCAAATGATTATAAATATCAGTGGACGAGTTCTTTTTTTCAAGCATGTCACTCAAAACTCTTATGTCAAAGCATTGTATGATGGCTAGCATTTGCTTGTTTCCCTTTCTTCAGTTCAATGTAAAAAGTATATTAATATATTGGAGCACGAATGATAACTACAATTGTTTGCTCTGCAGTATATCCATCCCCAAGATTATGAAAATTTTTCTCAAGTGGAGCTATTGGTTATTGATGAAGCAGCTGCAATTCCATTGCCTATTGTAAAGGCTCTGCTCGGGCCATATTTAGTGTTTATGTGCTCTACCGTAAATGGGTAATAATTATAAATGAGCCACCCACAATCACAGATTTTGTAACCATTCGGTTTCCATGGATAGTGATGATGATATTAACCCTATATATCAGTGACCTATATCTATATGAGAATGATCTCAACATTGACCTTGATATGGTTGTATGGATGTGACCTTTGGTATGTCATCAAAAAATCCCCAAATATCAGAAAATCCCCAAATCTGGAGAACTAAAGCTCATCACTTTTGATCTAGAGTACTACCCTTGTGATAAAGTTGATGACTTTCGATCTCCCATTCTCTACCACTTTGCACTTCACCTTCAATATAGATCAGACCAAGGGAAATTTGTTATTGGGTGTTGAGATGGATGGTTTGTCGAACTAAAATCCATAGCTTAAACTTCATGAAACCGGTGGAGTCAAATTCATGCAAGCACAAACACATCTTACACATCCTCTTTGAAACTCATCCGAAAGAACATTGGAAGACATCTAGAGAGATCCCTATAGCCTAACACAATCCAATGGAATTGACTAAAAAAACCCAAATAGAGTCAACCCTACTATAGGAGGAAGGGCCTGCAGTAAGAACTTACCATTTTGCAAGAGTTGAGGGTGAATGCTGTTCTGCAAGAGCTGAGGGCGAATGTTGAGGGCGAATGTTGTTCTACAAGAGCTGAGGACGAATGATGAGGGCGAATTTAGGGCGAATGTTTTTCTACAAGAGCTCAGGGCGAATGCTAAGGGCGAATGCTATTCTGCAAGAGCTCAGGGCGAATGCTGAGGGCGAATGCTGTTCTGCATGAGCTGAGGGTGAATGCTGAGGGCGAATGCTGTTCTGCAAGAGCTGAGGGTGAATGCTGAGGGCGAATGATGTTCTGCAAGAGCTGAGGGCGAATGCTGAGGGCGAATGCTGTTCTGCAAGAGCGGAGGGTGAATGCGGGCGTGATATCATAGTTTTTAATAAAATCATTTTTATGTAGCACGCATACAAGTGTCGTATTTTTATGTAGCGCGCATATAAGTGTCGTTATATTGACGATGGACAAAGCGTCGCTATTGCGACGGATGCCTCCAAACGTCGCAATTGCGACAGTTAGACATTGTGTCGCACTTGCGACGTTTGGAGGTAGTCGTCGCAATAGCAACGCTTTGGGGCATAGTGTCGCAATTGCGACGTTTTCCTCCAAACATCGCAATTGCGACACTTTGTCTAAGTGTCGGTATTGCGACACTTTTCTCTAAATGTCGGTATAGCGACGGTTTTGGGCGGGATTGAAAATTTTTTGGGAAATTTCTGACATTTGGTCAAAAGTGTCGGAACCAAGTGTCGGAATTTCCCCCAAATGTACTAGTGCAAGGATAAATTGCACTGTTGCTTGAGAGCTCTAGAGTACTGAGAAAAGTGAAAAATGTGTTTTTTTGGCCGTAATTTTTTTTTATTTAACCCTGTTCTAGTGTGCGGGGCTTTTTAGGTGCACCAGTGCGGTTTCTTGAGACTGCACTGGGCGGTTTCAGTTTTGGCGCGGTGTTTTATGATGCACCGGTGCGGTTTCATAACACCGCACCGATCGGTTTATGTTTTGGCGTAGAGTTTTATGATGCACCAGGGCAGAATAGTTGGAAAGCATTGGTGCTCTACAGTAATCAGATGCACCGGGCGGGTGTGGACGGAGCACATGGTGTCCGATGTGCCAATGTTTTGTGTGACCGATGCTTTCTCTTGTAGAGCGCACCAGTGATTGAGTACTGAGAAAAGTGAAAAATGCGGTTTTTTGGCCATATTTTTTTTTTAATTAACCCTTTGCCAGTGCGCTGGGTTTAAAGGCACACCAGTGCTATTCCTACAATGCACTGGTCGGTTTATGTTTTGGCGCAGTTTTTTTCTGATGCACTGGTGTGGTTTCTTAACACCGCATCGGGCAATTTTTGTTTTGGTGCAATGTTTTATGATGCACTAACGTGGAAGAGTTGTGAAGCCCCGGTGTTCTACAGTAATATGACACACCGGGAGGTGTGTACGGAGGGCACGGTGTCCGGTCTGCCAATGTTTTGTTTGCACCGGTGTGTTCTCTTATAGAGTGCACCAGAGATTGAGAGCTCTGGAGCGCTGAAAAAGTGAAAAATGATGTTTTTTGTTCGTATTTTTTTTATTTAACCCTTTGTAGGTGCACGAAATTTATAGGCACACCGGTCAGTTTCTGTTTTGGCGTGGTTTTTTATGATGCACCGGTGCAGAAGAGTTGTGAATCACCGATGCTTTACAGTGATATGACGCTACGGAGTGCACGGTGTCTGGTGTGCCAATGTTTTGTGTGCACTGGTGCTTTCGATTTTAGAGGGCACCAGTGCGATTTAAGATGATAAGTGCACTAATCTGAAAACTTCTGCAAAACCCTTCACCCACCAACCTCTGCTAGAAATGGATGTAGGGGGTATTTTTATAAGGGGTTCCTCAAAAACATCCGCTAGAGGGTCTTTTCCTTATAGTGATGGGATCTAGTGGAGTTGCCGGATGGAAGGAAGCCCATCGGGAGAAAATGGGTATTTAAGAAGAAGATGAATGTAGAAGGCAAGGTGGATAAATGCAAAGCTTGATTGGTAGCAAAAGGTTATTCCCAGGTGCCGGGAATTGATTTTGGTGATATTTTTTCTCCTGTTGCCAAGGTTACTTACATTAGATTACTTTTATTTGTTTCTGTTGCCTTTTATTTTGAGGTAGAAAGGATGGATGTAAAGACAACATTTCTTCACGGGGATCTGGAAGAGGAGATCTACATGAAGCAACCTGAAGGATTTATGGTGGAGGGTAGGAAAGAACTGGTATACAAGTTAAAAAATTCTATGTATGGGTTAAAACAGTCACCAAGGACATGGTATTAGAAATTTGATACATATATACGGGGACTTGGCTTCACCAGAAGCAAAGAGGACCGTTGTGTATATTTTATATTAATTGGTGACCGTGTGTTGACGAGGTAAATCCCCTCTGCGGACAAAGGCGATCCCTACTAGCCCAGCAGGGGTCTAGCAACAAACAAACAATGCTATGACGCAAGCTCCTAATTACGAATGAAAGAGCTAGGAATAGAATCCTACCTGAATTCCAACGCTATGATCTGAAGAGGAAATGTCCCCGTCCTTCAGTCCTGGCAGATCACAATCCTTCCACGATCTCCGCGGATGAACACCTGCACATAGAAGAAACGAACAAATACAAGCATAAGAACCAACATGCGTAACTAAACATCGGTCAGAAAAGATATTACTCGCATTAACATAATGGAAAACGGAGTGGAACCATAATCATAGTCATCTATTAAATGATAAACGAATAGAAGTTACAACCAAGTTCTGACGTCGCAGCCTCCTTCGTACGGGTCCCCGGTCGTCCACGCCTCGCAAAGCTCGCCAAGGAAAGGGAAAACCTCTCCGGAGTCTCGTAACAATGGTCTCCTCACTTGAGTTGGCCTTAAGGGAAAGAAGGGATTCTTTACAACACAAAGGCTCTTGGGAATAGGGAGATGCAAAGCTTCAGCACTTCAAGACTAGCTTGCCATGGATTTGAGCAAGCTTATATAGATGGGGAAGGAGGGAGTTGGGATCCCTATTATTATGGGATTGGCCCTATCAACAAGGAAGGTTCCATAGAAGGTGGCAAAACCACTTCCCTTCCATAGAAATCCCGCAGCCAAACCTCCCAACTCAAGATAGGCAATGGTTGTGAGTTTGTTTGAACTCAACTTCCGCCATCCATATTTAAAAAACAGTCCCTAAAATGGGTGGCGCGATTGCTGCTCTATGACAGAGCGCCAAGTGGCGCGACCTCTGTTTAGGATTTTCCTCATTGGCGCGAGTCCTGAACTGACTGCCCGCGCCAATGCAAAAAGGGATGTTTTTTATGATTTTTGCAAGGAGATGTCTCAAGGGAAAATAAAGCTCATGCTCAGAGGGATGCATTGATGGTGTTTTCAAAGCATGACAATGCCCACAGGTCACAGAATGGGTCCTCCATTGTGCGGGATGGGGAATGGTAAGGACGGTGACAAATTACTGTGTAACAGATGCCCCCTAAAGTATGAGGCCCGAGAGCGAGAGGGGTGAAATGCTTTACGAGAACATGTTCAACTGAAGGCCCGCCGTCGGAAAACCTGCGCAGAAAGATACAACTGATATCTCAAGTACATGATGTATGGTATGGACGCAGCCATCCGAAACAGAGTATGCTATAATCTGGATCTAGGGTATGGGCGCAGCCATCCAACTAAGATCAAACAAATAGACTCAGGTATGGTCGCAGCCATCCAATCAATGAGTCATGTACATAGTGATAATAATCCACAATCGTAGCCTGGATTACAACAGACACAATCCAGGGTCTTGCGCTCCATCTCGACCCAAACAAAGTACAAGTTCAAACATGTGAATATGTGAGCTGAAGTCGAACATGCAAGAACATCGTCTGATTACCAACCGATAATGAAAGCTGTTAACAGACGCGAGAGAAACCACCAATAATGACAATGGCCCTCAAGGTACTACATGTACAATCTACGGCGTGCGAATAAATGAGTTGATGTCGAACACCCGCAGAATCACTCGATCGGAGGCCAATGATGTAAACCTCTCGTTGAATGCGACGAACCTGCCATTGAGGCATGCAGGCTCCAAGGTACCATAAGGAGTCTCTAGACCAACTTCCTGGATAATGAGTTGAAGTCGACAGGAAGTGACCTTGATCGAAGGTGGGCCATAATGATTCCCACATCATCGACACGAGACAGAGGAACATAATGTATTGTTGTGAATCAGGATCATACGAGAAACAGAGGAAGGTTGATATTCGCATAGGTCAACTTCTCTTGAACACATGAACGGCACGACAATGGACTTGGCAGTATTTGACATCAACGGATCAGAGGTCATGGCGACGAGGCAGTGAACAGATGAGAGGTCAAAAGAGATTACCCAAACCCATGGAAGCAAAGTGAAACAACGAGATGAGATGTCCCCAACCCGACACGAATGCAGACAAGTGCCATGTTCAAGAGCGACATACTGCCGACGACAACGACGATGGTTCCACTTTTCCCCCACCATTTCTGGCGAGTACCCCAATTATTTTTGATAACAAGCTTGAAGGGGATAGCATATGCTTGTGATATAAGTCCGCCCTTCGGGCGAATCCATCCTAGTGCATTTTAACGAGTCCTAGGAAGGAGAAACTCGGAGAACGTCATTGCGACGGAATCCAATGTCATCAGGGTTTAACGAGTCTGACAAAGGAAGAACTCGGCGTCTTTTCACGTTTAGAGAGTTTGAAAAGACAGCGGAAAAGAAAACTCCACAGGTCCCTTTTCGTAAATAGTTCCCCAGATCCGAAAAGGTAGAAAACAATATCCGGGAAAACCTCCTAGTCGCTATAGGCTAGGGTATTCCTTTTTCGTAATCAATCCATCCCAGCCCGAAAAAGGGTTAAACTTATACTGGGTGAATGTCGATTCGTGTCCATTTTAACGAGATCGAAACGACAAGGGCCTCGGCAATCTTTTCGTATTTAGAGAGTCAGAAAAGAGCTGAAAGATGACTCCAGAGTGACTTTTTCGTGTATTTACCAAGTCCGAAAAAGTATAAAATACAACTCGTCTCCATCATTTAAGTCGCAAAAACCTGTCGCTGCACATACCAAGCAAGCGTAAAATCCATTTTCGACATAACATATGCAAATATTTGATAAAAATAACTTTTAAAACTCATTTAACGTCGAAAAAGTTATAAATATGTCAAATTGGTAAAAACAAAATTACTTTTACTATTTACCTTGGTTGAGAGCAACAGTGGTCCATTTGGAGCAGAAACTTTCGTCGTCGATTGCGACCAATCCAGGCAACCATTCAGCTTCTCGTCTGTGACAGGTAAGAGGCGCTCCTTTTCTCTTTCTTTCCATGCATTTTTTAATGATTTCCCCTTAGAAATCAGCTCTGTAAGGGCACCTTTGAAATTTTAGGGCCGGGCCAAGTGGCGCGGGTATCGGGCACGGACCCGCGCCACTGAGCTCTTTTTACCAAAGGGCCCGCGCCACATGGCGCGACTGTCAGCAAAACAGTCGCGCCAGCGGCGAAACCCAAATTTCCGCCTAAAATTCCGCTATTTATGCCAAATTTCTTGAATTTTGAAGCTCACAAAAGATCTAATCAGGGGTTTTTGTCCATATGAATGCAGATAACCACTCAAAATGGCAATCGAATGGAAGGAACGAGAGCACAGAGATGAGGATGAAGAGGCCATGCAGAGCCAAGCTTGCATGAACGCTCTGAGAGACTGTGGCTTGAAGAAGTTCTTTCTCACGCCATGCTTACGGGCTCAGCCCGAGCTCCTCCAATTTCTAATCAGCATCTGGGATGAAAATGAACAAGTATTCAAACTACGAGACCAGGTGTTAGAATTGGAGGTCACTGACATTTATTTCATCACTGGATTGTCCCGCAGAGGCCCAATTCCTGTACTAACTGGAAGTAGACCATCTGGGGAAAAATGGAAGAAGTAATGGCACGGGTGTGCCGAGGGGCACAAACAGGATCAGGCAGCAAGAAGGTATACATCTCCACCATCCCTGATCTAGCACTGAGAGTAGTACTCCATACCATTACGCGGGCTGCTGGATCGCAGGCACCGCATGAGGCTACAAAAACACAACTCTTACTGGCCTCAGAATGCATGGGTCCCCAACTGTATGATTGGGCAACAGCTGTAACGATCAACATGAAAAGGCAGCTCACCAAGTGTAAACAGGGGAAGCTGAAACAATTCGGCTATGGTTCCATCTTGGTGTCGTTCATTCTGGAACGCATACCAATCTTCCAGGGCCAAGGGGCTGCAGTGGCGAGTCCGATACCACGAGAGCCGAGAATGGTTCGCTGGGCAGCACTGATGCCCAGATCTGGAGGAGGCCAACAGATATCCTGGAGGCCAGAGTTCTTTCAGTGGCTACGGCGCCAACTGATCGTCGTGGAAGACTGGCCCTACTCGGGAATTGACTTTACAGGGGACCCAGATCTCCCACTACCAGAAGGAGACGACTGGGATGAAGAGCTGGGTAAGACCTCATATTTTTGATTTTATGTTTATATGTTTTATTTGTAAATACATATTCGTCTTAACACAATTATCTATGCATGCAGATGTAGGACCTGAGAGACCAGCCGGGATGTCTCCTATCTCCCGGAGGACACAACTCGCCCCTGAGATCCAGGGGGAAGGTACCGGAGGAGAGGCACTGGTCCAGAACCTCGAGGGGATTGCCCATGGGATCCCAGACTATGCCCGGCTGTCAGACGTACCGATGGAGTACCAGCGCCATATGGTGGGAGTCCCGAATCGGATCCACCGAATCTTGAGGCGCCTAGTGCGTGCAGTGACGTGCTATCATGAGCACCATGCAGACTAGTCCTTAGGATTTATGCTACACCTATTTTTTGAGAGACATAGCGTCTCCGGATGTACTAAGACGACTATGTATATTTTTTTGAGTTTTATGTGACACACTCTATGTAAACATTTCGATATCTATATATATACATATCTATTTCTGGATGAGTCTTTCTTTACATGTGATGATGATTTATAAATTGCGCAAATGTCTGTCTAATACCAAATTTGCTACTGCATCCGTTAATGTATTCAAATGCCTGGGTATATGATGATATGTAATGTAGTCAAAATTCCTTTCCAGTAATCGAATACGCAAATACAGACGTAAGATGGACGGGTTTCTTACCGAATAGTGTCCGTTCAGTTGTAACACTACAAGTTGTGAATCTAGGTACACGAGCAATTGACGGATACCAAGGTTTACTGCCTCGGTTAATAATTCCAACACGGCGCTATATTCCGTGATATTGTTCGTGGTACGTCCTAAACACACACCTTGCAGGTCAATCAACTCACCAGCAGGATCATAGATTACCCAGGCTGCGGAAGACAGATTCCTGGTACTGCGGGAGGCACCATCCGCGAAACCAACAAATGGATGGATAGACATCTGCACAACCAGGAAGACCCGATCAACAGAAAGATGTTTACAAAGCACACCACACCATGCACACAAATGACAATCTCACACCTATGTACACACACCACACCAAGAAATCAAATCAGGCATAGTATTTTTTAAGGTACAGCCCATTTCTGGGCTGCGTCAGCGGAACTCCTTCGTAATCTATCAGCTCATAGGCCCCATTTTTCAAAACGCGTTTTACTATATAGGGACCGTGCCACATAGGCTGGAGTTTACCAGCTCCAAGCTTATCATGCGCTTGATCATACAAGAGGACGAGGTCTCCTTCGATGAAAGAACGGGGAGAAACAGATTGATCAAAATGGGTTTTGACCCTCTTCTTTTGTGCTTCGATGATCAAAGCAGCTAGACGACGGGTTTCATCCAACCGTTCAAGATACAGAAGACGTTCTTCCTCGAGAGAAGTATCTGGTAAAAGCTCCACAGCCAATTTAAGCGAAGGAATTTCACATTCAACCGGTAGAGTAGCTTCCAGACCGTACACCAATTGGAATGGTGTGAATCTGGTTGCACTCTTAGCAGATGTTCGGTATGCCCAAAGAGCCGAGAACAGTTGGATATGCCAATTGGATTTATGAATCCCAACTGTTCGCTGAAGCATGGTGACCAAAACCTTGTTCACCGCTTCAACCTGACCATTCGCTTGAGGGTAGTATGGCGTTGAGCTGTCGTGACGCAGACCCAACGCTGAAGTCAGCTCCGCCATCATGTAATCGCGGAAATGAGTACCGTGATCAGTGACGATAGCCTGAGGAACCCCGAATCGTGCAATAACATGGTTGAATAAAAATGAAGCGGCCGTTTTCCCGTCAGCAGCTAGTGTAGGCATCGCCTCGGCCCACTTAGTGAAGTAGTCGACGGCGACAATGATATACGCATGCCCCCCGGCCGAGTGAGGGTTACACGTCATAAATTCCACGCCCCATTTCGCAAAAGGGCCAACGGTAATAACGAGATGCAAAGGCAACGGCGGTGCGCGCATCTTGCGCTGAAAAATCTGGCATGGATGACATTTTCGGACTGCAGTGATACAATCCTTGAATATAGAAGGCCAGAAATATCCTGCCCGTAGAATCTTCTGGGCAGTAGCATATCCGGACATGTGTCCGCCACAGGCGCCACTGTGGCAGTCATTTAAGACTTTCTCAGCCTCTTCCAAGGTAAGGCATCGTCGGAGCACCGAATCTACTCCAATACGATATAAGGTGTCTCCTACTATACGGTAGGGTTGGGACTGGTGCCGAATCCGACGGCGAGCAGTTTTATCCAACTCAGACCGAAATGTCGCGGTTTGAAGATACACTATAATGTCACCATACCAAGGATCACGAGTATCAATAAGAAACAGCGTTTCGTCTGGTATATGATCTTCTGAGTGTGAAGGAACAGAGTCTGTAGGGAGAGAACATATAAAATCCGCGAAGACCAGTGATTTAGTTGACTTGGCAGTGGTGAACTCCAAGTCAAACTCCTGCAGGATGACGATCCATTTGGAGTACTTGCGCCCTAGTAATTGTCTAGAAAGAATATATGTCATAGGGTTGCAGTCTGAAACCACTGTTATCGTGCGCAAAAGGATGTAATGGCGAAAGCGTTGTACGGCGTGTACGGCTGCTAAGGCCAACTTCTCAACATGTGCATAACGCGTTTCCGGGTCGAGAGGGTTCCGAGACAGGTAATAAACAACATGTTCATCACCGTTCTCGTCATCCTGCACCAAGACCATGGCGATGGTGCTTAATGCAGCGGCTAGATATAAAGTAAAGTCGCGGTGGTAGTCCGGAGGACGAAGCAACGGAGCATTGACTAGCAATGTCTTTAGCTTCTCAAAGGATTCTTGAGCAATTTCGTCCCAATGAAAGGGAACATTCTGCTTTAGCAAACGAGTGAATCCTTTGGCCACCTCGACATAATTTGGGATAAAGCGCCTAAGAAAATTCGCTTTCCCTTGCAGACTCTGTAGCTGATATAGGGAGGAGGGTGACGGGAGATTTATGATGGCCTCAACCTTCAGAGGGTCAAGGCGAATTCCGTCTTTCGAGACTATAAAGCCTAAAAGACGGCCATAATCGACGCAGAAAACGCACTTATGAGGATTGAGCCTAATGTTGTAGCGTCTGCAACGAAGAAATATCTGGCGAAGATGCTCAGGATGGTCCTCTCGCTTACCTGAATGGGCTGGCAAGTCATCCAGATAAGGCTGGACAATATGGCGAATATCATGAAACGCGTATGACATTGCGCGCTGGAATGTAGCACCAGCGTTCTTTAAGCCGAACGGGAGTTTTTTGTACGCGAAAGTGCCCCATGGACAGATGAATGTGGTCTTATGTTGATCCTCAGGTGCAATATTAATCTGGTTGTAACCTGAGAAACCGTCCATTAAGGAATAGATCTCACTCCCAGCACAATCGTCGATGATCTGGTCGATAAACGGAGTGGGATAATTATCCTTAGGACAGGCGCGATTAATATCGCGATAATCTACACAGACTCGAATGGTACCCTGCTTTTTATCGACAGGGACGATATTGGACACCCATTCTGTAAGGGGGATAGGATAAATAAACCTCGCGTTCAGGAGTTTTTCAACTTCTGCCTTGATAGCGGCGACTTTCCGAGGATGCATGGGACGTAAGCGTTGGCGCACGGGTTTCGCACCTGGATAGGTTGGAATCTCGTGGACGACAATACTAGGATCAATTCCCGGCATTTCCTCGTAGGACCATGAAAAAACATCTCTGAATTCTTTGAAAAGCTCTGTATAGACTTGAATCTCCTCGGGAGAACAAGTCACACCCACATGAATGTTCTCAACAATCCCTGGTTTAACAGAGATGTTGATAGGAACAGTTTGAGTAATTTTACTCAGATTACCCTCTGAAAAGACCTCGTCCGTCAAGATCGGCGTTTGAAGAGGAGGGGAAGGAACCTGAGTAGCATAGCGCTCTAGACAGTCAGTCATTGCCCCCAAGCTGGGCATAAACGAGGAGCGATGATGTCCATCGCCCCAGGGTAGCTCCTCAAGAGACATGGTTTCAATGATAGCTTCATCTGAAGGAAAAGTCTCTCGGAGAGGATCAGGCGAATCGGCCTGACCAAGCCAGGGGGATTGTGAGTAGACGTCAAGAGCCATGCTCATCGGAGCATGCTGAGGAGGTGGAGGGTCCGATGCGGCAACAATCTCATAGTAGCTGATCTCTACTGGCGTTAAAGGCATGGATTCTCCAAACTCATATACCTGCTCAGGTGTAGGAATGAGACAGGGGTCATCAGTCCTGGACAGCATGTTGACTTGAGCGGTATTCGGTGGTGGTGCGGGGAATATACCCATGAGAACAGGGTCTTTGAATAGACCAGGTCCTATGCTGTCTGGGGGATTCGGAATTTGATCCACATACGGCACGTTGTTCTCAGAGCTAGAGGTAAAAAATGACAACTGATCTACTGTAACAATCTTGCCCTCGTGAGGGAACTTAATGAATCGAAAGACAGTAGACGGCACGCAGAGCATGGCATGGGTCCAGCTGCGGCCAAGAAGTATATTGTAGTTGAGTTTAGCGTCAACCACTTCCACTTCTACGTTGACAGTTTTTCCCTGTAATGTAATCGCAAGACTCTCGAGAACTCCCAGGGGTTTAGACTCCCGACCATCGAACGCCTCAAGGGCATTGGGAGATGATGACAAGGCTGGAGAGCCAATGGCCTTCCAGCAAGCGGAGGACATAACACAAGTAGATGCACCCTCATCTACGACAGCCCTATGAACGTTCAGACTGTTAATCCCGACTTGAATGACCAAAGCGATTTGATGTGGAAGCCGGGGAGTAAAATTCTCCAGATCAAAGGTGAGAAGGCTCGAATCGGCGGGATCGATACCACCGATGGCAGACAATAAAGCCTTCCATTGTGAAGGAAAACTTTGAAGAACCTCAAGTGCCGACATGGCAGATGGCGCTTGTGCCAAATCCTCAACGATACTGTAATGTTGAGCGGCACGAGCATTGGGATTATAAGAGGATCTCCGAAGAACACCCTTGGGAGGTGGCTTCACAACGGGTTCGAGAGTCGGCTTCTCGATTTCCAATGGACCAGAAACAGGGGGGGGGAGGCGGCCCATCCGCAACTGCCTTCCCGGGAGCCTGTTGCTGACTATTGTAATCCTTCGATCTCGTAGCGATAGTGATAGGTGCATTAGTCTTCATCATGAAAACCTGAGACCCAAACGGAGCAGATGATGAGCCCTGTTCGACCATCTGGGTCTGCTGAGACGGAAATGGCTCTTTTAAAACAGCCGTAGTCCCTTTTGAGCCTTTAAGAAGTTGACTGATTTCGGATCGTCGTGGACAATCCTTAGTGTAGTGGTCACCTTCATAGATGAGGCAAGGGAATTTCGGCTTACTTTGGGAGCCATCCTCAGATCGAGATTTAGATTCCGGTTTTGGGGCATCAGATTTTGATTTGCCTTTGCCCTTCTTCTTCCCCTTGGAGGATTTGTCCGTAGGATTGGCCTGGACGGCATTTACCTCCGCGGTTTTACCAGAATCAGACGAAGCGGGATTAGCAGAGGTATTGTTGGAAGAATTAGCCTTTTGCTTCCCATTCGAAGACTTCTTCGAATTTTGAGAAACGGAACCAATGACACCATCCACCGTGGGGGTAGGCGGGGCCTTTGTGGCTCCGGGCCGTGGAGCATCAGGCAGGATGTCATAAAGCGTGCCAGATTGCGAATAAACAAGATCCAGGTACTGAGCACGCGCGATAGCTTGTTCCTCCGTCACACACGCTCCCATCGCGATATCTTGAGCGATTTTATTGACAAAGGAGGTGGTGAACCAGTGAGTCAAAATATGATCAGGTATGTGAAACTTGATCAGTCGACGACGGCGCCGCCACTCATGGATGTGATCCGAGATGTGAGTGGCCGAGTCCTGCTTCAGGGAAGACAGGAGGTGCGTCCCGGTCTCATACCGGACTGGTGACTGGAAATGCGTGAGGAAAGCCATAGCTAACGAGTTGAAATCCTAAAAAACACCACGGGATAGCTCTATGTACCACTTAGCAGCAGCTCCTGTTAAAGTACGCTGGAAAAGACGTAGACGAACTGAATCGTCGGTCCAAGAGTTAGACGAACACCAGAGGTGATACGTCATCACATGTGCCTGGGGGTCTTCTCCAGCTTTGCCCTCAAACTTGGGACAATCTCCTGGTATCTTGGTGGGAACCGGAGGCCAATATGGATTGTGAGCAATCGGATCATTGGTCAATTTCGAAACGTCCGGTAGATCCAAGGTAGCCAGGAACGGCAATGGAGGGTTAACTACCATGCCAGTCCCAGAATAAGACCCGGTACCTGCGTTCCACAATGGTTGTGAATATCCCTGCCCCCACGGGTTCTGTCCTTGAGGATTTTGACCGTAGGGGGCATGGTTCGTATAACCAGACTGATTTGGTTGCTGGTAACCATTGTGTGGGGCTTGATAACCAGGGTTCGGGCCCTGATTAGGTGTCTGCCCTGTATAAGCAGCGTTTGGATTTGGCTGCTGAGCGTAGGTAGAACCGGGTGGAGGGGGAGGATGCTGAGAGCCTCCAGAGTGGTTATAGTTTGGTTGAGACTGACCATGAGGCTGATAACCACTCTGAGGATGAGTAGACTGCTGATAAGTGGAACCCTGCGGAGCCTGGTACGTAGGGCGCAGCTGTTGATTTGGCTGCGGCATTGAATGAGCAGGCTGCTGAGCAGAGTGAACTGAATGAGAGGGTTGCCCTGAATGAACAGGTTGGCCCGAGTGAGGGGGCGGGCCTGAATGACCAGGCTGACCCGAATAACCAGGCGGCGCTGGTCGGGCAGGTTGACCAGGTTGCAAATGAGCTCCAGGTTGCCCCGAATGAGCCGGTTGGCCTGGAGGTGGAACAGAACCAGGTGCCTGCTGAAAACCAGTTTGACCTGTCACAGAACCATAGAGTGGTCCTGGTTGGTATGCAACGTTAGAAACGGCAGGATACTGCGGTTGCATGGGTAAAGACGGCTGGATTTGCCCCCCAGGACCATAGGCCTGTCCCGGTTGGTACCCCGGCTGAGGTTGAGCAGGTTGACCAGAAGGGTTATAATATGGTCCTTGCGGATTATACAACGGCTCTTGCTGGCCCGCAGAGTAGCCTTGGATGGGCTGTCCCTGTGGGTCATACAAATAGCCAGGTTGGCCCGGAGGTTGGCCCTGGAAGGGTTGTCCCTGCGGATTGTGAACCTGGTTGTATGGTAAACCTTGAGCATACAGATAAGCCTCAGGAGCGGGAAGACGCAAAATGTCTCCATGCTCGTCAAGCTGACCCGGGAAACCATACACGGGAGTGTCGTCCTGTGCATAGTGCAAAAAGAAAGATCGGTAAGGATCTTGGGGAATCTGTCCAGCTCCGGCGTTCGGCTATTGTAAAAACAACCGATACTCCTCCGGAGAGATATTCTCCGGTATAGCAGTAGCTAAGTAAATGTCTTTAGGAGTTGGCCCAGCCCTAGTAGCAGATGCTGAGACAACAGAAGAAGAGGCAGCCACACAAACAGTGGGCCGAACGGGAACAGACGTGACGGGCGTCGAAGGGGACACCGTGTAAGGGTGTACCGGGTTCCGATGCGGAGATGACATCCCCATAGAGGCGCGGTCGAAATAACCGACCCGCAGATCCGTATCCCCGTGGTACGAAGGACCTACCGACGATGAGGTAGCGTCGACTTTAATCGTCTCTCAACACCCCATGTAGGGATGCACGATAGTCGGCCGTACCTGTGAATTTCCTCACCAGAATCACTCATGGTTGATCCCGCCGTTAAATCACGCAAGAGACGGCGAGGACTAGGAGGAAAAACAGCAGCAACAAACGGTGAACCCGATGTAAGAGAAAGGAAATCAGCTCCTAATCTCAATTCAGACACAGGGTCTGAAAAGGGCCAATTGAACTCAACTGGTCCTCCAAAGGGTTGCTCGGCGAGAACCGGTCCCCCGTCGGGAAACTCGGAAACAACAGGCTGCTGTGGTTCAACAGAAGGCTCAGAAGCTTCTGAAGAATCGTCCGTGTAAGGACTACCAGTAGAAGAAACCGATGGTTCCGCCACCGTGGCAAAAGACTATAAGAAAAGAGAACACACACACACGGGCTGAAAACGAGTTAAGACACACGATTTTAACGGTCAACAAACAATGTCTAAATGGGCGTGTAATCGTGGGCAATCAAATTTTATCACATTGGAAAATAAGAAATTCTACCGTTTCATGTTTTAAGAGTCGAGAAACGATAAAAAGATGACTCTATCTCTTTCAGAGTTGACACAAGCGTGAAAGGACAAGCGCTTGACGGTCTTTTCAAGTTTATGGAGTCAGAAAAGACCAAATGACTGCTCAGGAAAAACTAGGCACAAAGGGTGTACCAAGTATCCGTGAACTGCAATATACACCTTGGTTTCAGAAATGAAACAGAAATTGACCAAGGACTTTCCGTACGTGCAGGTAGTCTCCCCGAATGCTGTGTTCGGTGTATCACGGGTACAGGGCGGCAGACTCGGCTTCCTATGGATAAAGGATTGAAAACCTAGAGGGGTCTCCCTTTATATACGCGACGGTACGGGGAGCGCAAGTCCGTACTAGCGCTGTCTAAAGCCAACAGGCGAACGACAGCTGCTAGGTTTAACGACGCCGGAACACGTCTCTAGCCTAGACCTTCTAAATATGTTTCGTTAAGTTCCAATGCTGCCTTAGGTTAATTGAATAAATTTTATAGTTGATCTTCAATTAAGTTTCAATTTCCAGGCCTTATCGCATGTAGTGTCTCCTAAATGCAAGCTATATGCCACAGTGCAACATTTCGTTCGATGAAAACTAGTTAAATAAGAGTTGAGAGCTTTTATACAAACGAAACGAACGGAATACAAACAACAATGCCTCTAATGCAACTAATGCAATTGAAAGCTTTTCATTCAAAACACTAATCACTAGCGATATGGAAAAGATTCACAATTTGCACTAATTAACAAAACAAAAGAGATTTTTTATTTTCAATGTTTAATGGCTAATGTGCACTGAAAACAAAAGGAACAATTTGAGAAACGATATCCAAGAGAGCGAAACACACAAAATTCACTCAACAACGCAATCAATCAGATCCCAAAATCGACCCAAAGTCTCTCAAAGCAAAGAAAGACTCAAAAGCTTCCGATGGACTGTGTGATCTAGGTCCAAAGTAAGGCAAACGATTTTCGAATGAAGCAAGAAACAATCACTCAAAAAAAACGCAACAAAACAATCAAAGGCTGTTAAGAGAGCGTGGAGAAACAATCAACAAGTTGACAGGACAATCAAGACACCAAAACTCCCAAGGAGGGCTCGATACACTAAGCCACTAGATGCCCTAGGGCTCAAAACGTGAAATCGGTAGATAGAAGCAAACAACCAAAGGACAGAGGTGAATTCCAGCCAAACAAGACTCCAACACACTCAGACAGTCAGAAAATCAAGAAGGAAAGCATTGGTCAGATCCAGAGAAGCAAAAATGAAGAAACTCAAAAAACTCACAGGGGTGGCGCGACTGTGAGAGTGAAACTAGCGCCAGAGGCCAAGTGGCGCGGGCTAGACAAAAGCAACGTGCGCCAAGTGGCGTGACTGTTGGGTTAAAAACCGCGCCAGTCGAGTTTCTCAATAAAAATTAAAAAACAGCTATTCCAGAAGCAGACCGACACTAGCTAAGCAAACCAAGAAGCTAAAACAAAGAAAGAATCCAACCCAGAAGGTTCATCAAGCAAGGAAAAAAGATCAAAGCGAAACAACATAAGCGAGACAATGAAGACCGGATGATCTCCCCAGCGGAGTCGCCAATTTGTTGACGAGGTAAATCCCCTCTGCGGACAGAGGCGATCTCTACTAGCCCAGCAGGGGTCTAGCAACAAACAAACAATGCTATGACGCAAGCTCCTAATTACGAATGAAAGAGCTAGGAATAGAATCCTACCTGAATTCCAACGCTATGATCTGAAGAGGAAATGTCCCCGTCCTTCAGTCCTGGCAGATCACAATCCTTCCACGATCTCCGCGGATGAACACCTGCACATAGAAGAAACGAACAAATACAAGCATAAGAACCAACATGCGTAACTAAACATCGGTCAGAAAAGATATTACTCGCATTAACATAATGGAAAACGGAGTGGAACCATAATCATAGTCATCTATTAAATGATAAACGAATAGAAGTTACAACCAAGTTCTGACGTCGCAGCCTCCTTCGTACGGGTCCCCGGTCGTTCACGTCTCGCAAAGCTCGCCAAGGAAAGGGAAAACCTCTCCAGAGTCTCGTAACAATGGTCTCCTCACTTGAGTTGGCCTTAAGGGAAAGAAGGGATTCTTTACAACACAAAGGCTCTTGGGAATAGGGAGATGCAAAGCTTCAGCACTTCAAGACTAGCTTGCCATGGATTTGAGCAAGCTTATATAGATGGGGAAGGAGGGAGTTGGGATCCCTATTATTATGGGATTGGCCCTATCAACAAGGAAGGTTCTATGGGAGGTGGCAAAACTACTTCCCTTCCATAGAACTCCCGCAGCCAAACCTCCCAACTCAAGATAGGCAATGGTTGTGAGTTTGTTTGAACTCAACCTCCGCCATCCATATTTAAAAAATAGTCCCTAAAATGGGTGGCGCGATTGCTGCTCTATGACAGAGCACCAAGTGGCGCGACCTCTTTGTAGGATTTTCCTCAGTGGCGCGAGTCCTGAACTGACTGCCCGCGCCAATGCAAAAAGGGATGTTTTTTATGATTTTTGCAAGGAGATGTCTCAAGGGAAAATAAAGCTCATGCTCAGAGGGATGCATTGATGGTGTTTTCAAAGCATGACAATGCCCACAGGTCACAGAATGGGTCCTCCATTGTGCGGGATGGGGAATGGTAAGGACGGTGACAAATTACTGTGTAACACCGTGTTATTTATTTGGTCTTGTATGTGGATGATATGTTGCTGATTGGAAATGACAAAGAAATTATCCAGGATTTGAAGACCAAATTGTTCTCCAAATTCAACATGAAGGATAATGGTGCTGCAAACTATATTTTGGGCATGGAAATTAAGAGAGATTGGGCAAAGAGAAAAATCTGGTTAAACCAAAGGAAGTATGTCGAGACAATATTGCAGAGGTTCAATATGCAGGATAGTAAACCAGTGAAGGTTCCTATTCCCAAGACACAAGAAGAAGAGGAATATATGTCCCGTGTTCCATATGCAAGTGTAGTGGGTAGCTTGATTTATGTAATGGTCTGTACTAGACCAGACATTGCACATGCAGTGGGAGTATTGAGCAGGTTTATCTCAAAACCAGGGAAGGAGCATTAGAAAATAGTGAAGCGGGTTTTTAGATATTTGCGTGGCACTAGTGATTATGGTTGGTGCTACTAGGGAAGACTAGGATTCGGTATAGTTTTGGACATTCGTGATTTTGTTAATACAAACTGAGCTGGAGATCTGGACCAAATAAGATCTACAAGTAGGTTTGTGTTTAGCCTATTTGGAGGTGCAGTTAGTTGGATAAGTAAAAGACAGTTTGTAGTGGCCCTTTCAACTATAGAGGCAGAATACATGTCAGCCACTCATGCAAAAAAGGAAGCATTTTGGTTGCAGAGATTGTGTTCAAGTATGGGGTTGGTGCAACGAGCTATAAGGATAGACTGTGACAGCCAAAGTAAAATTTTCTTGCCTAAGAACCCTTCTTATCATTCAAAGACAAAGCATATTTATGTTCAATGTCACTTTGTGAGAGATATGGTTGAGGATAAAAGGGTGTTGTTGGTAAAGGTGGACATTTTGAAGAATGTTGCATATGCATTGACAAAGTTTGTGAGCACTCAGAAGTCCTCTTGTTGTAGAGAAACAATGGGGGTTGCAGAGATGTACTAATGACTAAGCTCTCTTGTGGCCCCCTACAGAAAGAAAACAACAAGTGGGAGAATGTTGGGTATGTGTTATATTCTTTCCATGATTAGTCACACGCGTGGAGGGGTCACAGGGGGGCAGACCCGCCCATGGTTTTGTTCATGGGTTTTCACATGGTTTTGGTGCATGATGGTTTTCAACCCCTGGTATTTTGTAGATATGGTCAAGGGAACTACGGTTATGTTCTAATCCAGGGGTAATGGATTGGGGTTTATGAATGCTTCGGCATGTATATATGTGTTGTAACACTAAAAGGAATATAATGAAAAATCAAGCTGGTTGTCCAGATTTGGGATCCAAGGGAAAAATCTCTGTGTATATACGTTTTATGTTTTATTCTCTTGCTGTTGTTTATTTTTTGTTTTTAAGATTTATTTGCAGATAATTTTTGTATAGGGTTATACCCTACAATACATATATGCTATTGGTGACATGTCCATCGATGTTGTATGTTGTAATAAAGTTTTTTCAACATATTTGACTGGACTGTAATAAATTACAGGGGGAATTTAACTGACCTATTGTTAGATTTGTATACCATTTATCATTCATATACATATTAAGTCATTTTTTATATCCATTTAACATGTTCATTGGATTAATGTAGATATAATTAGACTTTTGGCTAATTGAAAAAGTTTTTTCTATTTGTAGTAATGGTTTTCATCATAATATTTTGATTAACCTTTAGTTCTTGAATGTATTATCCACCTTTGATATAGATGAACATAAGTTTATGTTCGGCCTTGTATATAAATCACTAAGATAAGTAGGAATAAATAGATGCATTCAAAATAGTCTTAAATTAAAACCATTTTCTCATACCATCTGATTGTAAATATTCCCTCGCTTTCAAACGAAGTCTCCATCCATTGGAGCACCATTTTTTGAAGGGTAAATTAATCCAAGAATACTAGTCGGGATTGCGACATGAACAAATAAGAGTCTAATTGGGACTATGACCATGTAACTCCTCATGTGTTGAGCCAAGACATTTCTAGGCCTCAACAATACCTTATATACATTGCAATTGCATGCTTCATAGTGTTAACTTACTTGCTTGTTTCAAAGTTTATGTGGATACACTCTTATGTGGTTTATTGTAGCCAAGTCAAACATTTAAGTTATGGTAGTCGGGCCTATTATCTATTTGTGGCTCCTATTCTAAATAATGTGAGATCTAGTTAGTGTTGAGAATTTAGAGGGGCGAAGATTAATTCAAATTATCTTACTTGATAATTACGTGTGAGCTTACTTCTATTACTTATGTTTTCTATTCTTAACATATTTAGTCGTTGATCAAGTCAATTACCAAAATACAAGAGACACAAAGTTAGGCTCCTCGAGCCAGGGCAAAACCTCTCCCTCTTGGAGAGGAAAACCCGTAAGGAATTATTCTTATAGATATTCAAATGACAAGTACCATGACCAACACTCACATCCTTGACCTATGAATGCCTCCAAGACCTTGACATTTTTTCTTTGACTGTCGCAAACATTGATCCTTCATTCATGCACCAACTTACACTAATGTCCACCAATCTTAGAGAACTTGGTCTCTAATTCGACCTTTCTTGATCTCGTGTTTTTTTATCAAAACATTCCTTCTTGCTTGAAATATATTTCTCTTGTGTACTGAAGATAGGAAGGTAAATCACAGATTTACCTTCCTTCTATTCTTGAACTTTTGAGTTCACATCACCATGGGTAAGTTCTTACTTCACTGGATCCCCACTTTCCTTCATACTAACCACAACTCCTTCACATTCAAAACTTTGTATTTATTCCAAAATTCAACACACAACAATGTCTCAAAGACATTGCATCTTTCTCTGTTCCTGAGCCCGCACTTATACCTTTTCAGGAGACAACACTTGAATGCATCTATCTCTGTATTAGACCCATACTTAATCACAGAAGTATCCACCTTTATCTCCATATTAGACCCGCATTCAAAGCACATTTTATATTTTAGAAAGATCTACACTAATTTATATCCTTAACTCACATTATATCCATTCCTGAGATCTACACTGTTTCATGTCCTGTGATCTGTAAATCCTTGCCTCAAATGACCGCAGAGCTGACTGTATATATAGGCATCATGTTAATGTTTTAATTCGGCCATACTGCCAGTTAGTAAGCTGACTTCATCATTGTTTGTTAGGCTTACATCTAGTTCATTTATTCCAACGTTTAATGAGGGTGGACATGAGCCATTCTTTATTTGTTTATGACAAGGTCTTGGAGCATTCTCTAGATACTTCATATACATGACACTTGATTATATTTATGACCATAAGATAAACCTAATAGACATCAAGAAGAAGTCTATTGACCTATAATAAAATATTTCTCATGAAACCCATGAAGCAAGTACAACAAAAATACATTTTATTATCTTGTCTTCTTCTTTACATAAATACATAATTACATAATCAATATGAAAACCGATCCTAGTTACACTTTTCAACACTCCCTCTTAAATAGGGAGGTATTTATACAAGTACATGGTCACTTTCAAACTGAATAATATCATAAGAAGAATGAAATTGGTAATTGCATATGTATAGCATCATATCAACCAACATTGTCCTAGTGCAAGGCCTTGACTAACAACCCCATCTCTCAACAAGAAAATGGGCTGCAATGCTGGCGAGACACATGACTTATAGACACCATAGTAATTGTCTCTCCAAGGTACATACTCCACCTAGTTGTTCCCAAAGTATGACCTCCTTGGACTATTCTTCTCTTGGGTAGCGAGCCCTCAAATAATATCGGTCCCCGACTACTCTTATCTTGAATTCCCTATCACATTCTCAAAGAGTATCAAATTCCAGATGATCACCCAATCCTCCATTTGGTCTTCCCAATTGAAGACCAAAATGATGTGTCTATCTCTCCCTCTTAGCTAGGGAGAATATATTCCACAAGGGAATGTACTCATTCCTATATGAGGAATTCACCTAAGCTCATTCTTAGGAATTACCCATTTTCTTCCAAGTAAGAAACTTATTACCAGGCTCCCTCTCAATCAGGGACCTGCAGCAACAATGGTGAGACAACTAGCGGATCATGAAGGATTCCTCCCCTCGATGTCATGGATTTAGATATTGAGGAATCTTCAACCTTTGGCTTCATAGGGCACATATCATCCATCACTTTCATCCATGCATCATGTCATCTATCATAAATTGATTTATATGTCTTCATTATCTGGTCCACATTTTATGTCATGTTGCTTTCTTTTGAACCATATCCAAGGATCTTGCATCCTTTCATATGATTGGCAGCCCTGCATAAATTCATCCAGATAAACATATACATATGAATTTTTAAATCAAAATTTAACTCAATGATGATCTTTCACCATGACATCTTCCTGTAGGCATCAACATCCTCTATTCAGATTGAAACATCTCCTAATGATATTTTTTGTCAAGGGTCTTCTTCTTTACCAGACTTCTATCAGAGTCTACATATCCTCCAGGATATATTCTAGTCACATCTTCTTGGCTTCCAGATGATAATTTCCTCTTGACATGGTTGTACTTCATGATCTCTTCCCTTCTGCACATCTTCATTCCCAGGAACTTCCAATTTCCAGTTCCTTGTTCATATACAATCACCTCATATTCCATATGAGGATTTATTATGTTGATTTCATCTGCCAGTGCACCGTGAGATATCCTCCTCCATAGATCATAATTCTAAATATATAAGTTCATTACCTGCAACCATGTGACATGACTTCACAGCATCCAATGTCAGCATATAAATACATAGATATCTCATACATTTTTCCTTTGATTCATCCTATAGCAATTTCACTTGAATGAAGAACTTCGTTCCATTGACCTGCTTTATCAGAATGTCATCACATCCTAATCCCATAATTCTATAGCATATAATTCTTAATGAAACCTATATTCTTTCTTTCTAATCAGTGAATCCATATAGAATTCCATTAGAGAGCGTGAGCACTTGTCTCCATGATGACCCTTAATCTTGATGACTGCCTTCCATCATTGTTATCGGTGAGGTTTTCCAAGAGTTGTTTCACCAAGAGCTCCTACCATGCTTCTATCATGATGATATTAATGTACATTGCTTCCTATCATACTATTTTGCAACCAACATAAATCACTTAAAGAAGAAGATGATCTCAATCATAATAAAGATCTCTTGCTTCCGAGATCTCTTGCTTCCTCTTTCTTAGATTTATTAACATCGGGTTCTACCCTTTAATCAGTAATATGGGCTTCTTCCTTTATCCTCTAGTCCTTTCCAGATTTAGTACAATCTCTTTTATAATGCCCAAGTTCATTTCATCCAAAGCATCGTACTTGTCCATATTTCTTCTTTTATTATGAGGACCAAATTTTCCGAATCTTCCTTTCTTCCTGGATATGGCTACAAAGGCTTGATTCCCTTCACTTGATCCTGTATCAACTTTGGCTTTCAATCTTGTTTCCTCTATTTTACATAGAGACCATAAATCATGGAATGGTATTACTTCTTTCTTCCCGTATAAACTTGAAGTGAAGTTTCACCATTCTTCCGGTAGAGCATTCAACACCACTGTAGTCATATTAGTATCAGACATTACTTCTCCCAATTCCTGTAGTTTGTCTCTTATTTCATACATCGTCATAAAGTATGAAGTGATTCCTTCTTCTCTTGACAATTTCGTTTTGTATAGTTCTTGTCTCATAGAGATTGCTTCTCCTGCAATACTCACAGAGAATAAATCCACCAATTTCTCATATATTTCTTTTGCATACTTTAGTTTTGATACATAGGGAATGAGTGAGTCCTTAATGGATTCTATGAACATCCACATCCATGTTCATTGGGTTCTTTAGAGAACATTTGAGGGTTGTTTAGAGAAGATTTGCATTCAAAGAATCATAATGGAATATAAAACTTAGTTTCACATAAATCTTAATTTTGCTAATTGAATTTGAAATAGATCCTATTTTTGTTAATAAGGTGGAATTCCATCTAACAACACTAATTTCCATCAACCCTAAGGCTAATATTTCAAATATGATCTAAACATGGCCTTGAAAGAAAGGTTACGAGCAATGACCTCCCACCTTTTCTCAACACTGACCTGTTGTGGGACCTAAAAGTTTCTCAAATGGGGGCATTGTGATCCAAAACAAATAAATAGGAACTAAGACTCATATTTATGGCATAAGAACTTCAGATTGGCTAAGTGGGGATGGCACAAAAAATTATGTTTCATAGTTAAAAGCCAATAATCCATGTAATCAATAATATGTCCATTTCAGAGGTTTTACCCTTCAATGTGAGATTTTGCACCCTATAGATTGACATTAATTGTGTACCCTATGTAGCACAACGAGAAAATTTCCTTCCATATGCATGGCTCCTCCTTTCACGTTCCCTTGCACCTCCCAATGCAATTGCTAATTTAAAATTAGTTGAGTTTTCCTTTTGCAACAAAAACTTGAAACTTCCTTAAATATTTTTTTATTTATTTATAAACAATAAAATAATTTTCTTATTTAAAGATGAAAAATAAAATTACTCAATAAAAAATAGCAAAAAACAACGTGATTTTTTTCCTCACCAAGTTGGAATTAATTTGCATTTTTTTTAAACACATTTAAAAAAACATTCAAAATGTAAGATCACTTTAAAATAAATATAGCTTTTCTTAATATGATTTTTTTCCATCTCAACATGTTAGAATTAAGTAGCATTTTTTTTTCTAAACATGTTGGAATTAAGTAGCATTTTTTTTAAATACATTTAAAGAAACATTCAAAATGTGAGATCAACTTAAAATAAATATAACTTTTCCTAAAATACCTAGATGATGTTTATGGGAAAAAAAATCAAACCTATTTTTTTGAAAAAAGGCAAAAAAGAGATGTGCCTTGCTTAACAAGTTGGAATTACGTAGCATATTTTTTTTTTAAAGTTTAATAGCTAAATTTGAGGTCATTTAAAGAAACTTTCAATATGTGAAATCAACTAAAACTATAGCACATAAAATATCAAAATTAACGTCTTGTGATGTGAAATGTGTTTTGTTGTAATATCACGTTAAAGTATATTTTAGTTTTTAAGTAGATAGTGATTATATTATTTTTTTCAATATAGTGTACATATTATATATTTGTTTATTGATTTATTATTAATATTATAGGTTTAGTTTAAATTGGATAACAAAACCAAAAATATAATATAATTTAAAATAGTATAATAGTTTGTTGATGATGAATTATATTACTTGGTTTGAAATATCAATCAAAAAATGATGATGTGATTAATTTGAAAGAACGATTACATAAATTAGATTTATCAGTTTATTGGTTACAGTGAAGATACTCCTAGCATGTATAGTAAAAAAAAAGATTAAGAACATCTATTTAGATGGACAATCAACCTAAATAGTGTCAAATATATCACCCTCCTCATCAGAGGTGGAGAAATCAAGGTCTATCAGCTTCTTAGCTAGGATTGATACCTTGCCAATAAACTTCCTTATATGTCTTTGCATTTCATCAATGCACAAGAGGATTTCCTATCGGGTTTCTGGACATTCTACTAAAACTTTTCCCATGATGGTTTTCATTTATCAGTAAATGCCCATAATCTGCATGTATCTTGTTTTTCCAGTCTTGGTATTCTTAATGTTTGGCACCCATCATCTTACCTCTTCATCTACATCAACGTCAGTGATGAACCACGATTCATTTGTATCTTCTTGTTATGCATATGCAATTTCCTTACAAATATGAGGAGGGGGTATATTACACATAGGCAATTGTTAACGTCGATGTTAAGTACTGGACTTGGGAGCAGGAGAAAGTAAGTTGACTTCTTTGTGTGCAATCTCCTAAATGGGCTAGACAAACCATGGTTGTCAAGGGACCAACCAAGTGAAAAATATAGGAATGGGTAAGAAAACTAAAGCGAAAAACCAAATAAAAGTAGTCCTAAGAAACCAGGGAAAGAGACAGGGAATAATAAATTGAAAGAAAAGGATGAAAACAAAAATTCCACCGCCTTGAAAGCACCAGAAATGGCTCATGAGAGACCATCAATAGAAATAGATTAAAAATTCCCTCTCTAAGTTGGATTTGAAAGGAACAACGGAGCAAAAATTGAAATCAAGTTGGAAATTTGGAGCGGGGTTAAGAAGGGATAGCTTATGCCTAGAAAAATCCTATAAAATAGAAAACATGCTTTGTGAAACAAAGATAAGACAACAAGAGAAGAAAGAAACAATTGAATAGAAAAACTAAGTAAAAGATGGAAAATTTAACCAAAACCTGAGACAATAGCTATGAAACTTGGGCCTATAACTTGGTGTGCATGCATATGATAACCACCTAGAGGATTTCTTTTATTTCCCAAATGAAGGATATTGCCTCGACCTTTTTCTTCCAATCATTTTTCTTTGTTGTTCACATAATTAGTATGAACATATGTTCTCATAGAAGTGCTATCAACCCAAAAAATGAAACTCACTATGTAGAGTATGAAATTCCAGATGACAGAGAAGCTTTATATCTTAAAAAATTAGGCCAACTTCTTGCAATTGACCCCAATTAACTAGAAGCTAGGAGGATTTCTTACCAATGTTCTCTAGAAATTCCTTAGTCTCCATGGTAAAACCCCTATAATTGCTACGGAAATACAAAAATAGTTTGGACAAATAGATTAGCTACAAAATGATGATCCCAATATGAGTCAACTGTTTCATTAAACCACAAAGCCACTATTAAAATTCAAAGGTGATACTCCTTGCATGCATGGGAAAAACTTGAATACCCACGCCATCTAAATGAGAACATAGATCTATTTCATCCTCTTTCGTTGCATCTTACACAAGGGGATCTCGATGATTGCTTAATCTCAATTGATGGTTAGCATACTCTAAAGAAATTGGTGACATGGAAAATTTTAAGGATGGAATTTTATCTTAAATATTAGAAACGTTGGTGAATATTACTAATCCATAATATGCAAACTATAAAATGGTTGGTGATATTTTAGTAAAAATATTCAAACTTCTAATGATTTTATATAGTATCTATAACATTTTGGTGATTTTAAAGGTAAAATATTTTTTCTTATAAAATTTGGGCGAATCATTTTTAGGAAAAAATGGGAATTGGAAAATATTGTTTTTGGAAAAAGAATGGAAAATTAGCCCATCTGCAAATATTAGCCCCTAAAATTTTCCCTGATTGGTGAAATGTGGAGCATATAATAAAAGACCTTTGTGACTTTTATAAAGAAGAGATGACTATTTTTCACCTCTATTACCCTTTTTAAAAGGGACAATTGACATATGTCATGCTTGGAGAAACTTTCTACTATTGTGGTGTGTCGCACTCTTAGATGTTTTCTTTGGGTGAAATAATGTTGTTGTGTCACACCCTTAATTTTATTTTTTTGGCCTAAGATATGTTGCTTAAAAGAAAGTTTTTAGGTTGCACTAAGTTGTATGAGAGAAAATTTTCAAGCTATGCTATGTTGCAAGAAGAAAATTTTTCATCTTGTGATATGTCACAACAAAAAACAAAAAACAAGGCTACCATACATCGCAATATAGAAAATTGTTGAGGTTATAATTCATTGCAAGATAGAAAATTCTTTAAGATTATGATACCTCACAGGATCAAAAAAAAATTGACGTTGTGATACATTATAAAATAGAAAAATTTCTAAGTTGTGATGTATTACAATTTCAAAAAAATCATGAGGTTATGAATTTTGGACTTTTCTTTTCTTGAAAAGTGTATTGCAATGTATGCATGAAACTTGTATAACTATACATTGTATCACAATGAAGATAACTTTAGTTGCAACTTTATGTGGATATAGGATTTTTTATAGTGCAATCTAGAAAATTTTAAAAGTTGTAATACACTGTATTAAGAATTTTTTCAATGGCCAAAGGGGTTGGATCCAATGGTGAAAAGCGATGAGTTTTTCACCATTGGTAAGGTTCAATTCTCATGACGACCACTTACCCTAGAAGCCATGAGGGAATATTGAGGTATTGGTCAAACACGTGGATGCATCCAAATATATTACATTAATGGTCTCATGACCCATGCACACTTAAGTAGATCAAAGCTCACAGGCCAATGTCCCTATTTCTGAAATCCTGTATCAAATGATTGAAGGCCAAAAATGCTTGGTTGCATGCTCAAGAGTTGTTGCACCACGAACATAGGTCACATATCATCACACACAATCTCCACCTAATGCAAATCTAAAAACCATCATTCACAACTTGAACCAGGGACAACAAGGAAATCAATTATGGACAAAGCCACTATTTTGGCATTATGAATATGGAACTGCAATAATAATGATGGAAGGTAGTGCCATCAATTCGAAACATATATGGATTGTATTACTCTGCCTCCTACGTAGTTTGATAGAAACATTTGAACCCCTCTCACAAGTCCTTATGCCTTATTCTACCAAATTTTAGAGTTTGTAGTGGATTCCTCTATTCTTTTTCCTATTCTCTATACTTCGGTGTCTTATATTGTCATGTCCACTTGCTCTGCACAATGTGGTGAGGCTTCCACTCAACATACCAAGGAGAAATTGACTGTAAGGGAGGTTGTGATTGCCTTCGATTGCACGTTCTCACTAGTTATCAAAAAAATCATTGGACATTAGAAGGAGATGTTAAAGTGGAAGGAAAGGGTATAATGGGAGGATACAAAAATTGATCTCGTGGTTAAATATTTCATCCTAAACTTCAACACTAGTTGAACCTGAGACACTAAACTCTTCTGGACCCTTGAATTGTATTGCAATACCTAGACCTTTGTGGCTCACGCTCTTCACTCCTAGGAAGAGGATAGATTTGAACTCAAACAATGCATGCATTGGACAAATTGGAGAAATAGAGTCGCTTTCCTTTTACTTTCTGTACCCGGTTAGTGAAGAAGGGTGGTGGAATTATTATTTTGAATTTAGCTAGATGCTCTCAATATAATCCTATCAACATCACCTCAACTTAGAAATCATAGGAACTTCAATTTTGTTATCATTTTCTAGTTTCACAATATTTGTTTTGGTCGTTGCTTGTTCTGCTATCAATTTTTTTTTTGTCTCTATAGTAAAGAACTTCTACTGGGGAAGAGTTTGGTTTCCTGACTAGCAAACTAACCCTATGGTCTAACATTCTCTAAATTAGTCATTTGTGTCCTTCAACTCTATTTGGGCCTAAATTCCTAGTGATAAACTATTTTAGTTCTATATATTTTGATAAAACACATACATGAACTAGCAAACTTATTACATATATTTTGGCTTAGTTTTCTTTAAAAATTAAAACTTAACTTAAAACATCCATATATATTTTTTAATTTATAACCCATAGAATAATTCTCTTATTTAAAAATGAAAAATAAATTAAAATAAAGTTACTCAATTTATTGTTGATTTTTCAAAAAAAATAAAAAATGAAAACCACTTAAAAATGAAATTCCTCTAAATCATAATATAAAAACTGAAAACTTTCACTTAAAAATAATAATTGTTAGCAAGTTGGAATTAAGTAGAATAATTGTTAGCAAGTTGGAATTAAGTAGAATATTTTTGAAGTAACCACATGTGTCATTCAAAATGTGAGATCACCTTAAAATAAATATAAACCTCATAAAATATCTACATGAATATCATGGGAACCTTTTTTGTCCTTATCGTATGAAAAAAACGAAAGAGTTGGACTTGCTTAAAAAGTTGGAATTACGTAGCCTATTTTTTTAATGTTTAAAAGCAACATTTGAGGTCATTTAAAAAACTTTCAAAATGTGAGATCAACTAAAAATATAGCGCTCATAAAATATCAACATGAACATTATCTAAAATAAAGATACAGTACACTTGTCAAGTGCAATGGGTATAAAAATCAAATTATGTTTTAGTTTAAATTAGATAACAAAATAAAAAATATAATATAATTTAAAATAGTTTGTTGATGATGAATTATATTAATTTGTTTGAAACATCAATAAAAAAATATAATATGATTAATCTGAAAACACGATCTTGTAAATTAGATTTATTAACATATTGATTGTAATTAAGATACTTTTAGCATGTTATTCAAAAAGAAAGGTAAGAATATCTATTTAGATGAAGAATTAAGGTAAATAGTGTCAAATATAGCACCCTCCTCATCAAAGGTGGAGAACTCAAGGTGTATCAACTTTTTAGTTAAGATTGATACCTTATTAAACAACTTTCTTGTATGTCTTTGCATTTCGTCAATGCACAAGAGCATTTCCTATTGGGTTTTTTAACATTCTACTAAAACTTTCCCTAGGATGGTTTTCTGTTGTTAGTAAATGTCCCCAATCTGCATGTATCTTGCTTGTCTAGTCCTGGTATTCTTAATGTTTGGCACCCATCCTCTAACATCTTCATCTACCTCAACGTTTGTGATGAATCATCACTCAATTCTATCTTCTTGGTATGCTTATGCAATATCCTTGTGAATATGAGAGGTAGATCATATATACACAATTGTTAACCTCTTCGTTAAGTATTGGACCCGCGAGTAGGAGAAATTACGTTGACTTCTTTGCCTACAACATCCTAAATGGGTTAAACGAATGATGGTAGTGAAGGGATGAACCAAGTGCAAAATATGTGAATGGGTAAGAAAACTAAAGCGAAAAAATCAAAGGAAAGTCTACCTAAGGAACCAGGGAAAGAGACGTGGAACAATAAATTCAAAGGAAAGGATGAAAACAAAATACCAGCTCCTTGAAAACACCAAAAAAGGTTCATGAGAGACCAACAATAACAATAGATTAAAAAAACCCTCTCTAAGTTGGATTCCATAGGCACAACTGAGCAAAAATTGAAAGCAAATTGGAAATATGGAGCGAGGATGCGAAGGGATAAATTCTACCTAGAAAAATCCTAGAAAATAGAAAGCATGCTTTGTGAAACAAAGATAAGACAACAAGAGAGGAGAGAAACAACCAAAGAGAAAAACTAGGTTAGAGATGGAAAATTTAACCGAAACCTTAGACCATAGCCATGAAACTTGGGCCTATAACCCGTTGTGCATGCATATGATAACCACTTAGAGGATGTCTTTTATTGCACACATGAAGGAAATTGCATTGTCCTCTTTCTTACAACCACTTTTCTTTGTTGTTCACATAATTAGTATGAAGAGATGTTCTCCTAGAAGTGTTATCAGTCCAAGAAATGAAACTTGCTTTGAAGAGCATGAAATTCCAGATGATAGAGAAGCTTTCTATCTTAAAAACGTAGGCCAAATATATGAAAATGACCCCAATTAACTAGAAGCTAGGAAGATTTCTTACCGAACTTGTCTAGAAATTTCTTTATCTCCATGCTAAAACCCTTATCGTTGCTATAAAAATAGCCTAGAAAGATGAATTAGCTACAAAATGATGATCCCAATATGAGTCAATTGTCACATTAAACCACAAAGCCACTATCAAAATCCAAAGGTGATTGATGCAGCCTAAGCCACATTTACTACATTAGACATTCCAACAATTGTAAAATGCATGTCAACTATATGTCAAATACATGTCCCAGGAATTTCATTCACTGTTTTAAGTTTCAATGAAGTATTTCTTCAAACAGTTAGTCGACACATTGTTGTAGGTGATCACTGTAAATTTTTCAACTTCTAGGCATTGCATTCAATGACTAGCATGAACCAACAGTCTTCGCAAAGCATAAATATACTCCTTATGACAACCTAGAAACATGATATAATAATAGACTAACCCACAAACAAACTTATCCTATTAAAAATCTGAGCATACAATGAATTAAACAAGAGTGTGAACCTGGTATTTAGATGGAATCCAACAATATTTCACATACATCTCATATAACGTAGGTGGAAGGATATTTCAGCATCACTGTGAGAAATACGTTGCCCAGTATCAATTCTCGGACCAGGTATGATAACACGTCCCACCAAAAGCTAACATAAGGGTACCAACAGTTGTTATAGACACAATAAGGTGTCGTAGCATCCCCCAACTCACCAACAATGGATCAGAACTCCATGTAGTTAGTACAAGACTTCAAAACGAGCCTGTCCAAGATGACATACAACCTCGCGCAATAGGGATAATGGAAGACTTCGAACAATAGTCAAACTCGTTCTATCTTGGTTGTAACTTGGCCCAAACAATGTGCAACTCTTGTCCATAATTAGCAGTGAGGAGATTCGACTCTCCTTCCTCCTTGGAACCACACCCAGAGTTAAGAAATTCGACCGACCTTAAATATGGTGATTCTTGTGTTTACCCTTTCCCATTACCGTCGAATGTAAATTGGATTAAAACTGAGTCTCACACACACCATGCATAGCTACTTCCCTGTGGTGTAGCGTAACATCTGTAAACAACGCGAATATCAACAGATTGTAGGACTAGTAATCACTTAACTAAGGCCAATCATCCATAAACACAAATTCAGTGACAAGATTAACCGTTATACTGTCTAATCTATAGATCGCTTTACAATGGCCTAACATTAATGAAAACAGATTTAGAGACAAGATCAACCGCTATACTGTCTCACTTCCTAAAACACCTACTCAACGAATGTGAGATGAACTGCATTGAAGAATCACGGAGAGCCATCGACAACATGATTTACCTGAATGTGAAATGAACTGCATTGAAGAATCACGGAGAGTCATGGACAACTTCATTTACCAGCCATGGACAACTTGATTTACCTTATTTCATTGCTGGAATGCAAGTTAATTTACATGTGGAACTGTAGTGTATCAATCATTTATGTAATGCCACAATCGACATCCATTCCCACTTTCTGAAATCTACTATACAAAACTATACACACTTCAGCTCAAGTCATAGCACTGATATTATTAACCCTGTCTCAGCGTTTGCATCGAACTTTCTCAATTTCATGCGGAACCACAGTGGGACTGATCTCAACTCAGATCTACAATGCAATCCAGCATCTATGCGAGCATTCTTTGGTAAAGCTTCTCAATATTATTAAGACTGGATTCATATCCATTATTATCAGTGTTCTAGAGTGTTTGTGTAGCGTTCTGCAACGAAAAAATAGCACTTACACATACGAAATGGTAGTGAATCAAACTGCAAACAAATGTTATGCAAAAGTACTCTAATTCCCCTACATTTTATAATCAAACACTCAATACACACCCCACAATTTAGGGATCGAATTCTCTGTATTAATAAACACATATTTATTAAACACATATATACATAGAAATTTCTTTTCTGGCCTGATTTTCTAATCATTGGCCTTTTCACCCACTCTCTGGGCCGTAGGTTTTGCAATCTAAACCTTTTCTATATATTTAAATCCTGAATCTCTCTCCTTTTTGCCTTGAGGTTTACAATTTTTATATAAAAGGTTCTATGAACCAATTCTGGTTCAAATCCTTAATAAATTCAGCTAACCCCTAAGAATCCTCTCAATCCCATAAATCATGAACTAATTCCTAATTTAAAATCTACAATTAATTTCCAAATCTCCAAATCTCTATGAGCTCTCAACTATCTTAATTTTCTCATGTTCTCCAACATACATTCGAGAACATTTACAAAATGCCTCACAATATTTAATTAATTCATATTCTAAATATCTCTCATTAAAATCACTCAAAACATTAATAATTACATTAATTTAATACATAGGAAACCAACTTCTTTGAAAACAAAAAACCCCCTATGTTTATTAAATTACAATGAAATTTCTGAGCCAGAGGCTCCTGCATTAGTGATACTCCTTGTGTGCATGGGGAAACCTTGAATACCCACACCCTTTGAATGAGGAGACAAATATCCACCACCCTCACCCAATATATCTCATTAATATCTCACTATCAACCATGATAATCATGGACCCTGAATATTGTATATACTTTCTTTTTGGAGTAGTCTTTAAATGCAACTTTTTCGAGTTTCTGGTGAATTTCTGGCCAAAATGAAAAAAAAAAAAAGTGTGGTCAAATCTTGTCATTGTGTTGTTTAAACAAATAAGAATTGGAGAGAGCAGAAACGCAAATAACACACAATAATAATTATTTTTCTGTATTGCACTAATTAGATACATCAAATATATAGGTGAACTCATACTAATCTTAGAGAGAGAAGTTGAGAGATTCTCTCAACTTCCTCAACAAACCCAATCCAAGATATACTAAAGTAAGCATAATCCTAACTAAATCTAATACCCTCCCTTAATGCTTACTTTACAAAACATATAATTAATCACAATTACAACACTTTAAACTTTTCGTGTCTTTGTCTAATCTGGTCTTCATTAACATCTGTACCTACTCTGAGATCTCATAGGAAATGCTCTTTTCTCCACCATTTTCGAGCTACCATTCAACCCATTTAAAATACATTGTTTCTGACCAGCAATAATGAACTTTGCAAGATCAACAGTATTGACAACTCGGCTCGTCGGGGCTTCCGCGATAGAGCTGACAAGTGATTAACCATCCTATGGACCAATCACCATTTGTCGGATATTTCGCTTTCGGCTATCCATCAGTGGCTAGGCAAATGGTCTGAATATTGAATGTGTTCAAGAGTTAATCTAACAACTTGACCTACTTGTAACCTGTAACTGATGCTCCTTGGCCCGTAGCACAACAAGATCAGCATATAACAAATTCACACAATCAAATTAGTCAATTGTTCTCTCGTCCCTGTAGGACGTCAAGAACGACTAATTTAAATAATGCTCATTTGCTCAATAATTGGTTCTCTTCTACACAACTCTCATAGTAATAAATATAAGGCACTCCACACTATATTTCACACACTTGCAAATCACAAAACATGCTTTAGAACAGTTTAAGAGACGGATCAGGAGGTTCATCCTCACTTGAAGAATCTTCAAACATTGCATCGGGTGAATCGTCTGAAAATGTTGCATAGGCTGATTTTTTCAATTGCCCATTTAAAAGATCTCGAGCTCAAATTTTGCAATTGAATACTGTATGTCCATATTTATGACAATAGAAACATTCAATCTTACTTTTATTCACCCTTCCTTTGGAATATAGTGCAAGTTCATTATGTGAACTAGCCTCTGGGCCACCTATCCTTTTTTCTTCTGCCATAAGAGCTGCTATCATTTCATCAAGTGATTGATGTGGCATTTGACTTAAAGTAAATATGACATTATCAAATTTTGAAGACAAGCTATTTAATAAGATTGCCTTTGCATCATCATCATCTACTTTAGACTTAATTTCTGACAACTGTCTCATCAAAGCTCTTAATTCATTTATGTGTGTTGACAATGATGTCTCACTATCCATTTGGAGTTTAAACAATTGTAACTTTAAGAAAAATTTTGCATTAACAGCTTGTGCCCCAAATACCTTATTCATTTCTTCCCATATTGCTGCAGAAGATTTCTTTAGGTCAATAAGATGTAGTTGAGAATCTGCAAGTGATAGTCCAAGGATAGACTTGGTTCTTTCCTCTCTTTTTTCCCATGCCATTAATTGTTGAGCATCTGTAGGTGCTTTTTCTGAGCCTTCTACTATACTCCATAAATTTCTACTCATCATTTGCAACTGAACTTTTACCTTCCAAGTGTAGAAATTAAACCCATTAAACTTTTCTAATACAATAGGCTGCTCCATGTTAACAAAATTTGATTTTAGAATTCTGCAAATCTAAAACAGAACTGAATAAAAAATGTTAATTTATTTGAGGCAAACCGATTTGACAGAAATTCGCTGAAATCTGCAAACACCAGCTCCAGCAATTGATTGATTCCACTCCAGATATGTTTTGAACATTATTAATGGGCAAACAAATGTAAATGTATGTATGTATCACAATGCTGACATACCGTTCTATCACAACGCTGACAACAGGCAGAAATTGGCTAAAATCATTCTATCACAACGCTGACAGCTTTCCCCTTACAATGTTGACACACCGTTCTATCACAACGCTGACGGCTTTCCCCTTCTGTACATACAGTTTTGACATCAGACAATACAGGGCAGAGTAATAATTCTGCTGCGTACTTTTGTGGTCTCGTCCTCGTGCTGGAATGCACGTTCCTCATTGCTGCCTCGTTGTTGGATTGTTGCCTCGTTTTTTTCTGTGTAAACGCACTGAACCCTGTCTTCAATCCGTCGTTAATAAGACCCTCTCTTTCCTGGACTTCATCAAACTCAAATGCCTTATTTCCAGACTGAATTTCGACTCCTTTCTGCACTCTGAGGGCTGTTGTGATTGTGTTTTGGCAATGTGGCTGACGCTTAGACTATGTCAACTAATCAACAGTTTGCTCGGCACTTTCCAGATTGACGCCAAGCATCAGAAGCGGTAGAATTAAGAATTGGCTCTTCAAATGAGTCTGACGATAGTGGATTGAAAGCACTTTTAAACCACGCAGGAAATGCCACTCTCCACAGCGAGTCAACAGGTTCGCTTTGATACCAAAATAAGAATTGGAGAGAGCAGAAACGCAAATGAATAACACACAATAATAATTATTTTTCTATATTGCACTAATTAGATACATCAAATATATAGGTGAACTCATACTAATCTTAGAGAGAGAAGTTGAGAGATTCTCTCAACTTCCTCAACAAACCCAATCCAAGATATACTAAAGTAAGCATAATCCTAACTAAATCTAATATAAACTGATTTTTTTACTATATATATGGATTTAACACCCTTAAAAAATCTATGAGACACTTGGATTGTCAAGAGTCTACCCATCAAACATGTGATTTCAATAAATCCCTACTAAATTCTAAACAAATTACATCATAAAATAAACCTTTCAAAAAATCACACTTAAAAACATTTTTTTTTATTAAAACAATATTTACATTTAAAAACAAAAAAACAAAAACACCATCTCAAAATAATTTGTATTTATATTAGACTTTGCAGATGTCTCCTTTTACTTTTAATTTCCGAAGTTGGGAAAAAAACCAATTATTTGGTGACGCTTTTATTCTTCTTTTGACCTGAATGAGAAATTATAATGGAAGGTTAATGATCCTTCGATGTAAATGGAAAAAAAATGTAACATTGAACGGAATAAGATTTTGATTATAAGTTAGGTTTATTTTGAGCCATAAAGAAAAATGATTAACTTTTTCAAGTAAGTAATATGCTCAGATTATAATTTTAAATCTTGTTTTTCAAGTAAGTAATATGTTCGGATTATAATTTTAAATCTTGTTATTGTATGATGTTGAACGTTATGAAATATATTTTATAAGTTAAAAAATGATGTAGTTTGTTATATTTAAAAAAAAGAGAGTAGTAAAATATGATAGTATAATTAATATTTAAAAATTTAAATTTTATTGTTAAATTATTTTTTTAATAAAATTTTAAATTATATTTAATTGATTAATTTAATTATTTAAATTTTATTATTAAATTAATTTTTTAATAAATTGCTAAATTATGTTTAATTGATTAAGAAATTATTTTCTGAGATATAAAAAATATAAAAATTAATAATAATAATTCAAGCGAATGCCATTTTTGTATATTATCAACTTTTATAATAATTATAATAACTTTTGTTAATTGTGCCTCTTTTTTACTTAAAATAATATAACTTTTGATAAAATTATAATTTTATAAATTTTGTTTTTGAAAGTATAAGTAAATTTAACACTTTGATTATTAAATATAAATTTACTATTTTAATAAATAAAAATAAAATAACTTCATGTTATTGTGTTGGGAGTTGAAACAATATATATTTTTAATAAAATTAAACGTGTAAATGAATTCAACATTTTGATTATACAATTCGAATTTATTATTTAAATAAATCTCTACAAAGTTTATAATTAAATTGATCTAAAAAAGTTGTAATCTATTTATTTGTTTATTTTTTATGGTTTTTCTCACATATTTTCTGGTCTAATTTGTCAAATCTCTATAAAATTTATAATAAATTGAGCTAAAATAGTCGGAGGAGTCTATCTATCTGTATATATTTTGGAGGTTTTTTTGACATATTTTATGGTCTAATTTTCCTAGAATCTTGTTGAAATCTACCATATTTTCTATTCTAGTTTGTCTAGAATCTCTACAAAATTTATAATAAAATTGATCTAAAAAAAGTCTATCTGTCTATATATATTATGGAGGTTTTTCTAACATATTTTCTAGTTTAATTTGCCAAATCTCTACAAACCTTACAATAAAATTTATTTAAAAAGTAGTAGTCTATATTTCTGTATATATTTTGGAGGTTTTTTTAACATATTTTCTGGTCTAATTTACCTAAAATCTGCACAAATTTTTTTTTTGTAAGTTTAGCAGGTCCTTTCTATTTTCTATTGATAAAAAAACAACAAGTTACATCATATCAAATCTTGATGGCCTGAACATGCCTGAAGGAAACTAGGTCTCTTGGCCACCTTAAAGAGTTATAAGCCAATCAATACTGAAAAAGTTTAAACCTTCTACTATTAACTATGTCAACTTTACTATCTCTTACATTAGTAAATGCTATCCGCAACATACATAGGAAAAAACCAAAGAAAATACCATGTCAAACATCCGATGACTCAATTGGTGCCGGGCCTTTACATTAGAACCGAGCATATCCACTTGGTGCATGGCCTGCAGCTGACAATCTATGCGGCCAAGACGAACAATACCATGATGCTGAGACACGCAAATTTCTTGGATCTCTTTCCTTATCTCTTGTAAAATGGAGGTGGCTTTTGGGTCTCCTCCAATTTTCTATATACTCATGATTGCCTTGGAAAGAAAGCATTTAAGCGTCCAGTAGGTATGGATAGACTGGTGGAATAGTGACAATTTGTTTCTTGTGTTACCTGGGTCTTTTAGGAAGTCCATTGCCTCCTCCTGTATTTCTCCTTCCTCCTTGGTATTAAAGTCTCTCTCCCATCCAGAGATAAGGTTTCAGACTTGCGGCAGAATGCCTGTAGAATAGGCATCAAAAAGGTTTTCCATTACCTCTTTATCTTACTTTCTTCCTCTCTTGCTAGGGCCCACAATAGGTTTGGTTTTTTTATGTTTCCCTTTGTCTTTAGCCTCCTTCTTAGCCATCTATCCTTTAACCATATTTGCATGCAATAGTACTGACCGTTGAATAAACTGGCAGTGTTGTAGGAAGTCCTTGACCAGTGGTTGAGTAACACCTGTATCAAATTTATAGAAACATGTATATTGCAGCATAAATTCAATAAATATTTTATACAAAAAACAGTGAAAAGGACCCGCATTGCTGGGCGTGACATCCTGGCAATTAGTAGAGCAATAGTTGTCCACATTCCACCTTCTTAGCAGTAAACTATAGAGAAGGGTGGTAGGATTGAAAAATTTGTTTTGAGAGGAATGGAAATGCATGGAGAGATGCATACACATCAACTCCAACATTCCAATAGAAAAATTGAAATCCCTCAACACCCACAAGTTATAGACCCTCAAACAGGAAAACCCCTCTCGACTCACAATTTTGACAAGGTAAGGACAAAACTTCGACATAGTAAGCCAGAGGCCCATTGAAACCAAACTACAACCTCTGTAAACAAAATTAAATATTTTAGGAACTGGCTTAGAACTTTGGACACGAAGAACAACCCACATCCCTTGCAGAGAACCGGCCACATGACGTAATGAATGAGGGGGAACAGGTCCAGAATGCCAATTGCGTCGAGCACAGTTGGCAAGGTAGTCGTTCAGAGCCATGCACTATAATTCATAATTCTGGGACAAGAAAGCCAAAGCCCAGGTGACAGGGTGTGATCGCAGCGCTCCAACCTTCTCCCGCACATTGTCTGCTCCTCCTTCTTTTGAATTATGACGAAAAAAGATACTGCCCTTACCTTCACCTACCTTCATAAACACTTTAACGCATTAGCACTATTTCCCATACCGTTCTGACGGGTTTAGTTGGCCTCCACCATATATGTCGCCAGTCATTATATCATGTGAGTGGTGGTACCACCCCTTCGATTGTCTGCCATCAACTATCCTCGAGTGTCCATGTGGTGCACGCCACCGCGTGCCACCTCACTCCTCCCATCTCCCGCGTGGCACCCTAATCGGGGATCCCGATAAATCTCAATGTCTCTATCGACGATTGTCTGAAGAGGCTATAGTTATCCTTCACGAGCCACATCTGCCTGGTTAATATCCAAATGTTGTCCCACATGAGAGCAACCCCAATTTTCCAGGTAGTCAACTGCTTCATTCCCTACTCTGCGGACATGCGATGGAATGAGGTAGCCTATGTCAGATATGATCATGTTGATTTCATGGATTAGGTGTGCCTTTCTCTAGCTTCGGCTAATTTTCTCCCATTGTATCCCTTGTTGCATCTTCTATAGAACCCCTATCACCATAGAAAAATCCCCTTCTACTATGATTCTGTGGTATCTTTCTCTTACTGCTATTAGCAACCCTTTTTTGACTGCCATTTGTTTCACTTCGTTGTTCGTGGAGAACCCTAGGTCCATCGCATATATTCTACAAATAGAACCCTAAGAATTCCAGAATATGCCACCTGCTCCTGCCTGACCCAGGCTGCCTTTAGAGGTCCCATCATAGTTAAGTTTTAGAAACCCTTGCTATGGAACCTGAAACTTGTCTTGAGGGTTTCACCCTAGTTGTTTTTGTTTCCATAATGGCTGGGTCAGCATTTGGAGTTTTAGGTTAAGCATATCTAGGATACGAGCCTCATTTTCATTTGCTTTCTAGCCTTCTTCATCCCACTTCTCCGCTAGTATGGTCTCTCTAATATTATCGAGGATCAGTTGCTAGATTTCTTCTTTCTGCCTATACTCATCTCTAAATATTCTGCGGTTCCTTTCTTTCCAAATGGCCCATAGAATAAACCCCATAGATAGCCTCCAAACTCTATTAAGGACTTCGCTAGAATACCCCCCTTTTCTCCAAATTTCTCTAATATGTTTGATGCTCGTATTGTCCTTGTCGGTTTGTTGGAAGATGATGGTGATTTTCAACCAGAGATTTTCGGCCAAATCATAGGTATTCAACAAGCGTTCAATACTTTCGTCATGTTTCTTACACATTATGCATAATGATGGACCATGCATCCCTTTTTTCTGCAACTGATCCTGGGTAAGGATTTTACTACCAGAGAAAATGTTTGATTTTCGGCCAATGTTTAGCTGTCCAAATTTTTTGCCAGAGAGAAACTGTTATACTATGTAAATTATTTGATTTTATGTAACAGCCCTCTTTTATTGTGAACATTCCTTTAGTACAGTATCCCCATCTCAAAATATCTTCTCTAGTTGCTGCTATCAATTTTCTGGTTTTCAGTTCCTTTTCGTAATTATCCCATTAACAAGTTTTAGGGGCATTCATCTAATGTGCCTTTAATTTCCATTGTCTTCGTTTCATCTCAGTCTCCCCACTCCAGAAATTTTCAACAGACCTTGCGTTTGGCCGTCTAGTGAAGAGGAATATTTCTCCTAGGTCTAATCGACTAAATAATTTTTCCTATTGCTGCCAGGAATCCTCCCAAAATAAGGTTGTATTGCCTCCTCTGATTTCCCAGAAATTGTGCTCTCGAATGAGATCTTTGTTTAAGGCTGCAAAATTCCAAATGTTGGATCCTTTCAGAATTGTTTGAAGCTTTAATTTTCCTGCAGTAGTGTGAGGCATTTCTTATTTCCTTTCCCAAATAATTTTCCATAGATCCCCACCCCCTTGGAGCCATCTCCACCAAAGTTTAGCTCCCATCACCTGGTTGAGCACATATGGATCTCTTAATCCCAATCCTCTTGTTCTCTTTATTTTGGTAAGCTTATCCCATGAAAGAAGAGCCCACTTATGTATTTGTTGAGAACCCCGCCACATCAATTTTTTGAATATCTTGACCATATTAGTACAAATGGTTTTAGGGACTGCCAACCCAGACAACTGATAAATTGGAATAGATTGTAAGACTGATCGTAATAAGACTACCTGACTAGGAGCATTGAGGACCCTGAAAGCCCAATTCTGGAGGCGACCCTGTATACGATTAAGGAGATATTTCTAGCCTGAAACCCAGAGGGAATTAAGGCTAAGGGGAATTCCTAAATACTTCATGGGAAGGGATCCTAAATTAAATCCCATAGTTAGAGATATGAAGTGTTGAGATAATAGATTTTTATTAAAAAAATAAACATTTGATTTGTCATTGTTAATGACAGTTCCAGAGGCTTCTATGAAATCTTTGAGAACAAATAAGATGGCCTTAGATTCTTTTAGAGTAGCTTGATAAAAGAGCATAATGTCATCAACAAATTGTTGGTGAGAAAGGGTTAGACCCGGCCTCCGAAGGTTCAAACCCTTTAGCTAACCTCCATTACTCTTATTTTAAATATGATGACCAAGGCCTTCAGCTGCAATGATAAAGAGAAAAGGGGTTAGGGGGTCTCCTTGTCGAAGCCCCCATGTAATGTTGAAAGGATTAGAAGGAACACCATTAAGCATGATGGAAAAATTAGGAGAAGAGATGAAAGACATTATCTAGAGAATCCATCTTCGATCAAAGCCAAAGGCTTGGAGTACAACTTTAAGATAATTCCAGCTTAGAAGATCATAACATTTAGATAGATCAAGCTTTAACAACATAATTTTTTCTTTAAAGGCATGAAGAGAGTGTACTGCTTCCTGCGTCGTGACTATACCATCCGAAATTTGTCTGCCTTTCACAAAGCCTGCTTGTTCAGGTGAAATTAGGGCCGGGAGGATAGTTTCAATCTGTTAACCATGATAGTAGATAAGATCTTATAAATGACATTACATAAGGCAATAGGCCTAAATCCTGCTAGAACATCTGAGTGTTCTTACTTAGGGATTGAGGAGATAAGGGTGGAGTTGAGGGCTGGATAGACCTATCGTGAATGGTGAGACTCCTCGACTAATTCCCATATGTCTTTTCCCATAAAATCCCAAGCAGCTTGGTAGAATTCCACAGTGAAACCATCTGGTGCAGGGGATTTGTTTTTTGCTAGATTTTTAACTACCTTTTCAACCTCTTCTAATGTGATATCCCTGAGGAGAGTCAAATTATGTTCCCTGCTCACAATTGGAGGTATGTTTCGAGTGATGCGATCAATAGCTTATGATCTATTATGATTAGGTTTTGTTAGTATATCACTGAAATGATTCACTAACAGATTTTCCATCTCGATATGTTGGAGAATTCGATTTCCTGCTGGGTCCTTTAGGGAGAATATTTGAGTATGTTGTCTTCGTTGGATCATTGCCTTGTGAAATAAATTTGTATTTTTATCCCCTTCTTTTAGCCATTGAACACGGGATTTTTGTTTCCATAAGATTTCCTCTTGCTTTTTGCGTTCTTCTAGTTTGTTTAGAAGGTTTCCTTCTTCTAGGACTAGATTCTCAGTCCTTCCATTTGAAACCATTTGTTGTTGCACCTGCTTCATTTCTCCCGGTAGCCTTTCCTTATCCTGCTGAATGTTTCCAAACTCAGTTTTATTCCATTTTTTTATCTCCTGTTTCAAATTTTTCAGCCGAAGTTGAAAAGAGTGCATCCTGTTTCAGCCATGTACTTGACTTGCTTCCCACCACCCTTTAGCTTTTTCCAAGAAGTTAGGGTCCCACAACCAAAAGGCTTCAAATCTAAAAGGATGTTTTTTATGACATTCTTTCATGTCAATTTCCATACTTATCAGCCAATGATCTGACCCCAAAGTGGGGAGGATAACTGCTTCATAGAAAACATCAGTGCTCACAAGAGCTTCTAAGGCTAGGAATCTGTCCAATATTGAGGCCACCTGATGAGCAACCCATCTTCTATTATTCCAAGTTTACTTACCATTCATTGTGGGGATACCCACTAGCTTTAAGTCCATGATCAGATCCCTAAAAAGTTCCATTTCTGGCTCCTCTCTCCTTATACCTCCTTTCTTCTCTGTCAAATTCACAATCATATTAAAATCCCCTCCCAACATCGATTATTTCTCGGTATGCATATTACTAAGTGTTCTTATACTATTCAGAAATGCCTCTCGTTCTCCTAGAATATGAGGCCCATAGACAGAGGAAATTAGGATTTGTTCTTTTGTTCCATTTTTCTGAAAAGTCATGTAAGAATCTGTGGTAGCCCAGTCCAGTCTTCTGCCATAATCTCTGCAGGATTCCATATAATGGAAATTCCCCCAGCGCTGCCTCGCTAATCTATCACCATTACTTCATAATGAGGTTTAGATAATTTAAGGATGTATTCTAGTTTTTTACTAGAGACTTTCGTTTCCTGTATCAACATCACTTGAGGCTTTTCTGTTCTTAATCTATGTTTTAGGTACCTCTGTTTTCCTTTGCTATTTAAGCCTCTTATATTCCAGGAGATCAATTTCATTGATGAACTTTGTGGAGTTGTTGGAATACCGTTGTTAACGGTATTACCTTTCTTGAGTGACCTAACATTTCACCTACCATTTGGATTGATTCTTGTAGGTTCTTATGACCTTTCTTTTTTCCTCCTTTAGCTTGGGTGTTGTGGTCCTGAGAGGGAGTCTTTTCCGAAGAGATTATTTGTTTTTGAGATTGAGATATCAATTATTGTTAAAATTTTTCCTCATACATATTCTTTTGATCATTCGAGATGAAGCGATCATCAATATTCCTCCATTCTTGCAGGAGTCATTTTAAAACGACTTCCTCTGTACTTGAATCTTCCTTGTTCTGTTTTATCTCCATTGGTGACTGTTCCACGGGTTGCCTGTAATATTCTGTTTCGTTTGATTCTTGTGGTGCCTTCCGTTTGGATAATTTAAGGATGTCTTCTAGTTTTTTAATAAAGACTTCCATTTCCTGTATCAACATCACTTGAGTCTTTTCTATTCTTAATCTGTCTTTTAGGTACCTCTGTTTTCCTTTGCTATTTAAGCCTCAAATATTCCAAGAGATCAGTTTCATTGATGAACTTTGTGGAGTTGTTGGAATACCATTGTTAACGGTATTACCTTTCCTAAGTTAACTAACATTTCACCTACCATTTGGATCGATTCTTGTAAGTTCTTACGACCTTTCTTTTTTCCTCCTTTAGCTTGGGTGTTGTGGTCCTGAGAGGGAGTATTTTCCGAAGAGATTATTTGTTTCTGAGATTGAGATGTCAAGTATTGCTCAAATGTTTCCTTATACATCTTCTTCTGATCATCTGGGATGAAGCAATAATCAAGATTCCTCCATTCTTGCAGGAATCATTTTAAAACTACTTCCTCTGTACTTAAATCTTCCCTGTTTTGTTCTATCACCATTGGTGACTGTTCCACGGGTTGCTCGTAATATTCTGTTTCGTTCGATTCCTATGGTGCCTTCCGTTTCGCTTTCTGTTTTTTTTGAGATACCATTCCATGTCCTTCTTCATGACTTTGTTCTCCCTCCCACGAATTTTCCCCCAGTTCCTGCAGAATCTTATATCTATTTTGCGTACTTTTCTATTTTGAGTTATTGTTTTGGCTTGCATGCGGCTTATTACTCTTCTTTTTACTTGTAACAGTTTTGAAACCGTTGTCTTTTTCAGGTGACCCTTCAATTTCGTTTGGTGGCTTCCCTTGCATTTGTTCAAGATTATTCAATGAACAAGTTTTGTAAAGATGGCCATATTCATGGCATTTGCGGTAATGGAAAGGAATATGTTCATAATCAAGAAGCTGGCGCCAAATTTTACCCTCATATTCAATTCCTATTGATTCTGGAAGCAGTTTAGATATATTCATATACACACATATGTGGGCAAAAGAAGTATACTGACCTCAACGTGTTGTTTTAGCAATTTTGACAAAGCTACCTAGAGAGTTTCCAATGCCTTCCAAAATTTTAGGGTCCCAAAAGTCCATCGGAAGTGCGAATAACCGAACCCAGATCGGTGCAGCCAAAAAGTGCTCTTGATTAGGGTTATAGCATTCTTCCCACTACCGCAAAAATAACCCAACATTGTAATAGAAGTAAGGACCTCCTTCAAAGATCCTTTCTTTGTCAAGAAGATTGGTAAATATGACTATAAAGAACCCTCTGGGGCCAAATTTCAAGTCTATATAATCCTTGGGTTGCCATTTGCTTGTATTCATTTGAGTAGATCTTTCTCTGTTGGCCAAATGCCTATGAATTTACATATTAATGCATGGCCTTTCATATAAGTCCTGTATTCATCCAATTTATTTGCAGGGATGATAAATATGGGTTTTTTCAATGCTCATGACAGACATTGCCCTCTTATTTTAGTGTGCCATTTTGTTCCTAGTATCAAACCTACATTTGGGGTAGACCCCCCTTGGGGCCTTGCATGTTTGCTGCTCTGCTCCCCTGCTATAACATTTCGGTAGGAGGGAATCTCCCCCCCGCACCCCCACCCCGAGGACGCTACCATAGAATCTCTCAGAGGTAGCTCTGATCCAATTCACCTACCTCGAAATCCCCCTGCTCCCCTGCTATAACATTTCGGTAGGAGGGAATCTCCCCCCCGCACCCCCCCTGAGGAAGCTACCATAGAATCTCTCAGAGGTAGCTCTGATCCAATTCACCTACCTCGAAATCCCCCTGTCAGGTTTCAATGTTGTTTGAACCCTACCATTCCCCGAACCCTAGGCGTTCTCTTGTTCTCTCACGTTCTCTCTCTTGGATCCTATACTTAGAATTTGCACAAATTTATTAAAATCATAAGTTTAAATTGGGAACTCCAAAACCTATAATGTTTAAATAACAAACCAAAAAAATATGCAACCCTCTTGCTCTCAACTTTGAACAAATTTGTCCTTAAAAAGGTTGGAAGTGGGAAAAACATTTTAGAAAACTTTAAAATATGCAACCCATGTGGTCAACTTTGAATTCATGTTACTTGTGTTAATGTAACTTAAAATAAAATAAATGACATAATTTAATTGTTTTAAATATTTAATCTAGTTATTTGAAAAGTTTTATAGTTTATTTTCCGATCTAATTGTCCATACATGCAGTAAAAAAAAAACTAGTTTAAACAACACAAATCAAGATCTCGCCACAAAAACTAGTTTAAACAACACAAATCAAGATCTCACCACAAATGTTTTACAAGATCCCAACTAAAAATCTACCAAAAACTCCAAAAAGTCTCACTTAAAGACAACTCCATTTAAACAACACAAATCAAGATTTGACCACAATTTTTTTTACCTAATTCCAACTAAAATCCTGCAAACTCCAAAAAGTCTTACTTAAAGACCACTCCATTTTTAATTTTTTTTTTATAAAATATAAAATATAATTTTAATAAAATTTATTTTTATTTTTAATAATTTTTATTTATTTTTGTTCTATATAATTTTAGTTTAAATTGACCAAACATTTTTTATTTTAAAATTTTAATATAAATTTACTTCATCATTTTAACTAATTTTATAATATTTTAATTAAAATTGACTTTAAAATATAGTGAAAAAAATATAATAACTATACATGTGGAATAAAGATCAAATGTATAACAAGTACATATTAGGGACCAGTGACATATAATATTTTATTTTAATTTATTATTTTAACCAATTTTATATAATTTTAAATAAAATTTTCTAAAAATATATTGAAAAAAATATAATAACTATACATGTGGGATAAAGGAAAAATGTATAACAACTACACAGTAGGGAGGGACAAGTGACATAAAATATTTTGATTTTTTTAAGAATATGCAACTCAGCCCGCCAACTTTGCAAAATTCGTCAACAAAAATGATAAAAATAATGAGAATATTAAAGAAAACTTAAAAATATGAAACCCACAACCCCACAGGGTGTTAACTTTGAACACTTTTGTTAATAAAGGCGGAGACCATGACCCAAGACAAAGCCTGGCTGATTTTTTTTAGGGTTAAAGTTATGGCCACACACTTCTGACATGAACCAAATAACCACTGTTACCCACATCCTTTGTACCATCAATCCCAAGGTTGCAAACCAACAAAGATAATGGCGGTGATCTTTAGCACACCGTGACGTGATTGCTCACGCACTGGTGTGGTGTGGTGTGTCCCAGGTGGATCAATGGATGGTTCCAGCACCCTCTGGATCATACACATCCTCTTCCTTGTGCTTATGAACCACGGCATCCATCTCTCTTACTCACTATATAACAAGCTATTTGGGGATGTAACTTGACATTCAAGCAAAGGGTACAGACATCCATCGATCCAGAGGTTAAGTGTGGTCTGAATAAGAGATAAGTGTGGTCTGGTCTGAATCATTTTAAGTTTTTACAGAGGAGGAGAAGATGGAGGATCAGGTGAAGGTGTTGAGCTTATGGGCCAGTCCATTTGGTCTTAGGGTTTTGGTTGGATTGGAAGAGAAAGGTGTCAAATATGAATACCAAGAAGAGAATCTGGTCTCCAAGAGTGAATTGTTACTGAAAATGAATCCTATTCACAAGAAGATACCAGTACTCATCCACAATGGCAAGCCTGTCTGTGAGTCTCTCATCATAGTTGAATACATAGATGAGGCTTGGCCTAACACCAATCCTTTTATGCCTTCCACTGCTTATGGAAAAGCCAGGGCAAGATTTTGGGCAGATTTTGTAGACAAGAAGGTATTTCACATTTGTGATCATTTCTTAGTTATATTTTATTTGATGATGACTGGAATGTCCACTTGATATGTTAAAAGTTTAGAAAAATTATAATTCTAAACATTTAAACAATATGGTTTTTTTATTTTTTTTATTTTTACATTTACACGGTTTCTTCATTGCTTTTTTTTTTCTTTCACATTTCTGATTAATTCTTAGCTTTATCTTATTTGATGATGAGTAAAATGTCCACTTGATATGTTTAAAGTTTGGAAAAATCTACAATTCCACAATATGGATTTCTTGATTCCTTTCTTTCCACATTTACACAACATGGGTTTCTTGATTCCTTTCTTACAACTGTGCAGATTTATGATAATGGAGCTGCCCTCATTATGAAATGCAAAGGGGAAGCCCAGGAAGAGGCTAAGCGTAACATGCTGGAGTACCTGGGATTGTTGGAAGGAGCCCTTGATGAGCTTTCTGGAGGCATTAAGCCTTATTTTGGAGGGGAGCAGTTTGGGTACATGGATGTTGCATTCATTCCATTTGCCTCTTGGTTCCATGCCTGGGAGGTAATGGGTAACTGGAAGATACCAGTGGAGACTCAGTTCCCAAGGCTTCATGAGTGGGTGAATGCATGTATGGAGAGGGAGAGTGTCAAGAAAGTCCTTCCACATCCTGAAAAGGTTGCAGAGTTTGCTACTCAGATCAGGCAGAAATTTGTTGGGTCTGACTGAAAACTTTTATACCTATAATATGTATGGTATCCCATATATGGAGTAGGGAGTCTGGACTGATCTGGACTGAACAGATTACTGTGCTGTGTTTTTTGTGTGTGTTCTGATGTGAACAGTGTTGCAGAAGTCATGTCCCTTTGAATGGACCATAATAAAACATCCATTTTGCTGTTGTTATATGCTCTAATTTACATGTCATATATATTTTTGTATATTACTGTTACTGTTATGTTTTCTGTAAATATGAGTCGTTGATGTAATAATTTTATGGATTCATCACAAGGTTCTGTACATACTGGTTTCATGGATGCTGCGTGAAAGGAATATGTAAATTATGTTTTTCTCACTCTCTGGTTTCTGATGTCTCATCTATTTTATGACCTGGCTTACCCTCCGGATAGTCCAAATTTGGCTGCAGGCTGAGTAATGTGAGCTTATTATTAAAAGCAAGTTTATCTTCAAAATTTAAAAATTATTATGAAATCGTTTGTAATTGGTGTTCAGGTACCACAGATTTATTTGGATGGCAATTTTCTGGTTGGAATCTTGTAAAAAAGAAATTCAAAAAATTAGCGGAATTTTGTAAAAAATCAGAATGTTAAATAGTTTGAATATTTTTTAATCGTAAAAATGAATTGATCTCTGAAATTTCAAAAAATAAAAAATAAGAATTCAAAAGCAAATGATTATTCCGTTTTATTAAGTTAGATTTTAGATGGGATAGATGTGTATTCCAAAAATATAAATGCTCTGACAAAGTACGCTTTACTTTTTGTGGGATTCTCGGGTTATCTTTGACGTTTATTTGAAAATCAATTTTTAATAGTGGGAAGATTTATCAGTTGTTAATTAGTGGCTAGGTAATTATTGCTTAGTGTTATTTGAAATTATTACAGATCCCTAAGTTGTCTGGGAAATTTATCACTTGTTAATCAGTGGTGAGTTGGTTATTATTGATCTTTATTTGAAATGATAGTTATTTTACTATAGTTAAAAAAAAAATATTTTTTATCGAGGAGAAAGGATTTTAGTTTTTTTATTTATAAATGAATATTGGTAATATTTAAGATGTGGTTTAATGGTTAACTGAGAAAATTTGGTCATACAGATTTTGTGATTTAAATCTTAAACAAAATATTATAACATAATTTTTCAATGCCAAGAAAACATGCTTTCACTTTTGTGTGAGTTGTTACAACATAGTTTTTTCATTTTTGTGTGAGTTGTTACAAGAAAACATAATTTCATTTTTGTTAAATTATAAGCTAAAAAATGAACTTTCAATTTTGTTAAATATCTATAATAATAAACTATTAACTTATTCTTTAATATTTGTTAAGAAGTGTTTTTATCAAATACCATGCAACTTTTCAAAATAATAAAATCTCTTAGAAATAATATTCTTTTGAGGATTTTTTTTTTTAAATAATAGGAATTTTTGAATGATAATGTTTTTATAATTTATAATTAGAAAATAAATATTAAAATGATTTTTTCAATTAATTTATATACATATATATATTTTTATTTAATTGTTTTTAAAAAAATAATATATGCTTGTTTTTACTAAATCCATTTATTTTTTACAATTCAAATTTATTGTGCTAAATATCTCAAAAATATTAAATTTTACTCGCTTTTACATTAAAAAATTAGTATTTTAAGGGGAGGTAAGTGCATAATGGGTAGTGTTTCAACCCCAAGGAATTCTAGAAGGTAGAAAGTAAGTTCTTATGGAAGCTAGGGGTATAACCTATGTTGTTAATGAAGTTGTTCTCATTTTTGTTTTCTCATTTCTTTCATTAATTTTGGAGTTTTTCTAGTCTTTATTTGACATGCAAAAAAAGATTAATGCTAAGGACCTCAATCTTGAAGTTATCCTTTCCAAAATAAAAGCCATGACATCTTTGATATTATTGTCCTTAATGGGGTGTCATATTGATTGGTTCAACATCCAAAGAACCAACAATTGTTTAATAGATTTCTATTCAAATATGACAACAAATGTAATTAATGTAATTTTGGGCAAATTTACTTATTACCGGTTAGTTGGTTGTATAACAAAATGAAGTTAGAATAATAAAGTTGCCCATATTAAATAATGAAGTTAGAATAATGAAGTTGCCCATATTAAATTGGAATCACCGGAGATGCTTGTTGTATGAGGAGAATCATTCTTAATTTAAAGAGTTTCCAATCCCTTGCCTCGTGGAGGTTTCTTTCACACCCTATCAAGGTTTTACCACGTAAATCTTTGTATATTTACCTCTGTGTGTTCAATTTAGTTTTCCATTCAGTTGCTTATGGTATTTCTTTCTCCTTTAATGTGTTCATGAGGACAATAAGTGGTATTGGAGCCTAACCAAGTTGCTCCACTGTCCAATTTTTTATTTTGTGAAGGCCGTTGTTAGAGAAGAACGATACCCATAATACCTAGAAGAGAAATAATCACAGCTGCCAAAAGAGAACGTTGTTGTCCAGATGATTTTGTGAAGTCGTCGTCATTGGAAAGGATTGAGACTATGGAGAAAGTCTCAGTTTGAAGAGTTTGTGGAGGTGAAGCACGACCACCGACGTTGAGGAAAGGAAAATCCATGACATTTTTAAAATTGACTTGTTGCATACTGCTGTTAGTAGAAATAAAATTTGTTGTCCGCTGTCGATTCTCCATTGAGGAAAGGATTTCTACCACCGTCGGAGAGGAAGGAAAGAAAATTTGTCATCCTACATAATTGCCATCGTCTAGAGAGGAAGGGCCGTTGGATAATGCTCATTGAATAAGGAGGGTGTGTCCAAACGGGTATAGAAATATGTCTTTTAAGAATTTTTCTTCCTGATTTGAAATCCTCGAAGTTGGATTTTTGTAAACATTGCGTATATGGAAAACAATGTAAACAAAGGTTCAAAACTGGCAATCATAATAGTAAACAAATTCTAGACTACATTCATTTTGATCTGTGGGGACCATCTCCTACTGTGTCTTATGGAGGTGCATTATATTTCTTAACATTTATTGATGATTTATCCCTCAAAGTTTGGGTCTCTATGTTGAAAAAGAAAGTTGATGTATTTAATGTTTTTAAACAATTTAAAGCTATGGTGGAAAATAAAACAAGAAAATCAATTAAATGTTTAAGAACTAACAATGGCGGTGAATTTAATTTTTTAGAATTTGAACAATTCTATAAGGATGAAGGGATTGTTAGACATAAAACTATTGTTTATACTCCTTAGCAAAATGGTGTTGTTGAACGTATGAATCAGACTCTTATAGAAAGAGCCAAAAGCATAATCAACAATGCTAACTTGCCAAAGGAGTTGTGGACAGAAGCAATATCTACTGCTTGTTATTTAGTTAACAAATCACCTTCGGTTTCTAGAAACTGTAAAATTTCTGAAGAAGTTTGGTCGGGTCAGTCTTGTGATTATTCGCATTTGAAGATTTTTGGTTGTGATGCTTGTGCTCTTTTTCCTAGAAATCAGCGTTCAAAGTTAGATCCAAAAGGAAAATGTGATTACGCAGTGAAAGGATATAGGTTGTGGGATCCTTCTTCATGAAAGATAGTCATTAGTAAAGATGTAACATTTGATGAATCTTCTCTTATAAAATCAGATGTTGGCAAAGTTGAACAGGAACAAGTATCGCCAAATCAACAGATTCAATTGGAGAGTAAACCTTTTCGAGAAAGTCAAAATGAAGGAGAGACTTATGATGAAAAAGGTGAAGAAGCAAAGGAAACTGGAGTAATTTCATAACCAATTCAGCAACCAGTCACTCTAAGAAGGTCTATAAGGGAAATCAAAACACCTAAAAGGTATGAAGATTCTGCTTCATCTTTTGCATTGATTACTAGAGATGGGGAACCTTTTTGTTAGCAGAGAGTAGTAGATGATGCAGACAGTGAGATATGGAAAAAGGCTATGGAAGAAGAAATGGGTTCCTTAGCCAAGAACAATACCTAGGATCTTGTAGAACTTCCTGAAGGGAGAAGTGTTGTTGGATGCAGATGGGTTTTCAAGTTGAAGAGAAAATTTGATGGAAGTATTGATAGATATAAGGTGAGGCCGGTTGCAAAAGGGTATTCTCAGGTTGAAGTTATTGATTTTCATGAAAAATTTTCACCAGTCGTTAAACTTGTTTCTATTCGTACTATGTTAGTACTAACTGCGTTACTTGACCTTGAGTTAGAACAATTAGATGTTAAAACAACCTTTATTCATGGTGATTTGGATGAAGAGATATATATGGATCAGCTAGAACGTTTTGTACAAGGTCACAACAGAAAATTAGTTTGAAAACTCAGGAAATCATTGTATGGCAATGGTACACGAATTTTGATTCCTTCATGGTGAGTCAAAATTTTATCAAAAGTAAGTATGATCATTGTGTATATTCAAAAGTTTCAATGGCATATTCATTATCTTGGTGTTGTATGTTGATGATATGCTTATTGCAAGAAAAAGCATGGAAGAAATCAACAAGTTAAAGACTCAGCTCTTTAGGACATTTGATATGAAGGATCTTGGAGCAAAAAAACATATCTTGGGCATGGAGATACATAGAGACAGGAAGAATGGTAAGCTTTGGTTATCATAACAGAAGTATGTGAAGAAAGTACTTGAAATTTTCTGTATTAACAATGTGTAACCTGTTAATGTTCCATTAGCTTCCCATTTTAAGATTTCTTCGAATTTAAGTCTTAGAACTAACGAAGAAAAGAAGTATATGTCTCGTGTACCATATGCAAATGTGGTAGGCAATTTAATGTATGCGATGGTATCTACAAGACTTGACATTTCACATGCAGTTGGAGTTGTTGACAGGTTCATGGAAAATCCAGGGGAAGAACATTGACGAGCAGTGAAATGGGTGCTTCGGTATTTGAGAGGCACAAGTGACCATTGCATCATCTTTGATGGTCGTGAAGGTTCAGTCTACGAATATGTAGATGTTGATTATGCAGGTGATTTTGAAAAAAGGAGGTATACTACAGGTTATGTTTTTAGTCTTGCATTTGGAGCAATCCGCTGGATGTTAAAGCTTCAAGAGACATATGCTTTGTCCACTACTGAAGCAGAGTATATAGCTGCTTCAGATGCTTGTAAAGAGGCAATCTAGTTAAAAGTTCTGCTTGATGAGATTGGAAGGACGCAGGAAAAAGTTAATGTGTTCTATGACAGTCATAACACTACTCATTTGGCTACAAATCTAGCCTATCACAACACGACTAAGCACATCGATGTAAGGTATCACTTTGTGAGACATGCAATCGAAGGTGGAAAAGTAGTTCTCAAGAAGGTCCGTACACAGGAAAATCATGCAAATATATTCACGAAGTCAGTCACGGTAGAGAAGTTGAGATGGTGTATCGCTTGTCTTGGCTTGCATAAGAGATGATGAATGGGCATGGGAAAGGGATTAGTAAAATTTTTGTCAAGGTGGAGTTTGTTGAAATATGACAACAAATGTGATTAATGTAATTTTGGGAAAATTTACTTATTACCAGTTAGTTGGTTGTACAACGAAATGAAGTTAGAATAACGAAGTTGCCCATATTAAATTGGAATGGCTCGAGAGGCTTGTTGTATGAGGAGAATAATTCTTAATTAATAGAGTTTCCAATCCCTTGCCCCGTGGAGGTTTCCTTGACACCCTATCAAGGTTTTACCACGTAAATATTTGTGTATTTACCTTTGTGTGTTCAATTCAGTTTTCGATTTAGTTTCTTATGGTATTTATTTCTCCTTTATTGTGTTCCTGAGTACAATAATTTCCAAGTGAATGAGGCTATACATTTAGGTGCAAAAAGGATTTATAGTTTCAATGGCCAACATGGTACCAATTCCTTGATTGGGTTCCCAAGAAAATGAGGCTTTTTATTTAGGTGTAAAAGGAATTTATAGTTTTTGTGGCCAACATGACCTCACACCAATGCCTTGATTGGATTCCCAAAAAAATGAGGTTATTCATTTAGGTGCCAAAAGGATTTATAGTATCAATGCCAACAAGCCCTCATACCAATTCCTCGATCACACGCTCCACAAGTGTCACTCTTCAAATATTAGTGAATGGTGATGGAAGTGTTTAAATCCACACAGGAAAAAAATTACACCATCCCACTCCACCTCCTTGACACTCATGACATGTCCCATTTTCCCCTCCCTCCCTCCATGGCAACTATTTTTCCCTCCTTAGTTACATGCATTATAGGTGGGATATAATCTATTTCCTTCCCCTAGTGCTATTTCATAGTCATGTAGGCTAACAAGTTTGTTTCCAAAGTCTCCCTCCACATTGCCCTGTTTGCTCTATCCTCCAAAGCAACAAAGTCTCAAGTACGACCAATTATGATCTTTCTAACTTCAATGGAATTTAAAGAACTCCAACAGACCCACACCCACTTATTTTTCCATGATGATTCCATCTAAGAAATTTTCTTTGAATTATAAGCTCTTAGTTAGCGACTGCAAGAGGATGAGTGTGTAAATAAGCTTTGTGAGGAATTTGGCTCACAATGCACTTGCACTTCACACATTGTGTTGATCTGTTGGAGGAAACGATACTCAAAATAGTGAATAACAGGTTTACTCCTCTATCTGGCACAATGGTTGAAGACTTTTCTTTTGTGGTGCATGCTTCCCCGACAGTCTGCCTTTATAACTACCTTTTGGGCTCCTATAGTTTTTGAAGGATGGTTCCATGTATGCATCGAATGGTCTGCTTCTTTTTGACAATTTCTAAATGACAAAGGTTTCTTTCTCTAATTCTCCATCATTTATTATGTTTCATCATCCCTATAGTGGATAGTTCCTTGTATTTTTTCCTCCCTCAAAGTTGATAGTTATCTCTTTTCAAGTTTTCATGTATTAATGTCCTAGTTGAAAATAGTTATTCATTTTGGTTTTTAGATTTATGTCATCTTATCTTTGTGTGCCTTGGTCACAATTTTTATAAATAAATAAAATTTACCACTCCCTAGATAAAAATAGTATTTTTAATATCTCAAAGTTTTTTTAAATCTTTTTAAAAGCATATATATATATATATATATATATATATATATATATATAAACATAAATTCATTATAATTTTGGATTAATTCTAAATCAACATAAAAGAGGTTTGCACTTCAAAGAAATGTCACATGGTTCGGGTTCGACAATGATTAGGTTAGGTTTGAGTTTGGATTTTTTGATAAGGTTTTCCTATATATATATATATATATATATATATATATATATATATATGATAAAATAGTAAGAAATTAACATCAATAAACATAAAAAATGCTATCACTGACATGGAAACTGCAAGGATAAATTACAAGCTTGAGTTGTGGCATGAAGTTATGGGTTTTGATCTATGGAGTTGGTTAATGGCTATGAGGTTGGATGAGGTTCACAGAACCTCAAATTTTTTTTAAGGTTCACCAAAATTCAAACCTCAAGGTTAAAGTTCGACGAACCTTGTGACATAGCTTCAAAGGATTTGATCCTCCAGAAATAAATAGAATTATGGTGATTTTGTGTTGGTTTATAATCATTATTAAAAAAATATTTATTATTATTTTTTTAAATGTAAATTATCAAATATATATGGAATAGGGAATAAATTACATTGGATTATAAAAATTACATATCTCCCCAAGAAGATATATATATTTTATAATGCGCACACACATATGTCAAAAAAAAAAAATATTTGATTTGTTAGTGTCTGTAGGAATATCTACCTATAGAGGGATCACTGTTAAACCCATACTTATATCCACACCCACACTTGAGTCCACCTCTACACTGACTTCTACCATCAACTAATTCACTACCTTTGACTCTCATGCGTTGATGACATCCAACTCTCTCCTAAGGCTATCCCTCTCCTCTTCAACCTTGCTTAGCATATCCTACAGTAGATCCCTCTCTTGCTTAACCTGCACTTAGGCCCATTATTTTCATTCTTCCACCAGTGATCAAAATTAACTCTTTCATGTCATGTTATGGGTCCCATTCATAATTTTTTTTGTCATTCCACCAGGTCATGCAAAAATTTGGTCACTTGGTGCAGATTTTAATCAAGGTTGACTCTTTTCAAAAAATGTCATCTCATCACTTGTTGGCTCACTTTATCACTATGCTAAGTGTCCATTATTCATGATTCTTTATCACCTTTTCAGTCATAACATCATGAAGTCCATTAAGTAAATTTTTCCATTAGGTCTTAGGGTTTTCAAGGTACATTAAAACATCATTTCCATTGCATAAAGGACCAACAAGTAAGAGAATGACCAATAAATGCACTTTATCATGTAAAGATGACTTCAAATATGTAATTTTGATTCCAATATATAATTTTTATTTCATTATGTAATTTTATGTTCTCTCTATCTGCAATAATTTCATGGTTCCAATAGCTACTAACTCAGAGTTCCATATGCCAAAAAGCAACAAGTTTCCAAAATCCTAGTGTTTTCAAAGTCCATCAAATGATCAATTTCCAAAGAATAAAGTCAAAGTGAAAGGTATAGTTTCAAAATTTTAAGTTGAAAGCGAGAAGGAAAAGTGGGTCCCAAAGCTCAAAACATCCAATCCATCATGCATAAAACCCATCCAAAGATCAAAATGACATTCATTTTCTCTCTATGCCATTGAGCCATCACTCACACAACTCGAAAATCAAATTTGAAAGGCGAAAAGTCGAGTTTTTGGGAGGCACTGCGCACCAGGAAGATGGCGCTACGCATCTGGCAGACAGGCGTTGTGCACGCACCAAAGGCACTGCGCACCTGTCCAATTTCATCTGCAAGCTCCAAAACTTTGTGCAAGTGCTCTAAACCTTCCGCAAAGGATTTATCCATCTTTTAGCAAGTAAGTAATACACCATCATGCTCCTTGCATTTCTTAAGTGAAAATTTCACAGTGTCAAGATTTCCATGAGAAATATCTAGTTTTTAAAGATAGAAACCCTAGTTTCACTTCCTAATCCAAAATTTGATCCCTGAAAACCCTTTTACCCTTCCCACATCACAGTAAAACCTATCCCTACCCCTATATCACTAAATCCCTATCCCAAAGTTCCTTTTCCCTAAACCCTAAGTCCTAGGCATCTCAATTTCCTAGGCAGCCCTATCAACCTTGTAATAAAATTCTAATTCCAAATTCCCATAGTATTTTGATCCCCTACCACCTTCCTAGGTTCCCTAAACCCTTCCCCTACTTCCCTAAATTTTCCTACTCCTTTCCCACTCCCCTAACCTATTTCCCACTCCTATGTCCTCATCCCTAGGGTTTCTAAACTAAAAACACCATGGAAGAGGAAGACAAAGAGGAAAAAAGGCCACACAAGGGAGGTAGAATTCCGAGGTTTGAGCCTACTAACACCAGAGAACTAATGGCCTCGCCTATGACAGTCACTCTTTTCAAGCATGTGGGATTCTTTGATTTTTGTGAAATGATACAAAGAGTTCAAAACCACCCTGTTTTGACTAGAATTTTCATTTCAAACCTTCATGAAAATCAAGTGACCCTTGTTGGTGTAACTTTCACCATATCCTCAGTCATCATTGCTGCTGCTACTGGGATACCTAATGTGGCTAAGAAGTGGTTTAAAGCCTAAAACCTAGATAATTAGTATTATCAACCATACATCAAGCCTTAATACAAAAATGAGAGAAATAAATTCTTCCCTTTCAGTCACCTTCTTGATATGTATGATTCCATGATGAAAATCATCATGAAGTACTTCTCTTGTGAAGTCAGATTTTCCAGACTCTATACATAACATATGAGATTTCTCATGCACTTCACAAGAGTCAAAATTCTCAATATTCCTTATTATTTGTTTAGGAGCATTGGAAAAAAGGCATACACAGTACAAAAGAAAGAGTATGATCAACAAATGAACAACCTCTTCCATCACTCTATGATAAAAAAACATCGTCCTTCATTGCCTTAATCAGTTGATCATCTCATGGGAAACTTTCATTGCCAATGATATATTCACTACTCTACAAGATCAACATGCTTAAGCTATGCCTCCTCCACCTCATCCCACTGCACCTATTCCTCCATCAGCTCAACCTACTAGACCCATCTCATCACCATCATCAACATTTCAAAGTCAAATTGGGTCATCTAACAGATCTATGGTCAGCAAGCTTAAAGAGACCAAAGAGGTTGAAACAGACACATTGGCTAAGACATATCAGAGAGGGCATGGGTAGGTTTCCCCCCCATAGATTGTGGGAGGGACCTTGCCTTCTTCATCAACACAATAGGTACAAAAGGGAAAGAAAAAGTAGAAAGAGGCAGTTGTGCATGAGGAAGTAATGGAAGAGGATGAAGATCCTCTTGATGAGGAAATAGATTTTGACCTAGTTAACTTGGATCAACAGGATGACCATGAGGCCTCAAAATTAATTTTCAAAGAAAAGGATGCCCAAATCAGAGAGCTACAAACTAATTTGGATAGAGCTCAGTTTGTCATTTCATTTCTTGAGTAGGAGAATAAGCAGCTGAAAGATCAAAAAGTTCTTATTGAGTTAGTGCTTCTCAAAGATAAAAGAGGTAAGGCATTGATGTCACTTGATGGTCTTGATCAAGATGACATTAAAAGCAACAGAAGAAGACCTAAGATAGGAGGCCCTAAGAGGGCTCTACAATAACAGAAGATTGAGGATGAAAAACTCACTTTTGAGGAGAGAATTGCCAAGGAGGTTGAAGATGACAAAAAAATATGGCTTGATAGGGTCAACATCCACCTTGAGAAACTCATTCACAAGGAAAAAAAAGACAAAAAAATGCTCAGAAACATGTCTAACAGGTATATCACAAGAAACAAGGTTTGTAGCATTAAACTCAAGCAATTGCAGGAGAAGCATAAGCAAACCTTAGCCAAACAAAAGGAGGGAGAAAAGCTTGACACTCTTGCTGAGGCATCTCTCAATGCCTATCATACTTCATCAGGCTTTCACAAAACAATTTTGAATAATTTGAGCAGAGTTTTGTATTTTTTGTGTTATAGGTCAATTTGGGCACCATTCCCAATGACCTGGTTAACTAGGCATCATCTCCAAGACCGATGATCAAGGGTCTATCATTCCCTATCATCTCATTTTCTATACGCTCTAAGACAAGAAACAACATAAATCAAACAAGACTTTCATCAAGCAAGGGTTTCCATGGTTTGAAGCTTATTGTATAACATATGAGAGCTCACCAACGCAGGTTCTAAGGGGCCTAAGTGCATTGCATATGCAAGTAACCCCATGCAAGGCTGCTCTACAGAGCACTTCCCAACATTCAAAGGTGCGTTGGTCACATTCAGAGAAAAATTCTCATTTTTCCGGAATCTCCACTTGGCCAGTGTCTTCTAGAAGGGTTCACATGTGTCAAGCTTCGGATCCAAGTGTCCATTTGACATCTACATGACTGGAAACATGTCTTGCCTATTTTTGGAAAGTTATTTATTGCAAAACAACCTACAGTTCATCTATAAATTGAACACAGATCTAAGTGTTTGAGGAGGAAGAATTTGAGTAGAGAAATGCTGGAGAATTTTCAATTGAGAGTTTGATTTTTGCAGCTGCTGCTGGAGAGATTTATGCTGTGATGAGACTTGAGAACTCTGCTGGAAGGTCACTTCAAATTAGTCACTAGGTTGTAACCTCTCCTTCTATCATGAATAAAGAGTACTTCTTATTTTTCCCTACATGCATCTATGTTAACTTTGATTTTCCATATTGTAAGATCTTGGTTGATGAATGTAGTTTATGCTTTACTGATTTAGCTAACTAGCTTGAATAGATATCTATATTATTGCATCTTCTGTTGTTTCAGTGTTCTTTCTTGCAGGAAGCATTCAACCAACAAACCACTTGAATTTGAAGCTGCAGTGGAAGCGACAGAAGGAGCCATTTGGAAGTGACTGAACAAGTAAGCCTCCAATCCTCTCTATGTATCTATTATGAGTTAGGAGAAATGGTGGTATAGTCTTTCACATGTTGTTCTAGACTAGCACCAGTCTAGGGAAGCGTAATTTATCCGTAGATTACAATTCTGGCCCAACAAACTGCGACTCCACTGGGGATAATTTCTATTACTTCTAGGTGTTTTAGTCTCTGATTTTCTTTCTAAATCCACCCAGTAGTTGTTTCACATAAATATTAGACTTTTTCAGAGCTTAATTTGCAAAGACAGTGAGCCAAACTGTAGCTTTTTCTTTGTTTACTGCACCCAATGCACCCTTAGTCAGGGCATAGTGCTTTGTAGAGCACTGTCTCCCTTCCAAGCCTGCGTTGCAGAGCACTATCTCCCCTTGGAGACTGCGTTGGCTCCTAAAAGGGACCAAATTCCATTAAATTTGAATTTTCAACTTGCTTCAGTTGTGTTTTCTGCTGTGTTATGAAAAAGTTTGATGCTCAATTGACCAGTAATTCTATATATTTCTTCTCCTTTGACTGAAAATTTGTTCAATGTTGTTTTAAAAAGTTTTTCTTTATCATTAACAAGTTGATTTCAAAGTACTTTTTATGGTCGCATTAAGAATCATTTTCTTTCGAAATAGGAAATTGTCGTAAAATCTTCATTTCCTTGTTAGGAGAAATTGTTGTTGAAATCCTTGTTTTTCCTTCAAAAGAGAAATTGTCGTTTGTATTCTTCGTTTCTCGAAAGTAAAAATCATTTGATTATTGATCTAGTGCACCTAGTTTCTTTTATGCATTCTTAACATTAAGGAAACTGAAAAAGGCCAGCTGTAGGATTGCATTTTCATGTAGGATTGTGTGTTTTTTGCAAAAGGAACATTAGGAAATCTGCATTTAGTTTGAGATTCATTAATTTGTTTTGTTCATTGATTTGTTTGCTCTCAAATTATTTTCTCTCTTCCCTTATTATCTAGGTTCTTCATTGAAAAAGATGAAAGTGAAAGCTTATTTATCATTCTTAGCTTGCATTTTAGGAATTTCATACACATCATCGCGGTGAACCTGAAAGGCAAATTGTTAAGCAAGATCAACATAAAATAAATCTCAATTTAATTAACAATGCTTTGGAACATTAACAATAAAATTTAGAAGGTCTAGGCTAGAGACGTGTTTCGGCGTCGTAAAACATAGCAACTATCGTTAACTTGTCTGCGATACATTCTGAGTGTGATACCTCACTCCACGTACGTAAGTATATCGTAGCTCGTCCACGTACTCTCGGGTATATAGGGCAGTGTTATAGTATGATAAGTATAAAGGGGTGCTCTCACTGTGTAGTTTCACATCAGACAGCGCTAATACGGACTTGGGCCTCCACGTACCTTCGGGCATATTTGGGAGGACAAATTTTAGGTGCTATCCATCCATAGTGAATCGAGTCGGCCACCTTGAAATTGTGATACACCGAACACAGCATTCGGGGATATTACCTACCCGTACTTCTTGGTTCGCCAAGAGGTGTTCTACAGTTCACAGTTTCATGGTAAACCCTTTTGCCTAACATTACCCTATTTTTGTTTATTTTTTTTTTGGATAAAATAAATCAGTAATCTTGGAAGAACACAATCCTATCCCCCTTCATTCGCGTAGATTACCTTTAAAACCACATTTACCATCGGAAGTTATTTCTGGTAGGCGAAGGCGATCATGATCTTCCGAATCAAGTACAATTCGTACCTCTGGTGAAACATCATCTTTTAACCCAGAATTAGCTCAAATTGTTTCCACACATCCCGGTTCATCTATTGTTGTCGAAACAGAGTCTTCACAGCAACCTGTGGTCACAATCCATTCAATCGCTGAGACCATACCTCCTAGACCCAACGTTGTTCAATCACAAATTGATCTAGATCCTGTCTCTTCTTTGCTAGAACATATGAACCTTGAAACTAAATAGTCAGAAGTTGTTCCTACCTTGGTCATCCCACAAATTTCTGTAGCTATTGAAACTCTTATATCGCACAGTCAACCGCTTGAAATATATTTTAGGCCTGACGGTGAAGTTCTTCCTCTTGGTTTAATCGCGATTGAAGAAATCCCACAACCTGATACACCTTTAATTCAAACCCACTTTGGGGGAGACCTTTACCTGTACCAGTATTTTCCTCAATCGTTTCCATCTGATTTTGTTGATCCTATTGCCGTTCAATCTCCCGTCGATTTTCGAGGGTCTACATTTGGTCAAACAACCATGTCTGAACCAGCATCTTCAGTTGGGTTTGCTGTTCCAATTACGTCAGCTCCTACCCTCGCTACTCCATCGATGTTCACAACCTCACCAAAGTCATATTTTCATGGTGGCCCTTCGGTCCCAACATGTTACAAATCATTATCCGACACTTTCTCTGGTGCACCTTCATGTTCATGGTCTTTGCCATTGTCATCATCTGGTGTTTTAACTGGTAGTCTTATAGTTAGTACTGAACGACTTGAATCATTACATCCATCATCAGGGAAAAATCAAGTCGGTCTTTATGGGTCAATTCCTTTATCAACTCGACTCCCAAAATTCGGTGAACAATATTTTCTGTCTTATTATCCTCCTTATGCTGGGGGGCAACCTTTGGTCACCCAATATGACAGTACTCAGTCTCTTTTTGGTCAAACTAATATTGATTTGAATGTTTGTCAATGGCAGTGCACTCTGCCTATCCAACCACAAACGATTGTACAATTTTATCAACCGGTTCAACCTGTTACACCCACTTCATTACCACTTGTTAATACATCTATACCCTGTTATAGAATCAAAATATTGTACATCAACCTTATCTGGCGAGTTCTTCAACTCAATATCATCAAATGTTGGGTCCACAAACTCAAAATCCTTAGGTTAATTTACAACAACCTGTATCAGGAATTATTTATTCACAAGATGGTGTACCATTTTATGGGGTGTCACAAACGCAACCTAGTTATACATATCAACTGAATCCAACTTATACTAATTTGGGTTATAATATTGGTGGACAGAACCCTTGTAAACCACAGGCGCAAATTCCACAAACTTCATTTCAACAAGTATCATATCCAGGTTTTGGTCAACATAACTCTCAAGCGTTTGCTATGCAAAACAACCCTTGTCTGGGTTACCAACATCAAATCCCATATGCTGGTGCTCAAAGACTTGTTGCCCAAGCAATTCCATCGTATCCTGGCTATGCTCAACCTGACCTTAATAGACAATTGATTTTTGTTGCAACCTTGGAATTACCAGATTTAAACCGGTTAACCAATGATCCTATCAATTATGCTCCTTGGTGGCCGGTGATACCTCATAAATTACCCTCCGACATTCCTAAATTCAATGGAAACCCTGGAGAAGATCCGTCGACTCATGTTATGACTTATCATTTATGGTGTTCATCAAATTACTTGAATGATGATTCTGTTCGACTAGGTCTTTTCAAGCGTACGCTTACATGTCCGGATGCTAAATGGTACATTGAATTACCTAGAGCTTCATTTGAAAATTTCACTGCCTTAGCTACTGTCTTTTTGACCCATTTCCAGTTACTGATCAGATACGAAACTGGAATGGAACTCTTAAAAAACTTTAAACAGAATAATGCTACTCACATTTTAGATCATATTCATGAGTGGCATCGCCGTCGACAAATGGTTAAGACATTTGTTCCTGATCAGCTCCTTGCTAAATGGTTCATAAAGTCCCTGTTACCATCTATAACTGAGGATGTGGCTAAAGGTGGCATCGTCACAGAAGAGCAAGTCATCTCTCATGCCCAGTATTTAGACTTGATTTATACTCAGCCTGACATGCTCTATGATAAAATCCCTAATGCGCCACGATCTAATTTCAATGTTCCTCCTCAAATAAAGGACTCTCATGCCGGAGACGGCTTGATAGGCACTTCAAACACACACTACACTACTGCATCTGATCCCGCTCCTACTTCCGAAATTAATGCCATGTCATTTGACAAAGGAAAACGTGACAAGCAACTAGGAAGTAAGAAAAATGGGAAATCAAAGAAAAATCAAACTTCTAACCCGCAGGAAAGATCATCTGATAAACTGTTAGGACCACAGAAACCTCAGTATCCATGCATAATATGTAACGAGGAACACTTTGTTAGGGATTATCCTCACCATGTTGAAGTCTCAAAAATCATCAAGACTTCAAATGCATCAGCTGTGTTGACAGACCCATTTTTGAATCCAGACACAAATTTGGTTGCTACGGATCTAGCTCCTAGTTCCCAAGTGTTAATGTTATCCACTACAAAAACTTCACAAGATATTTTGGTGTCGACGCAGAATAAAGACTATGGTAGTCTGGCCACTAATCAACCTACTACCTCGACAACGAATCCATCTACTGAATCAATACCACCTACTGTTATTCCTGAATTGACAATTAAGCCACCAAAGGGAGTAATTCATAAATTGACATATAATGCTTGAGCAAGAGATGCACAAAATTATAATATAGTTGAAGACTTGGCTCAATCCCCTTCAGCTATGTCTTCTCTTGAGGTATTACAATTTTTTCCCTCCCAGAAGCAGGCTTTGTTGTCAGCCATTGTTGGAATTGATCCGACTAATTCTAATATTGTCGTCTTTAATCATATGGGCTATGTACCATAGCTACCAGCAGAATTGGCATTCTCTATCCAAGTAAATGTTCTCAATCACCTTTTTCATCGCACTATTATTGATGAGGGAGCATCTACATTCATAATGTCTCTAAACTGTTGGAAGTCACTTGGCTCGCCGTGATTATCGAAATCATCAACGATGTTGAAGGCTTTTTATGGAAGAACATATAAACCTTGTGGTATTATTAATAATCTGCACATCGAATTAGGGGGAAAAACAGTAAGTATTGATGTTTAGGTTGTTGACGGACCCCTTGACTATAATATTTTACTTGGAAGACCATGGGTATATGCAATGACTGCCATTGTTTCTACATATTTTAGAATGATCGCCTTTCTACATAAAGGTTCAATCACAGTCATTAATCAATTATCATTCTTTGCCTCTGCTTCGCAGGTAATTGGAAGCATTCCGTTTGTTCACTTACCCCAACTAGAAATCCAGAACATTGGTGTAGGTCTCTTAAAGGATTCCACTCTTATGGGAACCTTTGCATTACCGCCGCCTGCGACGTCGGCATAAATTGCAATTATAAAGACCTGCTACATGATCTCTTCCACTCTATCTGGCTTAAGGGAGAGTACGGGTGTTTCTGATATTTCTACGTTGGATGATGTTTTACCACCTAGCCCTATTGAGCTAGCATAGCAATAAATCTATTTGGCTTGGGCAGAAAATCCGAAATCAACGTTGCCGAGTGTTTGGGTTGATCGTTCCTTAGATTTTGGTACTCCATCTGATCCATTTTCCTCAAAATTTTTGACAGATGAAAATATTTTGGAAGCTATGATGTCAAAAGGAGAACCATGGGAAGATTATCATCATCGTTCCCATCTTCTAGATTATGAAGAAAACAATCTCAGTGAATTATATCACCCATCCATTCAAATTTTATTTTCGAATTATTTTCCAATTAATGCAATTGATTCTGAGGAAAACTTATCAAATATCGAAGAAATGATTTCTATTGATATTTCGACCAAACCTGGCGTAGTAGAAAATATTCATGTCAGTGTATCTTGTTCTCCATCAGAACTTGATTCATATCGCTCTCTTTTTCGTGAATTTCGTGACATATTTGCCTAGTATTAGGAGGAAATTCCAGGCATAGATACTAGTATAGTTGAACACACTATTAATATGTATCCTAATTTCAAACCGGTGCGTCAACGACTTCATCCTGTTCATCCGAAGAAAGCCGCTACCATCAAAGTAGAAGTTGAAATTTTTTTGCATGCTAGTTTCATTTACCCTATTCCACTAACTGAGTGGGTTTCCAATATCGTTCCTGTTATGAAAAAAGAAGGAACCATTAGAGTGTGCGTCGATTATTGGGATGTTAATTATGCTTATCCAAAAGACAACTATCCTACTCCCTTTATCGACCAGATTATTGACGATTGTGCTGGATGTGAAATATTTTCTTTCATGGATGGATTTTCCGGCTACAATCAAATCAATATCCGCCCAGATGACCAACATAAGACATCATTCATCTGTCCCTGGGGCACATTCCTATATCGGAAACTTCTGTTTGGTTTAAATAACGCTTGGGAAACTTTTCAGAGAGCAATGGAATATGCTTTCAATGACATCAAACACATTGTTTAACCATATCTAGATGATTTACCAGCGCATTCACGAAATCAGACTGATCACCCGATGCATTTGAGAGCCATTTTCTTACGCTGCCGACACTACAAGATATGCTTCAATCCACACAAATGTGTGTTTTGTGTTGGTTCTGGTCGATTGCTGGATTCGTCGTCTCAAAAGAAGGAATTTGAATAGACCCACTGAAGGTTCAGGCCATTCTTGATTTTCCTGCGCCGTCAAACTCACTTCAGATACAAAAACTTCAAGGAAAGGCTAACTTCCTGAGAAGGTTCATTCCAAACTACGCCGAAATGGCTAAAGGATTCACTCGATTATTGAAAAAGTGGGTTCCCTTCCATTGGGACCAAGTTGCGCAAGATTCTTTTGATGTTGTGAAGGACAATCTTATTCGAGCGTCGTTACTATATCCTCCAAATTATCAAAATGATTATTTCCTATATATCGCCGCAGCTGAAACGACCATCGCTATGGTTTTGGTCCAAGTAGAAGACAGAATTGAACATCCGATCTATTATTTGAGTCATAATCTCAATGATACGAAAGTTAAGTACTCGTATGTGGAAAATCTTGCCTCGGTAGCTGTTCAAGATGTCCAAAGATTTCGCCATTATATCCTGTTTCAAAAAACAACAATATTTTCGGATTGCAACCCCATGAATTACATCTTATCACGTCAATTTCTGGGGGGGAAATATTCAAAATGGATTGTCATTTTGCAGGAATTTGATTTGGAATTCATCAAATCCAAGTCAAAGAAGTCTTTAGTTTTGGCTGAGCTTCTCTGTGACCTTCCCTCTGATAGTAATCCTACTACGTTGGAACCATCTATTCCAGATGAGTCTATGTTTCTGATCAGATCATTTGATCCTTGGTATGGGGATTTCATCATTTATTTCCAAACCCAAAATTTTCGACCTAATACCTCTTGCTCTGATCAACGACGTATTCGATACCAAGCCAAAGATTATCTGATCGTCGGTGATACACTTTATCGTCGTGGTGTCTATACCATTTTAAGGAGGTGCCTCACTCATGAGGAGGCAGAAAAAGTGTTAAATGATTGTCACGCTGGGGCTTGTGGTGGACACTTATCTAGATATGCTACCGTGCAAAAAATACTCTGCACCGGTTACTTTTGGCCTACTATTTTTCGAGATTGCATCCTCATAGTCAGAAGTTGTCATGCATGCCAGATTTTTTATCGTAAAATCCGCAAATCGCCAGCGCCAATGCATCCTGTTGTCTCTGCTAGACCATTTACGAAATGGGGTATTGATTTCATGACCTGTAACCCTCCTTCATCCGAGGGGCATGGTTATATTATTGTCACATTCGACTATTTTACCAAATCGGCTGAAGCGATTCCTACATTTAATAACACAAGACAAACATCTGCATTAGTTTTCTTCAACCATGTTATTGCACGGTTTGGGGTCCCACAGGCTATAGTTATGGATCATGGAAAGCATTTTCGCAACCATATGATGTCTGAATTGACAGCCAAGTTAGGATTGTCACATGATAATTCTACTCCTTATTATCCACAATCGAATGGACAAGTTGAGGCTATTAACAAAATTATTAAACGAATGCTTCAACGAATGATAGGAGTCCGTAAAAGGAACTAACACTTGATCCTGTACTCTGCCTTATGGGTGTATCGAACCTTGGTGAGAAACGCAACCAGATTTACTCCTTTTCAATTGGTGTATGGTCTGGAAGCTATCTTAGCAATCCAATGCAAAATATCATCGTTAAAACTCGTGATAGACTTGTTACCTGACACCTAAGAAGAAGAAGCATGTCTCCTTAACCTCATCCATCTAGATGAAACGCGTCGTGAAGCCCAATTGGCCAACGAAGTGCATCATAGATGTATAAAGGCGCAATACGACAAAAATGTCCAGCCTCGCATATACTCAGAGGGCGACTTGGTCCTTCTTTACGACCAAGAAGCTGATGTAATAGATACAAGGAAATTCAAGACGTTATGGCATGGCCCCTATATTTTCAAAAGAGTTCTTGCTAAGGGTGCCTACAAGTTAGTTGATTTCGATGGGATTCCATTGGCACAACCTAGAAATGGGTTTTAATTGAAACGTTACTATGCTTAATCATGAGCGTAGTAATTTTTTGTATTATATTGTTTATATGCTGATTGATTTGCATTCACTATCTTAATTTTTTTTTTAGAGTTTTCTTGACGTTAGTAATCCGCTTTATATTTTATGGCATATGTCTGAATCTTCGGAACCATTTTTTGGATATGCTGATGGTGCTAGTCGTAGACGCAGAATCTATCCTCTGCAATGTGGGCCATTTTCACTCTGAACGACGAGTTAGTGAGTATTCGAGGGATCTGTATTGGCAGATCGATGAAAAATATCGCTGAGTATAGCACATTGATCAAAATTCTCTCTAATGCCATTTCATTTGGTATTAACCGCATAATCATAAGATTAGACTCACAATTCGTGGTATTACAACTTACTAGTGTTTATACTGTTAGAAATCCAAAACTTCTTAGATTGTTCCTAAGAGTTCGACTTTTGGAAATACATTTTGATTTTGTTAAATATCAACACATTTCCAAAAATTTGAAGACTTTAATTGATTCATTAGCTAATCAAGTTTTAGACAGACATTTGCGACATAGGTAAAGAAAAAATTCACATCATTGAGTAGGATTGCGCATTAAACATAGGAAAAACTATGAAAACATATAGATAGATAGTTATAGGTTTTTACAATATTTGTACCCAAGAAAAATTGGTCATCTGACCTAAAAATGTATGCAACATGTCACAAGTAAAGTAGTGGTGCTCATGGTAACATGCTATAGATCTAGCAATCCTACGAATCAACCGCATCCAACGGTTAGGAACCCCAATTGTGTGTCACTGCAGTCACATGGGAAGCTCTTCGATCCGGCAATCCGGAATTCCGAAGGACAATCCCTTTATGTGCTGCTGGAGCTCAACTAGAGTCATAGCCATATCAAGGTCCTGAAGGACTGCTCTCCCGACAGTCCTCTCTGCTAGCACATCTACTTCGCGCTCTGGTTCCTCTACTGGTTGAACACGACCAATATCTTCATTATATCAAACATTTAGTTTAGTCTTGGAAATAAATCAAAACGCAAAAATGTTGTATAAACCTTAGAGAAATAAAAAACATGGTCAAATCATTCTTACCTATTGCACCCCACTGAGCGCCTTCTGGTAATACTAGATCTGGATCTCCTCGGAAGTCAAAGTCTGTGTATGCGTAATCATCGATGGTGACAATCTGTCGCCGGAACTAGGAAAAGAATGTAGTCGAGAAACACAACGGTTGATTGGACTGCATGCCGACCCATGAGTTCTACCCATCTCTGCATTCAAGGATCTCTAGGACTAGATATATCCAATGTTACATGTTGTGACTGCATCAGTGGAATCCATTCCAAAGCGAAGGAGATAATGATGGAACCATAATTGGAAATTTTCTTCCTTCCTCCCTTTTCTTTATTTAGTTGTTCCTTTATCTGAGATAGAACAGCTTCAGACCAGTTGAAGACTGTTGGCTCTAAGCATTCCAGTGCATACTGAATATACGATCTGTCTGCTACATGGAGTGTAATAGTGCCAACAAGTTTAGCGATTGTGAAAAGGATGGTTCTCAAAGGCAAATCCCTGACATCCCATATGTTTATTTTTCCATATTTTCTAGGTTCTGACCCCGGATAGCAATACTGCATAACATAATCCCTCATTATTTCTCCTCCAATGATAGATCCTGTGAGTGAAATGGGCAAACCTCTCCTCGAAAAACCCGTGAGAAAATACACATCCTCAATTGTTATGGAAAACACTTGATTTTTTATGTGAAATGCCTCTATCACTGGATCCCATGCTCGAACAAGGAACTCCAATAGTTCTATTTGTTGCCTCATTCCCGACAATTTGAAGTACTTAAGTAGTCCACAATCTCTTAAGGCTTTTATAGTACCTGGATCATTCAAGGAAATCATATCTTGTTCTTCATGTTCTCTTTCTCTCCATGTAATCTTCATTATAATTCGATGGAAACCTGAAAATCAACCATAAGATCCATTAGATACCATTCATTGCAAAAAACTAAGCAAATTTTGAGCACATCATGAAAATCAAAAACTTAAACTGTGCCCAACGCATTCCCTGGGTTGAGACAGTGCGTTGCATATGCATGTACTCTTCACTATACCTGCTATGAAACATAGGTTTCGATGTACAAGGGTGCGTTGCCCTCAATTTGGGCAGAATTTACCCTAGGGGCCTTAAAACCCTAAAAATTTGCAAGGGATGGAAATGAAATGAATACTAAAAGGAAGAGGAGGTTCATGCTACTAACCTAGATCAAATGGTGATGAAATCCGTCCATAGAAACGACCACAATCAACGAATGAAGTTTGGGGGAAAAATCGGGTTTAGAGCTCCAAAATGAAAATGGTAACTATGGAATGGTAAAAATGAATAGTGAAACTGCTTTATATAGTCATTAAATTGTTTGCAAGTTAAATTTATTGCTATGACCATAGTTTTATTATGTTTTTATCATGAAACATGTATTTTTAATCCATTTGATGTTTTTTTGAAAAGGAAATACAATTGATGAACATATTAGTCATGCAGATTTATTTCAAAGAAAGACTTGACCACAAAGCATACTTTTTTCCTTATTTTTCGAGCTTTGATAAAAACGAAAAAGGATTTGAAGCACACTTTTATCTCTTTTTCGAGCTTCGATAACTGTGAAAAAGGAACCCCTGGAGTCTTCTTTCAGCTCTTTTCAGACTCTGATAATGTGAAAATATTTCCAAGCACTTGTCATTTCAAGCTCATTAAAGTAAATGAATTGATATCTACTTAGTATAAGTTTAACCCTTTTTCAGACTGAGATAGATTATTTACGAAAAAGGAATACCTTGGTTAAACATGACCAAAGAGGTTCTTTCAGATATTATTTTACACTTTTTCGGATCTGAGAGACAAATTTACGAAAAAAGTACTTTTGGAGTTCTCTTTCGTCCTCTTTTTCAGACTCTCTAAACATGAAAAAGGACTGGGCTATCAATGTCGTTAAGCTCGTTAAAACATAAAATAGTGACGTGCTTGTCAATCATGGCAAGAATCGAGTTTCATTCATCGCTATAATCATTAAATTATTAAATAGCGATACTTTATTCGCCCAAAAGGTTGAATTATAGATCAAGCAAATGTTATCCTCCTCAAGCTTGTTAAAAAATAAAGAGGTACTGGTTGAAAAATGACGGAGGAAAATTTGGGAAAAGTAAGAAAAGTTTATTTTTGGTAGCAAGTCGCTCTTGAACATGACACTTCTTTCACTCCATGTCCGTGACTGTTTGGGTTGGGTAATCATCTTGACGGTTCATTCACACCTATGGTTCATCATACCTTCACTTCGGTTTTGGGTCAATGCTGCCAACTCATCACAGTGTCGCCGATATGTTTAAGAGAAGTCATCCAGTGATTAAGAACTCATCCTTTTGCAATACTCGTAAACCTTCATTTTCATGACCTTCATCCCTGAAAATTGCTATATCAAGTCATACCCTTGTCTCCGAAATCAGTAACTCCAGTTTTGCAATAAGGTGACTTCCTGTCGACGACAAATAAAAATCCAAGAAATTCACTTAGAAAAATCAGATTCCAGTACCACGAGGCTTGTTACAGCATCAACAAGATCCTCACTTCTAAAATTTTGATTGAAAGATTTTGTTTGGCGTTCAACATCAAATCATCTATTCACGCCTTACGAAATGTATTGCATTACCTTGAGGGCCATTGACATTAATGGTGGTTCTCTCGCGTTTGTTAACAACTCACATTATTGGCTGGTAATTAAACGATGTATTTTCATGTTCAACTACAAATCATATATTCGCATGGCTAGACTTGTGCCTGAATGATCGAGTGAATGAGATAAGAAGACCCCGGATCTAGTTTCAGCCATCCGGGCTGCGATTTCAGGATTGTTGTACACATCTTCTTACGGTGACCTTACATACATATTGTCATCCAAACATGGGCCTATATCTGTAGGCATGTCTGCATCTGGGCAACATTCCAATGTAGACGACTTTCTGAATTATGTACATTTTATTAGATTGTTTATGTGCTGAATATGGGAATGCCTACCCTCAGAAATTATGATCAATAGAGGATGTATCATGATGTGATGTATTTTAATATTGATGCAGGTGACCACTCCGCCTTTTTTCCAGGATCATCACAGTGTAAAGCATCTCAATCAAATGTTCTTATTATTTGGATCTCATGATTTAGGGGGAAATTGTTATAGGTAAATTTGGGCACCATTCCCAATGACCTGGTTAACTGGGAATCATCTCCAGGACTGATGATCAAGGGTCTATCATTCCCTATCATCTTAGTTGCTATATTCTCTAAGACAAGAAACAACATAAATCAAACAAGACTTTCATCAAGCAAGGGTTTGCATGGTTTGAAGCTTATTGTATAACATATGAGAGCTCACCAACGCAGGCTCTAAGGGGCCTAAGTGCATTGAATATGAAGGTAGCCCCATGAAAGGTTGATTTGTAGAGCACTTCTCGACATTCAAAGGTTCGTTGGTCACATTGGGAGCGAAATTCTCATTGTTCCGAAATCTCCACTTGGCCAGTGTCTTCTAGAAGGGTTCACATGTGTCAAGATTCAGATCCAAGTGTCCATTTGACATCTACATGACTGGAAACATGTCTTGCCTATTTTTGGAAAGCTATTGATTGCAAAACAACCTACATTTCATCTATAAATTGAACACAGATCAGAGTGTTTGAGGAGGAAGAATTTGAGTAGAGAAATGTTGGATAATTTTCAATTGAGAGTTTGATTTGTGCAGCTGCTGCTGGAGAGATTTATGCTGTGATGAGACTTGAGAACTCTGCTGGAAGGTCACTTCAAATTAGTCACTAGGTTGTAACCTCTCCTTCTATCATGAATAAAGAGTACTTCTTATTTTTCCCTACATGCATCTATGTTAAATTTGATTTTCCATATTGTAAGATCTTGGCTGATGAATGTATTTTATGCGTTACTGATTTATCTAACTAGCTTGAATAGATATATATATTATTGCATCTTCTGTTGTTTCAGTGTTCTTTCTTACAGGAAGCATTCAACCAACAAACCACTTTAATTTGAAGTTGCAGTGGAAGAGACAGAAGGAGCCATTTGGAAGCGACTGAACAAGTAAGCCTCCAATCCTCTCTATGTATCTATTCTGAGTTAGGAGAAATGGTAGTATAGTCTGTCACTTATTGTTCTAGACTAGCACCTGTCTATGGAAGCATAATTTATCTGTAGAATACAATTCTGGCCCAACATTTTGGTTTTTGTGCAAACTTTGATAGCCTTTACACAGTTTGACCGCCATGTGCGCATTACCCTAGGCACCGCGCACCTTCTAGAGGCCTGTTACATAGTAATTTTTCACTGTCCCTGCAATCCCCATCTCGCACATTGGAGGGTCATTTATGTGAATAATTAGAAGTGTCATGCCTTGAAAATACCATCATTGCATCCCTTGCCATGAGGACCTCTCTTGACCATTTCCTGAGCAGACCACTAAAAACACCTGTTTTTACCTTGGCACTGGTAGCCCGTTATGCCCTCGCGCTAATGAGGAAAATTAACACTGAGCCCGTGCCAGTTGGTGCTCTATCTCAGTGAGCTTCCCGCACCAATCTGTTTATGGAAATTTTTTTAAAAATAGAGGCAAATTTTCAATCACAACAACTTCATGGATGAGTCATAGGGAGTGGTTCGACTGAATAACCACGACCTTCCTCCTTTGGCCTCTTGTTTCCACCTTATGGGGAAACCTTCCAAGGGATAAGGCCTCCCTTCCACTATTGTAGGGATCCCAACCTCCTCCTCTCCTCTATAAATATAGCAATCTTCCATTGATGTGCTAGTTGAACATGTTCTAGTTGAATAGATAGCTAAAAAATTTAGCATAGAGAAGAAGTAATCATAGCTTCGGGAGAACAGTGCAGAGTGTGATTGTTTTTGTATGTTGAGAACATAGTGGGATCTTGGACCTTTGTTCATGAGGGTGTGACAAACATGCTTGGATACAGACCTGCCAAAGGAGAGCCTCAAAATCAAGGCTTGGTTGTAAAATCCCCTTATCTTTATCATAATAAAATGCATCTGATGTTTATCTTCCATTCTTGTTTACATCTATAATGAGATTTCTAGCATTCCTTGATCAGTTAGATAGGTTGTAATTGTTTTATGTTTTTTGTGGTGTTACGCTTTCCGTGTTGTCTTGAATGTCTGTAAAGGTAATTGAACATTGATAGAAGCGTGTATCGAGCTGGAGAAGAGCGACGGATCAAGTAGCTTCGACGGAAGACGACAACATAGCATCAGAATGAGGTAGGTCATCTTCCTTACTCTGAATTTCATTTACAATCTAGGAAGGTAGATGTTAGTATGTTCCCGTAGTTGCTAGACCCACCCTAGGGCTAGAGGGATCGCCTCTGTCCGCAGAGGGGATTTACCTGGTCAAAAATTTGGCAACTCCGCTGGGGATCAATGGGAGTTAGTCCTTCTTCCATTTGGGTTGTTTTTTTCACTTTTGATTGACTTATTTTCTTTTCTGGTTCACCTTCCTTGGTGTTAAACCCTTGTTTAGCCTCGAGAAAACAAAATCTAGTCTTAGTTTGTACTTTTTTATCATTTTACTAGGGTAAACCGGCTAGGGGCAGTTTTTCTCCTGACAGTCGCACTGACTAGCACTTGTTGCTAGTAAGGCACCCACTCCAACCCCTGTTTGGCACAGATTACAGCCAAATAGGCACACCAACCCTGCTTGGTATTAGTGTTTTCTTGTTTGTGGGCTTTCTGAGCTTGAATTTTGGTCCTGGTTCATTTTTTATGATTGATTGATTGCTTTGAAGTCATTTTTTACTGTGTTTAGCCCCTGTCCTCTGGTTGTTCTTCTTTTTATATCAGTTTTACAGTCTAGCCCTAGGGTTTCTAGGTGCTTCAGTGTGTTGAGTCTCCTGTGGGAGTTTTGGGTCTTTTCTTTCCCGAACAACTTCGTTTTCGCTTCTTGGCTTTCATTTTGCTGGATTCCATTGAATCATTGCGTTAATTGAGTGATTTTTCTCTCTTTCGTTCAGTTTTGCTTTGTGTTTCTCCAAGCCTAGATTACACGGTTTGATTCAGTCTCTTTCGAGATTATTCTTCGCTTTGTGGGATTTCGTCATCAGTTTGAGTCTTGATTATGTGCGTTTGGATTGAGTGAACTTTTTTGTTTCAGATCTCTCTTTGTCATTTCTTGAATTGGTGTTTTCATTAGTTTTTCATTCATTTAGTGCATTTTCTCTAATATATTGAAAAATACAAAAACAAGGTCTTTTGCATTTGGATTGGCGTAGTGGAAATTGACAACTCTTTCGCATTATTAGTGTTATATAACTCTAGAGAGAAGTTTTCTAGTTTCATTAGCTTGCATTGGAAACAATAGTGGATGTTTTTGTGTGTTCATTTTGTTGTCATTTGAAAGCTCTCAACTCTCCCGTAGATAGCTCTTCATTGAACAAAGTGATATTTTGTGGCATGTAGTTTTCATTTAAAGGTTTTATGAGATATAACATTCGATATGCCTTGAAATTGAAACGTAAATTGAAGATCAACTTTAAAATTTACTAAATTAACCTAAGGCAACATTGAAACATTAACGGAATATCTAGTAGTCTAAGGTAGAGATGTTCTGCCGTATTTAAGCCTAGCAGCTATCGCTCACCATATGGCTACAGACAGTGCTAGTATGGACTTGTGCTCCCCATACCATCACATATATAAAGGGAGACCCCATTAGGTTGCAATCCTTTATCTGTAGGAAGCCAATTTTGCCGCCTTTTACTCGTTATACACCGAACACAACATTTTGGGAGATTACCTGCACGTACGTTAAGTCCTTGGTTGATTTATTTTTCATTTTTTACCAAGGTGTATATGGTAGTTCACGGATATCTGGTACACCCATTTACCTATATTACTAGAGCAGTCATTTTGATATTTACTGACTCCTTAAACTTGAAAACATCATCAAGCGCTTGTCATTTCATGCTTGTTTCCAAACTGAAAGTGATAGAGTCATATTTTACTCGTTTCTAGAATCTTAAAACATGAAACAATAAAATTTCCAGTTTCAATGTGGTAAAATTAATCACCTACGATCACACGCCCATTTAGAGATTGATTTTTCGGCTTGTTTTTGTTTGCCTTGGTTTTTGCCCATGCGTCTTCATTTTTGATCTCTTCCTCTTTTTTGCTATAGTCACAGTGGCGGAACCATCAATTTTTTCTACTGGTAGTCCTTATACAGATGATTCATCAGAGGTCTCTCTGTCCTCTGCTAAGTATCAGCAACCCGTTGTATCCAAGTTTCCTGACGGGGGATCGGTTATATCTGAACTTCCCTTTGGAGGACCAGTTGACTTCAATTGGCCCTTGTCCAATGCTTGGTTTGGATTTGGAGTAGGGGAACACTTCCCTCCTCGTACATCAGGATCACCCTTTTTGGCTGCTGTTATACCTCCTAGTCCCCATCATCTTTTAGAAGATCTTATGGCAGGGTCAGATATGGACTCATCCAGTCCTTCTCCTAGTGAGGGAATTCCTACTTCTGGTGAAGATTACCAACTTTTTCCCGAAGAAATCCCTGAACCTTATTTTATGTCTTCACCTGGTCCAACGCTCCTAGTTGGATATAGGTCTTTAAGTCAGGTCATGGCCGCTATTGCCTCTATGGGAATATCGACTCCATCCACAAATCTGACCATTCCGTTGTTAGGGATGTCACCATCGACACCTCTCACGACATCTCATTTTGTCACATTGGCACCTGTTAGACCTACTGTCTGCGTGGCTGCGTCTACGCCTGTTGTCACTACTAAGTCAACTAGGACCTCGTCAGTTCTTGAAGACATTTATATAGCTTCTGCCATTCCCGAGAACATTTCTCTCGAGGAGTATCGGTTGTCTTTACAGCCGTCGATCTCCGAGGTTTGTCAGTCCTCTCAAGACCTTAATCATACTTACTTCTCCCATTATGGAGTGGATGGTGCCTCGATTTACGTATTTCCATATCAATATGATGAGCAGGGCAACCCCCTTCATTTTCCTGCTCATGAGGCTTATCAATATATTAACAGTTTTCTATCTACCCAGGTTGGGAAACCTTCTAATCAACAAGGGAAACCCTTACAGGGAAAACCTTTGTTTAAGCAAGGATATGCTTCTAGCCCACAAGGACAACCCTTCCAGGGACAACCTTTGGCCTAGCCAGGTTATGCATATGACCCGCAAGGACAACCCTTACAGGGACAACCTTCAGGCCTGCAGGGATTATTTTACGGCCCGCAAGGGTAGTCTTACAATCCTCAAGGTCAACCTCTACAGCCTCACCCTATGGTCCAACCAGGGCAACCTCAAGGACCGGCAGGGAAACCGAGTTATCAATCTGGACCACCATACGGTATTGGGGGGAAAACCCATCCTTCTCAACCTTTGGTGCAACCTCAGCAGCCTCATTTTCTGATTGGTCAAAATGTTGCACAGACAGGGCCATCTTATGGTCCCGTTGTAGGTCAAATAGTTTATCAGGCACAACCTGGCCCACTCCCGCCATCAGGCCAACCTACTCAACCAAGGCAACCTAGTGTCCCTCATCAGCTGAGTCAGCCTGTTCAACCAAGGCAACCTGTAAATCCAAGTCAACCTGTTCAACCGGGACAACCTGCACAGCTTGTTAACCCTGCTTAACAGCTGATCTATTCTATGCCATAGCCGAATCTACCTGTGCGCCCAACTTATTCGACTTAGCAGGGCCCCACTTACAAGTAGCCCATTCGACCTCAAGGCGGCTATTACCTTCAAGGTCAGTCTCGACCGATTTACAACCCGCCTCAAGGTTCTGGTTATTACTCTCAACAGCCAGGCTATACTTATACTCCAGACACTGGTCAAACGGGGCCCACATATAATTAGAATCCGTCCCCTGGTTATCAACCCTCGCATCCTGGTTATCATTTGCCATATCAACCTCATTATCCGACGTATACCCCCTATGGTCAGAATCCTCCAAGACAGAACCAATGGAGGCAGAGTTATGCTCGACCAGGATGGAGTACAGGTACAGGTCCTTATCGGGGACCTGTCATGTCTTTTAACCCTCAGTTATCTTTTCTCGCCACGTTGGAGTTACCGAACGTATCTAAATTGACCAATGATCTGATTCTTCATAATCCATATTGGCCTCCAGTCCTGAAAAAAGTGCCTGGTGACTGTCCTACGTTTAAGGGTAAATCTGGAGAAGACCCCCAAGCACATGTCATGACATACCACTTGTGGTGTTCTTTGAATTCTTGGATCGATGACTCGATTTGTCTACGAATTTTTCAACGCACTCTCATCGGTGCTGCTGCTAAATGGTATATAGAGCTGCCCTGTGGTATTTTTCAAGATTTTAATACTCTAGCCATGGCGTTCCTGACACATTTCCAGTTACCGGTTTGTTACGAAGCCGGGACGCATCTCCTGACATCTCTGAAACAGGACAAAGCCACTCATATTTCAGATCACATTCACGAGTGGAGACGTCGTCGTCGTCTGATCAAGTTTGACATTCCTGATCAGCTTCTAACTCACTGGTTCACTACCTCCTTTGTCAACAAGATTTCACAAGACATTGCTATGGGGGACAGTGTAACTGAGGAACAAGCCATTGCTCGTGCCCAGTACCTCGATTTAGTGTACTCTTAGTTCGACACGTTATACGACATCTTGACTGATGCCCCATGGCCAGGGACCTATAAGGCGCCGACTACTCCATTAGTAGACGGTGTCATTGGTTCCGTCTCTTAGAATTCTCACAAGTCTTCCAATGGGAAGCAGAAATAGAATTCTTCAAACAATTCTGCTCCTCAGACTACCCTAGATTCTAGTAAGATCGCGGAGGTCAATGCCGTTCAGGCCAATCCCGCGGACAAGACTTCCAAAGGGAAGAAGAAGGGAAAAGGCAAAGAAAAATCCGATGCCCAAAACCAGAATCGTCCAAACCACGTGCTAATGATGGTTCACAGCAAAAACCGAAGTACCCTTGCTCGATCTGTGATGAAGACCACTACACCAAAGATTGTCCTAGACGATTCGAGGTTTATCAAATTCTTAAGGGTTCTAAGGGAACTTCGGTAGTTCTTAAGGAACCTTTTCCATGTTGGGTATGTGTTATTTCCACGACTAACCCCATGCCCTGTATGTTGCGCCGGGCGAAGCAGGGGGGTCACAAGGGGGGAGGCAGCCCCCATTGTTGGGGTCCAGGGCAACGCCCCGACGAAATTTTTTTTGGTGTGTGAACCCACTCATAGGCAGACCCATCCATGTTTTGTGCAGGAGTTTGCACATGGTTTTGGGGTACGATGGTTTTCGGCCCCTGGAATTTTGTAGATCCGGTTAAGGGAACTACGGTTATGTTCTAATCTAGGGTTAATGGATTGGGGTTTATGTATGATTCGGCATGTATATATATGTGTTGTAACACTAAAAGGAATATAATGAAAAATCAAGCTGGTCGTCCTGATTTGGGATCCAGGGGAAAAAGAAATCTCTGTGTTTATACATTTTATGTTTTATGCTCTCGCTATTGTTTATTTTTTGTTATAAGATTCGTGTGTGAATAATTACATTCGAGGTTAAAACCTACATTTGGTATCAGGTTGTTTTGGCTTTCAAGGGGACGTCTTTCTTTGCTTTCGAGGGTTTTTTGCTTGGGCCTGAGGTAGACCCTGTTCAGTGGGAGATCTGCGGGATCGATTCTTGCGGTGAAAGAAGATGGCGAGCGGCGGAAAGATAGAGATCGAGAAATATAATGGTCAGAGTTTTGATTTCTGGAAGCTCGAGATGGAGGATCTGATGGTGGATAAAGATCAGTGGATCGTGGTAGATCCAGGTACTAAACCAACGGAAATGTCAGATGAAGACTGGAAGAAACTGGATCGGAAGGCTAAGAGCACAATACGGTTGTGTGTCTCAGATTCAGTATTGTTGAATGTATCTGGGGAAGCTACGGCGAAGAATTTATGGAAAAACTTGGGACTTGGTACCAATCTAAGTCTCTGGTGAATAAAAATTTGTTCCTGCAACGGAAAAGCTATGTAACTTCAGGATGAGAGGATGGAGACTGGGTGACCGAGCATCTGAACCTTGTGCGTAGTGAGTACGCTATCCTTCATTGATATTAAAATCTCAGATGAAGATAAGTGCATCAGTTTGTTGTGTTCTCTACCAGACTCATGGGACAGTCTGGTTATTGCAATAGGTAGCAATACAACTACCTTGAATTTTGATGACATTGTCTCAGCCTTGCTGTCGGAGGAAATGAGACGGAGAAATATGGAGGGCCAAAATGGAGATGCCTTATCTGTACGAGGAAGGTCCCAAAACAGAAACAAGAATAAGGTTTCGAGTGGGAGATCCAAATCTAGAGGGAGATCTAAATCTCCTGGAAAGTTTGTAAAGGTATGCTGGAAATGCGGAAAGGAAGGGCACTACAAAAAGGAGTGCAGATCTAAAGCTCCTGAGAAAGGAAATGGATCTGATGATTCTCCTTATGCAGAGGCAGAAACCACCTTGGATGAAGGTGGGGATGTGTATTTTGCTTCTTCTTCAAATACATATGTAGATCATGAGTCATGGCTGATTGACTCAGGTGCATCCTTTCACTTCACTCCCCATAGGGAGTGGTTTTGCGAGTATGAGAAATATGATGGTGATGTCTTCCTAGGGGATGATAGGAAGGAAAAAATCATCGGACGTGGAAAGGTCAAGCTGAAGCTACAAGGTGGAAGGATTAGAACACTTCTTGGTGTTCTGCATATTCCTGCATTGGCTAGAAATCTGATTTCTGTAAGCAAGATGGATGATGCAGGTGTAAAACAGTGTTCAAGAAAGATGCTTACAAGATGGTTCGGGGAGCACTGGTATTAATGCGGGGAGTTCAGACTGGAACTATGTACAATCTACATGGTAGCACTGTTATTGATGGGTGTAATAGTTATGTGGTTCCTGAAAGTGGAGCGGAAAGCCTAGCTGTCTCTGGAGAAAAGACCATGCTATGGCATCAAAGGCTTGGACATATTGGAGAGAAGGGCCTTTGGATACTACATAGAAATGGTATGGTAGAAGGTATGTCTAATTTCTCTCTGGATTTCGATTTCTGTGAACATTGTGTATATGGGAAGCATAATTGGGCGAGTTTTCCTTCTAGTGCTAAGAGGGCGAACAAGATATTAGAACTTGTGCACAGTGATGTGTTTGGACCTGTATCAGTTCCATCACTGGGAAAGTCTGTGTACTATGTTTCATTCATAGATGACTTCTCAATGAATACATGGATATATTTCTTGAGGAAGAAATCTGAAGTCTTTGACAGATTTAAAGAATTTAAGGCTCTGGTGGAAAACCAGACAGAGAAGAAGATAAAGGTGTTGAGGACAGATAATGGTGGGGAGTTCTGCAAGAAGGAATTTGAATAGTTCTGTAAGAAGTGTGGTATAGCACGGCAGAAGACTACTCCATACACACCTCAGCAAAATGGAGTTGCAGAAAGAATGAACAGAACACTGATGGAAAAGGCAAGAAGCATGCTCAGTGGTACCGGGTTAAGACAAGATTTATGGGCAGAGGTAGTGGAGACTGCATGTTACTTAGTTAACAGATCACCTTCATCAGCGTTGGAGGATAAGACTCCACATGAGGTATGGACTGGTAAGAAACCCTCTCTTTCACATCTAAGGGTATTTGGATGTGATACATATGTACATGTTCCAAAGGAGAAAAGGACCAAGTTGGATAATAAATCTAAAAGGTGCATCTTTATTGGGTATAAGGATGGTTTAAAGGGTTACAAGCTTTGGAACCTAGAAAAAAGGAAGGTTGTGTACAGCCGAGATGTGGTGTTTAGAGAGGTGAAAGATGTTGTTAAACATGAAATCATACCAAAGGAACTTGAGAAGATAGAGTTTGAGCTAAAGGAGGATGAATCAGACTCTACAACAGAAGAAGACTCAGAAGATGAAGAGCCACAAACTCCAGCTTTGAGAAGATCAGTTCGGGAAAGAAGGCAACCAGAAAGGTATAGTCCATCTGCTTTTTGTTCAGGTTTTTCCTTAACTATAATTGATGATGAACCTAGAACTGTCAGGGAGGCAGTAGATTCAGAGGATGGAAAACTCTGGAAGGAGGCCATGGTTGATGAAATGGCATCCTTGCACAAAAACGATGCATGGGATCTGGTGGAGTTGCCGGCTGGAAGGAAGCCCATTGGGAGCAAATGGGTGTTAAAGAAGAAGATGAATGTAGAAGGCAAGGTGGAGAAATACAAAGCTCGGTTGGTAGCGAAAGGTTATTCCCAGGTGCCGGGAATTGATTTTGGTGATATTTTTTCTCCTGTTGCCAAAGTTACTTTTATTAGATTACTTTTATCTGTTGCTGCTGCATTTGATTTTGAGATAGAACAGATGGATGTGAAGACAACATTTCTTCACGGGGATCTAGAAGAGGAGATCTACATGAAGCAACCTAAAGGCTTTATGGTGAAGGGTAAGAAAGAACTGGTATGTAGGTTGAAGAAGTCTTTGTATGGGTTAAAACAGTCACCAAGGATGTGGTATCAGAAATTTGATACCTATATACGGGGACTTGGCTTCACCAGAAGAAAGGAGGATCAATGTGTTTATTTTAAATTAATTGGTGACTGTGTTATTTATTTGGTCTTGTATGTGGATGATATGTTGTTGATTGGAAATGACAAAGAAAGTATCCAAGATTTGAAGACCCAACTATTCTCCAAATTCGACATGAAGGATCTTGGTGCTGCAAACTATATTTTGGGCATGGAAATTAAGAGAGATCGGGCAAAGAGGAAGCTCTGGTTAAACCAGAGGAAGTATGTCGAGACTATATTGCAGAGGTTCAATATGCATGATAGTAAACTGGTGAATGTTCCTATTCCAGTAGGTGTAAAACTATCTACTAAACAGTGTCCCAAGACACAAGAAGAAGAGGAGGATATGTCCCGTGTTCCATATGCAAGTGCAGTGGGTAGTATGATGTATGCAATGGTCTGTACTAGACTAGACATTACCTGGGTAGGTAGTATGATGTATGCAATGGTCTGTACTAGACTAGACATTACACATGCAGTGGGAGTATTGAGCAGGTTTATGTCAAACCCAGGGAAGGAGCATTGGACAATAGTGAAGCGGGTTTTCAGATATTTACGTGGCACTAGTGATTATGGATTGTGCTACTAGGGAAGACCAGGATTGGAAAGAATGTTGGACATTCATGGTTTTTTTGATGTAGACTGGGCTAGAGATCTAGACCAAAGAAGATCTACAAGTGGGTATGTGTTTAACCTATTTGGAGGCGCAGTCAGTTGGATGAGTAAAAGACAATCTGTAGTGGCTCTTTCAACTACAGAGGCAGAATACATAACAACAACTCATGCAAGCAAGGAAGCAGTTTGGTTGCAGAGATTGTGTTCAAGTATGGGGTTGGTACAACAAGCTATAAGGATAGACTGTGATAGCCAAAGTGCAATTTTATTGGCTAAGAACCCTGCTTACCATTCAAAGACAAAACACATTGATGTTCAATATCACTTTGTTAGAGACATGGTTGAGGCTAAAAGGGTGTTGCTGGTAAAGGTGGACACTTTGAAGAATGTTGCGGATGCATTGACGAAGTCTGTGAGCACTCATAATTTCTATTGGTGTAGAGAAACAATGGGTGTTGAAGAATTGGCCCAATGAATAAGCTCTCCTGTGGCCCCATGTGGAAATAAAAAGACAAGTGGGAGAATGTTGGGTATGTGTTATATTCTTTCCACGACTAGCCCCATGCGCTGTACGTTGCGCCGGGCGTAGCAGAGGGGTCACAAGGGGGGAGGCAGCCCCCATTGTTGGGGTCCGGGGCAGTGCCTTGGCGAAAATTGTTTTGGTGTGAGGACCCACTCATAGGCGGACCCACCCATGTTTTGTGCATGAGTTTGCACATGGTTTTGGGGTACGATGGTTTTCGGCCCCTGGTATTTTGTAGATCTGGTCAAGCGAACTACGATTATGTTCTAATCCAGGGTTAATGGATTGGGGTTTATGTATGCTTCTACATGTATATATATGTGTTGTAACACTAAAAGGAATATAATGAAAAATCAAGCCGGTCGTCCCGATTTGGGATCTAGGGGAAAATCTCTGTGTTTATCTATTTTATGTTTTATGCTCTCGCTATTGTTTATTTTCTGTTATAAGATTCGTGTGTAGATAATTTCTGTTCAGGGTTAAAACCTACATTCCATCTCAGCAGACCCAGATGGTCGAGAAACCTTCACCATCTGCACTGTTTGGGTCTCAGGTTTTCATGATGAATGGTGTTGCACCTGTTTCTATTGCCACTCAATCGAAGGATTATATTGGATCACGCCAGACAGCTGGGAAGGAAGTCGTTGATGGCCCTCCTCCCCCACCTGCCTCTGGTCCTCTTGAGATTGAAAGGCCCAGTGATGAACCCGTTGTATGACCACCTTCCAAAGGTGTTCTCCGAAAGACTTCCTATAATCCGAACGCCCATGCTGCTCAACATTACAACATTGTTGAGGATTTGGCACAGGCGCCTTCCACGATGTCTGCGTTGAAAGTTCTTCAGAGTTGTCCATCTCAACAGAAAGCTTTGTTATCTGCAATCGGTGGAATTGATCCTGCCGATTCTAGCCTTCTCACCTTCGATCTAGAGAATTTTGTCCCCCGACTTCCGCATTAGATTGTGCTCGTTATACAAGTCGGTATCAAAGGCCTCAACATTCACTAAGCCGTTGTGGATGAAGCTGCCTCTACCTGCGTTATGTCATCTACTTGCTGGAAGGCCATTGGCTCTCCAGCCCTTACTTTATATCCCAATGCCCTTGAGGCATTAGATGGAAGGGAATCAAAACCCTTGGGTGTTTTCGCAAGTCTACCGATTAAATTGCAAGGTAAGACAGTCAACATTGAAGTGGAAGTTGTTGATGCCAAACTCAACTACAATCTTCTACTCGGTCGCAGTTGGACCCACGCCATGTTGTCCGTTCTGTCCACCCTCTTTCGAATTTTTGAAGTTTCCACATGAGGGCAAGATTATTACTGTTGATCAATTGTCTTTATTTACCTCATCCTCTGAGAACAATGTACCATATGTGGATCAAATCCCTAATCCCCCCGACAGTATAGGACCTGGTCTTTTCAAGGACCCCGTTCTCATGGGTATTTTTTCCATTCCACCACTGAACACGATTCAAGTCAATATGGTCTCTAGGTCGGATGACCCATGGATCATCCCTTCTCCTGAACAGGTTGTCTCTTTTGGAGAATCGATGCCTCTGACCCCAGTTGAAATAAATTATTGCGAGATTGTTGCCGCATCAGATCCTACTCCTGCTGATCATGATCCTTTGAGCATGGATCTTGATGTTTATTCTCAATCCTCTTGGCTTGGCAATGCAGATTCGCCCAATCATTTGAGATAATTTTTTCCATCTGACGAAGCTATCGTGGAGACTATGTGTCTCGAATATCTGCCGTGGAGCGATGGACATCATCATTCCTCGTTCATGCCTGGCCTGGGGGAAATGTCTAATTGTCTCGAGCATTTTGCATCTCAGGTTCCCTCTCCGCCTCTCCAAATGCCAATATTGACTCATGAAGTATTTTTGGAAGGAAATCTAAGAAATATTACCCAAACGATGCCTATCGACATCTCCATTAAACCGGGGGTTGTCGAGAACATCCATGTGGGAGTCACTGGTTCTCCCAAGGAGATTCAAGTGTACACTAGTCTCTTCCACAAATTCCGTGATGTTTTAATGTGGTCTTATGAAGAGATGCCTGGAATCGATCCCAGTATCATCATGCACGAAATTCCCACCTATCCCGGTGTGAAGCCTATGTGCCAGCATCTGCATCTAGTGCATCCTCGGAAAGCCATTGCTATAAAAGCTGAAGTTGAGAAACTTCTTAAAGCAGGCTTCATATATCCAACCCCTCTGACAGAGTGGGTTTCCAATATTGTCCCTGTGGATAAGAAACATGGCACAATTCGAGTCTGTGTTGACTATCGAGATATCCATCGGGCTTGCCCTAAGGACAACTATCCCACCCCCTTTATAGATCAGATCATCGATGATTGTGTGGGGAGTGAGATATTTTCCCTTATGGAAGGCTTTTCGGGGTATAATCAAATCAATATCCTTCCATCTGATCAACATAAGACCTCTTTCATCTGTCCGTGGGGAACATTCGCCTATAAGAAGCTCACTTTTGGCTTAAAAAACGCTGGGGCTACCTTCCAGCGTGCCATGTATTATGCCTTTCATGACATATGTAATGTTTTTCAGCTGTACCTGGATGACCTTCCGGATCATTCAGCTCTACGTGAAGACCGTCTGGAACATCTACGCCAGATTTTTCTCCACTGCAAACGTTACAACATTAGGCAAAATCCTCACAAGTGCATCTTCTGCGTTGATTCTAGTCAGATTTCAGGATTAATTGCCTCTAAGGACGGAATTCGCCTTGACCCTCTCAAGGTCGAGGCTATTGTTAATCTCCCCTCCCCATCCTCGTTGCATCAACTTCAGAATCTTCAGGGGAAAGCGAATTTCTTACGTCGCTTTATCCTGAACTGTGCCGAGGTGGCCAAAGGGTTTATGCTACTTCTAAAGCAGGATGTTCCCTTCTATTGGGACGAGATTGCTCAACAATCTTTCGATAACCTTAAGACATTGCTTGTCAACGCTCCTTTAATCCATCCTCCAAATTATCATCACGACTTTAATCTTTATTTGGCTGCTGCATTCAGTACGATTGCCATGGTTCTAGAACAGGATGACAATGATGGTAACGAACATGTGGTTTACTATCTGTCTCGGAACCTCCTCGACACTGAAATGCGTTATGCACACGTCGAGAAGTTGGCGCTCGCTGCCATTGAGGTCGTTCAACGGTTTCGCCATTACATCCTGTTGTGCACGATAACCATGATTTCCGACTGCAACCCCATGACTTACATTTTGTCTCAACAATTTCTGGGGGGAAAGTACTCAAAGTGGATTGTCATCCTCCAAGAGTTTGATTTGGAGTTCACTACTACTAATTCAAAGAAATCGCTGGTTTTTGCTGATCTCATTTTTTCTCTCCCTATCGACTCTGTTCTATCTCAATCCGAGGATCACATCTCGGATGAAGCTCTCTTCGTAATCATCACTACGGTGATATCATTGTGTACCTTCAGACATCTACCTTCTAGTCTGAGTTGGCGAAGGATGCTCGACGTCGTGTTCGACATCAGTTGCAACCATATCGTATTATCGGAGATACCTTATATCGTGTTGGAGTCGATTCTATACTTCGCTGGTGTTTAACCTTAGAGGAGGCTGAGAAAGTTCTGAATGACTGTCAAAGTGGCGCCTGTGGCAATCACATGTCTAGTTATGCTACCGCACAAAATATCCTTCGTGCGGGCTATTTCTGGCCATCTATATTTAAAGACTGTATTGTTGCAGTACAAAAGTGTCATGAGTGCCATATTTTCAACGCAAGATGCGTGCACCGCCTCTCCCATTACATCCTGTCATTACCGCAGGCCCTTTTGCCAAATGGGGCATTGATTTTATGATGTGTAACCCTCACTCGGCTGGGGGGCATGCTTATATCATCATTGCCGTTGATTATTTCACAAAGTGGGCCGAAGCGATGCCTACACTGGTTGTAGACGGTAAGATAGCTGCACAATTCATTTTCAACCATGTGATCACGCGTTTTGGCATTCCTCAACCCATCATCACTGATAATGGCTCTCATTTTCAGGACTACATGATGGCAGAGCTGACATCGAAGTTGGGCTTGCGTCACGATAGCTCGACGCCATACTACCCTTAGGAAAATGGCCAGGTTGAAGCCATGAACAAGGTGCTTGTCATGATGCTTCAACGAAAAATTGGTATACACAAATCAAATTGGCATCTCCAATTTTTTTTAGCTCTCTGGGCCTACCGAACGTTAGTGAAGAGTGTAACCAGATTCACACCTTTTCAGTTGGTGTATGGTCTGGAAAATACTCTTCCGGTTGAATGTGAGATACCTTCAGTGAAATTGGCTGTGGGATTACTGCTAGATACCTCCCCGGAGGAAGAACGTTTCCTGTATCTCGAGAGATTGGATGAAACTCGCCGCTTGGCTGCTTTGGTTATCGAGGCACAAAAAAAGCGGGTTAAATCTCATTTCGATCAAAAAGTTTCTCCACATTATTTTATTGAAGGGGACCTTGTCCTCTTGTATGATCAAGCCCATGATAAGCTTTGGGCAGGAACATTCCAACCCATGTGGCATGGGCCCTATATCATGTATATTGAAAAATGGGGCTTATGAGCTGATCAATTATGAACATCTTCCTTTGGCGCAGCCCAGAAATGGGTTGTACCTGAAGAAATATTATGCTTGAATCATTCTTGCGTAGTATATGTACATAGGTGATTTTTTCCTTTTTGTGCATGTGTGTTGTGGTGTGCTTTGTAAGCGTTTTTCTGCTGATTGCGTCTTCTTTATTGTGTAGATGTATAATAATCGTTATGTCGGTTTCGCGGATGGTGCCCCCCGCAGTACCAGGAACCTGTCTTTGGTAGCCTGGGTAATTTACAATCCTGCTGGTGAGTTGGTTAATTTACAAGGTGTTTGTCTAGGGCCTGCTACGAATAATGTCGTAGAGTATAGTGCCATTTTGGAATGATTAAACGAGGCTGTTAACCTCGGTATTAGCGCGTTACTTGTACATCTAGATTCACAGCTTGTGGTTTTACAGCTCAATGGTCATTATTCAATTAGAAACCCATGAATTTTAAGACTATATCTACGTATTCATTTACTTGAGAGAAATTTTGATTACATTACATATCAGCACATACCAAGATGAATGAATACACTAACAGATGCAGTAGCCAACATGGTATTAGATAGACATTTACGCAATTTATAAAAAAAACATTATCATATGTAAGCAAGATCCATGTAGAAAATAGATGTATATATATATGTCAATTTTTTGCAACGTGTACATCATATAAAACAAAAAATATACATGTTTGTTTCAATTACATCCAGAGGCAACATGTCTCTCAAAAAATATGCATATAAAAATCCTAGGCGACTAATCAGCATGGTGCTCATGGTAGCACGTCACTGCCTGCACCAACCGCCTCAGTAAGCAGTGGAGTTGACTCGACACCCCTACGGTGTGCCTCTGATAAGCCAAAGGAACATAAGCAAGACAAGCATAGTCTGGGACTCCGCGAGCAATCCCCTTCAAGTTCTGCACAAGCTCGTCCCCCTTGCCGCCCTCACCTTGAGGGTCATAGGCAAGAGGGGTCCTCCTTGCCACTGGTGACATTCTGGTGGGCCTCTCTGGGCCAACATCTGCATACATATAGGATCAGCTGTTAGAACATGCATGTATACCAAAAAATCATAAAACTCATAAAATTAAAAAGAGTCTTACCCATCTCCTCATCCAAATCCTCTCCTTCCGAGAGTGGAAGGTCTGGGTCTCCTATGAAATTAGTGCTAGCATAGGGCCAGTCCTCTACGACAATCAGCTGTCGTCGGAGCCATCCAAAGAACTTGGGCTGCCATGACATCTACTGGGTGCCCCCTGCTCTGGGCATCAATGCTGCCCATTGAGCCATTCGTGGCTCTCTCAATGGTGGATCTGGGACTATAGCCCCCTGGCCCTGGAAGATAGGTAGTCGTTCCAGGAAGAACGATACCAAGATGGACCCATATCCAAACTATTTTAGTCTGGTCGTTTTGCATTTGGTCAATTGCCGTTTGATGTTCATCGTCACGGCTGTAGCCCAGTCAAATATTGTTGGGTTCATGCATTTTGACGCGAGAAGGAGCTGCATCTTGATAGCTTCATGTGGTGCCTGCGACCCCGTAGCCCACGTAATAGTATGTAGCACTACTTTGAGTGCTAGATCAGAAATGGTTTGAATGTCCACCTTTCCGCTACCTGACCCTTTCCATGCCCCTTTGCACACCCTTTCCATGACCATTGTTATGTTTTCACCTAAGTGCCTGGTGCTTGTCAAGATAGGAATTGGACCTCTGCATGACAGTCCAGAGATGAAGTATACGTCAGACACTTCAAGCTCAAGTACTTGATCTCGAAGTTTAAATTTCTCTTCGTCCTCATCCCAGATACTTATCAGATATTGTAGTAATTTGGGTCAAGCCCTGAGACATGGTGTTAAGAAGAATTTCTTTAAACCGCAATTTCAGAGAGCATTCATGCATTGCTTAGTCCCCATTGCCAACTCATCTTATTCACTATGCTCTCTTTCTTTCTATTCAATCACCATTTTTGCTGTGTACCTACGTCAATTTGGTCATAAACACATTGTAAGATCCCTTGGGAATTTAAAACAACAATTAATTGGCTCATTTTTTGTTAAATTTGAATGGAATATTAGGTTGCGTGGTTGGCGCGGATTTTTTTCTGACAGTCTCGCCACTTGGCACGACCCCTGAATGAAAAAGGGCCAGTTGGCGCGGGTCTGTGCCGAATACCCACACCAACCACGGAGGCCCTAAATTTTCAATTCCTCCCCTCAAGGACACCAAATCACAGTTAAAAGCTATGAAATATGGCTTAAAATATGGCTTATGGAAGCGGCTCTTACCTGAAGAAGACGGGATCCGATTTCATCCACTGGATTGCTCTCAGTCATCACCGCAAGATTGTAACGGAAATGGCTCACTATCGCTCTACAAAGAGGTAAAGAGGTAAAAAGTAAATATGTTTTTACCATTGGTAATATTTATAACTTTTCAAGATCAAAATTAGGTTTTGGGACTTGTTTTGTCGATATTTTACTATATTTTTGTCGAAAAATGGGTTTTACACTTACTTTTTGTGCAACGACAAGTTTTCACATGATTAGGACGACGACGCGAGTTGTATTTTATACTTTTTTGGACTCGGTAAAAACAAGAAAAAGTCACTGTTGGAGTCACCTTTCAGCTCTTTTCTGACTCTCTAAAAATAAAAAGATCGCCGAGTCTCTTGTCATTTTGAGCTCGTTAAATTGGCTGCGAAACGACATCTACCCATTATACGTTTACCCCTTTTTCGGGATGGGATAGATTATTTACGAAAAAGGAATACCCTAGCCTATCGCTACTAGGAGCTTCTATCAGACATAGTTTTCTACCTTTTTGGATCTGTGGGACTATCTATGAAAAGGGACTGCTGGAGTTTTCTTTTCCGCTATCTTTTCAAACTCTCTAAACATGAAAATACGTCGAGTTCTTCCTTTGTCAGACTCGTTAAAAACTGATGACATCAGACTCTTTCGTAATGATGTTACTTGAGTTCCTCCTTCCTAGGGCTTGTTAAATGTACTAGGATGGATTTGTTCGAAGGGCAAACTTATATGACAAGCACATGCTATCCCCTTCAAGCTTGTTTTCAAAAATAATTGGGGTACTCGCCAGAAATGGTGGGGGAAAATGGAACCAATATTATAGTCGTGTCGGTAGTATGTCGCTCTTGAACATGGCACTTGTCTGCATTCATGTCGGGTTGGGGACATCTCATCTCGTTATCTGCTTACCTCCATGGGTTTGGGTAATCTCTTTTGATCGCTCATCTATTCTTTGCCACGTCACCATGACCTCAGATCCTTTGATGTCAAATACTGCCAAATCCAATGTCGTGCCGCCGGTATGTTCAAGAGAAGTTGGCCTCTGCAGTTTTCAACCTCCCTCTTATTCTTTGTTGGTCACGATTCACAAAACATTATGTCCCTCTGTCTCGTGTCGATGATGTGGGAAACATTATGGCCCACCTTCGATCAAGGTCACTTCCTGTCGACTTCAGCTCATTATCCAGGAAGCTGATCTAGAGACTCCCTTCAGGTACCTTGGAGCCTGCATGCCTTAATGGCAGGTTCTTCGCATTCGACGCAAGGTTTTAATTATTAACCTTCGATCGGATGATTTTGCGGGTGTTAGACGCCAACTCACTGTTCACATTCCGTGGATTTTACCTCTTGTACCTTGAGAGCCATCGTCATTATTGGTGGTGTCTCTCGCGTCTATTAACGACTTTCATTATTGGCTGGTAATCAGAAGATGTTCTTGCATGTTCGACTTCAGCTCACATATTCGCATGCTCGAACTTGTACTCTGTTTGGGTCGAGATGGAGTGCAAGACCCTGGATTTTGTCTGATAAACATCTAGGCTATGGATTCTATGTGGATTATTATGATTTATTACATGACTCATTCGATTGGATGGCTACGACCATACCTGAGTCTACTTGTTGATCCTTATTTATTGGATGGTTGCTTCCATACCTTGGATCCCGGTTTTTGTACACTCTATTATGGATGGATGCGCCCATACCACATATCATGTATCAAATATATCAGTTGTATTTTTATTTGCAGGTTTTCTGACGACAATGTTTTCAGTTTGGCGCATTCTCATAAAGCATTTCACCCCTCCCTCTCTCTCAGACCTCATGCTTTAGGGGGCATCTGTTACACAAAATTTTGTCACCGTCCCTGCAATCCCTCGTCCCGTACATTGGAGGACTATTCCCGTTACCTATGAGCAGTAAAATTTCCTGAAAATACCTTAATGGCATCCTTTTGCATAAGGATGAGAATTCTCCTGAAGAACAATTCCTCTGGAAAACCCTAAAAATCGATGTTTTGGCATTGGAACGGGTAGCCAGTTCATCCCTCGCACCAATGGGGAAAATGCACCATAGTGGGTGTGCCATTTGGCGCTCTGTCCCTGTGTTATGCCCGTGCCAAGCCTTTTAAGGAATGTTTTTTTACTATATAAGGCAAAAGTTTGGTTTTAACAAACTCAGAACGGATCACCAAAATGAGTTTGGGTTGTTTGCCTCCGGATCTCCCTGATTAGGAAGTGGTTTTCCACCTCTCATGGAACCTTCCTAAGAGATAGGACTCTTCCCCATGATTATAGGGAGCCTAACCTCTCCTCCTCCCTCTATAAAAGCCTGCCCTCTCTATTTTCTCTCTAGCTGAACTTGTGGGAAGAAAACTATAGCTGGGCGACTATTGAGAGTAGAGCTGAGGAGAACCCCATAAGAGAGAGAGCTTTGTCCAGATTCCCGACAGGCTTCATTGAGACGCGCTCCACTGCAAGCTCCGTCAAAGGAAGATCATAGTGTCAGAGCATTTGGTTGTAATCTCCCTTTTTGTCATCTTTAATATAAGTGACTTTTATTTTGGTTCCATTCTTGTGTCTACTCTTTTATGTAATGCAACAAATTATATCTTCTCTGACTGATATATAGTTACATGCTTTAATTATTACGTTGTATGTCGTCGTTTCTCTGCATGTGTACAGGTGTCCGGACGTGGTAAATGGAAGGATTATGATCTGTTAGGCTAGGGATGAAGAGCACGACTTCTTCCTCGACAACAACAGCGTGGGATTTGAGGTAGGCTAATTATCGCAATCTTTGTCTTTCTTGTAACTAGGAACCAATGTCATTGCGTGTTTTGATTGTTTCTAGACCCACTCTAGGGCTAGTGGGATCACCTCTATCTGCAGAGGGGATTTACCGCCTCAAAAATTCTATTACACAACATTTTGTCACTGTCCCTGCAATCCCTCGTCCATACATTGGAGTACTATTCCCGTGACCTGTGAGCAGTAAAATGTCCTGAAAATACCTTAATGGCATCCTTTTACATAAGAATGAGAATTCTCCTGAAGAACAATTCCTCTGGAAAACCCTAAAAATCCATGTTTTGGCATTGGCACAGGTAGCCAGTTCATTTCTCGCGCCAATGGGGAAAATGCACCATAGTGGGCGCACCAGTTGGCGCTCTATCCCTGTGTCATACCCGCGCCAAGCCTTTTAAGGAATGCTTTTTTTAATATAGAAGGCGGAAGTTTGGTTTTAACAAAATCAGAACGGATCACCAAAACGAGTTTGGGTTGTATGCCTCCGGATCTCCCTGATTAGGAAGTGGTTTTCCACCTCTCATGGAACCTTCCTAAGAGATAGGACCCTTCCCCATGATTATAGGGAGCCTAACCTCTCCTCCTCCCTCTATAAAAGCCTACCCTCTCTATTTTCTAGCTAGCTGAACTTGTGGGAAGAAAACTATAGCTGGTCGACTATTGAGAGCAGAGCCAAGGAGAACCCCGTAAGAGAGAGAGCCTTGTCTAGATTCCCGACAGGCTTTGTTGAGACGCGCTCCACTGCAAGCCCCGCCGAAGGAAAATCATCGCATCAGAATTTGGTTGTAATCTCCCTTTTTGTCATCTTTAGTATAAGCGACTTTGATTTTAGTTCCATTCTTGTGTCTACTCTTTTATGTAATGCAACGAATTATATATTCTCTAACTGATATATAGTTACATGCTTTAAGTATTATGTTGTATGTCGTCGTTTCTCTGCATGTGTATAGGTGTCCGGACGTGGCAAACAAAAGGATTGTGATCTATCAAGCTAGGGACGAAGAGCACGGCTTCTTCCTCGACAACAACAACGTGGGATTTGAGGTAGGCTACTTATCGCAATATTTGTCTTTCTTGTAACTAGGAACCAATGTCATTGTGTGTTTAGATTTTTGCTAGACCCACTCTAGGGCTAGAGGTATCGCCTCTGTCCGCATAGGGGATTTACCGCCTCAACAATTTGGCAACTCCACTGGGGATTTTCCTTTGAGTTTGTCACTCTTTGATGTCTTAGTCATTTGACGGATTTAGTCGAACGACCATTTCCCTATTTGTTCCTATGTTTTTCATCAATTACGATCTTTTAGTTTTTTCTTGAAGTGGTGAGTCTAGTCTTGGTTGGGAGAAATTCTTTGTTTTTTCTTGTTCAGGCATTGGTGCTTTTATTTTTCTGATAGTCGCGCCGATTGGCGCTAGTTTTCAGTTAGCAACCTGCGCCGATTGGCCATTGGCACTAGTTTTCAATGAGCAAGTCACGCCAGTTGGCGCTAGTTTCACCCACCAAAGTCGTGCCAATTTCAGGGTGTATGAAAAATTGAGGTTTTTTCCCTAAATCGTTCATCAGTGTGTCTTTCCCTTTCGGTCCTTTTCTCTGTATGATGTACACGTTCTACTAAAAAGTCTTCTTCCTTTGATTGCTTGATGTAAAAGGGAATGAATGCCTTATTTTGAGCTCATGCTTTGGAACTCCTTTTGGTGCTTGACCTCATATGTCTTGTAGCCTTTTGAAGAATTTCATTATAAAGTGTTTAAAACGACGATTGCATTCTTAGTGTTTGTTTACATCTCTTTTGCATTCATCCTTCATTAAGAAAATTTGTGTTCATTTAGTTTTCGTCTTAGAGCTTTCTTTTCGTTAAAATGCATTAGATCACATTGCATTGAAGAGTATTTTTTGAGATTTATCATTGAACTTAGATTACATTGTTTAATGATTGAAAGCTAAAAATCGCATTGAGTACATTCTCTTTCATTAAAAGCATGCATAAAGTATATTCTCATTTCCTCGAAAAATGCATTGAGTGCATTCTTATCATTTCAAAAGAATAAGGAAATTGTGCATAGATTGCAATTGCATAGTTTTCAAAAAAGAGGATTTTGCATAGATTACATTGCATAATTCGCATCATTGAATGTTTTAGATTACTTTTGGATAGTGAAATTCATCTAGTTTGGAAAAATTTCGTTTGCAATGTTGTTGTTTGTTGCATAATTGTTTGAAGCTCTTCCCTTAACTAGATAAAATTCATCGGATTGAAATATTTCTTTTCTCATATAGCTGCATATAGGAGATTTTCAGATGACATGCGGTAGGGCCTTGAAATTGAAACCTAATTCAAGATCAACCTTTGAAATTTACTCAATTAACCTAAGGCAACATTGAAACATAACAAAACATTTAGAGGTCTAGGCTAGTGACGTGTTCTAGCATCGTTAAACCTAGTAGCTGTCGTTCGTCATCTGGCTTTAGACAGCGCTAGTATGGACTTGTGCTCCCCGTATCGTCAAGTATATAAGGGAGACCCCTCTAGGTTGCAATCATTTTATCCATAGGAAGCTGAGTCTGCTGCCTTGTATCTGTGATACACCAAACACAGCATTCGGGGAGACTACCTGCACGTACATTAAGTCCTTGGTCAATTCTTCTTTCATTTGATTACCAAGGTGTATATGGAAGTTCACGGGAACCTGGTACACCCTTTTGCCTAGACTACCTAAGTAGTCATTTTCGATCTTTACTAACTCCATAAATTTGAAAATATCATCGAGCACTTGTCCTTTCATGCTCCTTTCAACTTGAAAGTGATAGAGTCACCTTTTGCCTGTTTCTTGACTCTTAAAAGATGAAACGATAGAGTTTGGTTTCAGTTTCTTAAAATTGACTGTCTACGAAAGATTCCTGATTAAAGTTAGTTTCCTTAGCGTTTTGTTTTAACGTTGTTTCTGATGGAAACCTTTCCAGAGTTTACCAACCAAGGAATCCCCTCCGAAGGGAGTCCTGGTCCTTTTCCTACTTTTGGGAATGTTGGTGCTCCTTATATGGCAACATTGTCCCTTCTTGGGTTAACTGTTGGGTTGCCTATTTGGTTATTCTCGACCTCTGTGGCCTCGAGTGTTCCGCCTACCGTACAACCATCTCCTCCACCTAAACAATATCATGTTGATTCTAAAGTGGACCTCTCCCCTTCTTTTCCTGTTTCTTCGTCCTCTTCTCCTACTTCGCCTGGTGAAAGTTTGGATTCTAGTAACCAGGTGGCTAAGAAGAAGAAGAAGAAGATGAAGAAGAATAAGTTAGATAATTGAGAGGCTAATGATGCAGTTGTTTCTCCTAAGAAGCCTTCCATTGATAAACCATCCAACCTTCCACGGAAATTCAAATTCCCTTAAATGTTGTGCAAAGGTGACCACCTTCTTCGAGACTACCCTGGAATTCCCAAGGTACTTGAACTATGGTCCGATGGTCGTCCACCGTTGCCTTTGACTTCCGGAAGTCATGTTGGTAACACATCCTTGACTAGTGATAATAAGACTCGTAAGAAACAGGGTAAGCTTACCAATCCTTGTAAGTTGTGTGAAGAGCATCATCCCATTCACCTTTGTACATACATGGATGAAGCCAAGAGAGTGTTGGACAAGCCTACTGTTTCTGCACCCTGCCTTCTGGCTGGTTACCAGAAGCTTTCTTCGAGTCCTCCACTAGGTGATTCAACGATTGGTCAAGAGTCATCCTTGGTCGATCCCTCTCCCTCGGAAATTCAAATTCAGGAATCCGTTCCCGACCAATCATTGGATGTGGCATCGGTCGACTTGATCCCGTCTATGGTTCATCAGGTCTTTTCCGTCGAGAGTGGATATCATCCCCCTCATGTTCTTCGTGTTTCATCAGATTCTTTGGATTTGGAGAAAGTTTCTTCTGTCCTTGTAGTTCAAAAATTTTCTTCCCCTACTCCCGAGATGGAGATTGAGGAAGATTCTCCTCTTGCTTCGATAACACTGAGGGAAAACCATCTCAGTCCGATGGTACCCCCTCCAAGTAGTTTGGTCACTTACTTTGATTGGAGTCAATTTTCCGGACACTGCCTTCCGTCTTATGTGCCTTTTGAGATAACGGTACAGAACTTTGATCTGGTTGTACCCAGCACCATTATAGATGAAGGCGTGTTTGTTAGTATTTTGTCTTCCACTACTTGGCAGGCTTTTGGTTCTCCACCGTTTATGCCTGTTACTCAGAATCTGTTGGCATTTAATAGAGGAACCAGTCAACCATTAGGGATCCTTCCGAAGTTGCCTGTTACTTTGGGAGGGAAAACCGTCCATATGGACGTGATGGTTGTTCCAGGCCCCTTGGATTTCAATTTACTCTTAGGGCGTGACTATACTTATGTCATGGGTGCTCTTGTCTCTTCCCTCTTTCGTGTGATGTGTTTTCCACACAAAGGTTGGATTGTGTCCATTGATCAGCTTTAATTATTTGGTCCTAACATGACATCTGGTCCACCATCATCCCTTCCGGGTCTTTATCCGCTGGTTGTATCTTCCCCGCCGTAAGTTAATTATGTGGCTACCTGCCCTGTGCCCACATTCAGTGATAGTGTTGTTGTGCATCAGGTGTTGGGGGCATTGGGTCCTAATTTCCGAGATGTTGTTCTCCCATCCAGTGTGGAACTCTTGGAAGCCATGAATTCTTATTCATCATGATGAAAGGTCATCGGAGTAGAGTTCGTTTTCTTATGTCAAGCTCCTTAAAAAATGAAACAAGCTCATTGGAGCAGAATTAATTTTCTTGTGTCAAGCTCCTTAAACAATAAAACAATGTCATCAGAGAAGAGTTCATTTTCTTGTGTCAAGCTCCTTAAAAAATGAAACAAGATCGTCGGAGCATAATTCATTTTCTTGTGTCAAGCTCCTTAAAAAATGAAGCAAGATTGTCGGAGCAGAGTTCGTTTTCTTGTGTCAAGCTCCTTAAAAAATGAAACAAGCTCTTATGAGGATAGTTCTTTTAATGTGTCAACCTCATTAAAACAATGAAACTCGTTCCCATTCAAGTCGAGTCTTTCCCTTAATATCGTAATTTGAACCTTCACTCCATCTGCCTTTCATATGGATTGAAGCTTGGGGGGCATGTACCTCAAATTGAGTCACCATGCTGGGGGCATGCTTACTTTTTCAAGCATAGTTTGTTTCGTTTCAAGCTTGTGTAAAAATGAATCGGTTTCAAGCATAGATTATATTTGTTTCAAGCTTGTGTAAAAATGAAACCAAGTTCAAGCAGAGTTTCCTGATTTCAAGCTTGTGTAAAAATGAAACCTTTCCCATTTTACCTCTCGTGATTGCCATTTTATCAGCCTGTTTTGTCAGATGAGCCTTGTTTTTCCCATTCCATCATCCCCATCTGCTTGGCTGATCATACGCCTTCAATTGATTATTTTACCCAATCCTGAGGAACCGATGTGATGAGTGGTCTTGTTAGCCAACCTCTTGACCTTTACTTGTTCTGAGTAGTCCCACCATTACCGGAACCAGTTGCTACCCTTTATACCACTCGTTCCTCCAGGTGGAGTCACCTTTCAACTCTTTTCTGACTCTCTAAAACTAAAAATATTGCCAAGACACTTGTGGTTTTGAACTCGTTAAATTGGTTGCGAAACGATATCTACCCAGTATACGTTTACCCCTTTTTCGGGCTGGGATAGATTACTTACAAAAAAGGAATACCTTAATCGATTGTGACTAAGAGGTTCTCTCAGACATAGTTTTTTACCTTTTCGGATCTTTGAGACTATTTACTGTTGGAGTTTTCTTTTCCGTTGTATTTTCAAACTCTCTAAATATGAAAAGATGCCGAGTTCTCCCTTTGTTAGACTCGTTAAAACTGATGACATCGGACTCCATCGTAATGACGTTACTCGAGTTCCTCCTTCCTAGGGCTCGTAAAATGTACTAGGTTGGATTTGTCCAAAGGAAAAACTTACATCACAAGCATATGCTATCCCCTTCAAGCTTGTTTTCAAAAATAATTGGGGTACTCACCAGAAATGGTGGGGGAAAATGGAAGTTATTCATCAGTTGTGTTGGCAGTATGTCACTCTTGAACATGACACATGTCTGCAGTTCATGTCGGGTTGGTATATCTTCACTCTGTCATTTTGCCTCCATGGGTTTTGGAAATCCGTTTGCCTCTCATTCGATTACCAATTTTGTCAACATGAACTCTGATCCTATTTGAGTCAAATGCTGCCAAATTCCAGAGTCATGTCGCCGATATGTTCAAGAGAAAATCATTCTGCAGTTTGTACATTCCCTGATCCTCTATTTCAGTCTTGATTCACACTCATATTACCTTCTATGTTTCGAGTCGATGATGTGGGATTCATTATGACCCTCCTTTGACGGATCACTTCCTGTCGACTTCAGCTCATTATCCGGGAAGTTGATATAGAGACTCCTTTCTGGTACCTTAGAGCTTGCATGCCCTAATGGAAAGTTCTTCACATTCGACGACAGGTTCACTTCATTGGCCTTCGATGGGGCGATTTCACGCGTGTTCGACTTCAGCTCACTATTCACATTCCGTGGATTGTACTAGTAGTACCTTGAGAGCCATTGACATTATGGGTGGTTTCTCTCGCACTTGTTAACGATTCACATCATTGACTGGTAATCAAGTGATTTTCTAGCATTTTCGACTTCAACACGTCTATTCACATGTTGGAATTTGTACATTGATCGGGTGGTGTCGAGCGCAAGAACTTGGGCTTCGATCACAAAAGTCCAGGTTGCGAGGAGTGATGAGTAATTCATGATTAAATACATGATTTTTTAGACGGATGGATGCGACCATACCATGGGTTCTCTTGTTTTGATCCTCTCTATATGGATGGCTGTGCCCATACCATGGATCTATTTCATATGATCCCTTCATTCGGATGGTTGCGTCCATGCTGAGGATCCATTCACATGATCCTTTTCTTGATGGATAGCTGCGACTATACCATGGATTCATGTATTTTCAATAGATATTTCAGTTATGTATATGTATCTATGCTTGATTTGCAGGTCTCCCGACAATAGCGTTTGGTTCCTTGCACGTACTTGTAAAGCATTTCACCCCTTACTCATGTCCGGACTTCATACTTTAGGGAGCATCTGTTACACAGTAATTTGTCACTATCCCTGCAATCCCCATCTCGCACATTAGAGGGTCATTTATGTGACTAATTAGAAGTGTCATGATTTTCAAATACCATCATTGCATCCCTTGCCATGAGGACAACATTCCCTATGTTGACCATTTCCTGAGCATACCACTAGAAACACCTATATTTTGCTTGGCACTGGTAGCCCGTTATGCCCTCCCGCCAATGAGGAAAATTAACACTAAGCCCATGCCAGTTGGCACTCTGTCTCAGTGAGCTTCCCGCACCAATCTTTTTATGGATTTTTTTTTTTAAATAGAGGCGAATTTAGATCACAACAACTTCATGGATGAGTCATAGGGAGTGGTTCAAGTAAATAACCACGGCCTTCCTCCTTTGGCCTCTTGTTTCCACCTTATGGGGAAACCTCCCAAGGGATAAGGCCTCCATTCCACTATTTTAGGGATCACAACCTCCTCCTCTCCTCTATAAATATAGCCATATTCCATTGATGTGCTAGTTGAACATGTTCTAGTTGAACAGATAGCTGAAAAAGTTAGCATAGAGAAGAAGAAATCATAGCTTCGGGAGAAAAGTGCAGAGTGTGATTGTTTTTGTGAGTTGAGAACATAGTGAGATCTTGGACCTTTGTTCATGAGGGTGTGACAAACGTGCTTGGATACAGACCTGCCAAAGGAGAGCCTCAATATCAAGGCTTGGTTGTAAACTCCCCTTGTCTTTATCATAATAAAATGCATCTAATGTTTATCTTCCATTCTTGTTTACATCTATAATGAGATTGATAGCATTCCTTTATCAGTTAGATAGGTTGTAATTGTTTTATGTTTGTCGTGATGCTATGCTTGCCGTGTTGTCTTGACTGTCTGTACAGGGAATCGAACGTTGATAACAACGTGTATCGAGCTGGAGAAGAGAGACAGATCAAGTAGCTTCGACGGAAGATGACAACATAGAATTAGAATGAGGTAGGTCATCTTCCTTGCTCTTAATTTCATTTACAATCTAGGAAGGTAGATGTTAGTATGTTCCCGTAGATGCTAGACCCACCCTAGGGCTAGAGGGACTGCCTCTATCCACAAAGGGGATTTACCTGGACAACAAGGCCTCTAAATGAAGAACTAAAGGTACCATTGGATTCAAAAGGAAAAAAACATTCAAGTTAGGCACCTTGATAAGAAAATTTGGGCAAAATGGTAGGGAAAAAGGTAAAAAAAAACACCCTAAAAATCACATTTTTGCCCTCATTTTCAGACAGTCGCTGCGCACTTGAATAGTCTTGGGAGATTGAATTTTTGGAGGGTCAAGAATTATCATTTTTTGGAACCAATCACATTTCTGTAAACTAGACAGGATAATATTTCCAATGAGGTATCCTGATCTCAATTTGGACATCGGGAACCCCCTCAAAACTTGGCTTGAATATGGTGTTACACACACACCAAAGGTGTTACGCACAGACCAAAGGCGTTGCGCACCTGACCAGGACTGATATTTTTGAATTTTTTTAGTTTTATGAGTTTCACCATGGAAAATCATGATTTTTACTGATGTAAATGATGGATGTAAATGTAATTATGATAATTTAAAGTCACCTAGGGGTAAATACATTAGGTACAAGGCTTTTTGATGATTAATGAATGAATTTCACTAAAGTTAGGGATAAGTCAGTTTGACCTCCCTACATTATAGGTTTTTAGTTCAATCTTTTGTGGAATGGCTCCTCAACTTAGGGATTTGAACCCGAGGTTGGGAAAAGTTGTTTGATGTCTATACCTTTCACCTCTTCACTCATTTGATAGGTTGGATGTTGTTGTATTGATTAGGGACACTAGTGTTTTCATATTGGAAGGAATATATTGGATGAGTTGTAGCTATTCTTTTGGGATTCATGTGGTACTGTACTTTAGCATAGTTTCTTCTTCTGTTTCATATGTATGAATGTTTTGTACTCTCCATGATTCATTTCACCTCTATGATATGTTTATTTTCAGGTAGGTTAAGCATAATACATCTTTTATGCTCTGTTTTGGGAGAATCACCATAATTTGTTTCAGTTTGTTTAGTTTAAAAATAATTCATGTAATGTCATGCTATTTTTAGCACCTCACCAGTCTGATCCACCTCACCCTAAAAATCTAAAGTGTTAAAGTACCTACCTACCTTGCCCCATTAGATGTCCACAATTCTGATCTTATTTTCCCTTACCTAGTTACCTCTTTGATATTATTCACTCATCCAATACCAAAATCAACCAATCAAAACCCTTGTGCTACTATACCTAGCCTAAAACCTAATTGATCCAACCATCTTGGCTATGATCCCTTGGAGAGAGCCCTCTCCTGCCTAGTAGGGCTAACTACTTGGTGAGAGCTTGGTCTGTAGTTATCTTTGTTGGTCTCTTCTCAGCCTCGGAGATCCGGTGGAGTGATAACATCTTGGTAACCATACCGGGGAAGAAAAATGTTAGATATTCCCTGGTTGTACAATTAGTTATTTGAATTCTTGGCCTCTGGATGACAGGTCTAAGATTTCGTTGAGACTGATCTGAAAAAGTTGTAGAGAAAACAAGTTGTTGAACAATGAAAATTTTGGCTTTGAGGAGATACACCCATTCAAATCTTGATCCTCACCCAGCTGATCCAATCGAAGATCCAGAGAGGCTTGTTCAGAAACATAGATATAAAGCTACATAAATTCAGTCAGATCTAATCCCATTGGTAAGATCTTCTTCGCTGCCTACTAAAGTTCTATCTCTCGAAGATATACCATTTGATTTAAAATTTTAGTTGTCATTGTTTCAATCTAAGTTTGAAACCTCATTAGCTGACATATTCTTTGACCCGTTAAGGCTCTCTGAGGTCAAGTAATTATCTGAGTTAGATCTTAGTTATTTAAAGCTTGAATAAAATTTATCCTTTGAATAAGCTAAGTGTGAATCATACTTTGACACTAAAGTCTGGAGTCAATTTTATAAACTTGAAAGTTTAGAAAACCAGCTTCAATATTAGTTGTAAAAATCCATAATCCAATATCAACAAGAGTTAATATCTAGCCCGACTCACTCATAGTCAGTTGTTGTTTCCTCGTCTGCACCATCTAATTCATCACCTATTCAAAAAACTCTTCCTAGTGTCACTCATGTAGTCCATTCAGCAGGAATTATGGCAATATTTGCACCCCTCATCTTACTAGGTCAAATCCATGCCTTACCTCAAGGTTATGGCCAGAGGCTCCACTTTTTGATGAAAATTATTCAATCACTACAAAATAGCACATAGTTAAAGTCACTGACTTTATTGATCTGGAAGAAGTAGATGAAGACGATGTAAAAATGAGAATCATAGTTCATAGTTTTTCAGGAGAAGTTAAAGTATGGTTTATATCATTAAATGAAAATTCCATAGCCACATCAAATCAGTTGATAGATGCTTTCATATCCCGATGGGAGGTAAATAAGAATCCATTACAAATCAATTCTGAATATAACAATCTGAAAAGAGAACCAAATGAATCAGTAAAAGAATTCACTGCCCAATTCAATAGATTATACCATTCCATTCCTAATGAGATGAAACCCCCTCCAGGGTTGGACCTTTTGCATTACCCAGATGGTTTTGATCCAGACATGGCCTATTAGTTGCGAGAAAGGAATCTTGCTATGTTAGAAGACATGCATAAAAAAACAATAAGTGTAGAAGCTAATTTGTCTATAAAGAAGTAAAAAATGAACGGTGAAAGGAGAGTAACTATCAAAGAGGAGGCATCATCATCTTCTGATGTAAAACTAGACACTTTAATAAGAACAGTTGAGAGGATGTCTATCACCGAAAGGTAGTTGTAACCACAAGCTAGAAATATGAACTTCAAAGGAAAAAAACAACAGCCTCAATTCAGAATCAAGCAAAGGGAACAAAGGGCACATGAGCAACCAACATATCCACAACAAATTTGGAAGCTATTGCAGTAGAATTATGCTCAAGGACTTGAAGAATAAGAAGAAGATCATATTGTTGCAGAAAACCAATTTTTTACAGTTGATGGCCAACCCATATTTTTGACTGAAGATGAAGAGTATGTTGAGAAGATGGATGTGCAAAAGGATGAAGACTACATTTTAGCCCAGGATCATCAGTTGGAGGTTGAATATGATGACTATCAGTGAGGATACTTGAATTCCATAAGCTCACAACAGAGGCAGTATACATTGAGAGGTAGAGATGTCCCAATAACTCCTATTTAAAAGCAAGCATCTCAACAAAAATATACTCAACCAAAACAGAATTCTCAAGGTAATCAAAGTAAAGGAAAAGAACCTATAGTTGCAAATAAGAACAAAGAAAACCAACCATCTACAAGCTCATCGGGAAAAGAAAAGGACAACCAAAGGAAATAAGCTGCATCAAAATATCATGCTGACAAAAGGGACATCATTAAAGAGGTAGATAAATCCACTCCTTTCAGCTTAGAAACTAAAATTTCAAAATTTAAATTGTCAATACCTTTAACTGAAATTTCAAGAATAATCAATATAAGTCTCGTGTAGACAAAATGTTAAAATTTGATCCTTCGTCTGATATACTTAATGTCAATGATGACCAACCTGAGCTTATATTTAGTCCAGCAATAGATGATCAATTAGAGGATAGTAAAGCTCCCCCATTTTATTTGAGTCTAAGAAACCACCAAAATATCCTTCATAATACCATGCTTGACTCTGGAGCTTCCCACAATTTGATGCCAAAAGCCATTATGGAGAAATTGGGCCTAGATATCACTCGTCCTTACCATGAATTGTATTCCTTCGATTCAGAAAGAGTCCATTGTTTGGGTCTTATTAAGGATTTAGTAGTTTCTCTTGAGAAATTTCCAGCAAATAATGTCTTGATGGATGTGGTGGTGGCTGATATACCACCACGGTTTGGTGTGTTTTTGGGGAGCGAAGTTGAGAGGCACTTTTGATCTGAAATGTGTGAACAAAATGTTTCTTATACAGAGGTAGACAGTAGGGGCTTTTACTGGTTATTTCACCTTTACTAGAAAGGATGAAACCAGAAGCTTCTGACCCTCTTACTGGCTCTGCCTAAATAAATATGAAGTAAACACTAAAACGATCTGGCAATGGAAGTACTTTTTTCTGTTTGCAAAGTATTCATTAACCAATTTTTATGTGTGAATAAGCAAGTTAAGGTATTCAGCAATGGAAGTAATATGGTTTGAAATGGAACAAATGAGTTTTGATCACTGTATAAGTCTCATTGTGAAAAGTGGAATTATTAAAAATTACTGTTTAATGTAGTAAACTCTGGAAATAAGCAGCAAAATGCACAACATAACAGTAAGCATTTGTTTAAGCAGTTCACCCCTCTCTTAGGCTACCTCTGCTGGGTCCAAAAGCCTCTAAATAGGCTTTTCCCTCTTTTATTAATGCTCAAAATAATTATTACACCATGAAGAAAGCCTCAAAAGGCTAAAATAGCTACAAATTCAGAATCAAAGTGCTCAAAATAGTAAAAATTGACTATTCATTCACCTCAAATAGATGAACATAGCCCAATACAGCTGATCATTCCCTTAGCCCTGGTGGCTCCACAAGAAAATTAACTGATAAAATCACTGACAGAGTTCCCTGATGGCTCTGAAACCTATTCCAACAGCTTCAGAATGTTCCAATACCCCCAAATCAAAAAAAAAATTCGTCCCAAAAGGACTTCCCTAGCCAAAGTTATGACCAGTACAAGTTTTTGCACAATCAGGCCTAGAATACCTCCACTAATTGTGGAAGACTGCAGTTAGCTCCGAAAAAGATGGGGATGGGTGCTAAAGTTGGGCGGACCGCCAAAAGTGCCACCAAAAGGAGGGGCTGATGTGCAGCTCCACGTGATCGCACCGAACGAAGTTACATTGAATGACATAGAGTTACATTCGACGTGGATAAGGTTTAAAAACCGCATATTAAAATTTTTTTCGCCTTGGGCACAGGTCCACGAGACCACGACCTCGCCACCTGCGCACTGATGAATATAGGGGACTGGTTCCCGGGCCAAGGTTTCATGTTGAGGGGCTAGCCCCCTTTCGAGCCCCGCCCAAACCATTTAAAAACTTTAAATAACATTTCGATCAGATGGTCTAATAAGTACTACCCATGGCCCAATGGTTGGGCTGCTCGGATGTTACGGCCTCGACCCAGGGTCGATCCCTGTCGCGACCAAATAAAAATTTTGAAACGCCATTTCGTTTGGATCTTGGGGCCACGTGGCAGCCTCTGGGCTGGCCATGTGGCGCCCTCTGATTGGCCACTTGCAGAATATTCTGCAGAATATTCTGTGGAATATTCCATGAAATATTCCCAAAATATTCTGTGGAATATTCTTTTTTAAATAAAAATTTTGTAAAGTCAATTTGGCCATTTTTTTACTGAAATCGGCAAACTTCAAAGCTGAATAACTTTCTCGTACAACGTCGGTTTTCAATGTCGTTCACGTCTACAGGATCATTTTTCTGAGCTCTTTCCATTTGTTCTAGTTTGGACCAATTCTGATCAACTAATTTTTTGAGTATTTTTCCATTAAGGACTTGATCACCTGATCATGCCTCCCAAATGGGAAGCTTTTGGAACCCAAAAGCTCTCTAACTAGTGAAACTGATAATGTGGAGACTGATTCTCCACTCTTCCACCCTTGAATAATTGAAATCTACCTGATTTCATCAAATGGAGCTTTTCAGAAAATGTTAAATTGTCTCTGGAATTAACTGATCAACCATTGCTAAGGTTGACTGAGTCATAATGAAAAATCTTGAAATTTTCAAAAAAACAACTATAATCTGTAGAAAAGAAAATTTCTACGCTGATCAAACTTCCATGAAGACTTAAAATAATGTTCACCTTGCAAACTGTTCCCATGGCGAATTCTACCATTCTGAAACCAACTTTGTCCCATGCTGAATTGTGTTTCCTCCTTGCACTGCTTTGCTTTGACACTTCATTCACTGCATTGGCTGACCCAAAAGGTAATTTGTGCAACATAACATCATCTTCTTTCAAAGACAAACTGTTATAAAACTGAGACATATCATTAGCAACATCATAAAAAGGTGAATGCTCAAAATCTGGTCGTTTCAACATTAACAAAGTTAGACTTTGACTTGCATTAACCAGTCTTTTCAATTGACTTGCATGGAGTAAAGAAGATTCCAGCTTCTTCTTGTGTGCTCTCACAATGTGCTCTTTACCATCTTTGAACAAGTGATACTTGTTTTCATGGTGATAAAAGATGGCCTTCCTGTCAAATAAGTAAGGACTTCCCAAAACAATACCTGAGATATCAAGCGGCACCACATCAAGTTCCACTGTGTCAATAAAATGTGCAGTTATTGCAAAGCGCAATATGCACTTCCTTGAGACTTGCAAGTTGGCATCCTTGCATATCCATCCAAGTGGATAAGGCTTCGGATGTGGAATGGTCTCAAGTTTAAGCTGCTTGACCAAGTCTTTAGATATGAGATTAGCTTGTAACCCACTGTCAAACAGCGTGTCAATTTTGGTATGTTTTGAAATTACCCTCACATGGAAGAGCTCTATCCTCCTCTTTTCTTCATGAGTATCTTTGTGACAATTCAAAGAGATAGAACTAGGAGTTGTGTCTTGCACCACTTCTTTCCCCTTAATGTTCTTTAAAACCATGGCGATACTTTTTGTCTCATCTCCTGAGTCTGACCCTAAGTCTTGCTCAACTGTTGCTACAATTTTCTCCTTTTCTTTGGTCTTGTTTTTGTTCTTGTATTTTTTTGGTTTTAGTTCAGGATGAAGCTTCCAACAGTGGTCTTCATCATGACTTGTCTTTGAACAATTCTTGCAAAAGAACTTTCCTTTTTCTTTTCTTGAATTTGCAACTCTTTTCTTTCCTTTGTTTTTGAAATTACTATCCTCATCAAAAGTATTCTTTCCTATAGCTTCTAAATGTGTAGCCTGGACACAGACTTCATCTAAGCTGGTAGGATTAAATATTAGGATAGTATGTTGAAGGTAACTGTGCAAACCTCCTATGTACTTTAACAAAGTGTCTTGACTTTGTAAATCTACCCCAACTAGAAGTGCTCTCCTTCTAAACTCTTGGGTATAATCTTGCACATTTTGACCCTTAAGTTGCCTAAAATTTTTCCAATTCATGATTTCCTTCTGAATATGAGCAAGAGGATAAAACTTTTTTTTAATAGCAGTAATAAACTCATTCCAAGTTAGAGTTATCTTACTATGCTTTTTGATCTCCTCTCTGGTCTTGGATTCCCACCAAACCAAAGCTGCTCCATCCATTCTCAATGAGGCTAATTGGATTTTTGTGTCATCATCATGCAAATTCTGAATTCTTAGATAGAATTCAAGTTTTCTAATCCAGTTATCCAATTTTTCTGCATTCACATCACCATTAAACATCGGCAACTCAAAATTTACATCAAGCTTTAACAAAGGATTTCTAAGAGATGTTTTTGTTTTGTGTGACTGATTAACAGAAGTTGAAGAGGACGATGTGGAGGAAGATGATGATGATGGAGATGGTGGATCACCATTTCCTCCATTCCCTTTCTTTGACTTTTCATTGTCTTTCTTCCCTCCTGAAGAATCTCCTTCTTCTCTTTGGTTTCTAGACCCTTCTAAAGCAATCCTATCATTTCTTTCCTAATAGAGGATCCTAACCATCTCAGTCATGTCCAAGAAAGATTTTCTAAAGACTCTTTCTTCTTCCTCGGGATCCATTTCCTCATGTACTTCTCCTTCTCTTGAAGACATGTTTGTGGCTGATTCTAAGGCTAATGAGGATGAAATGGAAGGTGGAGATAATGGCACCCTAGCCCTCCTTGGTTGAGGATTATCTTGTTCTCTAACCAATTGACCTTCCCCTCTTTTAAATTTCAGCCTAGTAAGTATCAAATTTGCAGAAAAACACAATTTCCTTGCACAAAATTCACAAAATTTTGAGCAAAACCTAGAGCTCTGATACCAATTTGATTTGAAATTTGTGAACAAAATATTTCTTATACAAAGATAGACAGTAGGGGCTTTTACTGGTTATTTCACCTTTACTAGAAAGGATGAAACCAGAAGCTTTTGGCCCTCTTACTGGCTCTACCTAAAGAAATATGAAGTAAACACTAAAACGATCTGACAATGAAAGTATTTGTTTCTGTTTGCAAAGTATTCATTAACCAATTTTTATGTGTGAATAAGAAAGTTAAGGTATTCTGCAATGGAAGTAATGTGGTTTGAAATGGAACAAATGAGTTTTGATCATTGTATAAGTCTCATTGTGAAAAGTGGACTTATTAAAAATTACTGTTTAATGTAGTAAACTCTGGAAATAAGTAGCAAAATGCACAACATAACAGTAAGAATTTGTTTAAGCAGTTCACCCCTCTCTTGGGATACCTCTGCTGGGTCTAAAAGCCTCCAAATAGGCTTTTCCCTCTTTTATTAATGCTCAAAATAATTATTACACCATGAAGAAATCATCGAAAGGCTAAAATAGCTGCAAATTCAGAATCAAAGTGTTGGAAACAGTAAAAATTGACTATTCATTCACCTCAAATAGATGAAAATAGCCCAAAACAGCTGATCATTCCCTTAGCCCTGGTGGCTCCACAAGAATATTCGCTGATAAAATCACTGACAGAGTGCCCTGATGGCTCTGCAACCTGTTCCAACAACTTCAGAATGTTCCAATACCCCCAAATCAAAAAAAAAATTCATCCCAAAAGGACTTCCCTAGCCAAAGTTATGACCAGTACAAGTTTTTGCACAATCAGGCCTAGAATACCTCCACTAATTGTTGAAGACTGCAGTTAGCTCCAACAAAGATGGGGACGAGCGCTAAAGTTGGGCGGACTGCCAAAAGTGCCACCGAAAGGAGGGGCTGACGTGCAGCTCCGCATGACCTCACCGAATGGAGTTACATTGAATGAGATAGAGTTACATTCGGCGTGGATAAGGTTTAAAAACTACATATTAAAATGTTTTTCGCCCCGGGCGCGGGTCCACGAGACCACGACCCTGCCACCTGCGCGCCGATGAATATAGGGGATTGGTTCCCGGGCCAAGGTTTCATGTTGAGGGGCTGGCCCCCTTTCGAGCCCCGCCCAAACCATTTCAAAACTTTAAATACCATTTCGATCCGATGGTCTAATAAGTACTGCCTGTGGCCCAACGGTTGGGCTGCTCAGATGTTACGGCCCCGACCCGGGGTCGATCCCTGCCGCGACCAAATAAAAATTTTGAAACGCCATTTCGTTTGGATCTTGGGGCCACGTGGCGGCCTCCGAGCTGGCCACATGGTGCCCTTTGATTGGCCACTTGCGAAATATTCCGCAAAATATTCTGTGGAATATTCTTTTTTAAATAAAAATTTTGTAAAGTCAATTTGGCCATTTTTTTATTGAAATGGGCAAACTTCAAAGTTGAATAACTTTCTCGTACAACGTCAGTTTTCAGTGCCGTTCGCGTCTACAGGATTTTTTTTCTGAGCTATTTCTAGTCGTTCTAGTTTGGACCAATTATGAGAATTTTTTTTTTTTGAGCATTTTTCCATTAAGGACTTGATCACCTGATCAACTTTGCAACTAGACTTCTCTTATGCCACCATGATAACCAACAAAGAGAGGCCTAATAATAATCCAATAAATCTTGTACATACAGATCTATAATATTTCATTTTTTTCATTTATAGTGGTTTGAATGATGTAGATAGTCAGCTTGTAGAAGTAAAAGATGTACCAAAGATTTCTAATTGCATAGAAACAATTTTAGAGAAGGGAAAAGAGAATTTTCCCAGTGTTTCAGAGCAACCATCTGATAAGGTAGAGGAAAGTTCAAATCTAAATCAAGAAGTAGCCCAGACAGTTGAGACAAAACAACAATCAGAATTCTAGTACTTGGAGGATGAAAATGGTCTATGGACCATGGGTTTTGATGGTGCCTTGGGGAAAGACGGGGAAGGCCTTGGAATTTGGATCTGCAACCGTCTTCATCGGCCTAGTAAGGTTCTTAATAATTTTAGATTATTCTCATACAAAATAGCTTTTGATTGTTCTAACAATGAAGCATAATATGAAGCATTCATCACCGGTCTCAAGATCTTGAAAAAGTTGGGCGCAAGAATAATTTCAGTATATGGCGACTCCGAACTTGTGATAAAATAGGTGAAATGGGAATACCAGGCCAAGCATCCATGAATAAGAGAATACTGGAATGTTGTGTTGGATATCTTGAAGATTTTTCCAGAATACAATCTGTCAGTAGTACCAAGAGTCAGAATCTCATGGCAGATTCACTTGCTATAGCAGCAAGAAATTTCAAAATCCCAATATTTTCTAACAGGAAATTTGAAATTCATGTGAAGCATTGGCCTACAGTTCCTAATAACTTGCGATATTGGAAAATATATTGGGATGATCATCAAGTTAATAATTTTCTGCAAAGTGAAGGTGAGTTCGATAATTCTGCAATTGACAAAGTTTATGACAAGGATGATCAAGTCATCGACGCAACTCAGGTTGATATACTAGAGCTGAAGGATAAAAATATTCCAAAAGGCCTCATACCTTTGGAATAATTGTTTGATCAAGATGATGTAGCAAGGAAACCAACATTCGTTCCTACAGAAAAAGGTGTGGAGGACGTAAACATCAAGACAACAGACAAGCATAATTTAGTCAAACTATCTAGGTCGTTGTCTCTTGAGGTAAAGGATAAGTACATTGATTTACTTTCTTAATTTTCTGATTTTTTCGCGTGGGATTATGCAGAATTGAAGGTCTATAATAACGACATCATACAACACACCATTCCAGTTAAACAGGATCAAAATCCCTTTTGGAAAAAGTTGAGAAGGATCAACCCAAGGTTGCTACCATCCATTGAAAAAGAAGTGAACAGGCTCTACAAGTCAAGTATCATTGTTCCTATAAGGTTTTCTGATTGGATATCTGATTTAGTCCCTGTAAGAAATAAGACTGGTGAAATAATTCTTTGCATAAACTTCAAAAATTTAAACAAGGTGTCACTAAAAGATAATTACCCCCTTCCCAAAATGGATCACATCTTACAAAGAGTGGTTGAGGCTTCCCGAATGTCTTTAGTTGATGGATATTCGGGATAAATCAAACTTTAGTACCTGAGAAAGATTAGGAAAAAACTTCCTTCACTACACCTTGAGCTACGTTCAAATATGCAAAGATGCCATTTGGACAAAAAAATGCAGGGGCTACTTTTCAACGTGCAATGGATATAGCATTTGCAGATGAGAAAGATGTTTTCCTAGTGGTATATTTAGATGATTTGACAGTTTTTTCCCATTCAGTTGATGAACACTTGTATCACTTAAGGATTGTTTTTCAAAAATGCAGGAAGTTCATAATTTCTCTTAATCCAAAAAAGAGCCTTTTTTCCATGGAAGAGGGCAAACTTCTCGGTCACACCATCTCTAAGGATGGAATCCGGATTGACCCTTTTCGGGTTGAGGAAATTAAACAAATTTAATTTCCACAGAGCAAGAAAGAAATTCAGGCTTTCAATGGTAAGATGAATTTCTTATGAAGATTTATTCCAAATTTGGCTTAGCACCATTGGGAAATGACCAACATGTTGAAAAAGGACAATGAGGTAAAGTGGTCTCAGGATGCTAAGAAGTCCTTTAACACAATGAAATTTTCTTTGACTACTGCCCCTATTTTAATAAGCCTGGATTACACTATTGGTTTTATTATATTCTCATTCGCCTCCGAGCACACCATAGCTACAAGCTTAATGTAAAAGAAGGACAAGACTGAACAAACCATTGAATTTTTCAGTCTAACCATCAGGGATGCATCTCTTCGGTATAATATCATAGAGAAATAGGCTTTGGCTTTGATAAAAGCATTGAAGAATTTCCGTGTCTATATTTTACATTCTCATACTTTGGCTTATGTCCCTAATGCATCAGTAAAAGATGTTCTTATGCAAACAGATCCAGAAGTAAGAAGAGGGAAATGGATAATAGTGATGTTAGAATATGACCTCGAGATCAAGCCCACAAAGCTAATCAAAGGTCAAGATTTAGCAAAGCTTATGGCTAAGTCAAATCTGCATGTTTTAGATATCAATATTATTACAATATTATACGATGAAGAACATGATGTCACTATGATACAAGTATCTCATATGTTTCTTTCGTCACCTTGGTATTCTGATATAATATATGTGCTTCAGCATTTTAATCCTCCTCCAGACATGACTAAGAGTAAGGGTAGGTATTTAAAGTTGAAAGATTCCAAATATTTCATTTTGGACAACGCCCTTTATTGGAAAGTTCCAGGAGGTATATTGTTGAATTTTTTAGTTGAGAGTGAAGCCCAAGAAGTTATGAATGATTTTCATAAAGGAGATTGTGGGGGACACCTTTTCTAGAAGACTGCTGCTAATGAAGTATTGAGAGCAGGATATTATTGGCCAACCATGTTTTCATATTTGTACAAAACAGTGATGAGTTGCCATGAGTGTCAAGTTTTTCAAGATAAAAGAAAACTTCTTCCATTACTTGTGCAACCTATTTCAATTCATGCACCATTTCAGCAGTGGGGACTTGACTTCATCAGAGATATTCACCCTAAATCATATGCACAATACAATTGGATATTAGCAACCACCGACTGCTTCATGAAATGGATCGAAGCGATACCAACAAGGAAAGCAACAAACCTAGTAATTATTCAGTTTTTGGAGACCAACATATTTTCTCGTTTTGGTTGTCATCATAAAATTGTTACCGACAATGCAGTAGCTTTCAAATAAAAAAGGATGGTTGAGTTTTGTGACAAATATAAAATCAAGCTAGGGCACTCAACCTCCTACTATTCGCAAGGTAATGGTTTAGCAGAGTCCTCTAATAAATCCCTGATTAATATAATAAATAAGATGCTGGAGGCAAACAAGAAGAACTGGCACAAAAATATTGTGAATGCCTTGTGGGTAGACATGGTGAGTAGTAAGAAATCTATAATAATGTCCCCTTTTCAGTTAGTTTATGGAATAGACATTGTTTTTCCTACATCACTTGTAGTTCCAGCTATGGAATTGTAGCAATAAGAAGGAAGTGAGGAGAATGATGTACAACGCTTGATCAATCAGATGATCCATCTTTAGCAGACGAGAGATGAGGTATTTCAAGACACCTCAAAGCTTCATGAGAAGATAAACAAGGTGTATGACTGTAAGAGAAAGGCAGATAAATTTAAGCTTGAAGATGTAGTCTTTTGGTGGGATGCAAGGAATGAGGAAAACTAGAAGCACATAAATTTTGAAAACTTATGGAAAGGGCCCTAAAAGATCTCAAATATTTCAGGGAAAAAATATTTTCTACTACAGAAGATTAATGGTGAAGAAGTTTTAGGAGGACCGATCAACGGTAGGATCCTTCAACATTATTATTCTTGATGCAGTTTTCAGATTTCTCACTATCATTGCAAAAATCAGTTTAATTTTCATGTAAAGTGTGAAGTGGAGAATCACCGAAGCTTGGAGTCCGAAGTGAAGGCTATAAAGTTTCATTGGTTTTTTGTTGTTTTTTAGAATCAAGTCAATCAAGGTCAAGTCAGTTTTGAGTCAATTTTAAAGTCAGTTTTCAGTTGGTTTGACTTTGTCACAAATCATTTTAAATTTTTAGTTTTCAGTTATTTTTTAGCATTTGACTCCATGCCCAATGGATAGGAACTTGCTCCACGATGTTCTTGGAACCTCCAAGGAGCTACCATCCCCAGCTGGAACCAATGTTAGTGTCAGTGTTTACATCCTTCCACTAGTGATCAAAATTAACTCTTTCATGTCATGTTAGGGGTCCCATTCAATTTTTTTTTTCATTCCACTAGGTTATGCAAAAATTTGGTCACTTGGTGCAAATTTAAATCAAGGTTTACTCTTTTCAAAAAATGTCATCTCATCACTTGCTGGCTCACTTTATCACTATGTCGAGGGTCCATTATTCATGAGTCTTTATCACCTTTTTAGTCATAACATCATGAAGTCCATTCAGTCAATGTGTCCATTAGGTCTTAGGGTTTTCAAGGTACATTAAAACATCATTTCCATTGCATAAAGGACCAACAAGTAAGAGAGTGACTAATAAATTCACTTTACCATGTAAATATGACTTCAAATATGTAATTTTGATTCCAATATGTAATTTTGATTTCATTATGTAATTTTATGTTCTCTCTATATGTAATAAGTTCATGGTTCCAATAGCTTCTAACTCAGAGTTCCATATGCCAAAAAGCAACAAGTTTCCAAAATCCTAGTGTTTTCAAAGTCCATCAGATGATCAATTTCCAAAGAATAAAGTCAAAGTGAAAGGTATAGTTTCAAAATTTTAAGGTGAAAGGGAGAAGGAAAAGTGGGTCCCAAAGCTCAAAACATCCAATCCATCAAGCATAAATCCCATCCAAAGATAAAAAATACATTCATTTTCTCTCTATTCCATCGAGCCATCAATCACATAGCTTGAAAATCAAATTTGAAAGGCAAAAAGTCGAGTTTCTGGGAGGCGCTGCACACCTGGAACAAGGTGCAGCACACCTAGGACAGGCGCTACACATCTGGCAGACATGCGTTGCGCACGACCCATAGGCGTTGTGCACTTGTCCAATTTCATATGCAAGCTCCAAAACTTTGTGCAAGTGCTCCAAACCTTCAACAAAGGATTTCTACATATTTTAGCAAGTAAGTGAGACATCATCACTCCCTCCTTGAATTTCTTAAGTACAAATTTCACGGTGTCAATATTTCCATGAGAAATCTCTATTTTTTTAAGAGAGAAACCCTATTTTCACTTCCTAATCCAAAATTTAATCCGTGAAAACCCTTTTACCCTTCCCACCTCACAGTAAACCCTATCCCTACCCCTATATCACTAAATCCCTATCCCAAAGTTCCTTTTCCCTAAACCCTAAGTCCTTGGCATCTCAATTTCGTAGGCAACCCTATCATCCTTGTAATAAAATTCTAATTCACAATTCCCATAGTATCTTGATCCCCTATCACCTTCCTAAGTTCCCTAAACCCTTCCCCTACTTCCCCAATTTTTCCTACTCCTTTAACCTATCTCCCACTCCTATTTCCTCATCCCTAGGATTTCTAAAATAAAAACACCATGAAAGAGGAAGATAAATATTTCATGGAAGAGGAAGACAAAGAGGAAAAAAGGCCACACAAGGTAGGTAGAATTATGAGGTTTGAGCCTACCAACACTAGAGAATTAATTGCCTCGCTTATGATAGTCACTTGTTTCAAGCATGTGGGATGCTTTGATTTTGTGAAATGATACAAAGAGTTCAAAATCGCCCTATTTTGATTATAATTTTCATTTCAAACCTTTAGGACAATCAAGTGACCCTTGCTGTGTGTAACTTTCACCATATCCTCAGCCATCATTGTTGCTACTACTGGGATACCTAATGTGGGTGAGAAGTGGTTTAAAGCCCAAAACCTATATGATCAGTATTATCAACCATACATCAAGCCTCGGTACAGAAATGACTAGAGAAAGAAATTCTTCCCTTTCAATCACATTCTTGATAGGTATGCTCCCATGATGAAAATCATCACGAAGTACTTCTCTTGTGAAGTAATATTTTCCAGACTCTACACATACCATATCGGATTGGTCATGCACTTCACAAGATTCAAAATGCTCAATATTCCTTATTATTTGTTCAGGATCATTGAAAAAATTGCATACACAGTACAAAAGAAAGAGTATGATCAGCAAAGGAACAACCTTTTCCATCAATCTCTGATAAAAAACATTGTCCTTCATCACCTTAATTAGTTGAACATCTCATGGGACATTTTCATTTGCAATGATATATTCAATACTATACAAGCTTAGCATGTTGAATTTGTGCCTCCTCCACCTCATCCCACTGCACCTATTCCTCCATTAGCTCAACCTACTAGACCCATCTCATCACCATCATCAGCATTTCAGAGTCAAATTGGGTCATCTAGCAGAGCTATGGTCAACAAGTTTAAAGAGACCAAAGAGGCTGAAATGGACATATTGGTTAAAACATATTAGAGAGGGAATAGGCAAGTGTTTTCCCCACAGATTGTGGGAGGGACCTTTCCTTCTTCATTAGCAAAGTAGATACAAAAGGGAAAACAAAAGCAGAAAGAGGCAGTTGTGCACGAGGAAGTCATGCAAGAGGATGATGATCCTCATGATGACGAAACATATTTTGACCTAGTTGACTTGGATCAACAGGATGATCATGAGGCCTCAAACTTAATTGCCAAAGAAAGGGATGCCCAAATTAGAGAACTGCAAACTAATTTGGATAGATCTCAGTTTTTCATTTCATTTCTTGAGAAGGGGAATAAGCAGCTGAAATATCAACAAGTTCTTATTGAGCTAGAGCTACTAAAAGAAAAAAGAGGTAAGGCCATGATGCCACTTGATGATCTTGATCAAGATGACATTCATAGTAGAAGAACAAGACCTAAGACAAGAGGTCTTAAGAGGGCTCTACAAAAATAGAAGATTGAGGATGAAAAACTCACCAAAGGCACTGCACACCTAACCAGGACTAATATTTTCGATTTTTTTTAGTTTTCTGAGTTTCACCATGGAAAATCGTGATTTTTACTGATGTAAATAATGGATGTAAATGTAATTATGATACTTTTGAGTTACCTAGGGGTAAATACATTAGGTAAAAGTCTTTTTGAGGATGAATGAATTAGTTTCACTAAAGTTAGGGATAAGTTAGTTTGACCTCCCTACATTCTAGATTTTCAGTTCAGTCTTTTGTGGATCAAATCCTCAACTCGGTGATTCGACCCCTGAGGTTGGGAAAAGTTGTTTGATATCTATATATTTCACCTCTTCACTCATTCGAGAGGTTGGATGTTGTTGTATTGATCAGAGACACTAGTGTATTCAGATTTTGGCAGGAATATATTGGATGAGTTGCAACTATTCTTTTGGGATTCATGTGGTACTGTACTTTGGCATATTTTCTTCTTCTGTTTCATATGTATAAATGTTTTGTACTCTCCATGGTTCATTTCACCTCTATGATATGTTGACTTTCAAGTAAGATAAGCATAATACATATTTTATGCTCTATTTTGGGAGAATCACCATGATTTGTTTCAATTTCTCCAGTTTAAAAAGAATTCATGTACTGTCATGCTCTTTTTAGCACCTCACCACTCTGATCCATCTCACCCCAAAACCCTAAAGTGTTAAAGTACCTACCTACCTTGCCCCATCAAATATTTGCAATTTTAATCTTATTTTCCCTGACCTAGTTACCTCTTTGATCTAATTCACTCATCCAACACTCAAATCAACCAATCAAAACCATTGTGCTACTATAACTAGCCTAAAACCTGATTGATCCAGCTCTCTTAGCTATGATCCCTTAGAGAGAGCCCTCTCCTACCTAGTAGGGCTAGCTACTTGGCGAGAGCTTGGTCTATAGTTACCTTTGCTGGTCTCTTAGCCTTAGAGATTCGGTGGAGTGCTAACACGATATCTAAAAAAGATAGTTGTAAAAAAAGATATTTGACTTTGAAATATTTTATTTATGAGCAACATTGAAATATTTTTTAAAATTTTTTTATCAATTCTATATTAGGTGTTTGTGGAATTATACATCACCCTCATAATTAAACTTAATACACACTTAACATATTTTTATAAAATACGATATTATTCCCAATTATATTATATATGTTTTAATTTAAAATGAAAATTATAATATTTTATTGTTATTAATATTTTTTTTTTTTAAATTCCAATTATATTATATATATTTTAATTTAAAATAAAAATTATAATATTTTATTGTTATTAATATCTTTTTAAAAATTCCATATGTAAGAAATTCCATATTTTCCTATTATACATATCCAAATATTACACATGTTCTACATACTAAAATGTAAATAATGTCTCTTTCTTGTATAATTTAATTTTAATTATTTGATATATAAATAATTAAATTTAAATTATTTTATTTACAATAACTATTAAAATATTTTATTTATTTATTAATATGTCTTAAATATTGTATATCTATTGATATAAAAGAATTATGTATCTCATATATATATTAATTATTTCTAGACAATTTTTATTTATAGTGAAAATTGAACTATTTTTATTTATGATGGATATTAAAATTGTTTTGATATGAGATGAAACAAATAGTTTTTCTAGTAGTGAAATGAGTTGAGTTTGGACGCTTTTTGGGATAGTTTATTTCTAAGTTTGCTCCTATCTTCTTCTTCTTCTTCTTCTTTTTAATTTGTTCAGTGGATTTTTATTGATTATCAAAAGATTTTATATTGAAAGCTTTCTAACCAAACCTTCAAAAAGATTGACTTGGGAAATCTTGATTACCCCAAGGTTTTGCATAAGTATTACGAGATCTACCAACTACCCAAAGCTAAGTTAAGAATCCCATAGATTTTGACATTACTCTTAATTTTTACCAAGTCTACCAAAACTATAATAAGCTACCAAAATACGTATATTCCTCCAAAAGACTAGGCTTTGCAAAAATATTAAGATAACATTTACAAAAAACCAAAATTGTCACCCAAAGACTCGTAGACAAAGTATTCACTGGACTTGTTAGTCCAAAATGATTACTGGGGATGTGGCATAAGAATTGGTGTGAGGAGAAGCTTGAGTTGGAGCGTTGATGACCACCAACACGTCATGGTGTTCATTTGATTCAATCTCTGAATCAGAGACAACATAACGTTCCATTCGTGACACTCTGACCACTATGTCATCTAAGTTATATCTTATATCCCGCAAAATTTTATTTATCTCCTCTTGGCCTGCAAACATGTTGTAATTGTCTACTTTCTTATCTTTGATAACCATGTTGAGAAGAGTTTCCAATTGTCAATGTTGGGTGATGGAGCGAAGGAAATGAAGCCTTTGCTTGCGGAAATTCCGCGGGTCTGGAGCCCATTTGAGATTGTTGCCTCCAATTTTTTAGTCCATGAAATAAACACAGTCCCAAACCTCTTTTGCCTCTAGGTGGAGGATTTCCTTCAGGACCTCTAAGGGAGCTTCCTCAAAGAAATTTTCTATTGGTTCCCATCCGAATAAGCATCGTCCTCTCAATGAAGATGACCTAGTAGTGCCACCCTTGTGACTAGGAAGGCACTATAAAGAAGCCAAATAATTGGTTGACTCTGCAATGCTAACATAGGGATAATGTTGTATACTAACCTAGTGTGATGGACCGAGACATGGGATTACTAACTTCTCTACCAAAAGAGACACAAAAACTAAAGGAACAACATGAATGTAATAATGTGAACTAATGAAGTAAATTGATAACCCAAAACTTTTGCAGAGTAGAGAATTCCCGTAGCACCAACCTTTCATGGCACTATATAGAAAATGAACCAGACTATAAAACTAGACCCTATATACTGAACTAATAACCTGACCTTTTACTCTATTAAAACCAAATAGATAAGGTACTTGGGTACCACACTCCACACACCAACACTGGACAGTTGAAAGATATCTTGGCAGGGTTCGACTTTTGAGGAGTCACTGAGAGTAACACTGCCACTAGCACAAAAATCAAACTAGACCCCGAATTATAAAGGAAAAGAACAAAGAACATTTTCCCCTCTGCTTAATGAGCAATGCTAACAAATACCAAGGACTGAATGGACAATTGCATACCATACAACGATAGGTTAACTTGAACTTCACATGACTATGACATAAACATATTGAATTCACATGGATATGATACAAACATACTGAAAGAAGATGGGTAAGATACCGAAGAAATCTACCTCCACGCTAGCAAAAGTAGTATACCTTGTAGGCTGCAATCGTTACACAAAGGTTTCGTCACCCTGAGAAAATAACCATGCATATATAAGGAGTCGAGGACGTGATGGACAGAGCTTCTAGATTGAGATAACGAACATAGACAGTCTTCATAACTAGCCAAATGGAATGTGTTAGCCTGTATTCCATTCTTTCAAGACTTTTTCTCATTATTTGATCATAAATGAGCTTACCTCGTCTGTCAAAGGTGATTGTGCTCCCAACCAATCTACCATATGAAGGGCAACCGAGCTACGCAGAGACAGAAAGCATTTTACAACTTGATGAACTAACGTACACCATAGACTTTCCTCCCACCTACGTATAATTAAGTTGATTCGACTTATTGAAAAGTGAAGAGGTGTGGGATCCCAAGTCATACCACATGAAGGGCATGCGACACCGGGTGTGGAGAATAGCTCCAACACCAAGGGCCGCCACCCTATTCACCAAACAAATTACTCGCATGTTAATAATTATAACCTCCCCGTTAAACTTTCCCCATAAAACCAAATGTCTGGTTATGACTGGCATCGCGAAAAACATCCAACTTTGTTTACGCTATATCTCACGTCGTGAAAATTTGGCTTGCAAACAATCCCATTGGGTATGGCTCTTGTGCTCAACCTATCATAGGATTTGAACGTATGGTTTGGTGGAGACTAAACCTCACAAAAACTAATTGAAATACACTTAATAGATGAAATGTACTAAAATTTACATTCTGGCTATGAAAATGGAAAAATTAAAAAGAATTCAGTGAAATTTTTGGGAAAGCTATACTGCCCAGGGTGGGTTAGGGTGTGTCTGAAGACAAATGGAGACATCTTCTCGGCTTTGGATATTGAAGTAGAATTTGGTTTAATAGAAAGCCGTAGCAAAAATATATAGACTCCAGTCACGGGAATTGCAATTAAGTCATTTAAGGGCACCAAAGCCACACATCTCAGGAAATTGAGTTTGGTTAGTCACATTCTAATGATTCAACTTGTTTGAAATATTTATGTTATTTTTTCATTGGTTTTTCTGTACCCCCAATTAAGTTATTTGCAATTTCTTCAGTTAGGAAGTTTCTAACCGCACACGGATTGATCCCAAACCCACCACCCATCTCTCCAGTTGGGTTCTCTACAAGTCTATATGACTTCTCTGCAATTTCTCCATTTGAATTATCTACAACTCAATTACCCATGGTTCTGTACAGTTGCTATCAGCCATGGTTTTGGATTTTCCAACTCATTCGTCAGCCCTTGTATGCCTCCTAATCCAAGAGATCTGTTGTTGAATGATTTCAGGAAGTGGATTAAAGTCTCTGAAGACTTAGAAATCTGGATTCTCCAATGCTGCTATCAAGCTGCAGGGAGGTTATACAGCAAGAGTCATCACAGCTCTCTAGAGTCTATGTAAGTTGCATCTGGGCATAGAAATGATCCTATCTTAAAACTTAATTGGAAGTTTGTCCATGAGAGTCAGTAGGGTCTAGTTGTTCATGAGGATCACTGGTGTCATTCAAGATTAATTTTGTATGGAAAAAAGGGAAATGCGGTGATGCATAATTCTTCAATCTCGAATATTAAAATTGTATGCAACTTAGTTTGTTCATGAGGATCGTAGTCTCATTAAAGATAACTTTGTGTGGAGAAAAAGGGAAATGTTGGTTTGGATGCATGATTCTTCAATCTCAAAAAATAAAATTTCCATATATAACATGGAATTTGTAAACTGCACATGCATATATTAAAAGCTAGTTGAGATGGAACTGTTCTTAGTTTATATATACATCCAATGCACATGGCATACAAGTCTCTAAGTATTTTTATCTCTGTAGCAAAATGCATATGAGAGGTTAGTCATATAAATATGTTCTAATATCTTTATATATAATACATATGAGAGATTGGTTGTGTTAGCATTTTTACAAGTATATCAAGGTGGATTTTAAAGGTTGGATTAGATGGATGAAAAATTTTAAAGATAAAAAGTTATATAAAAATAAAAATAAAAAATTATACTAGTTTTTATTATTATGCAAATTGTAAAATTTTAAATGATATTTTTATAAAAAGTTTCAATTTACAATAATTTTATACACAATTTTATCAATTTTTAAGATAAATAATTTTATTTTATAAAATTTGGATAAATCGTTTAACTAAAATAAATATTAGTGAAATAAAGCATCTTTTAGTTAAATTTACTTCATATCATTTATATGCAAGAATGTGCACTCAACATAAAATCAGGAAATACATTCCCTGGCTATTATAATTGGAAAATAGAAAGCAAAGTACAGATACCAACAATCTGTTGCTTAGTTTATTCTTAGTGGCTGTTTATCATGATCAGTTGTAACGTCCCTTAGATTCCTCATTAATCATTAGATAGAATATTCATCATTACACAGTGTAACTTTAGTAAAGGAATAGTAAATTACATAACCATTACAACCATTATTGTAGCATATTAACATAAAATTTCTGATGTAACGTTACATCTATTTCATGATCCCTTTAACCATAATAGTTAATCACATACTTAATATTATGAAATCACATCATGCAAGGAATCAATATCATCAAACTGACATAAAAAGCAATTACATCATTGAACACTGATATACCCTGGAAACCCTGTAGGGTGAAAACCAACAAACGTTTAATTTTGTTAATAAACGCTTGTGACGGTGTTCACCCCTCACTCAATGGCTTATAAGGGAGTCCATCCCTTAACCATTGTCATAAAATATGACAAAAAAATATCACTAAATTACAACATATCTAACTAAAAGCTATTACAATCATCATCAAATTGTTTACCCACAAAACTCCACTCTTTATATCTTTGTGGCCCGGTTGTCCCATGTTGAAGATAATGGAGAATGTAATATTAGGAGAGAGTCGGTTCACTAGAACCTTAGATTAGGAATTAGTTCCCATTATTTAGGTAAGCTGTTCTAACTTCCCTATATGTGTGAATACTATTTATTCATGATTGTAGCATGATTGAGGTAGAGTGTTCTCCGTGGAAGTCTCTCCTGGTGGAGTCTCTCATCTGAGAGTTGCCCAATTTTCATTTAATAAAGTCAACTCTTATATTTTTTATCATGGTATCAGAGCTCCAAAGTTGGTGAATCAAAGCCAGAGTGCTTTGATCCCTGAGTGAGTGTCTCTAGGGCTGGTGAATCAAAGCCATACTGCTTTGATCCCCCTATGAGATTCTAGGTGGCAGAAGAGAGGCCCCTAGTTGCGAGACAGAGCTGTGTTATTTGTACGTCTGCTGATCAGTGCCAGTCCAAGCAGAAAAAGGGCGTTGATCTTACTGATTTAGTGTTGGTCCAAGAAGGGAAAATGTGACGGTTTGATCGAGGAAGTGAAGGCGGAAGGGTGCCAATATGTTGCTCAGCACAATTCCGAGAGGCGAAAATGCGCCGATTTGTGGAAAACTGACGAAATCAGTTTCAGATTCAGTTCAACGTAGATTTGTTGATGGAAATTGCGCTGATCTGTGACACTATGAAGATGCATGGAGGATCGTGGAGGCCGATCCTAGTGAGCTCATGCAGAAGGTCGTGGCAAAGGTGAAAATTGCTAGAGGATGCATGGAGCCCATAGGACGTCGACTGAGGAACGTCGAGGCGATGGTGGCTGAGCCTGCGTGGAGTCATCGTGGAGGATCGTGCTTGATGATGTGTGGATCAGATGCTGTAACATATCCGATTTAATTGAACATCGAACCAAAGTGTTGGTGCGAATATGATTTTGGATTAAAGGCAAGTAAAACTTTTATCCTCCATTTTTTTAAATCAAGGCGTTTATAAAAGTTTGTTTTTTTTTAAAGCAAATTCTTGAAAGGATTTTTTGGCCACAAAAGAAAAGTTTCTGGGCACATTTTATTTTAAGGGGTTATTTTTTAAGATGATATCTGGTTTCTTGAGATTGTCTCCTTTGGATCTAGGGTAGATCCATTTTTTGCTGGAGGTCGATTTTTTGTTTTTTAATTTTCAAGATGAATAACCAAGTGGTCGAGGCATACTTGAACAAGAGCAGTAAGCTCAACGGTTCCAATTATTCTAATTGGAAATTCAAGTTGAAAACATTGTTGGAGGGACAAAGTGCACGGGGGATCGTGAATGGAGATGAATTGAAACCTACAGTTGCAAGAAGCGGATCAACTGCGACAATTCAGGATAGGGAGAAGAGGGAGAACAAGGTGAACACGTTGTTGAAAATTTCAGTCAAAGACTACATTATCCCTCACATTAGAGAGCGCAAATCAAAAAACGAGATCTAGATAACCCTCAAGGATCTGTACGAAATCAGAAACACAAATTGTCTTCTATTTCTCAGAAGCAATATTCTCTCCTTTAAAATGGAGGATAATGAATCAATAGCTGCGTTCATCTCTCGCATCAAGGACCTCAAAGATAAGCTTGGTGACATAGGGGAGGCAGGGTCAAACATTGATCTGGTAATGATTTCCATGAATGGTATGACTGACGACTATCAAATGTTTATCACTGGCTTGAATGCAAGAGAGAAAGCCCACAAATTTGAAGAATTGACAGGGATCCTGATGCAAGAGGAAGAAAGGCAGATGACCTTCAAACCATAGATTTCAAATCTTGCTTTAATGGTGAAGAAGAAGCCCTTCAGAGGGAAGGAAAATGGAAGGAAAGTGGAGGTACACCACAAAGAAAGCCAACTCCATCTCAAGGTATGCCATGAAACATAAATGATTCAGCAACCAAATGTTTCTATTGTGGTAAAGTTGGTCATATAGCTAAACATTGCTGGAAGAAGAAGTTTGATGAAAGTCAACATATACATAAGATACTTGCAGGAAACTTTGCTAATGATGACCATAACCAGGACCTCAGACTGTTTATGGCTGATTATAATGAGAATGATGAAGCAGATACATGGTTTGTGGACTCATGAGCTTCCACCCACATGACAGATAATAGACAATGGTTTGAAGACTTCAAAGAAACTAGAAATGGTGCAAAAATATAACTTGGTGATGACAGAGGATACCAAATCAAAGGGCTTGGTAATGTTCCTGTCATACTTCTTGATGGAAATATTAGGCACATTCAAAATGTGATGTATGTACGTGGAATTAATAAGAATCCGATTTCTGTTTCAATGATAACAGATCATAATATTAAGGTAGATTTTTTTAGTTATATTGTGTTATTAAGGATCTGCTGGATTGTATGAAGACAATTGCAACATGGATTCGAGTGGGAGGTCTTTACAAGTTGAATGTAAGAAGTGTGCCACACCAAGCATTGACATCATGAGGTATGAATGCATAAGATTTATGGCATCAGAGATTCAACCATATTAATTTCAATGATTTGTTGCTACCTCAAAAAAGTGGTATGGTCAATGGTCTCCCTGTTTTAAAGCATGTTCATGTTGAATGTGAAGCATGTGCTCTTGGGAAGATGCACAAAGATGAGTTTCTTGTAAATGTAGATAGAAAGCAGAGAGATATACTAGAGTTAGTTCACACTAATTTGTGTGGGCCAATGCAGTCAAGGTCATTGAGAGGTGCTTATTATTTCTTATAATTTGTTGATGAATGTACACGATTCACGTGGGTATATTTTCTCAGTAAAAAGAGTCATACTTTTGAATGCAGGAAGGATGAATTCATCAAGATTCTTCGCTTGGACCAAGGGGGAGAATGCAGGAAGTATGATTACATCACATATTGCAAAGACCATGGAATACTGTAGCAATTTACAGTACCTCACACTCCTAAACAAAACATGGTTTCAGAGAGGAAGAACAGAACACTTGTGGAGTGTGCTCGCGACATGTTAAAAGGTAAGAATCTGTCTAATGGCTTTTGGGCGGAAGTGATAAATATTGCAGTATATTTGAAGAACAAGAGTCCAACAAAAAGTCTTGAGTTTAAAACTCCATTTGAAGCTTTAATAGGTTTTAAACCTGTAGTTAAACATTTAAGAGTTTTTGGCTCCAAATATTTTTCTCATGTTCCAAAGGAGGATAGGAATAAACTGGATTAAAAGGCTATTAAATGCACTTTTGTTGGGTATTGTACTAAATTTAAAGCTTATAAATTGTTTGATCCCTCTACTCATAAAGTATTTGCAATTAGAGATGTAGCTTTTCATGAGCAGGTTCATAATGGAAACAATGATAACAACAATGAAGAATGGGACATTCCTTTGTTGATGGAAGAAGGGTGTGATGAAACAGGGGACATCCATGAGCAGCAACAGCAGTATAAAAATGAATAAGCAAATGGTATAGATGCAATAGTAAAACCAAGTTCGCAAAGGGATGAACAGAATAGGTGTGAAGCCACTCCACCACTTAGGAGATTAGATAGGAAAACTCAATTGCCAACAAGATATAGGGAAAATTCTTTTATAAATATCATGTTAAATGTTATTGAACCCTCTAGTTATAAAGAAGTTAGACAATATAATGAATGGATGGTAGCCATGGAAAAGGAATATGAATCAATACTTAAAAACAAAACTTGGGAGTTAGTTGAATTACCTGAAGGCAAACAAACCATAGGTTGCAAATGACTATAGAAGCCTAAATTTAAAGCAGATGGGAGTATAGATAAATATAAAGTTGCACTGGTTGCAAAGGGGTAATCGCAGAAAGAAGGTATAGACTATGAGGAAAACTTCACCCCTGTAGCTAAACTAAACACAAACAAAATGTTAATTTCTTTAGCTACCAAACATCATTGGATGATACACCAGCTAGATGTAAAATCTTCTTTTTTAAATGGGGAGTTGAAAGAAGAAGTGTACCTAGGGCAACCTAAGGGGTTTGTTAAACAGGGGAAATAACATTTAGTCTGTAGATTGAAGAAAGCATTACATGGACTAAAACAGACACCCAGGTCATGGTATGATAAAATTGATTCATTTTTTGTGCAGCATAGTTATAAAAGAATCAAGAATTATCCTAATCTGTATACTGTGTTTGATAAAGAGGGGAAAATTGTTTTGATTTCTTTATATGTATATGATCTTATCATTACAGGAAATGCTGATGAACTCATTAAATAAATCAAAGAGAATATGTCACAAGTGTTTGAGATGAAATACCTTGGTGAGCTACGCTACTGTTTGGGTCTTGAAATATTGAGAGATTCAGGCCAGATTTTTCTGTCACAGGGTAAGTATGTCAGGAGTTTACTGAAAAATTTCAGGATGGATTAGTGCAAAGCTGCAAGAGTGCCTTTATAGCAGAATACCAAACTTCATAGTGATGATGGTTCTAAGGAGCTAGATGCAACATTGTATTGACATTTGGTTGGGAGTTTAATCTACTTGACCACTACTAGACCATATTTGGCTTATGTAGTTAGTGTATTGAGCCAATTTATGTCCAAGCCACTTGAAAGTTGTTGGATTGCAGTGAAAGGTATCTTAAGGTATCTTCAAGGAACCTTAGACTTTGGTATTATATATACTGATTCGTTTGATGTTATATTGACAAGTGTTTCAGAATTCGATTTGGCCGGAAATATAGATGACAGACGATCCATAACAGATTATGCATTCAACATTGGGTCTAGGGTCATTGCATGGAGTAGCAAGAATTTGAACACGATATCCCTGTCTTCAGCAGAAGTTAAGTATCAAGCCATGTGTAGAAATTATACAAACATATTTATATCAATGGATTCAATCCGATCAAGCAATGTACTAAAGCTAGATACTAAATCCTTCTACAAATAAATTGCGTAAAATAAAGATGATCGCCAATCACAACAAGTAAAGGAAGACGCAAATCAAACCACAACACAGATATTTTCCTGGGGAAATCTTACTGCTCAAAACCCCTCTATCTTCTATTATATATTCACCATGGAATCATGAAACAATTACAATGGAATCTTCTCACAAGAGTCTCCAGAACTCTCACAATTGTCTCACACTAACCCAAACAAAATCGACCAACACTTAGCCAATTTCCCGCCTCTAAATATTCTTCCTTGCTTTCGCAATTCATGTGGAATTAAATCCCTATTATTTATGAATTCAACCTTCCAAAACCGCGCAAGGATCATGGGAAATAAAATGGATGTCTGGTTGCATGCGGGCAACCTACTAATGATACAACTGATAGTTAATATCCCTTTAACCTTTGTCTCAACTAGGTCTCCACTGGAACTTACATGCATACAAATATTAATAGTAAATCATCAGTTGCATGGCATATCATTGCATGTGAATTAAATATGATTTAATTCACTTGATCTCTCATTAGTGCAACAAACAGTTACAAATAGTTCAGCTGACTTTAAGTCAATAAATTGAGTTAACTGATTTCTCATGAATTAAACTCATGCACTAACTGCAATTCAAACTCCATAACTAATATAATCACTTTGCATGCCTCACCAACCACCCTCAACTCGAAATTCATGAGCTAACTGAGCTTATTACACTCAGTTAACTATTACAAGTGATTATGAGATAAGATTACATTTTATTTTCCAATTTAATTAAGGGAAAATTAAATTAGACACACATTTATTGTTGACTTTTCAACACTCCCTCTCAACAAGAAATGGATTAGCTGCCACCCTGATCCTGCCTCTATGGTATTCAAATTTTCTCCTAGCGAGTGCCTTCGTCAGAATATCTGCATCCTGATCTTTCGTGGGAATGTACTAAAGTAACATAATGTGCCTCTGGTACAGGTTCACATCCGCTTCACTTTGGGTGAAGCCAAACCCGGTTAAATAGCTGTCAATCTGAGTGTACCAAGCATGAGGTGCTTGCTTTAGCCCATACAATGCTCTCTTGAGTCGGGACACATGCGATTCACTGTCAAAGATCTCAAAAAATTATGGCTTCTCTATGTACACTTATTCCTCAGTAACTCCATTGAGAAACATAGTTTTCACATCCATCTGATGTATTTGCCACCCCATCTGCGCTGAGAGTGCGGGGATGGATCTAACTGATGAGTATCTCGCAATCGGTGAAAAAGTATCCTCATAGTCAATCCCCTCAACTTGTGAGAATCCAAGGGCCACAAATCTGGCCTTGTACTTCTCCATAGAGCCACATGTTTCCTACTTCACCTTATAGATCCATCTAGATCCAACTGTTTGGTCTCAATATAGTCTCCTAAATTGAGCTCATTTAATTGTCAACCAGGGTTGGTAAACTGCTGAAGTGAAGTGTACTGTATGTACCTAGGTGCTTGTTTCCTAATGCGTTGTGTGTAGTGTTTTGTGATGTTTTTGGTCTTTTGTGATGATTTATGATGTTTTTGGTCTTTTGGTGGTTTTATGTTCACAAGGAAAATACCTAGAAAACTAATGGAAAGGAGATGGTGATTAAAAACAGAGTTAAGCCTAATTGATGGATGAAAAATGACAAATGCAATTGGAAACACTGAAGCATAATCAAATCTAAACTATGACTAAGTAAAAGCAAAGCTTGATAATGACTTTTAAGCAAATGATTCAAAACACAAACTAAACTTGAGAAATGATCACTAAGTATGCAAATCCTCTAACTAAACAGTTAAACACTAATCTTACAATGATGCAACATTTTGTCCTTGGTTAAAGATTTGAAACAGATTTGGAGGAAAAACATTGATACCATCCTAAGATCTTCTATTCTAGGACTAGTTCCTAACTCTATTATGCAATTTAATTGAATGTCACAAGACCTTACTCAAGACTTATTGATTTCTTTTCAAAGTAGTCTTTTGAGGGAGGACTCTGTTTATGAAATGATAAGGAAATTGCAGAGGTACTTCAGGCCTTAAAATGATGTTGTCTTCTGTTCTTATGGTTATAGATCAATTGTAGATTTTAGAACAAGAAGATGTTTGTAAATAATGAAGGTTGTTTTGTTAACCTTAACAACTGAAGTAATCTAATGTGCAGTGGATGACAATCTGAATGTGAAGTGCAAGTGCAATGAGTTAATCTAAGAATGAACTTAAGATGCCACTAATCTAAAACAATGCTGAACTACAAGTCATCATCAAACTCAAAACAAAATAACTGAACATGAGTTAAGTGCAATTAAACTTCGGAGCATCCTAACTAAGCTACCATGCATTATCCTATGGAATTATACAGTCTGTTTGTCCATCATGATTGATATATTGGAAGAGTTCCTTCTTTTGGAAGAGGTTTTAGAACAATCCTGACTGTGCAATTGAGTGCAAATGCAAGCAAAAAGACTGAAAGCAATGAAAAACTAAGATATCATAGCCATTTCCTACTCGTCATTATGATATTTTGGACAAGCGTTTGAGAGCAAGAGCAGCAATGGTACTTAGTACAAACACACAACTAAAACATTCATTATCACGGTTATGCCTTGGACTCCTTAAGGATTTATTGGAAGAGTTACTTCTTGTGGAAGAGTGATTAGAACAAGTGTAACTATGATAGTGAACAACAAAAATTACAACTAAATCCTACAATACTCTAGCCAATTCCCATTCATCATTATAATCTTTTGGAAGAGCTTCTTCTTGTGGAAGAGTTAGAATGAGTATAACTACAGTAGCTAATTAAAAACAACTACGAATTCAACTTCTAATCCTACAATACTATAGCCATTTCCCATTCATCATTATAATTTATTGGAAGAGTTTCTTCTTGTGGAAGAGTGATTAGAATGAGTATAACTACAATAGCTAATTAAAACAACTACTAATTCAACTTCAAAAATGTAAAGACAGCTAGAATACTTATCTAATTTACGCAAATAAATCCGTGCAAGAGGCAGGGGCCCTCTACCACCTGACGGAATTCAACTCCAAATTAAATCAACGCCTTCAAAACAACACTGTCTGCTCCATTAAAGATGAAATAACTTGAACATAGCACTCTGCGTATTCAAAAATGTAGCACAGAATCTAAGAAAAATCTTGAACAAAATCTAGCATCCAATCTAGCCTAGCTCTCGGTTTTTCAAGTGTTTATATAGCAAATGCACATAACAAGACTTGCAAAAATTTCAGGAACACTGTCTTTCCTTATCGGAATCACATTAGGACTCTTGAAGTAGTTGCGTAAAGAGGAAAAAGACATCTGGACTGAGACAATCCTAATAGAAGTCTGCTTTCCTAAATGTGTTCCCACGTTCCAAAACCATACCCAGAATTCGTTTCTTCCTCCATGATGAGCAACGAACCATGTAGACATGACGTGGATTATGCCCATATGCGGTTTTTCTTGAGAGGTCACCTGGAACATACCCAAACGTGAAGACAGCTACAGAATCGCCGGTTAGCTACGGAATGTCTGCATTCTGTAGCTAGTTCCGGTCAAAATGCATTACAATGACAAAAATCACAAAATTTATGAAGTCAGTCATGTTAATCATTCTAAAAGTAATTTCAACTAAATTCATTGATCAATTGGGTCTAGGATAGCAATGGAAAAGGGAAAATGAGGTAAAATAAGATGAAAGAAAGCACAATTTTGAGGCTCAACACCAACTACTGATTTTCCGAATGGTCTTGGGACACTTCCCATGCACTGTTCTTGACGATGGAGTCATACTCCTCAACCATAGCATCAACCCAAATTGGTTGCTGCACTGCTTCCTCAAAGGAAGATGGTTCTGTCACAATACACTTGCTCATAAGAGCCATGTATCCAGTAAATCTGTTTGGAGACTGTCTCTGTCTGCGCAGTGAAGTAGGTTTTCCTACATGCTCTACCGCATCAAGTCTCAATATATCAGCTTCCGTGGTGTGCTTTCTACCATTTCTAGTGGATGGCTCTGCATGAGTGTTTTATACCACTCCATGATCCTCCGCATGTGGCTGCTCTATATCTTGAGGTTCATTCTTTGGAACCAAGAGTTCCTCATCTGCATGAAAATCTAGCTCCCTCTCAAGGGACAATCACAAGGCTTTCTCCTCATCAAATTTTATATCCCGTCTCACAACAGTCATCCTGCTGTTTGGAAAATACACCCGATAGTTGTGGGGAGTATCAGTGTACCCCAAAAATATCCCAATCTCAACTGTTGGTTTGAGCTTCTTCTTGGAGTCTTTGGTCACATGCACATATACAGATGAGCCAAAATTTTTAAAATATGAAACATCAGGTTTCTTACCAGAAAAAGCCTCCTATGGTGTACTTATGCCAAGTATTAAATGAGGACTACGGTTTTGCACAAATAATGTTGTGTTGCATGCCTCCGCCCATAGATGCAACAGTAGGCCCTGATCATGAAAAATTGCTCGTTATGCACCCAAAATTATTTTTTTCTTTCTTTCTGTGACCCCATTCAGTTGTGGGTTATGAGGCACAATAAACTCTCTCTGAATTCCTTCTTTGCTACAAAATTTCTTGAATTCATTGGAGATGTACTCACCACCATTTTCGCTCCTAAGAGCCTTCACATGCTTCCCTATATCTTTCTCCACTAGTTCTTTGAACTCAAGAAATTTTGAGAACGTCTGATCTTTATTCTGCATGAAGTAGATCCAACACTTTCTAGAAAAATCATCAACAAATGTCACATAGTACATGTGCTTTGCTGTCGAAGTAGAAGAGAATGGTCCACACACGTCTGAGTGAACTCTCTCAAGGATTTCCAAAGCTCGGTTCTCCTTCTCGTGAAAAGTGGCCTTTGCATACTTCCCCATAGTACATCCCTTGCATGTGTCTAACTGCACAAGAGTACCCTTGGGAAGACCCGTAGAAATCTGTTGCATGACCTTCAAGGCTCTGTGGTGTAGACGGCCCAATATCCTGTGCCATAACTCACCCTCATCCCGGCTCACCACTTTTTCCGCCTTACCCATCAATGTTGTGCATCCATCTACATCAAGTTTATAGAGATTCTTCACTCAAATCCCAATCTTCTTGGTTGTGCTATGGCTTTATGTCGAAGGAAAGCTTTCCCTTCACTGAAAACCACATTATAGCCTCTATCCTCCAACATTGCGACTAAAACTAAATTTTTCTTCAAGCTTGGTACATGCATTACATATTTTAATAAGAAGGGTTTACCTAATCATCTCTAGAAGGTAACTGTATTAATCTTGGTAGCACTGTACCGCCCGTCATCACCCATTTCGATATGCATCTGGAGGTCCTTCTCCTCCTAGCTACTGAAATTTTCTTTCTCTCCCATCATGTGGAAAGATCAACCACTATCCAAGTACCACATCGATCCCATTGAAATTGACACCACACATGCAATGAGCGAGAATTCAAGCTCAAATTGCGAGGCCAAAGCCTCACCCGCTGTAGATCCTGAAGCATTATTGTTCTTATTCTTTTGTGGACAATTTGTGGCATAATGTCCATGCTTGTGACAGTGAAAACACTTCACTTTGGACATGTCACGCTTCTTTCCTTCTTTTCCAGACTAATATTTAGAATAGGATTTATTTCCTTTCCCCTTCTTCACCTTAGCAGCCAAAGCACAATTTTCTTCATCATCTGTCTTAGATGAAGATCCATCCCTGGTATTCCGCCAGAATCCTTCTTGCACCAAATCTAACTAAAGTTGTTCCCAATCTTGCAGTGATCAGGAGATCATGTGTTATGCTAAAAAATGAAAGTGTTTGAAACATAACCTAACCTTAGCGACCAGAAAGGTCTTGTCATTGCGATTCCGGTGCCGTGAACGGTTTGAAAAACTGACATCATATGAAGAAGTTATCGCAGTTTGAAAATTCTAGTAAACTGCAAACAGTGGACTTTGACCAAGTTTGACTTGGAATTTTTGGGAAATTAAAAAGAGAATATTCTAGGGAATATTACTAGAATATTCCTCAAAATATTCCTAGAATATTCCTCAGAATATTCCTAGAATATTCCTCAGAATATTCCATAGAATATTCCATTTGGGCTAATGGGCAATTGACACTTGGCGCAGTCTTATTGCATGAAGAGTTGATTTTTGAATTCATGGTGAATGAAAAGCTGCCATGTGGCAGTTCTTGAGGCCGCCACATGGCCCTGGAGTGCAGTGTAAAATTTTTTGGGCCTTCCCCATGTTGTCGCTCCTAGAGACAACCTAGAGTTGCGATAGACCAGTGCCTAGGACATCTTAGCATAGCAAGGAGCGTATAATATAATGTATGAAGTTGTCAACTTCAGCTCACATGCTATCTCCTGTAAACAGGGAAATAAACTAGAATGGGACCAAGACCCTCAGAAATTGACATAGAGAAAGGGATATTGCAGAGGAAAAGTGCATAAATCTAATATGAAAGCAACAGAAAATTCAGAGACAGTTTACTGCAAAGCGGGCCGATTCAGAAATACTTCACAGACATAAATTATCAGAAGGTGTATGTAGTGAATGAAATGTAGAGGAGATATTAGTTAACGTTGAGTTGATACCCATATATACAATACCACCATGCATGGGCTTACCAATCTAAGAATCCATACATGATAATAGCATTTTAAAAGCACCCTCCTAAAGAAACTAATATAGCGAAAATACGGTTTAGCTGAATAATGGAACAAAATATCATGCATGAGCCATATTTAAAGCGCTTGACTGATCTGAACATGGGCATCAACTAGGATGAATCCATACCAGAAGTCAGTGAGCCACTCGCATTCCAAAACGTGATACAAGAAAGATGGATGAAATGAAATGATCTATTAATATAACACATAAGAGAAAAGGTTACACATTGTCAAATACCAAAGACGAGAATCCTCTTTAACAGATAGAACTCCTCCTCACTGAGACCCTATGGGCTCTAAGCCTTCATACAAGAGCTTTACAAAATGTATACAAAAAGCCTTTCACTGAATATTTTTCTGATAAAATTTGGAACCCCCAATAATCCGTTCTTAGGGCCCTTTATAGAAGAAGAAGAACCCTAATAAAATAAGTAGGTGGAAAACATTTAATTTTCCTTGTTAAGACAGAATGGTGGAAACATTCGCACCCATACTACTGAATGACTATGTTGTGTTGTATGTACTCTGCCACTGGCTTTCCGAAGTAATTGGGATAAAAATCTCTTTAGGAACACGACATAGAATTAAAATCATATTGGCATCTCGTCCTTTCCTGGAGAGAAAGCTCTGCTGAAGTAAAGCCTTGAGGGTATTGTTTTCTGTGTACAAATATTTGGAGTGATCTGCAGGATCTTCAGCTTGGTACTCGGCCTTCAAAAGGTTGGCTCAGGCTCCAAAATCTTCACTCCATGCCTTTAATTCTCTACTTTCCATGGATACTCTTTGTTTGCAATATTTAAGCCTGGATCTGCGCAATCTGCGCTTTGAATAGCTCTCAGAGGGTTTGATAGATTTTTACCCTGGCTTCTTTAATGGAAGTCTTGTCACAACAACCTCCCAGGACTTTCTTTATGGTTTCAACTCTTGAACAATGATCCTTTCCTTTATTTTTTCCATTTGTAATTAAGAGCTGTGAATCATGGAAATTTTCTGCTGCTGTAATCCTGCAAAACCCACAAACTTGTTAGGAAAACCAGGCCCGAAGATAATGGACGTGGCGGGGCCGATGAAAATGGTTGTGCAGACATGGTGAAATGGTGAAACAATGTAGGGTGGCGGAAAAATGCAGCGGAGTGATGGTAAATGGACTGGGTGGAAAAACACATTTAGCGAAGGTTGGCGGAGTGTAGCGAATAAGAAAAACCTTTGAATTTGACCCTTTGGATGAATATAAGGAAGACGGAAGAAGATATGAAAAATGACACGTGGAAAGGTGACGTGGAGATACGGGGTCAATGGCGTGGGCTAAATCTAGACCGTCCGATCCCGGGGGAAATCGACGGTTGAAAAGGTATTGGGAGCGATTGATATTGGGCTAGGGGTGAATCTGCCGTGAATTAAAACCCATGCAGATTTGATGTGCAACGACCGTTCGATGAAGGTCTCCAGATCCGACGGCTGACAGTGATATCGCTGTGCATCATTCGCCGAACGATAGCGTGCGATGAACGGCGGTTTTGGAGCCGTATGCAGGGACACGCGATGAGCGATGTATGGAATCGCTCGGATTTGAGGAATACCGCCTGCCGCTTGGAAGGTGGTGCGATATAAACCACCATTTATTGCAATGGGAGCGGGCGTGGGGACCACCAGAATAGGCGGGATGTGGACCGTTGATTTCACAGTTTGATCGGGTGGCTGAGATGCGGTTTGGGCGATGAATGGAGTGGGCCACGGGCGTAGTGGAGCATTGCGAATGCCGTTCGATTTGTACAGATCAACGACCGAGGGTGCGTCCGATATTCATATGTGCTAAGCGCCTAGTGTTTTTGCGCTTGGTTCCAGCACTGGGTTATGTGGAGGAAATGACTAAGGGGGTAGGGCCGAAAGGGCTAAGCCTTGAATATTTTCAAATGTGGATTTTCAGCCCTTTTATGCAATTTTGAGGTTGGAACAGGGAAACGATAGGCAGCAAAAGGATTACTTAGGCTATCAAAATAATTTTGAAGGGTTCAAATGGAATGGCCTGTCAAAAATTTAATAGGAGTTTGACATGGTTAACATCGGCTCCATCTGGGGATGGCACGTTCATCCCTGAGCGTGTCGAGAACTTCGCAAACCACCAGATACTCTTCTGTGTGAACTCTGCCCTTCGACACCTCTACCTTTTACTTCATGATTCATCACGACAACCATATCATTCAAACAAAAATGAATCAACAAACTAATATACAATATAATACACCAGACTTTCTCGGCCTGAGTCAGAACTGGAAATAGGGTTTGAGGAATTGACTATCTATAGGGGCATCCAGCAAGTCGCCCTCTAAATTCTCCAACCTGAAAGTATTATTGCCCCCCTGTTCCACAATTTTGAAAGGGCCAAACTAGAGGGGGTCTAATTTACCATGTTTTCCCTTCTTAGCTCTCTGGATGTCCCATCTGAGCACTAGATCACCAATTTTCAGATTCTTGTCTTTAGCATGCCGATCGAAAAGGTATTTCATCTTCTCCTGATATTCCGTCAACCTTTGATTTACCTGATTGTGTGTTTCTTCCAATTCCACCAACTGGTTTATTCTCTTGATCATATCATCAGGCTCTTCTTGAATTTCCTGCATGAATCGGGCCACTGGTAGGGCCAATTGAATGGGAAATACTGCTGCCCTCCCATATACCAATTCATATGGGGATTTCCCAGTTGCTCTCTTGCTGGTAATTCTATTGGCCCACAGAGAAAATTTCAATTGGGAATCCCAATTCCTCTGATTCTCACTTATAACCTTCTTCAATGCCCTCACCAGGGTTTTATTGGAAGACTCTGCCAAGCCATTTCCCTGTGGATAATAGGCTATAGAGTGACTTAGTGTGATATTATATTGCTGACAGAAACTCACAAATTTTTCATACTTGAAAGCCTGTGCATTATCAGTCACTATTCTGGTAGGGCAACCAAACCTGGATATGATGTTTTCCTCCATGAACTTTATGATCATAGTATCTATAGCATTCCTTGCAGGTATGGTTTCCACCCATTTAGTGAAATAATCAGTGGCCGTTAAAATCCACTTATGTTGACCACTTGATGGAGGATGTATCTCACCTATAAAATAAATTCCCCACTGTTTGAATGGTTCATCTACGTGCACAGGAATCATGGGAAGAGGTGCTAACTTCTGCCTTTCAGCAAATTTCTGACATTTTTCACATGCTCTAACCTGAGCAAAAACATCTCTAAAAAGCTTGGGCCAATAAAAACCAGCCTTAAGGATTTTGTGAGCAGTGACCCTCCAGCTCTAGTGACCCCCACAGATTCCTTCATGAAATTCAGCTATAATACTCTCTACCTCATCCTCTGTGAGACATAGTATTGAGATACCTGAGGGATCTCGCCAGTATAGCCGGCCATTGGCGACTATATATTTATGTGATTTCAATATTAGTGTTATGTATTTAGCCTTATGACATCTTGGAGGGAAACTGAGTGTGAGGAGATATTCTACTATCTCTTTGTACCACAGACTGTTGAGGTACTTTAGATGTGCTTTTGGAGTAGCTACTCCAATTCCCTGTCGCTCGTCTTGCTCTTCAGATTCCTCACCTGCTATAATGGAAAAATTTGTGCCCAGAGCTTGATAGTTTGATTCAGATAACATTTTAGAAAGCCCATGTCCTTTGATCAGCTTAGTAGGGCGGATGCCTAAGTGATACTCCTTTATTTTAGCAATCCACTTACCCATTTTTCCTTCACTATCCCCCTGAATAAGAATATATTTTACAACAGCTGCAGGCATAAATGCAATGATATGGGACTCCTAGAGATAGCCTAGAGATAGCCTAGAGATAGCCTAGAGTTGTGATAGACCAGTGCCTAGGACATCTTAGCATAGCAAGGAGCGTATAATATAATGTATGAAGTTGTCAACTTCAGCTCACATGCTATCTCCTGTAAATAGGGAAATAAAATAGAATGGGACCAAGACCCTTAGAAAATGACAAAGAGAAAGGGATACTGCAGAGGCAAAGTGCATAAATCTAATATGAAAGCAACATACAATTCAGAGACAGTTTACTGCAAAGCGGGCCGATTCAGAAATACTTCATAGACATAAATTATCAGAAGGTGTATGTAGTGAATGAAATGTAGAGGAGATATTAGTTAACGTTGAACTGATACCCAGATATACAATACCACCATGCATGGGCTTACCAATCTAAGAATCCATACATGATAATAGCATTTTAAAAGCACCCTCCCAAAGAAACTAATATAGCGGAAATACGGTTTAGCTGAATAATCGAACAGAATATCATGCATGAGCCATATTTAAAGCGCTTGACTGATCCGAGCATGGGCATCAACTTGGATGAATCCATACCAAAAATCAGTGAGTCACTCACATTCCAAAACATGATACGAGAAAGATGGATTAAATGAAATGATCTATTAATATAACACATAAGAGAAAAGGTTACACACTATGAAATACCAAATACCAAAATCCTCTTTAATAGATAGAACTCCTCCTCACTGAGACCCTATGGGCTCTGAGCCTTCATACAAGAGCTTTAAAAAATGTATACAAAAAGCCTTTCACTGCATAGTTTTCTGATAAATTCTAGAACCCCCAATAATCTGTTCTTAGGGCCCTTTATAGAAGAAGAAGAACCCTAATAAAAGAAGTAGGTGAAAAAAAATTAATTTTCCTTGTTAAGACAGAATGGCGGAAAAATTCGTGCCCATACTACTGAATGACTATGTTGTGCTGTATGTACTCTGCCGCCGGCTTTCTGAAGTAATTGCATTGGATAAAAATCTCTTCAGGAACAAGGCATAGAATTAAAATCATATTGACATCCCGTCCTTTCCTGGAGAGAAAGCTCTACTGAAGTAAAGCCTTGGGGGTATTGTTTTCTGTGTACAAATCTTTGGAGTGATTTGCAGGATCTTCAGCTTGGTACTCGGCCTTCAAAAGGTTGGCTCAGGCTCCAAAATCTTCACTCCATGCCTTTAATTCTGTACTTTCCACGGATACTCTTTGCTTGCAATATTTAAGCCTGGATCTGTGCAATCTATGCTTTGAATAACTCTCAGAGGGTTTGATAGATTTTTACCCCGACTTCTTTAATGGAAGTCTTGTCACAAAAGCCTCCTAGGACTTTCTTTATGGTTTCGGCTCCTGAACAATGATCCTTTCCTATATTTTTTCCATTTGTAATTAAGAGCTGTGAATCATGGCAGTTTTCTGTTGCTGTAATCCTGCAAAACCCACAAAATTGTTAGGAAAACCAGGCCTGAAGATGATGGATGTCGCGGGGCCGATGAAAATGGCTGTGCAGACCTAGCGAAATGGTGAAACAACGTAGGGTGGCGGAAAAATACAGTGGAGTGATGGTAAATGGACTGGGTGGAAAAATGCATTTAGCGAAGGTTGGCGGAGTGCAGTGAATAATAAAAACCTTTGAATTTGACCCTTTGGATGAATATAAGGAAGATGGAAGAAGATAGGACGAATGACATGCGGAAAGGTGACGTGGAGATACGGGGTCAATGGCGTGGGCTAAATCTAGACCGTCCGATCTAGGGGGAGATCGACGATTGAAAAGGTATTGGGAGCGATTGACAGTGGGCCAGGGGTGAATTTGCAGTGAATTAAAACCCATGCAGCTTTGATGCGCAACGACCGTTCGATGAAGGTCTCCAGATCCGACGGCTGACAGCGATATTGCTGCGCATCATTCGTCGAACGATAGTGTGTGATGAACGACAGTTTTGGAGCCATACGCAGGGACACGCGACGAGCGATGTATGGAATCACTCGGATTTGAAAAATACCGCCTGCCACTTGGAAGGTGGTGCGATATAAACCACCAGTTTTTGCAATGGGAGTAGGTGTGGGGACCACCAGGACAGGCGGGCTGCGGACCGTTGATTTCACAGTTTGATCGGGTGGTTGAGATGCGGTTTGGGCGATGAATGGAGTGGGCCACAGGCATAGTGGGGCATTGCGAATGTCGTTCGATCTGTACAGATCAACGGCCGAGGGTGCGCCCGATATTCATATGCGATAAGCGCCTAGTGTTTTTGCGCCTGGTTCCAGGATTGGGTTATGTGGAGGAAACGACTGAGGGGGTAGGGCCGAAAGGGCTAAGACTTGAATATTTCCAAATGTGGATTTTCAGCCCTTTTATGCAATTTTGAGGCGGGAAAAGGGCAACGATAGGCAGCAAAAGGATTACTTAGGCTATCAAAAGAATTTTGAAGGGTTCAAATGGAATGGCCTGTCAAAAATTTAATAGGAGTTTGACATGGTTAACATCGGCTCCATCTGGGGATGACACGTTCATCCCTGAGCATGTCGAGAAATTCACAGACCATCAGATACTCTTCTGTGTGAACTCTGCCCTTCGACACCTCTACCTTTTACTTCATGATTCATTACGACAACCATATCATTCAAACAAAAATGAATCAACAAACTAATATACAATATAATACACCAGAATTTCTCGGCCTGAGTCAGAACTGGAAATAGGGTTTGAGGAATTGACCATCTACAGGGGCATCCAGCAAGTCGCCCTGTAAATTCTCCAACTTGAAAGTATTATTGCCCCCCTGTTCCACAATTTTGAAAGGGCCAAACTAGAGGGGGTCGAATTTACCATGTTTTCCCTTCTCAGCTCTCCGGATGTCCCATCCGAGCACTAGATCACCAATTTTCAGATTCCTGTCTTTAGCATGCCGATCAAAAAGGTATTTCAACTTCTCCTAATATTCCGTCAGCCTTTGATTTACCTGATTGCGTGTTTCTTCCAATTCCCCCAACTGGTTTATTCTCCTGATCATATCATCAGGCTCTTCTTGAATTTCATGCATGAATCAGGCCACTGGTAGGGCCAATTGAATGGGAAATACTGCTGCCCTCCCATATACCAGTTCATATGGGGATTTCCTAGTTGCTCTCTTACTGGTAATTCTATTGGCCCACAGAGAAAATTTCAATTGGGAATCCCAATTCCTCTGATTCTCACTTATAGCCTTCTTCAATGCCCTCACCAGGGTTTTATTGGAAGACTCTGCGAAGCCATTTCCCTGCGGATAATAGGCTATAGAGTGACTTAGTGTGATATTATATTGTTGACAGAAACTCACAAATTTTGCAGAATTGAAAGCCTATGCATTATCAGTCACTATTCTGGCAGGGAAACCAAACCTGGATATGATGTTTTCTTCCATGAACTTTATGATCACAGTATCTGTAGCATTCCTTGCAGGTATGGCTTCCACTCATTTAGTGAAATAATCAGTGGCCGTTAAAATCCAATTATGTTGACCACTTGATGTAGGATGTATCTCACCTATAAAATCAATTCCCCACTGTTTGAATGGTTCATCTACGTGCACAGGAATCATGGGCATAGGTGCTAACTTCTGCCTTTCAACAAATTTCTGACATTTTTCACATGCTCTAGCCTGAGCAAAAACATCTCCAAAAAGCTTGGGCCAATAAAAACCAGCCTTAAGGATTTTGTGAGCAGTGACCCTCCAGCTGTAGAGACCCCCACAGATTCCTTCATGAAATTCAACTATAATACTCTCTACCTCATCCTCTGTGAGACATAGTATTGAGATACCTGAGGGATCTCGCCAGTATAGCCGGCCATTGGCGACTATATATTTCTGTGATTTCAATATTAGTGTTCTGTATTTAGCCTTATCACAGCTTGGAGGGAAACTAAGTGTGAGGAGATAGTCTACTATCTCTTTGTACCACAGATTGGTGAGGTACTTTAGATGTGCTTTTGGAGTAGCTACTCCAATTCCCTATCACTCGTCTTTCTCTTCAGATTCATCACCTGCTATAATGGAAAAATTTATGCCTAGAGCTTGATAGTTTGATTTAGATAACATTTTAGCAAGCCCCTGTCCTTTGATCAACTTAGTAGGGCAGATGCCTAAGAGATACTCCTGTATTTTAGCAATCCACTTACCCCTTTTTCCTTCACTATCCTCCTCAATAAGAATATATTTTACAGCAGCTGCAGGCACAAATGTAGTGATATGGGACTCCTAGAGACAGCCTAGAGACAGCCTAGAGTTGTGATAGACTAGTGCCTAGGACATCTTAGCATAGCAAGGAGCGTATAATATAATGTATGAAGTTGTCAACTTCAGCTCACATGCTATCTCCTGTAAACAGGGAAATAAAATAGAATGGGACCAAGACCCTTAGAAAATGACACAGAGAAAGGAATACTGCAGAGGCAAAATGCATAAATCTAATATGAAAGCAACAGACAATTCAGAGAGAGTTTACTGCAAAGCGGGCCGATTCAGAAATACTTCACAGACATAAATTATCAGAAGGTGTATGTAGTGAATGAAATGTAGAGGAGATATTAGTTAAAATTGAGCTGATACCTAGATATACAATACCACCATGCATGGGCTTACCAATATAAGAATCCATACATGATAATAGCATTTTAAAAGCACCCTCCTAAAGAAACTAATATAGCGGAAATACGGTTTAGCTGAATAATGGAACAGAATATCATGCATGAGCCATATTTAAAGCACTTGACTGATCTGAGCATGGGCATCAAATAGGATGAATCCATACCAGAAATCAATGAGCCACTCGCATTCCAAAACATGATACAAGAAATATGGATGAAATGAAATGATCTATTAATATAACACATAAGAGAAAAGGTTACACACTGTGAAATACCAAAGACCAGAATCCTCTTTAACAGATAGAATGCCTCCTCACTGAGACCCTATGGGCTCTGAGCCTTCATACAAGAGCTTTACAAAATGTATAGAAAAAGCCTTTCACTGCATAGTTTTCTGATAAAATCTGGAACCCCCAATAATCTGTTCTTAGGGCCCTTTATAGAAGAAGAAGAACCCTAATAAAAGAAGTAGGTGAAAAACATTTTATTTTCCTTGTTAAGACAGAATGGAGGAAAAATTCGCACCCATAATACTGAATGACTATGTTGTGCTGTATGTACTCTACCACCGGCTTTCCGAAGTAAATGCACTGGATACAAATCTCTTCAGGAACACGACATAGAATTAAAATCATATTGACATCCCGTCCTTTCCTGGAGAGAAATCTCTGTTGAAGTAAAGCCTTGAGGGTATTGTTTTCTATGTACAAATCTTTGGAGTGATCTGCAGGATCTTCAACTTGGTACTCGGCCTTCAAAAGGTTGGCTCAGTCTCCAAAATCTTCACTCCATGCCTTTAATTCTCTACTTTCCACAGATACTCTTTGCTTGCAATATTTAAGCCTGGATCTACGCAATCTGCGCTTTGAATAGCTCTCGGAGGGTTTGATAGATTTTTACCCCAGCTTCTTTAATGGAAGTCTTGTCACAACAACCTCCCAGGACTTTCTTTATGGTTTCGGCTCCTGAAAATTGATCCTTTCCTGTATTTTTGCCATTTTTAATTAAGAGCTGTGAATCATGGCAGTTTTCTGTTGCTGTAATCCTGCAAAACCCACAAAATTGTTAAAAAAACCAGGCCTGAAGATGATGGATGTGGCGGGGCCGATGAAAATGGCTGTGCAGACATGGAAAAATGGTGAAACAATGTAGGTTGGTGGAAAAATGCAGCGGAGTGATGGTAAATGGACTGGGTGGAAAAACACATTTAGCGAAGGTTGGCAGAGTGCAGCGAATAAGAAAAACCTTTGAATTTGAACCTTTGGATGAATATAAGGAAGACGGAAGAAGATACGACGAGTGACACGCGGAAAGGTGACGTGCAGATACGGGGTCAATGGTGTGGGATAAATCTAGACCGTTCGATCCAGGGGGAGATCGACGGTTGAAAAGGTATTGGGAGCGATTGACAGTGGGCCAGGGGTGAATCTACCGTGAATTAAAACCCATTCAGCTTTGATGCGCACTGACCGTTCAATGAAGGTCTCCAGATCCGACGGATGACAGCGATATCACTATGCATCATTCGCCGAACGATAGCGTGCGATGAACGGCGGTTTTAGAGCCGTACGTAGGTACACACGACGAGCGATGTATGGAATCACTCGGATTTTAGGAATACCGCCTGCCACTTGGAAGGTCGTGTGATATAAACCACCAGTTTTTGCAATGGGAGCGGGCGTGGGGACCACCAGGACAGGCAGGCTGCGGACCGTTCATTTCACAGTTTGATCGGGTGGCTGAGATGCGATTTGGGTGATGAATGGAGTGGGCCACGGGCATAGTGGAGCATTGCGAATGCCATTCGATCTGTATAGATCAACGGCCGAGGGTGCGCCCGATATTCATATGCGATAAGCGCTTAGTGTTTTTGCGCCTGGTTCTAGCACTGGGTTACGTGGAGGAAACGACTGAGGGGGTAGGGCCGAAAGGGCTAAGCCTTGAATATTTTCAAATGTGGATTTTCATCCCTTTTATGCAATTTTGAGGCAGGAAAATGGAAACGATAGGCAGCAAAAGGATTACTTAGGCTATCAAAAGAATTTTGAAGGGTTCAAATGGAATGGCCTGTCAAAAATTTAATAGGAGTTTGACATGGTTAACATCGACTCCATCTGGGGATGGCACGTTCATCCCTGAGCGTGTCGAGAACTTCGCAGACCATCAGATACTCTTCTGTGTGAACTCTGGCCTTCGACACCTCTACCTTTTACTTCATGATTCATCACGATAACCATATCATTCAAACAAAAATGAATCAACAAACTAATATACAATATAATACACCAGAATTTCTCAGCCTGAGTCAGAACTGGAAATAGGGTTTGAGGAATTGACCATTTACAGGGGCATCCAGCAAGTCGCCCTGTAAATTCTCTAACCTGAAAGTATTATTTCCCCCCTGTTCCACAATTTTGAAACGGCCAAACTAGAGGGGGTCGAATTTACCATGTTTTCCCTTCTCAACTCTCTGGATGTCCCATCTGAGCACTAGATCACCAATTTTCAGATTCCTGTCTTTAGCATGCCGATCGAAAAGGTATTTCATCTTCTCCTGATATTCTGTCAGCCTTTGATTTACCTGATTGCGTGTTTCTTCCAATTCCGCCAACTGGTTTATTCTCCTGATCATATCATCAGGCTCTTCTTGACTTTCCTGCATGAATCGGGCCACTGGTAGGGCCAATTGAATGGGAAATAATGTTGCCCTCCCATATACCAGTTCATATGGGGATTTCCCAGTTGCTCTCTTGCTGGTAATTCTAATGGCCCACAGAGAAAATTTCAATTGGGAATCCCAATTGCTTTGATTATCAGTTATAGCCTTCTTCAATGCCCTCACCAGGGTTTTATTGGAAGACTCTGCCAAGCCATTTCCCTGCGGATAATAGGCTATAGAGTGACTTAGTGTGATATTATATTGCTGACAGAAACCCACAAATTTTGCAGACTTGAAATCCTGTGCATTATGAGTCACTATTCTGGCAAGGCAACCAAACCTGGATATGATGTTTTCCTCCATGAACTTTATGATCACAGTATCTATGCAGGTATGGCTTCCACCCATTTAGTGAAATAATCAGTGGCCGTTAAAATCCACTTATGTTGACCACTTGATGGAGGATGTATCTCACCTATAAAATCAATTCCCCACTATTTGAATGGTTCATCTACGTGCACAGGAATCATGGGCAGAGGTGCTAACTTCTGCCTTTCAGCAAATTTCTGACATTTTTCACATGCTCTAACCTGAGCAAAAACATCTCCAAAAATATTGGGCCAATAACAACCATCCTTCAGGATTTTGTGAGCAGTGGCCCTCCAGCTGTAGTGACCCCCACATATTCCTTCATGAAATTCAGCTATAATACTCTCTACCTCATCCTCTGTGAGACATAGCAGTAAGATACCTGATGGATCTCGCCAGTATAGTCGACAATTGGCGACTATATATTTCTGTGATTTCAATATTAGTGTTCTGTATTTAGCCTTATCACAGCTTGGAGGGCAACTGAGTGTGAGGAGATATTCTACTATCTCTTTGTACCACAGACTGGTGAGGTACTTTATATGTGCTTCTCGAGTAGATACCCCAATTCCTTGTCACTCGTCTTGCTCTTCAGATTCCTCACCTGCTATAATGGAAAAATTTATGCCCAGAGCTTGATAGTTTGATTCAGATAACATTTTAGCAAGCCCCTGTCCTTTGATCAGCTTAGTAGGGCGGATGCTTAAGTGATACTCATGTATTTTAGCAATCCACTTACCCCTTTTTTCTTCACTATCCCCCTGAATAAGAATATATTTTGCAGCAGCTGCAGGCACAAATGTAGTGATATGGGACTCCTAGAGACAACCTAGAGACAGCCTAGAGGTTTGATAGACCAGTGCCTAGGACATCTTAGCATAGCAAGGAGCGTATAATATAATGTATGAAGTTGTCAACTTCAGCTCACATGCTATCTCCTGTAAACAGGGAAATAAACTAGAATGGGACCAAGACCCTCAGAAAATGACACATAGAAAGGGATACTGCAGAGGCAAAGTACATAAATCTAATATGAAAGCAACAGACAATTCAGAGACAGTTTACTGCAAAGCGGGTTGATACAGAAATACTTCACAGACATAAATTATCAGAAGGTGTATGTAGTGAATGAAATGTAGAGGAGATATTAGTTAACGTTGAGCTGATACCCAGATATACAATACCACCATGCATGGGCTTACCAATATAAGAATCCATACATGATAATAGCATTTTAAAAGCACCCTCCCAAAGAAACTAATATAGTGGAAATACGGTTTAGCTGAACAATGGAACAGAATATCATGCATGAGCCATATTTAAAGCGCTTGACTGATTCGAGCATGGGCATCAACTAGGATGAATCCATACCAGAAATCAGTGAGCCACTCACATTCCAAAACATGATACAAGAAAGATGGATGAAATGAAATGATCTATTAATATAACACATAAGAGAAAAGGTTACACACTGTGAAATACCAAAGACCAGAATCCTCTTTAACATATAGAACTCCTCCTCACTTAGACCCTATGGGCTCTGAGCCTTCATACAAGAGATTTACAAAATGTATACAAAAATCCTTTCACTACATAGTTTTCTGATAAAATATGGAACCCCCAATAATCTGTTCTTAGGGCCCTTTATAGAAGAAGAAGAACCCTAATAAAAGAAGTAGGTGAAAAACATTTAATTTTCCTTGTTAAGATAGAATGACAGAAACATTCACGCCCATACTACTGAATGACTATTTTGTGCTGTATGTACTCTGTCACCCGCTTTCCGAAGTAATTGCACTGGATAAAAATCTCTTCAGGAACACGTCATAGAATTAAAATCATATTGACATCCTGTCCTTTCCTGGAGAGAAAGCTCTGCTGAAGTAAAGCCTTGAGGGTATTGTTTTCTGTGTAAAAATCTTTGGAGTGATATGCAGGATCTTCAACTTGGTACTCGACCTTCAAAAGTTTGGCTCAGGCTCCAAAAATTCACTCCATGCCTTTAATTTTCTACTTTCCATGGATACTCTTTGCTTGCAATATTGAAGCCTGGATCTGCGCAATCTGCGCTTTGAATAGCTCTCGGAGGGTTTGATAGATTTTTACCCCGACTTCTTTAATGGAAGTCTTTTCACAACAACGTCCCAGGACTTTATTTATGGTTTCGACTCCTGAACAATGATCCTTTCCTGTATTTTTTCCATTTGTAATTAAGAGCTGTGAATCATGGAAATTTTCTGCTGCTGTAATCCTGCAAAACCCACAAACTTGTTAGGAAAACCAGGCCTGAAGATGATGGACGTGGCGGGGTCGATGAAAATGGCTGTGCAGACATGGAGAAATGGTGAAACAATATAGGGTGGCGGAAAAATGCAGCGGAGTGATGGTAAATGGACTGGGTGGAAAAACGCATTTAGCGAAGGTTGGCAGAGTGCAGCGAATAAGAAAAACCTTTGAATTTGACCCTTTGGATGAATATAAGGAAGACAGAAAAAGATACAACGAATGCCATGCAGAAAGGTGACATGGAGATACGGGGTCAATGGCGTGGGCTAAATCTAGATCGTCCGATCCCGGGGGAGATCGACGGTCGAAAAGGTATTGGGAGCGATTGATAGTGGGCTAGGGGTGAATCTTCCGTGAATTAAAACCCATGCAGCTTTGATGCGAAATGACCGTTTGATGAAGGTCTTCAGATCCGACGGCTGACAGCAATATCATTGCGCATCATTTGCCGAATGATAGCCTGCGATGAACGACGGTTTTGGAGCCGTACGCAGGGACACGCGACGAGTGATTTATGGAATCACTCAGATTTGAGGAATACCGCTTGCCGCTTGGAAGGTGGTGCGATATAACCACCGGTTTTTGCGATGGGAGCGGGCTTGGGGACCACAAGGACAGGCGTGATGTAGATCGTTGATTTCACAGTTTGATCGGGCAGCTGAGATGCGGTTTGGGCAATGAATGGAGTGGGCCACGGGCGTAGTGGAGCGTTGCGAATGCCATTCGATCTGTACAGATCAACGGCCGAGGGTACGGCCGATATTAATATGCGATAAGAGCCTAGTGTTTTTGCGCCTGGTTCCAGCACTGGGTTACGTGGAGGAAACGACTGAGGGGGTAGGGCCGAAAGGGCTAAGCCTTGAATATTTTCAAATGTGAATTTTCAGCCCTTTTATGCAATTTTGAGGCGGGAAAAGGGCAACGATAGGCAGCAAAACGATTACTTAGGCTATCAAAATAATTTGGAAGGGTTAAAATGGAATGGCCTGTCAAAAATTTAGTAGGAGTTTGACATGGTTAACATTGATTCCATCTGGGGACGGCACGTTCATCCCTGAGCGTGTCGAGAACTTCGCAGACCATCAGATACTCTTCTGTGTGAACTCTGCCCTTCGACACCTCTACATTTTACTTCATGATTCATCACGACAACCATATCATTCAAACAAAAATGAACCAACAAACTAATATACAATATAATACACCAGGATTTCTCGGCCTGAGTCAGACCTAGAAATAGGGTTTGAGGAATTGACCATTTATAGGGGCATCCAGCAAGTCGCCCTGTAAATTCTCCAACCTGAAAGTATTATTGCCCCCCTGTTCCACAATTTTGAAAGGGCCAAACCAGAGGGGGTCAAATTTACCATGTTTCCCTTCTCAGCTCTCCAGATGTCCCATCTGAGCACTAGATCACCAATTTTCAGATTCCTGTCTTTAGCATGCTGATTGAAAAGGTATTTCATCTTCTCCTGATATTCCATCAGCCTTTGATTTACCTGATTGCGTGTTTCTTCTAATTCCACCAACTGGTTTATTCTCCTGATCATATCATCAGGCTCTTCTTGACTTTCCTGCATGAATCGGGCCACTGGTAGGGCCAATTGAATGGGAAATAATGTTTCCCTCCCATATACCAGTTCATATGGGGATTTTCCAGTTGCTCTCTTGCTGGTAATTCTATTGGCCCACAGAGAAAATTTCAATTGGGAATCCCAATTCCTCTGATTCTCACTTATAGCCTTCTTCAATGCCCTCACCAGGGTTTTATTGGAAGACTCTACCAAGCCATTTCCTTGCGGATAATAGGCTGTAGAGTGACTTAGTGTGATATTATATTGCTGACAGAAACTCACAAATTTTGCAGACTTGAAAGCCTGTGCATTATCAGTCACTATTCTGGAAGGGCAACCAAACCTGGATATGATGTTTTCCTCCATGAACTTTATGATCACAGTATCTGTAACATTCTTTGCAGGTATGGCTTCCACCCATTTAGTGAAATAATCGATGGCCATTAAAATCCACTTATGTTGACCACTTGATGGAGGATGTATCTCACCTATAAAATCAATTCCCCATTGTTTGAATGGTTCATGGGCAGAGGTGCTAACTTCTGCCTTTCAGCAAATTTCTGAAATTTTTCACATGCTCTAACCTAAGAAAAAACATCTCCAAAAAGCTTGGGCCAATAAAAACCAGCCTTCAGGATTTTGTGAGCAGTGGCCCTCCAGCTGTAGTGACCCCCACAGATTCCTTCATGAAATTCAGCTATAATACTCCCTACCTCATCCTCTGTGAGACATAACAGTAAGATACCTGAGGGATCTCACCAGTATAGCCGGCCATTGGAAACTATATATTTCTGTGATTTCAATCTTAGTGTTCTGTATTTAGCCTTATCACAGCTTGGAGGGCAACTGAGTGTGAGGAGATATTCTACTATCTCTTTTTACCAGAGACTGGTGAGGTACTTTAGATGTGCTTCTGGAGTAGCTACTCCAATTCCCTGTCACTCGTCTTGCTCTTCAGATTCCTCACCTGCTACAATGGAAATTTTTTTTCCTAGAGCTTCATAGTTTCATTCAGATAACATTTTAGAAAGCCCCTGTCCTTTGATCAGCTTAGTAGGGCGGATGTCTAAGTGGTACTCCTATATTTTAGCAATCCACTTACCCCTTTTTCCTTCACTATCCCCCTGAATAAGAATATCTTTTACAGAAGCTACAGGCACAAATGCAGTGATATGGGACTTGTTAGACATGGTACTGTCAGTCCTTCGTCATTGGTCTTCGAACATGACGAGTAATGTCTGCAGACTAGAGGAAGGTTCAGTAAGATTTTATTTTTATGTCATTATCAATAATGTGAAATTGATTCTTCTTCAAAACACTGTTTTGAAGAAGAAATCATCAAATGTACCTTTTCACCATGTAGTTCCTCAGTTGCAGATGCTGGTTCTCCTTGCCAAAGTTCGATGTTAATTATCCCTGCAAGCAGATAGAGGAGCCATCATTTAAATTCAGGAAATCAGAGAAGAAAAAATTCATGAATAGAATAACCAATGAATTTGAAGGCCAAGCTTGTTTAGCAACATCAAGCCGAGGGAGCATAGGTCGTTATAATCTAGCGCCACAACATTGTACATGGGTGTTCAGAATAAAGATGTTAGCAGTTTTAATGGCATATTTCCTTTTCATACATGGACAAGCATTATAGACTGTAGTATGCAGACCACAAATGAATTGGTAATGCAGTCAATGGAAGCCTTGATAGCAAGCACTTGGAAAGAATCATCCAAATACCGATCCATTCTTTATTAACCACGCTAAGTATCACAGATCAAGCAATAATTGGTAAGGTTACAAGTGATACCAAACATGCTGGCATTGAGGGTGCGCGCTACCCATAGAGAGGGCGCGCTACCCATATAAGGTGCGCTACCAACTTAACCTTCCCAGTCCTTTGCAGAGAACACGGGCGCTACGCGTTGGGTAGGCGCACTACGCTCACAGTCACAGAGCCAAATTTCTTTTGCTCATGCGTCCGGTTTTATGTCACAACGGCTCCATCAACTTGCAAACAGGGGAGGAGGCTTCACCAGATGAGGAATCCTATGACCTTGTGATTGGCCTACTATTCCTTGTAGATCAAATTGATCCAGCACTGAACATTTTAGACTTAGCATTGAAATCTGGTTATACGCTGTCAACAAGCGTGTTCAGTGACTGTGTTCGGGCCTGTGTAAACGCAGTCAGATTGGACACTTTGATGTCCATTATAGAGAGATGTAAGGCAATGTATCAGAACAAGGCGTTGTGTCGACCTTGGGGCTTGTCCACATACATCTCAGATGTCGTAGTGGAGGCAGACCATAGCAAGTTAGCATATTATGGGCTGGAATTCTTGCTGCGATGGATTTCTCGAGGCAAGTCTGCTCAACCATCTGTTCTACTGTCAGGTGATGAAGGCCTTGCGATTGCTGCCCTTGGAACAACTGCCAGGACTTGTAGTGCTCCTCTTTTAATGGCAGCATGGGAGATACTTATTCGATCTCTGTAGAATAAGAGGCTGCCATGTCCGGAATCATATCTTGCAAAGATAAATGCTTTTGCAGCATTAGGTGAACTTAGATTTGCATTCCACACTTTACAGGTACTTGAATCTGCATACGGTAATCCTGAATCAGATGAAGACACACATATATTTTCTCCTTTCTCATCTTTGAATCCACTTGTACGGGCTTGTTCTAAGGGTGGGTTTTCTAAATTGGATACGGTTTATTTCCAACTGGAGAATTTGAGCTGGGAAAATCCTCCATACAAGTCAGTAGCAGCATTGAACTGCGTAATATTGGGCTGTTCAAACATTTGGGACCTTGATCGAGCCTTTCAAACATTTGAGGCTATTCAAAAGACTTTTGATTTGACTCCTGATATCCACTCGTTTAATGCATTGATGAGTGCATTTGGAAAAATGAAGCAGACATTTGAAGCATCAAATGTTTTTGCTCACATGATAGGCTCGGGTGTCAAGCCAAATGAGAAGTCATATTCTTTATTGGTTGATGCCCATCTCATTAATCGGGACAAAAAATCTGCTTTGGGCGTGGTTAAGGACATGATGCTTGCTGGTTATTCACCATCAAAAGAGACTCTTAAAAAGCTCAGAAGGCGGTGTGTTCATGAATTTGATGTCGATGGGGAGACAGAAGTTCAATCTCTGTTTCAACAACTGAACTATCGGATGGATGGTGAATATTGCCGTGGAATCCTTTTTGGACTTCAGTACAGTACATAATTTGTTTAGTGGCTAAACTGTGTCGTAGGTATATAAAGGCTGTAGAACTGCATTTTCCAGGTTCTCTTTTGGATATTCCTGTCCGTGAAACATTGCGTACTCTTAGGAGTCTTGAGGTGTTAACTATAGATTGGGGAAAATTTAAAGTGATGCATTTGCCACCTATTTGAAGAGGTCGCTGCGCTTTTGTTAATATATCAAAATTCACAAAGGATGAAACTTGGAAGGTGAATGTACGTTTTCAGGGTTATGATCTGGAACAATGGGTATCTATGTGGCAGCATGGAAACGTGCCTTCAGCAGAGACACATGTCGTGACATTTTGGGAGGGTGGTATAACGGTAATGGAAGTGAATAGACAGTCAAACCCAAATTAAACGCAGAATACCAACCATAAGCAGAGAAATAGGGTCGATTTGCCTATTTTTGACCTCAGTTGCATTTCAGATGGTTTACGCTCCAGATTTTTCCTATTCATTGGTCATCGAATAGATTTCATATTATATGCTGTTTCCTTTCAGAACAAATGATTGGCTTTCCAGCCTTGTTTGTTAATGATAATTAAACCATCCCTTTTTTGGTCGATTGGTTTTTTCAGAGTTGAGTCTATTTATTGTATTGAAAAATCACTTGTAGGGGAGAGTTCTGAAAGCTGGTGGAGGAAAAAGACAGAGCTACATTGTACAGTTTTGACAGAGAAACTAATTGAATGGTACAACTCTGTTTCATAAGATTCTTGTGGTACGAATTTAGAAAATGTTTCTTCTTTGTTTTCATATGTGTCTTGTTATGTTTACAGTTCACCCATAATCATTTCTTAATGAATGCTTTTAAGTAGAAGGGAAGAATTCAGCTTGCTGCTCTGCCTTGGAGAAGCTTTCATGTTTTGTGCAATTTCTTCTGTTTGATAAGGATTCATCACACATGCCCTTGTCAACTTCTTAGCAGTCTTGCCACTCCATTTAATTTCAACTTGGAATTGTTAAGTTTCACTCCTATCTCGCCTTATGGAATAATCTGTGCCTTTGATTAGATCTTTGCTCATGTTGTTCTTGATCCCACGCTGCCCAGAAAAACCCAATCATTTATCAAAAAACCCCTTTCTTATCAATTTACTAGCCTAAAATCAGCATCAATTTGGAGTCATCTCAGATCCTATTGCATATTTTTACTGAGCGTGACTCGGAGAGAGCCCTCTCGTGTCCTCGTAAGGCTAGCTACGAGGCTGAGCTTGGTTTGATGTTGCCTCAAGTTTTGCCTTCCTCAGCCCAAGGCAGATTCGAGCGCTAACATAGTGACGACCATACAGGGGAAGTCCTCCCCGGTAAAGGATAACAAAGTTCAGATCCAATTGCTGATGGTGGACAGCAGTCAGACACCGCAAGGCTGAAATCATTCACCGGTGACTTCATTCACTGACAAATCAGAAATCAATGCTTCATGGTGACTTCGCTGCAGGGAGATCAGTAGCTTCAAGATTTTTAAGATGGACCGGATTGTAAAGAGATACGCTCCCATGAGCCGAGATCACATCCCAGGTTTTCTGAATAAGATGCCCAAGGTAGATTGGTCAATGAGTCTGCCTACGTTTAACGATGATGGTAAGAAAGATGCTGATTTACATCTGGTTAGATTTCACATGCATATTCGCAAGTTAAAAGTGGATTTTCCTGAAGATTTCTTGATGAAGATATTCCTGGCCACACTGGAAGGTGAAGCCCAATCTTGGTATGAAAATTTTTCGCTGGCCTGTATTTATTGTTTAAAGGATTTTCATGCCCTGTTCATTGAAAGATATCAAGCGTCTTATCCATCATTAAATTTAGTTCATGACTGTTGCAAACATGCTCCTACTTTTATTGAAAGCCTTGAGAAATATTATGAAGACGATAATTTCATGGATGATGAGATCATGGAAGCTCTGTACGAGAATCCATTTCAGCAAAATGAAGAGAACCTAGAAGATACTCATCAAGATGCTCAGGAAATTTTGCAGCAGAATCAAGATCAGCAGGTTGAAGATTGTCATATGGCTGAAAATGATGAAAGGGAGAATGGCATTTCAGATCTGCCCACAGAAGACAGCAACATGCAAGTAAGTCCAGTGCTAATTTTAGAATGTGATAATGTCAGGACAACTATTTCAGTTCCAGATTTAGTTGTGCTGAATCCTGAAGAGGAGAGCTCTGCTGTTGAAATCATAGACAGAGTTTTGGATTCAGATGTTCATGAAAAACAGAATGAAATCTTTGTGCAAGTAAGTGATAAATCTCCTTCCACTAACTCAGTAATAAATGATAGTTTGAATGCCCTGTCATATGAAGATAATTACTGTTTAAGCAGAAGAAAACAAAAAGCATTGTCACCTTTGTCTGAAGATGAGATAGATCTACTTTTGAGAGGTCTTGTTACAGCCCAAGCTACAACAGATTTGTAGTGCACACATAGTCAGGAAAGTGTTGGTGAAACTTCTTCCTCTTTTGAAAAAGATGATTGTCTTGTAATCAGTTTTGTAGATCAGCAAACAGATAATTTTTTCTTTCACAAAGATGAGAAGGTTGTCATGTTTGATAATCTTGAAAATTGTTTTTGTTTAAGAATGACCTAGATCATGAAATTGAGGAGTATATGCCAGAATTGCTCATGGTCAAGGAACTTACGGCTAACACTCAGATGGCAGATACCTCTCTGTGCATTTCTATCGCTCAGAAATCGATTGTCCTTTCAGATCAGAATGGAGTAAATACTTGTATTTTTGCAGCTGGATCTCCAGATAAGCCAATGCTTCAGGATTTTCAAGACCCCTTTAGCGTTCTTCTGCAAGCATTAGAAAGGACAAATGTTGCCTGGTTCATTATCATAAGCTTTGGTTTCAGTGGTTATTTTGAGTTTCCTACAGGTTCATCATTCCGCCTGCTCAAGGAGAGTAAGAGCAGAAATTTGGGGTGTAGCCATCTGCTGGATTGGTTACATTGGAAGGCACATTACACATGATTGTACATGTCACATCAGTATGCAGGTGGTTGCCATCATGATTTTAAAAGCTTGATGGACTGCTGCCCTTTTTCAGAAAGTTCTTGTTTTAATTCAGTCATTTCAGTTTGCATCGAGTTAGTTTTTAGTCTTTTCAGTCAGTTTTCAGTTAATAAATTAATCATGTCGATTTCTTGCAATAATGATTCCATCACCCAATGGATGGAGGCACTGTCTGCTCTCCCAAAGATCTGCAGATTCTTGGCACCTCTAAGAAGCGGCAGCTGCCATCCCCATTGGAGCCAATGTTAGACACGGTCCTGTCAGTCCTTCGTCATTGGTCTTCGAACATGACGAGTAATGTCTGCAGACTAGAGGAAGGTTCAGTAAGATTTTATTTTTATGTCATTATCAATAATGTGAAATTGATTCTTCTTCAAAACACTATTTTGAAGAAGAAATCATCAAATGTACCCTTTCACCATGTAGTTCCTCAGTTGCAGATGCTGGTTCTCCTTGCCAAAGTTCGATGTTAATTATCCCTGCAAGCAGACAGAGGAGCCATCATTTAAATTTAGGAAATCAAAGAAGCAAAAATTCATGAATAGAATAACCACTGAATTTGGAGGCCAAGCTTGTTTAGCAACATCAAGCCGAGGGAGTATAGGTCGTTATAATCTAGCGCCACAGCATTGTACATGGGTGTTCAGAATAAAGATGTTAGCAGTTTTAATGGCATATTTCCTTTTCATACGTGGACAAGCATTATAGACTGTAGTATGCAGACCACAAATGAATTGGCAATGCAGTCAATGGAAGCCTTGACAACAAGCACTTGGAAAGAATCATCCAAATACCGATCCATTCTTTATTAACCACGCTAAGTATCACAGATCAAGCAATAATTGGTAAGGTTACAAGTGATACCAAACACGCTGGCATTGAGGGTGCGCGCTACCCATAGAGAGGGCACGCTACCCATATAAGGTGCGCTACCCACTTAACCTTCCTAGTCCTTTGCAGAGAACACGGGCGCTATGCGTATGGTGCGCGCTACGCTCATAGTCATAGAGCCAAATTTCTTTTGCTCATGCGTCCGGTTTTATGTCACAACGGCTCCATCAACTTGCAAACAGGGGAGGAGGCTTCACCAGATGAGGAATCCTATGACCTTGTGATTGGCCTACTATTCCTTGTAGATCAAATTGATCCAGCACTGAAATTTTTAGACGTAGCATTGAAATCTGGTTATACGCTGTCAACAAGCGTGTTCAGTGACTGTGTTCGGGCCTGTGTAAACACAGTCAGATTGGACACTTTGATGTCCATTATAGAGAGATGTAAGGAAATGTGTCAGAACAAGGCGTTGTGTCCACCTTGGGGCTTGTCCACATACATCTCAGATGTCGCAGTGGAGGCAGACCATAGCAAGTTAGCATATTATGGGCTGGAATTCTTGCTGCGATGGATTGCTCGAGGCAAGTCTGCTCAACCATCTGTTCTACTGTCAGGAGATGAAGGCCTTGCGATTGTTGCCCTTGGAACAGCTGCCAGGACTTGTAGTGCTCCTCTTTTAATGGCAGCATGGGAGATACTTATTCGATCTCTGCAGAATAAGAGGCTGCCAAGTCCGAAATCATATCTTGCAAAGATACATGCTTTTGTAGCATTAGGTGAACTTAGATTTGCATTCCACACTTTACAGGAACTTGAATCTACATACGGTAATCCTGAATCAGATGAAGACACACAGATATTTTCTCCTTTCTCATCTTTGAATCCACTTGTATGGGCTTGCTCTAAGGGTGGGTTTTCTAAATTGGATACGGTTTATTTCCAATTGGAGAATTTGGGCTGGGCAAATCCTCCATACAAGTCAGTAGCAGCATTGAACTGCGTAATATTGGGCTGTTCAAACATTTGGGACCTTGATTGAGCCTTTCAGACATTTGAGGCTATTCAAAAGACTTTTGATTTGACTCCTGATATCCACTTGTTTAATGCATTGATGAGTGCATTTGGAAAAATGAAGCAGACATTTGAAGCATCAAATGTTTTTGCTCACATGACAAGCTCGGGTGTCAAGCCAAATGAGAAGTCATATTCTTTATTGGTTGATGCCCATCTCATTAATCGAGACACAAAATCTGCTTTGGGCGTGGTTAAGGACATGATGCTTGCTGGTTATTCACCATCAAAAGAGACTCTTAAAAAGCTCAGAAGGCGGTGTGTTCGTGAATTTGATGTCGATGGGGAGGAAGAAGTTCAATCTCTGTTTCAACAACTGAACTATCGGATGGATGGTGAATATCGCCGTGGAATCCTTTTTGGACTTCAGTACAGTACAAAATTTGTTTAGTGGCTAAACTGTGTCGTAGGTATATAAAGGCTGTAGAACTGCATTTTCCAGGTTCTCTTTTGGATATTCCTATCCGTGAAACATTGCGTACTCTTAGGAGTCTTGAGGTGTTAACTATAGATTGGGGAAAATTTAAAGTGATGCATTTGACACCTGTTTGAATTCTGCAATGCTGAGAACGTATTAATATATCAAAATTCACAAATGATGAAACTTGGAAGGTGAATGTACATTTTGAGTTATGATGCGGAACGTAGGTATCTATGTGGTAGCATGGAAACGTGCTTGTCAGAGACACATGTCATGACATTTCAGGAGGGTGGTATAATGGTAATGGAAGTGAATAGACAGTCAAACCCAAATTAAACGCAGAATACCAACCATAAGCGAAATAGAGTCGATTTGCCTATTTTTGACCTCGAGTTGCATTTCGGATAGTCTACACTCCAGTTTTCCTATTCATTGGTGTTGAGCAGATTTCACACTGTATATGTTGTTTCTTTCGGAGACAAATAATTGGCTTTCCCGGCCTTGTTTTGTTAACTATTAATTAAACCATCCTTTTGGTCGATTGGGTTTCGAGTTGAGTCTATTTATTACTGAAAAATCACTTGTAGGGGAAGTTAAAGAAGGCATTTGGTGGAGGAAAAAGACAGAGCTACATTGTACAGTTTTGACAGAGAAACTAATTGAATGGTACAGCTCTGTTTCATAAGATTCTTGTGGTACGAATTTAGCAAATGTTTCTTCTTTGTCTTCATATGTGTCTTGTTATGTTTACAGTTCACCCATAATCATTCCTTAATGAATGCTTTTAAGTAGAAGGGCAGAATTCAGCTTGCTGCTCTGCCCTGGAGAAGCTTTCATGTTTTGTGCAATTTCTTCTGTTTGATAAGGATTCATCACACATGCCCTTGTCAACTTCTTAGCAGTCTTGCCACTCCATTTAATTTCAACTTGGAATTGTTAAGTTTCACTCCTATCTCGCCTTATGGAATAATCTGTGCCTTTGATTAGATCTTTGCTCATGCTGTTCTTGATCCCACGCTGCCCAGAAAAACCCAATCATTTATCAAAAAAACCCTTTCTTATCAATTTACTAGCCTAAAATCAACATCAATTTGGAGTCATCTCAGATCCTATTGCATATTTTTACTGAGCCTGACTCGGAGAGAGCCCTCTCCTGTCCTCGTAGGGCTAGCTACGAGGCTGAGTTTGGTTTGATGTTGCCTCCAGTTTTTCCTTCCTCAGCCCGAGGCAGATTCGAAGGCTAACATAGTGGTGACCATACTGGGGAAGTCCTCCCCGGTAAAGGATAACAACGTTCAGATCCGATTGCTGATGGTGGACAGTAGTCAGACAACGCAAGGCTGAAATCATTCACCGACGACTTCATTCACTGACAAATCAGAAATCAATGCTTCATGGTGACTTCGCTGCAGGGAGATCAGTAGCTTCAAGATTTTTAAGATGGACCGGATTGCAAAGAGATACACTCCCATGAGCCGAGATCACATCCCAGGTTTTCCGAATAAGATGCCCAAGGTAGATTGGTCAAGGAGTCTGCCTACGTTTAACGATGATGGTAAGAAAGATGTTGCTTTACATCTGGTTAGATTTCACATGCATATTCGAAAGTTAAAAGTGGATTTTCCTGAAGATTGCTTGATGAAGATATTCCTGGCCACACTGGAAGGTGAAGCTCAATCTTGGTATGAAAATTTTCCGCTGGCCTGTATTTATTGTTTAAAGGATTTTCATGCCCTGTTCATTGAAAGATATCAAGCGTCTTATCCATCATTAAATTTAGTTCATGACTGTTGCAAACATGCTCCTACTTTTATTGAAAGCCTTGAGAAATATTATGAAGATGATAATTTCATGGATGATGAGATCATGGAAGCTCTGTACGAGAATCCATTTCAGCAAAATGAAGAGAACCTAGAGGATACCCATCAAAATGCTCAGGAAATTTTGCAGCAGAATCAAGATCAACAGGTTGAAGAGTGCCATATGGCTGAAAATGATGAAAGGGAGAATGACATTTCAGATCTGCCCACAGAAGAAGACAACATGCAGATTGCAGATTGTGATAATGTCCAGTCAGCTACTTCAGATTCAGATTGAGATCATGATGACCAAGCATATCTTGTGCTGAAGCCCATCAAAGAAAACTCTGTTATTGAAATCATCTGGAATGCAGAAGACACAGTAATGGATCCAAATGTTCTCAGTCATACTATCAGTCCATCATTAGAACACAGCCTTCATGAAGAAGCAATCCAGTCAGTTCATGAAAAACAAAATGAGATCTTTGTACAAGTAAGTGATAAATCTCCTTCCAATAACTCAGTAATAAATGATAGTTTGAATGCCCTGTCATATGAAGATAATTACTGTTTAAGCAGAAGAAAACAAAAAGCATTGTCTCCTTTGTCTGAAGATGAGATAGATCAGCTTTTGAAAGGTCTTGTTACAGCCCAAGCTACAGCAGATTTGTAGTGCACACATAGTCAGGAAAGTTTTGGTGAAACTTCTTCCTCTTTTGAAAAAGATGACTGTCTTGTAATCAGTTTTGTAGACCAGCAAACAGATAATTTTTTCTTTCACAAAGATGAGAAGGCTGTCATGTTTGATAATCTTGAAGATTGTGTTTTGTTTAAGAATGACCTAGATCATGAAGTTGAGAAATATATGCCAGAATTTCTCACGGTCAAGGAACCTACAACTAACACTCAGATGGCAGATACCTCTCTGTGCATTTCTATCCCTCAGAAATCAAATGTTTTTTCAGATCAGAATGGATTCAATACTTGTATTTTTGCAGATGGATCTCCAGATAAGCCAGTGCTCCAGTATTTTCAAGACCCCTTCAGCATTCTTCTGCAAACATTAGAAAGGATAAATATTGCCTGGTTCATTATCATAAGCTTTGGCTTTAGTGGTTATTTTGAGTTGCCTACAGGTTCATCATTCCGCCTGCTCAAGGAGAGTAAGAGCAGAAATTTGGGGTGTAGCCATCTGCTAGATTGGTTACATTGGACGGCACATTACACATGATTGTACATATCACATCAGTATGCAGGTGGTTGCCATCATGATTTTAAAAGCTTGATGGACTGCTGCCCTTTTTCAGAAAGTTCTTGTTTTAATTCAGTCATTTCAGTTTGCATTGAGTCAGTTTTCAATCTTTTCAGTCAGTTTTCAGTTAATAAATTAATCATGTCGATTTCTTGCAATAATGATTCCATCGCCCAATGGATGGAGGCGCTGTCTGCTCTCCCAAAGATCTGCAGATTCTTGGCACATCCAAGAAGCGGCATCTGCCATCCCCATTGGAGCCAATGTTAGACACGGTCCTGTCAGTCCTTCGTCATTGGTCTTCGAACATGACGAGTAATGTCTGCAGACTAGAGGAAGGTTCAGTAAGATTTTATTTTTATGTCATTATCAATAATGTGAAATCGATTCTTCTTCAAAACACTGTTTTGAAGAAGAAATCATCAAATGTACCTTTTCACCATGTAGTTCCTCAGTTGCAGATGCTGGTTCTCCTTGCCAAAGTTCGATGTTAATTATCCCTGCAAGCAGACAGAGGAGCCATCATTTAAATTCAGGAAATCAGAGAAGCAAAAATTCATGAATAGAATAACCACTGAATTTGGAGGCCAAGATTGTTTAGCAACATCAAGCCGAGGGAGCATAGGTCGTTATAATCTAGCGCCACAGCATTGTACATGGGTGTTCAGAATAAAGATGTTAGCAGTTTTAATGGCATATTTCCTTTTCATACGTGGACAAGCATTATAGACTGTAGTATGCAGACCACAAATGAATTGGAAATGCAGTCAATGGAAGACTTGACAGCAAGCACTTGGAAAGAATCATCCAAATACCGATCCATTCTTTATTAACCATGCTAAGTATCATAGATCAAGCAATAATTGGTAAGGTTACAAGTGATACCAAACACGCTGGCATTGAGGGTACGCGCTACCCATAGAGAGGGCGTGCTACCCATATAAGGTGCGCTACCCACTTAACCTTCCCAGTCCTTTGCAGAGAACATGGGCGCTACGCGTATGGTATGCGCTACGCATTGGGTAGGCGAGCTACGCTCACAGTCACAGAGCCAAATTTCTTTTGCTCATGCATCTGGTTTGATGTCACAATGGCTCCATCAACTTGCAAACAGGGGAGGAGGCTTCACCAGATGAGGAATCCTATGACCTTGTGATTGGCCTACTATTCCTTGTAGATAAAATTGATCCAGCACTGAAATTTTTAGACTTAGCATTGAAATCTGGTTATACGCTGTCAACAAGCGTGTTCAGTGACTGTGTTCGGGCCTGTGTAAACGCAGTCAGATTGGAAAATTTGATGTCCATTATAGAGAGATGTAAGGAAATGTATCAGAACAAGGCGTTGTGTCCACCTTGGGGCTTGTCCACATACATCTCAGATGTCGCAGTGGAGGCAGACCATAGCAAGTTAGCATATTATGGGCTGGAATTCTTGCTGCGATGGATTGCTCGAGGAAAGTCTGCTCAACCATCTGTTCTACTGTCAGGTGATGAAGGCCTTGCGATTGCTTCCCTTGGAACAGCTGCCAGGACTTGTAGTGCTCCTCTTTTAATGGCAGCATGGGAGATACTTATTCGATCTCTGCAGAATAAGAGGCTGCCAAGTCCAGAATCATATCTTGCAAAGATACATGCTTTTGCAGCATTAGGTGAACTTAGATTTTCATTCCACACTTTACAGGAACTTGAATCTGCATACGGTAATCCTGAATCAGATGAAGACACACAGATATTTTCTCCTTTCTCATCTTTGAATCCACTTGTACGGGCTTGTTCTAAGGGTGGGTTTTCTAAATTGGATACGGTTTATTTCCAATTGGAGAATTTGAGCTGGGAAAATCCTCCATACAAGTCAGTAGCAGCATTGAACTGCGTAATATTGGGCTGTTCAAACATTTGGGACCTTGATCGAGCCTTTCAGACATTTGAGGCTATTCAAAAGACTTTTGATTTGACTCCTGATATCCACTCGTTTAATGCATTGATGAGTGCATTTGGAAAAATGAAGCAGACATTTGAAGCATCAAATGTTTTTGCTCACATGACAAGCTTGGGTGTCAAGCCAAATGAGAAGTCATATTCTTTATTGGTTGATGCCCATCTCATTAATCGAGACACAAAATCTGCTTTGGGCGTGGTTAAGGACATGATGCTTGCTGATTATTCACCATCAAAAGAGACTCTTAAAAAGCTCAGAAGGCGGTGTGTTCGTGAATTTGATGTCGATGGGGAGGCAGAAGTTCAATCTCTGTTTCAACAACTGAACTATCAGATGGATGGTGAATATCGCCATGGAATCCTTTTTGGACTTCAGTACAATACAGAATTTGTTTAGTGGCTAAACTGTGTCGTAGGTATATAAAGGCTGTAGAACTGCATTTTCCAGGTTCTCTTTTGGATATTCCTGTCCGTGAAACATTGCGTACTCTTAGGAGTCTTGAGGTGTTAACTATAGATTGGGGAAACTTTAAAGTGATGCATTTGCCACCTGTTTGAAGAGGTCGCTGATCTTCTGTTAATATATCAAAATTCACAAAGGATGAAACTTGGAAGGTGAATGTACGTTTTCAGGGTTATGATATGGAAGAATGGGTATCTATGTGGCAGCATGGAAACGTGCCTTCAGCAGAGACACATGTCGTGACATTTTGGGAGGGTGGTATAATGGTAATGGAAGTGAATAGACAGTCAAACCCAAATTAAACGTAGAATACCAACCATAAGCAGAGAAATAGAGTCGATTTGCCTATTTTTGACCTCAGTTGCATTTCAGATGGTCTACGCTCCAGATTTTGCCTATTCATTGGTCATCGAACAGATTTCATATTATATGCTGTTTCCTTTCAGAACAAATGATTGGCTTTCCAGCCTTGTTTGTTAATGATAATTAAACCATCCCTTTTTTGGTCGATTGGTTTTTTCAGAGTTGAGTCTATTTATTGTATTGAAAAATCACTTGTAGGGGAGAGTTCTGAAAGCTGGTGGAGGAAAAAGACAGAGCTACATTGTACAATTTTGACAGAGAAACTAATTGAATGGTACAACTCTGTTTCATAAGATTCTTGTGGTACGAATTTAGCAAATGTTTCTTCTTTGTTTTCATATGTGTCTTGTTATTTTACGGTTCACCCATAATCATTTCTTAATGAATCTTTTAAGTAGAAGGGCAGAATTCAGCTTGCTGCTCTGCCCTGGAGAAGCTTTCATGTTTTGTGCAATTTCTTCTGTTTGATAAGGATTCATCACACATGCCCTTGTCAACTTCTTAGCAGTCTTGCCACTCCATTTAATTTCAACTTGGAATCGTTAAGTTTCACTCCTATCTCGCCTTATGGAATAATCTGTGCCTTTGATTAGATCTTTGCTCATGCTGTTCTTGATCCCACGCTGCCTAGAAAAACCCAATCATTTATCAAAAAACCCCTTTCTTATCAATTTACTATCCTAAAATTAGCATCAATTTGGAGTCATCTCAGATCCTATTTCATATTTTTACTGAGCGTGACTCGGAGAGAGCCCTCTCCTGTCCTCGTAGGGCTAGCTACGAGGCTGAGCTTGGTTTGATGTTGCCTCCAGTTTTTCCTTCCTCAGCCTGAGGCAGATTCGAGCGCTAACATAGTGGCGACCATACTGGGGAAGTCCTCCCTGGTAAAGGATAACAAAGTTCAGATCCGATTGCTGATGGTGGACAGCAGTCAGACACCGCAAGGCTGAAATCATTCACCGGCGACGTCATTCACTAACAAATCAGAAATCAATGCTTCATGGTGACTTCGCTGCAGGGAGATCAGTAGCTTCAAGATTTTTAAGATGGACCGGATTGCAAAGAGATACGCTCCCATGAGCCGAGATCACATCCCAGGTTTTCCGAATAAGATGCCCAAGGTAGATTGGTCAAGGAGTCTGCCTACGTTTAACGATGATGGTAAGAAAGATGCTGCTTTACATCTGGTTAGATTTCACATGCATATTCTCAATTTAAAAGTGGATTTTCCTGAAGATTGCTTGATGAAGATATTCCTGGCCACACTGGAAGGTGAAGCCCAATCTTGGTATGAAAATTTGCCGCTGGCCTGTATTTATTGTTTAAAAGATTTTCATGCCTTGTTCATTGAAAGATATCAAGCGTCTTATCCATCATTAAATTTAGTTCATGACTGTTGCAAACATGCTCCTACTTTTATTGAAAGCCTTGAGAAATATTATGAAGACGATAATTTCATGGATGATGAGATCATGGAAGCTCTGTACGAGAATCCATTTCAGCAAAATGAAGAGAACCTAGAAGATACTCATTAAAGAGATGCTCGGGGAAATTTTATAAATGAGAATCAAGATCAGGTTGAAGATTGTCATGTAGGTGAAAATGATGAAAGAGGAAAGTGTCATTTCAGATGCACTTGAGAAGGCGAAGAAGCGGCATGCAAGTAAGTCCGATTACTAATTTGAGAATGTGATAATGTCGGAGCATTCTTCCAGTTCCAGTTGGTTGTCTTGTGAATCCACGAAGAAAGCGAACTCTGTTGTTGAAATCATGAAGCGAGTTTTGGATTAGGATGTTCATGAAAAAGCGAATGAAATCTTTGTACAAGTAAGTGATAAATCTCCTTCAATAACTCAGTTATGAATGATAGTTTGAATGCCATGTCATATGAAGATAATTCTTGTTTAGCGGAGAAAACAAAAAACGTGTCTCGCTTTGTCCCGAAGATGAGGTAGATCTACTTTTGAGAGGTCTTGCTACAGAGCTGCTACTTAGATTTGCAGTGCTCACATGGTCAAGAAAGTGTTGGTGAAACTTCTTCCTCTTTTGAATATGATGACGGTCTTTTAATTAGCTTTATAGATCAGAAAAAAAAAAATATTTTCTTTCATGAAGATGATAAGGCTGTCATGTTTGATAATCTTGAAGATTTTTTTTCGTTTAACAATCACCTAGACCATGATTGAAGTATATGCGGTGCTCATGGTCAAGGAACTTACAACTGCTTTTCAGTTAAGCGGGATACCTCTTTGTGCATTTCTATCCTTAGGAATCGATTGTCCTTTCGAGATCGGAGATGGGTAAATGCATATTTTTGCGATTTGGATCTCGGATAAATGATAGCGAGTTTTCAAGACCCCTTAGCGTTCTTCTGCCAAGCATTAGAAAGAGGATAAATGTTTCTGATTTCATTATCATAAGCTTTGGTTTCGAGTGGTTATTTTGAGTTGCCTACGGAGTTCATCCATTCGTTTGCTCAAAGGAAATGAAACGAGAAATTTGGGGTGTAGCCATCTGCTGGATTGGTTACATTGGAAGGCACATTACACATGATTGTACATATCACATCAGTATGCAGGTGGTTGCCATCATGATTTTAAAAGCTTGATGGACTGCTGCCATTTTTCAGAAAGTTCTTGTTTTAATTCAGTCATTTCAGTTTGCATCGAGTCAGTTTTCAGTCTTTTCAGTCAATTTTCAGTTAATAAATTAATCATGTCAATTTCTTGCAATAATGATTCCATCGCCCAATGGATGGAGGCACTGTCTTCTCTCCCAGAGATCTGCAGATTCTTGGCACCTCCAAGAAGCGGCAGTTGCCATCCCCATTGGAGCCAATGTTAGACACGGTCCTGTCAGTCCTTCGTCATTGGTCTTCAAACATGACGAGTAATGTCTGCAAACTAGAGGAAGGTTCAGTAAGATTTTATTTTTATGTCATTATCAATAATGTGAAATTGATTCTTCTTCAAAACACTGTTTTGAAGAAGAAATCATCAAATGTACCTTTTCACCATGTAGTTCCTCAGTTGCAGATGCTGGTTCTCCTTGCCAAAGTTCGATGTTAATTATCCCTGCAAGCAGACAGAGGAGCCATCATTTAAATTCAGGAAATCAGAGAAGCAAAAATTCATGAATAGAATAACCACTGAATTTGGAGGCCAAGCTTGTTTAGCAACATCAAGCCGAGGGAGCATAGGTCGTTATAATCTAGCGCCACAACATTGTACATGGGTGTTCAGAATAAAGATGTTAGCAGTTTTAATGGCATATTTCCTTTTAATACGTGGACAAGCATTATAGACTGTAGTATGCAGACCACAAATGAATTGGCAATGCAGTTAATGGAAGCCTTGACAACAAGCACTTGGAAAGAATCATCCAAATACCAATCCATTCTTTATTAACCACGCTAAGTATCACAGATCAAGCAATAATTGGTAAGGTTACGAGTGATACCAAACACACTGGCATTGAGGGTGCGCGCTACCCATAGAGAGGGCGCGCTACCCATATAATGTGCGCTACCCACTTAACCTTCCCAGTCCTTTGCAGAGAACACGGGCGCTACGCGTATGGTGCGCGCTACGCGTTGGGTAGGCGCGCTACGCTCACAGTCACAGAGCCAAATTTCTTTTGCTCATGCATCCGGTTTGATGTCACAACGGCTCCATCAACTTGCAAACAGGGGAGGAGGCTTCACCGGATGAGGAATCCTATGACCTTGTGATTGGCCTACTATTCCTTGTAGATCAAATTGATCCAGCACTGAAATTTTTAGACTTAGAATTGAAATCTGGTTATACGCTGTCAACAAGCGTGTTCAGTGACTGTGTTCGAGCCTGTGTAAACGCAGTCAGATTGGACACTTTGATGTCCATTATAGAGAGATGTAAGGCAATGTATCAGAACAAGGCGTTGTGTCCACCTTGGGGCTTGTCCACATACATCTCAGATGTCGCAGTGGAGGTAGACCATAGCAAGTTAGCATATTATGGGCTGGAATTCTTGCTGCGATGGATTGCTCAAGGCAAGTCTGCTCAACCATCTGTTCTACTGTCAGGTAATGAAGGCCTTGCGATTGCTGCCCTTGGAACAACTGCCAGGACTTGTAGTGCTCCTCTTTTAATGGCAGCATGGGAGATACTTATTCAATCTCTGCAGAATAAGAGGCTGCCATGTCCGGAATCATATCTTGCAAAGATACATGCTTTTGCAGCATTAGGTGAACTTATATTTGCATTCCACACTTTACAGGAACTTGAATCTGCATACGGTAATCCTGAATCAGATGAAGACACACAGATATTTTCTCCTTTCTCATCTTTGAATCCACTTGTACGGGCTTGTTCTAAGGGTGGGTTTTCTAAATTGGATACGGTTTATTTCCAACTAGAGAATTTGAGCTGGGAAAATCCTCCATACAAGTCAGTAGCAGCATTGAACTGCGTAATATTGGGCTGTTCAAACATTTGGGACCTTGATCGAGCCTTTCAGACTTTTGAAGCTATTCAAAAGACTTTTGATTTGACTCCTGATATCCACTCGTTTAATGCATTGATGAGTGCATTTGGAAAAATGAAGCAGACATTTGAAGCATCAAATGTTTTTGCTCACATGACAAGCTCGGGTGTCAAGCCAAATGAGAAGTCATATTCTTTATTGGTTGATGCCCATCTCATTAATCGGGACACAAAATATGCTTTGGGCGTGGTTAAGGACATGATGCTTGCTGGTTATTCACCATCAAAAGAGACTCTTAAAAAGCTCAGAAGGCGGTGTGTTCGTGAATTTGATGTCGATGGGGAGGCAGAAGTTCAATCTCTGTTTCAACAACTGAACTATCGGATGGATGGTGAATATCGCCGTGGAATCCTTTTTGGACTTCAGTACAGTACATAATTTGTTTAGTGGCTAAACTGTGTCGTAGGTATATAAAGGCTGTAGAACTGCATTTTCCAGGTTCTCTTTTGGATATTCCTGTCCGTGAAACATTGCGTACTCTTAGGAGTCTTGAGGTGTTAACTATAGATTGGGGAAAATTTAAAGTGATGCATTTGACACCTGTTTGAAGAGGTCGCTGCACTTCTGTTAATATATCAAAATTCACAAATGATGAAACTTGGAAGGTGAATGTACATTTTTAGGGTTATGATCTGGAACAATGGGTATCTATGTGGTAGCATGGAAACGTGCCTTCAGCAGAGACACATGTCATGACATTTTGGGAGGGTGGTATAATGGTAATGGAAGTGAATAGACAGTCAAACCCAAATTAAACGCAGAATACCAACCATAAGCAGAGAAATAGAGTCGATTTGCCTATTTTTGACCTCAGTTGCATTTCAGATGGTCTACGCTCCAGATTTTTCCTATTCATTGGTCATCGAACAGATTTCATATTATATGCTGTTTCCTTTCAGAACAAATGATTGGGTTTCCAGCCTTGTTTGTTAATGATAATTAAACCATCCCTTTTTTGGTCGATTGGTTTTTTCAGAGTTGAGTCTATTTATTGTATTGAAAAATCACTTGTAGGGGAGAGTTCTGAAAGCTGGTGGAGGAAAAAGACAGAGCTACATTGCACCAGTGTAAATATCTAATTGAATGGTAATGTCAACTTCTTTCATAAGATTCTGTGGTAATAACTTAGCATTGTGTTTCTTCCTTTGTTTTCATATGTGTCTTTGTTATGTTTACAGTTCACCCATAATCATTTCTTAATGAATGCTTTTAAGTAGAAGGGCAGAATTCAGCTTGCTGCTCTGCCCTGGAGAAGCTTTCATGTTTTGTGTAATTTCTTCTGTTTGATAAGGATTCATCACACATGCCCTTGTCAAATTCTTAGCAGTCTTGCCACTCCATTTAATTTCAACTTGGAATTGTTAAGTTTCACTCCTATCTTGCCTTATGGAATAATATGTGCCTTTGATTAGATCTTTGCTCATGCTGTTCTTGATCCCACGCTGCCCAGAAAAACCCAATCATTTATCAAAAAACCCTTTTTATATCAATTTACTAGCCTAAAATCAGCATCAATTTGGAGTCATCTCAGATCCTATTGCATATTTTTACTGAGCGTGACTCGGAGAGAGCCCTCTCCTGTCCTCGTAGGGCTAGCTACGAGGCTGAGCTTGGTTTGATGTTGCCTCGAGTTTTGCCTTCCTCGCCTGAGGCAGATTCGAGCGCTAACAGGACTGTAAGATATATACGCGAAAGCTTTAAGGGATTTCACTAGGGCATATGCTTGCTTTTCCAATATGTTGTACTTTAATTCTGCATTGCGGAGCACCTGACTGAAAAAGGCAATAGGTTGCTCATACCCTCCCTCATTTTTCTGCAATAAAACTCCTGCTATTGTATGAGGTGATGCAAAAGAAAAAATCATGAAATGTTTATCATAATTTGGTCCAGTTAGCACAGGGGCTTCTGCAAAAGCATTTTTAATTCTGGTAAATGCCTCTCGTGATTCCTGGGACCACTTTACCTCATTATTCTTCTTCAACATGTCTATTATATGCCTAACTATCTCAGCATAGTTAGGGATAAACCTTCTTAGAAAATTGATACGCCCCAAGAATACTTGTACCTCTTTCTTATTTCTGGGAAAAGCAATACTATTTATAACCTCTACCCTCTTAGGATCTATCTTCACTCCATATTTAGTCACAATATGGCCCAAAAGCTTTCCCTCTTCTAATGCAAATAAAGAATTTTGAGGATTCAGAGAGAGACCATACCTTCTGCATTTCTCAAAATTTCTACGCAGATGCTCAATGTGCTCAGTATCATTCTTGGAAAATACAGTGATATCATCGAGGTAGACCACCAGGAATTTATCTTTCTCCCCAACAAAATCAATGTCCATCGCCCTTTGAAAAGTGGCCCCTGCATTAATCAATCCAAAAGGCATCTTGGCATACATAAAAGTACCCCACAGTGTGGTGAAAGCAATCTTCTTTTGATCCTATGAAAGTACAACCACCTGGTTATAACCAGAGGATCCATCCATCATTGACACCCTAGAAGCTCCAACCACTTTCTGCAGGATGTGATCCATCTTAGGTAGTGGATAATTATCCTTTAAGGATGCTCTATTTAAATTTCTAAAATCCACACACAACCTTATTTCTCCATTCTTCTTTCTTACAGGGACAAGGTTTGCCACCCATTCAGAGTACCTCAGTGGTACAATTATTTTGGCTTTTAGCAGCTTTTTGATTTCCTTCTCAATAGAAGGCAACAACAGGGGATTTATTTGTCTGAGCTTCTGCTTATGGGGCTTTGCATCTGCTTTCAATGGAATTTTGTGCTGCATAATATTGATATCAAAAGTTTTCAAGTCTTGATAAGACCATGCAAACACATCTCTGTAAGACTGAAATAATTTCTGATATAGCTTTTTATATTCTCCAGGGATCTTTTTGGACAATTTTACCATCTTGGGGTCAGCCTCAGTACCAAGATTCAGGTCTTCTACCTGATTTTCTTCTACCACTTTTCTTGGCTGCAGTGGGCCATCATTATTTTTAAATAATCTCTCTAGAGGCACCAGTCCTCTAGGTATAATGTTTCCATTTAATGGCAACAACTTGTTACCTGCCACTTTCTCCTCCCAATTTATTTCTGAAGTATCTTCAGACTCAACCTCTTCTTCAGCATCAATCTCCATTTTGGATAATTCTCCTACTGTTTCCAGGAATATTTTCATTTGTTCTTCATCTTCAAACACCTGACAGTGTTTGATGTTATCTGGGATTGAAGGCCAATAACGCACCTCAACTTCATATCTTAAAAGAGGGTTCTGCGGAGGTCGAAATGTACTAGAAGCCATAGCAAGGGAATCAGCCATCCTATTCTATTCTCGGGGCATGAAATGGATATTAAATGCCAAGAAGAAATTCTTACCATGTCCCAAACTTCATTCCTATAAGCCCTTAGCCTAGGATGTTTAGTCTGACACTAATTCATGACTTGTCTAACCACCAACTCTGAATCTCCCAGAACTTTTAAACTTTGTATATTCATGTTCTTGGCTGTCTGCAATCCTAATAGGAGTGCTTCATATTCAGTCACATTGTTGGTGGCTTCATATTCTAGTTTGAAAGACAATGGTACCCATTTTCTTGAAGGAGAAATCAATAGTATTTCTGCTCCATTACCTTCTTTAGAATTTTCTCCATCAAAATGAAGTGTCCAGATTCTTGCATCATGGCTCTCTAAGGACTGCTCAGTCTGAATCTGGCATAAGATGGTTCATTAGCATAATATTGATATTCTTCTAGCATCAAGCATGAGAAATATCCTTCTTTACTATAGACTGGTGAATTTACAGAATTGTCAGCCTTAGTCACCATCTTGACAAATCTAGTCTCCCTGTACAACCTCCTCTCTTGGCCACCAAAAACCGGGATTGTGGCATATGTTAAATCCATCTTGAGTGATCCATTGATTTTTGTTCCCCAGGACCTTGACAGCAACATACCAAAACGAGCTAGGATGTCAGCCACCACAATGTCCATTATCACACTTTTTACTGGGATTTGGGCCAAATTGACCACCAAATCCTTGATCATCCCCAAGCATTTAAATCTTTTGGAGTCAAATGAATAGAGGTATTTGTATGGACGGGTGATTTGTAGTCCTAGTTGTTCCATGACTGACAGAGGCATAAGATTGTGGGAAGCTCCAAAATCTAGCATACAGTTATGTAGTAGCAGGTCATGAATCACTAGAGACACATAGAAGGGAGGACTAGAGGGATCTAACTCCTCAACATGTGGGCCAAAGACTACCATGGGTCTTTCTTCTTGAAGTTTGAGACTATCTGGGATGATTGGTGCTTCTGGAGGGAGCATGAAAGAGGTGAATTGAGATTGATATGCTGGCTGTTTCAACAGTTCAGTTAAGGGGACTGGGATTTTGACCTTTTCAAGTTCCTTTTGCAGACTGAAAGTAGGAGGGGAATTTTCTATCACAACCTCTTTTGACTCTTTATTTTCAGCTGGGGGCTTGACTTCTTTAGACATAGACTTGACATTAGGGGGAATGAATGCTTTTGAAGAGGAAGGAATTTGATCACTAAAATGCAAAGGTTTGTTTAGAGGTCCCTTACCTTTGTCTGTGGCTTTCTCCATTGTTGAATCCTCCTGAGCAGGTGCTTCCTTTTGATGTGGCTCTTCTTCTTGGTCTTGAGTACGAGTTCTCTTCTTAGAAGATCTGAGGTCATATCTTCTATTGAGCTGTGCTTGCATGAGGTCAACAAATTTCTTACAACAATGATCAATCTCTGAGTCTTCGGTGTCTCTAGCCTTTTCTTCTTATTGCAATGAGCATTCCTCTTCTTCTCTATCCGAGAAAGCAATATTTGCATCCTCCAGTCCATAGGTAGTATCTCTAGTGGGATCATCTTCTCTACCTTCCAGGTATAATGGGTGTGGTACCTGATCCTGTTGCTCTTTTGATTCTCTTGGAAATATTTGCAGGGGTGGTCTTCTGTACTGAGGATTGTAACCTCTGTTTGGAGCATTTTGGAAATTCTTGAAGGCTGTGTTCTTGGCTTCCAATTCAAGCTTGACCATTTTCTTAATCAATTTTCTTATTTCTTCCATTTTGTCATTGGCTGAGTCTCTGTCTTGGTTGGAGGTAGATGCCTCTTCTTTGCCCCTTCTTCTGGTATCTTGTTCAGATCTTCCTTTTGATTTTCCAGTGGAGGCAAAGTTTGCTTCCAGCTCTAGTGCATCTGCCTGAGCATCATCCAGAGTAGCAGGCTTTCTTTCTCTGAGAGAGAAACCAAATTCTGAATCAAAGGCTGCTACAAAAACAACTTTAGCAGCAGTTTGATGGGGTTTCATATCAGTAGGGAGACTCAGATAAAATTTATTAAATCTCTTTATAAATTTCGACACTCCTTCATTATGTATTTTCTTTAGTGTATTGAACTCAACGAGACAATTTCCATGATATTTCTTCTCTCCCCATTTCCTGAGAAAAGTGTCTTCCATGTTATCCCAAGTGGTAATAGAACGACCAACCAATGTCTTAAACCATTTTCGAGCCTCACCATCAAGAGATTGCACAAACAGTCTTAAGACCACATCTAAATGTTCAACATTAAAGTTCTCTGCAAAGGAGCAGAAAGTCTCAAGATGTTTTTGAGAATCAATCTCGTTTTCCCCATTGAATCTGGGCAAGATATTCAGATAATCCTGGGGCATATCATTCAACACTTGGGGTAATGCCAGGGGAGCATATTTATTCATCAAGAAGGCCGGAACATTGGCCATTGGAGGAGGTGGAGGTAGTGCAATATTTTTATGAGTAAGAGGAGGAGGAGGAGTAGGTGGAAGTGGAGTATGAATGATAATAGGAATATACTCAACTGTAGCTTGAGGGGTTGAGGGGAACAAATGTATGTTAACAGCAGATACTTCAGTTACTTCCTTGACCTCTTCAACCTCAGGAGTAGGATGAAGACTGTTTTTATTTCTGATACCCTCCTAGGGTGGACTATCTGAGTAATATTCAGGATTTTCCTCAGTGTAGTAGGGATTTTCTACTTGGACTTCTTGAGAGGAAGAGGATGGATAGTCTTCTTGAGAGAATTTGGGAATCTCAGAATGGACTAATTTTCTTTCCCTCCAATTTATTCTATGTATGATCTTTTCAGGGTCAAACACTGAAGGTGTCTTTGGCTTAGACGTATCTGACCTCAGGTGTGGCTTACGAGGAGCCAGGACTGCAAATAGATTTATCAAATGAATAAATGTGGAGTCGCTAAGGTGAGAGATCTACAACTCTCAACTCTCCATACTCACCTACTTAAAGAGTGAATTAGATTTTGTTGAGGCCCAAGGATTTAAATTTTCTTAACTTCGTTCCCCGGCAACGGCGCCAGAAATATGTTGTCACTCCTAGAGACAACCTAGAGTTGTGATAGACCAGTGCCTAGGACATCTTAGCATAGAAAGGAGCATATAATATAATGTATGAAGTTGTCAACTTCAGCTCACATGCTATCTCCTATAAATAGGGAAATAAAATAGAATGGGACCAAGACCCTCAGAAATGACACAGAGAAAGGGATACTGCAGAGGCAAAGTGCATAAATCTAATATGAAAGCAACAGACAATTCAGAGACAGTTTACTGCAAAGCGGGCCGATTCAGAAATACTTCACAGACATAAATTATCAGAAGGTGTATGTAGTGAATGAAATGTAGAGGAGATATTAGTTAACGTTGAGTTGATACCCAAATATACAATACCACCATGCATGGGCTTACCAATCTAAGAATCCATACATGATAATAGCATTTTAAAAGCACCCTCCCAAAGAAACTAATATAGCGGAAATATGGTTTAGCTGAATAATGGAACAGAATATCATGCATGAGCCATATTTCGCGCTTAATGGTCGAGCATAGGCATCGAAATGGGATGAATCCATACCGAGAAATCGGTGAGCCACTCGCATTCAAAACATGATACAAGAAATATGGATGAAATGAAATGATCTATTAATATAACACATAAGAGAAAAGGTTACACACTGTGAAATACCAAAGACCAGAATCCTCTTTAACATATAGAACTCCTCCTCACTAAGACCCTATGGGCTCTGAGCCTTCATACAAGAGCTTTACAAAATGTATAAAAAAATCCTTTCATTGCATAGTTTTCTGATAAAATCTGGAACCCACAATAATCTGTTCTTAGGGCCCTTTATAGAAGAAGAAGAACCCTAATAAAAGAAGTAGGTGAAAAACATTTAATTTTCCTTGTTAAGACAGAATGGCCGAAACGTTCGCGCCCATACTACTGAATGAATATATGTTGTGTTGTATGTACTCTGCCACCGGCTTTCCGAAGTAATTACACTGGATAAAAATCTCTTCAGGAACACGACATAGAATTAAAATCATATTGACATCCCGTCCTTTCCTGGAGAGAAAGCTCTGCTGAAGTAAAGCCTTGAGGGTATTGTTTTTTGTGTACAAATATTTGGAGTGATCTGCAGGATCTTCAACTTGGTACTCGGCCTTCAAAAGGTTGGCTCAGGCTCCAAAATCTTCACTCCATGCCTTTAATTCTCTACTTTCCACGGATACTCTTTGCTTGCAATATTGAAGCCTGGATCTGCGCAATCTGCGCTTTGAATAGCTCTCAGAGGGTTTGATATATTTTTACTCCGGCTTCTTTAATGGAAGTCTTGTCACAACAACCTCCCAGGACTTTCTTTATGGTTTTGGCTCCTGAACAATGATCCTTTCCTGTATTTTTTCCATTTGTAATTAAGAGCTGTGAATCATGGCAGTTTTCTGCTACTGTAATCCTGCAAAACCCACAAAATTGTTAGGAAAACCAGGCCTGAAGATGATGGACGTGGCGGGGCCGATGAAAATGGCTGTGCAGACATGGAGAAATGGTGAAACAACGTAGGGTCGCGGAAAAATGCAGCGTAGTGATGGTAAATGGACTGGGTGGAAAAACGCATTTAGCGAAGGTTGGCGGAGTGTAGCGAATAAGAAAAACCTTTGAATTTGACCCTTTGGATGAATATAAGGAAGATGGAAGAAGATACGACGAATGACATGTGGAAAGGTGACGTGGAGATACGGGCTCAATGGCGTGGGCTAAATCTAGACCGTCCGATCTCGGGGGAGATCGATGGTCGAAAAGGTATTGGGAGCGATTGACAGTGGGCCAGTGGTGAATCTGCCGTGAATTAAAACCCATGCAGCTTTGATGCGCAACGACCATTCGATGAAGGTCTCCAGATCCGATGGCTGACAGCGATATCGTTGCGCATCATTTGCCGAACGATAGCATGCGATGAACGGTGGTTTTGGAGCCGTATGCAGGGACACGCGGTGAGTGATGTATGGAATCACTCAGATTTGAGGAATATCGCCTGCCGCTTGGAAGGTGGTGCGATATAAACCACCAGTTTTTGCAATGGGAGCGGGCATGGGGACCACCAGGACAGGCGGGCTGCGAACCGTTGATTTCACAGTTTGATCGAGCGGCTGAGATGCGGTTTGGGAGATGAATGGAGTGGGCCATGGGCGTAGTGGAGCATTGTGAATGCCGTTCTATCTGTACAGATCAACAGTCGAGGGTGCGCCCGATATTCATATGCAATAAGCGCCTAGTGTTTTTGCGCCTAGTTCCAACACTGGGTTACGTGGAGGAAACGACTAAGGGGGTAGGGTCGAAAGGGATAAGCCTTGAATATTTTCAAATGTGGATTTTCAGCCCTTTTATGCAATTTTGAGGCGGGAAAAGGGAAACGATAGGCATCAAAATGATTAATTAGGCTATCAAAAGAATTTTGAAGGGTTCAAATGGAATGGCCTGTCAAAAATTTAATAGTATTTTGACATGGTTAACACCCCGGAATCGAACAGTCGACCTCCGCGTGCACTGCGCCCGTGCTTTACCGTCTCATCTGTATGGTGGTTCTTACAATGTATAGGCTGGCGGTTATATTTATTGTTTAAAGGTTTGTAAGTTGGGGGTTTTGGAGGCCAGCCCCCCCTCCATGTGCCCAAGCACTAGAACCCTGACTTAAACCCAACGGTCAACCATAACTACTGGCGGGGATTATCATCTGTCACATGGCGCTGATATGGCATGTAATGCCATGGTTTGTGGAACCCACACTCCGAGTTCCAAAACGTTAAAGACGATTGTGACCCCACGGTTTGGAAGGACATGTGCCCACTTTAAATGGTGAAAATTAATGCTAGCATTTATGTTCGGAGGGAAAGATAGAGGTGCCAAAATGTTTTTGGAAATGTGCCAAATTTGGATTTTTTAACTGCAGTTCCTCCTCTTTTATTGGAGCTTTTCTAGCTAACATTGGGAAAAATGCATAGGGAGGTCAATTTTAGACCAATTTTGTGAAACAAGAGTCTACCTAGACTAATTTGAGCATTATGGAGCCATTTGTGCAGAGAAAACAACCATTAGAGGCCTATAAACACATGTAATTTACAATTTTTAGCATAATGAAAAAGAGGGACATGCCATTAGGAGTTGGACCAACAGATGTAGCCCAGGAGGGGTGAACTCCTTCATCATGCCTACTATGTAAAACTTATGTGTGATTGTTTTTCTCTATTATAAACTATTTTTCAGTGTTTTTAAGGCTTAATTTCATGCTTCAAGTTCACTAATTAATCTATGTTTAATGGTTAAAACACTCATTCCTTAAGTAAACAAATGGAGACAAATTGTACGTGTTTATATTACTGAAAGGACACTTAACACAACAAAACTAATACACTCCTTTCAGATTAAGTTGGTATCAGAGCTAGAGTTTAATCTCTGGTGTTTTTATGTGCAAATATTTGTTAACTGTTTGAAAGGGTTTTCATGCTTACTACGCTCAAGCTTAAGAGATGAGAAGGACAATTGGTGGAAGCAAGAGGTTCTCAAAGTGAGCCACAAAAAAGAAGGGCAAGATTGCCACATTATCCACCACCTAGCTCACCTCCAAAATAAGTAGAAGCATCATTAAGCATGCCTCCAGGAGAAGAAGAAATCCATGAAGAGATGGATCCCAAAGAGGAAGAAAGAGTGTATGGAAAAGCATTTCTTGACTTGACTAAAATGGTTAGAGTCCTTTATCAAGAAAGGAATGAGAAGCTAGAAGAAGAAAGTTCCAAACTTCACAAGGAAGGATAGGGTTCATCAGGAGGCCACAATGATGAAGATAAATCAAAGAAGGGAAATGGAGGAAATGGATACAATGGAAAGTCACCATCATGCCTCTTCTTGTCTCATCGTCTCTAGGCATCTTAGATGCATCAATATGAGTCAAGACATCCATTAGCTCACATGTAGAAAGCCATAATGGACTGGCAAATTTTTAAACAATTGAAAGGACAAAATGTACAAGTATATACTCAAGAATTTAGGGGAAGAGCTATTTTATTAGGAGTATATTTTCATAGCAAGACACTTTGCTCAAGTATATAGGAGGCTTACATACTACCTAAGACATACTATCCTCATGTTTAACCCTACAAGCCTAGATGAAGTTTGTGTACAAGCCACACATTTAGAGGTAAGGGGAAAACAAAACTTAGACGAGAATGGAGAAAATGAGTTTAAAGGTAATTGGAAGAAAAAGAGAAATGCAAATGTTAGAAAAGAGAAGGGAAAATTATTTTGCAAACACTGTTCTAAAACTAGCCATGATGAAGACCATTGTTGGAAACTTCATCCAGAGTTGAAACCAAAAAGTTTTAAAGCCAAAGAGAAAGCCAAGGAGAAAGGAAAAACTGTTGGAATAGCTGAACAAGACTTAGGTTCGGATTCAGGAGATGAAACAAAAATCATAGCTATGGGACTAAAGAACTTGAAGGGGAAAGAGATTGAAACTAAACCCGGTTCTAGTACATCTAACTGTCGCATACAATCTCCAAATGAAGAAGAGAGAATTGAACTGTTTCATGTGAGGGTAATTTCCAAACATACCAAGGTTGACACATTGTTTGACAGTGGGTCACAAGAAAAATTAATCTCTGAAGACTTGGTCAAGAAACTTAATCTTGAGATCATTCCACATCCAAAACCATATCCACTTGGGTGGATTTGTAAGGATGCAAATTTACAGGTTTCAAAGAAGTGCATATTGCGCTTTGAAATAATTGCACATTTCATTGACACAGTTGAATTAGATGTTGTTCCACATGATATAACGGGTATGGTGTTGGGCAGTCCTTACTTGTATTACAGGAAAGTGATCTTCCATCGCCATGAAAACAAATACCATTTTTTCAAATATGGCAAGGAGTATATTGTGAGTGCTCATCGCAAAAAACTAGACACTTCTTTAGTTAATGTAGGGCAAATGAAGAGGCTAGTCAATGCAAGCCAAAAATTGAAATTGATGATGATTAAACAAAGAGATGTTTTACATAATCCTTTTAAAACAAATATTGTTGTATGTAATGAGTTGTTTCAGTTTTAAAGCAGGTTTTATTTTAAAGAATATGAAAACAGTTTTAGCAGTCCACATTGGTGTTGAACGGTGCTGAAAACAAGGTGTTAGTGCAAGAAGTTGCAAAGGTCCAAGAGAGGACAAAAAAAATTGGCAAAGAAGGCACAGGATTCAGAAATGTTCATTGCTAGTTTCCGAAAGGCATGGTACAATGGTGAAGAAACTTAGTCAAGAGTCGACACAAGTTCAAGGAAAATTCAACAAACAATTTCCATAAGTACAGAGTGCAAGGTGAGAACAATTCCAAGTTTCCTTTGATTAGAGACCAATGTAGAAACAAGATGTTTACTACAAAGTTAGATTTTTGTACAACAAGTTCAGAAAATGTGTAGCATGACAGTGTCAAATACAAAAATCGTTGGTTGACGAAATCAAGGAAAAATTTGTCGTTTCATGAAAAGCTCCAATTAATGAAATTAGGGAAATTTCAGTGGATAAATATTGGAAGAGTGGGGACAGAGTCTCCTCATATTCATGTTTAGTAATATAGAGAGATTTTTGGGTCCAAAAGCTTCCCAGTGGGGAGGTGTGATCAGGAGATCATGTGTTATGCTAAAAAATTAAAGTGTTTGAAACAGGACTGAACCCGAGCAACCAGAAATATATCATCATTACAATTTCGGCACTGGGAACAGTTCGAAAAATTGACATCGTATGAAGAAGTTATCACAGTTTGAAAATTACAGTAAACTGTAAACACTGGACTTTGACCAAGTTTGACTTAGAATTTTTGGGAAATTAAAGAGAATATTCCAAGGAATATTCCTAGAATATTCCAAGGAATATTCCTAGAATATTCCTCGAAATATTTCCCAAGAATATTCCCTACAATATTCCATTTGGGCCAATGGGAAATTGACACTTGGCGCAGTCTTATTGCATGAAAAGTTGACTTTTGAATTCATGGCAAATGAAAAGCTGCCACGTGGCAGGCCTGGAGGCCGTCACGTGGCCCAGGAGCGTGGTGTAAATTTGTTTTGGCCTTCCGTGGAATCGAATAGCCGACCTTCGCGTGCACAACACCTGTGCTTTATTGTCTCATCTATATGGTGGTTCTTACAATGTATAGGCTGGCAGTTATATTTATTGTTTAAAGGTTTGTAAGTTGGTGGTTTGGGAGGCCAGCCCCGAAGGGCCAGCCCCCTCTCCATGCGCCCAAGTGATGGAACACTGGCTTCAACCCAACGGTCAACTGTAACTACCAGCAAGGATTGACATCTGTCACATGGTGGTGATATGGCATGTAATGCCATGGTTTCCGGAACCCACACTCCGAGTTCCAAAAATTTAAAGCCAACCGTGACCCTGCAGTTTAGAAGGAAATGTGCCCAAATTAAACGGTGAAAATTAGGTTAGAAGTTATGTTCAGTAGGAAAGATAGAGGCGCCACCAAAATTTCGAAAATGTGCCAAATTTTGAGTTTTTAGCTGCAGTTCCTCCACTTTTAGTGGAGCTTTTCTAGCTGACATTGGGAAAAATGCATAGGGAGGTCAATTTTCGACCAATTTTGGTGAAACAAGAGTATACCTAGACTAGTTTTAGCATTATGGAGACATTGGTGCTGAGAAAAAAACCATTAGAGGCCTGTAAACACATGTAATCTACAATTTTGAGCATAATTACAAAGAGGGACATGCCATTGGGAGATGGAGCAGTAGATGTAGCCCAGGAGGGGTGAACTACTTCATCATGCCTACTGTGTAAAACTTATGTGTGATTTTTTTTCTCTATTATACACTGTCGTTCAGTGTTTTTAAGGCTTATTTTCATGCTTAAAGTTCACTAATTCATCTATGTTTCATGGTTAAAACACTCATTCCTTAAGCAAACAAATGGAGACAAATTTTATATGTTTATCTTACTGAAAGGACACTTAGCACAACAGAACTAATACACTCCTTTCAGATTAGGCAGCTTCTCCCTCCCATTGACAGAGTCCTGATAACTATGCCAACTCTTGGGAAGGCCTAGAAGAGCTAGGCTCACCAAGTCATCATCTGCGATAGTAATTTCGATGCTCCCAAGCTCATCCCGAAATTGGACAAACTTTGTTAAATATTTCGGAATGGTGTCGCCTTTATCCATTTTGATTTTCTTGAGCTTGCCCTTCAGTGCAAATTTCTATGATCACTGCTGCTCTGAAACCGATTTGTCAAAGCTTTCCACATTTCATATGGTGTCGCTTTGCCATGGAGACTTGAGACAATGTGGTCTCATACTCCCTCTAGTAAGATCCTCCTCACCTTTGCAACCTTCTTTTTCCAAGCAACAAGATTTGCGGCATCTGCTGCAACGGGTTTGGGAATGTCATTATCAATGAATTCCTTCAACCCATTGTCCTCTAGTACTGCCTCCATCTTGTCTTTCCACACAATATAGTTAGATCTGCCCTCGAGTGTATACTCCAATCGCAAGCCATTGAAAGCCATTTTGATTGTGATCTGCCTGTCGCACTAAGAATACTTTTGAAAATTTGAATTCTATTCAGTCACAAACTCAATTTATTCTCCATTATAGTGATTTCATGTGCTCTGATACCATGTAGAAATTGTTGAGATTCAACAAGAATGATCCTAGTGAAAATTAAGCACCTACACTAGGATGGAGGCTCAGGCTATTTTTAGGTGGATGTCTATTTATAGATGCATGAGAAAATTCTATTTATAGATGATGTATATTTATAGATGTATGTGCAAGTTCTATTTATAGATTGCATGTTTATTTATAGATGCATGTCGACTATTATTATCCCTTAATAATAGTTGGACAATAAACAATAATCTATTCTCAATGAGCACTTGGAAATAGTTAATTGAAGTGGAAAATAAATTAGCTATAGGAATTTCGAGTTAAGAGGTTGGTTGGTGGGACATGAAAGTGGACTTAGTTGTAACTGAGTGATTCAAATTTGTAACAAAGTTGGAAGTGTAGTTATGAAAGTTGTAAAGTAGTTTAACTCAGTTAAGTGAGTTGAACTCAGTCGTGCTAGCTGTAACTGAAGATACACTAGTGAGAGATAAAGTGAATTAATTATTAATTAATTCACAATCAGTGGTATCACATGAAACTAAAGATTTACTATGATTAACTGCATGCATGTCAGATCCAGTGGCGATCTAGTTGAGTTCTAGGTGAAAGGGAAGTTTATTATCAGTTGTGACATTATCGGTTGCACACATGCAACCACACACACACTGGATGTTCCCATGAGGATTGCGAAGTCAAGGAAGGAAATATTGCATTCATTCAGGGATTTTTATTAGCAGGGATTGTGAAGTGGAGGCAGGCTGTCTGGAGACATTAAATTGGCTAAGGAACTTGCCAATTTTTGTATGACACTGTGAGACTGTTAGCTCATGTACTGAGAGATCTTGGATTAGAGATTTGTATGTAATTGTTTCATGATCCATGATATAATACATAATAGAAGATAGTGGAGTTTTTAGCTATAAGCTTTCCCCGGTAAAATTATCTGTGTTATGTGTGATTGATATTTATTCATGATATTGTGATTGGAGATTGTGCTTCAAATTACGCAAATATTTGTCGAAGCGATTCTGTATTTAACAATGGAATATAATTGTTAGATCAGGAGAATATAGGAAATACATTTATTTTGTATTATTTTTTTACATAAATTATACAAACATATGTATATCAATGGATTCAATACGATCAAGCAATGTACTAAATCTAGATATTGAATCCTTCTACAAATAAATTGCGGAAAATAAACATGATCACCAATCACAACAAGTAAAGAAAGAAGCAAATCAAACCACAACACAGATATCTTCCCAGGGAAATATTTTTGCTGAAAACCCCTCTATCTTCTATTGTATATTCACCATGGAATCATGAAACAATTACAATGCACTCTTATCACAAGAGTCTCCTGCACTCTCACAACTGTTTCACACTGACCCGGCAAAATCAATCAATACTTATGCAATTTCTTGCCTCTAATCAGCCTACCTTGCTTGCGATATTCATGTGGAATGCAGTCCCTATTCTTTAGGAATTTCATCCTTCCAAAAATGCGTAAGGATCATGGGAAATCCAATGGATGTCTGGCTGCATGCGGGCAACCTACTAATGATACAACTGATAGTTAACATCCATTTAACCTTTGTATCAACTGGGTCTCCACTAGAACTGGCATGCATGCAACTATTAATAGTAAATCATCAGTTGCATGGTAGATTAGTGCATGTGAATTAAATCTGATTTAATTCACTTGATCTCTCACTAGTGAACAAACAGTTACAACTAGTTCAACTAAATTAACTCAATAAATTGAGTTAATTGATTTCTCATGCATTAAACTAATGCACTAACTGCAATTCGAACTGCATAACTAATAAAATCACTCTGCATGCCTCACCAACCACCCTCAACTCGAAATTCATGAGCTAACTGTGTTTATCACACTCAGTTAACTATTACAAGTGATTATGAGATAAGATTACATTTTATTGTCCAATTTAATTAAGGGAAAATTAAATTAGACACACATTTCTTGTTGACTTTTCAACACCATGTGTGCAGCAACATGTGAGGCAGTTTGGTTGAGGAGACTTCTCCAGGATGCTAGAGAAGAAAATAAATATTCAACATTTATCAGATGTGATAACCAGAGCTCCATAAAACTTGAAATTAATCTGGTGTTTCATAAAAACACTAAGAATATTGATACACAGTTTCATTTTGTTAGGGAGAAGGTTCAGTCAAAGGAAATTTATATTGAATATTGTAATACTTTTGATAATGCTGCTGATATTTTTTCTAAGCCTCTTGGAAGAGTTAAGTTTGATTCATTTAGGGAGATGTTAGGAGTTTTAATGAACCATTTCTCCATTAAGGGGAGTGTTGAAGATAATGGAGAATGTAATATTAGGAGAGAGTCGGTTCACTAGAACCTCAGATTAGGAATCAGTTCATATTCCTTAGGTAAGTTGTTCTAACTTCCCTATATGCGTGAATACTATTTATTCATGATTGTAATGTTATTGAGGTAGAGCGTTCTCCATGGGAGTCTCTCCTAGTGGAGTCTCTGATATGAGAGCTGCCTAGTTTTCATTTAATAAAGTCAACTCTTATATTTTTTATCATCCCATCAGTGGACCATCCTGCAGCTCACACTCATCTACATGGACCATTAGTTCTTTACTCGCCAAAATGTTAAACATAATCTATCATTTGCACAAGTCACCATCATTTTCTATCATTGCTAACATTAACAAGATTTCATAGCATGATTAAATAAAACATTAATCAACCGATAATCACTCTTTAAAAAACGAACATTTAATATATTCATGTGCATACATGAGATGCAAATATAATATAACAATATCCTTCTTCTAATAACACTTCTCATGCATTAAGTATAAGCAAATAAGTATCAAGCATGTCAAAATAAATACCACATTACTATGACCCTTCTCCCACAAGCACACATTTTTTTCCAAAAGAAAACTATTGTAACCATCCATTTTCATTTAAAGGATATTATCATCTTCACTTTGATTTCTGTGCATGTAATTAGTTAAAAAATTATTCAAGGAAAGTTAGCTCCTCAACTTTTCATTGTGCATGTAACAAAGTAATATTTCCAATACAATTATTACTACTATTATAATACATAAAAATGCATGTCCCCTTCTAAGAGAAAGCTAACATGATATATATCATTATCGTCCATGCAAATGCAAGACCCTTTCCAAAAGCATATTTCCCAAGATAAAGCTATTTACAGAGTCTATTGTATGCACAAAGACATGCTCTATTCTAAAATAAAACTAACGTGTTAGTCATTATTTCTTGCATGCTGATATATGTATTTTCCAAAGGAAAGGTAGTGCATTTATTGCATGTAATTACTTGTTTCCCTTTCCAATATCTAACATAATAATTATTCCTTTCTGCACACAAATTCATGTTTATCTTTAAAATATCTAACACAATAGTTCTATTTTTCGTGCATGTAAAGAAAATATTTCTTTTAGGAAACCTATCACAATTTGACTATTCCTTATGTACATAGCACTACAAGGCTATTGTTCTTGCATAAAAATACGCATTATTTCCCATAATAGTTATTATTCTAGCCTGAAACCATAACCTTTTGCAAGGAAACCGCCATTATAGTTATTATACTTGCTTGGAAAAATAATAATTCCAAAAGCTATTGACATAACAACGATGACACTTGCATACAACTACATGTTCTTCTCCAACAGAAAGCTAATATGTAGTACATGCTCTTTTGCAAAAGAATATATTTCAAGAGAAAACTAATTCAACACATTTCCATTTCAAGTTGTGATATGTACTTATATGATCCAGGTTGATATTGGTGGCCACCCGCCTATTCCACTTGGGGCCCCACTATTGTCTCTTTCAGTTTTTCAGTTTCGGCACAACTAACTATTTTTAGCAGTTTTTCGAGTCCTGAACTTCTAGAGCCGTTTTGAGGCCCTAAATGACGTTTTTTTGGGCATCGCTTCTCCGGTGAATATTGATTCCGTTTTAGAATTGATATTCATAGTTAGCGGTTGTAGTCCTTGGATAGATATTTCTAACGATGTATCATGTGCGTCAAATAGAGATAGTATGCTAAAGTTACGACCCCGGGAAGTTGAAACACCAATTTACCCAAACGGGGCCCATAGTTTTAGCGCTTCATCTCCTAGGGTTAGGTTTTTGGATGTTTAGGGTTTTCCATTATTTCTCTATAGTAAATAGGCCCTCGAGCCTCATTGTAACATATTTCAGAGGCCTGTAGCCACCACATATCTTCTCATAAATAAGCTACCAGCGCCTTAGCTAGTTTATTTCCATTCTGTCTGTAAGAAAATTTCAGTTCTTTGATATTAATGAAATGAAGTGTTATTTCCAAAACATATTTGTATTTATGGTTATATGTGTATTCTGTTGCATTCCTGCATAAATTCGGATCAGTGGTACCAGAGCGGTCTATTTTTTCTCGATCCTTCTTTGCATGTCCCCAACGAGGTCGGGGTATGAGGAGTTAGGGCTCGATCTGGTTGAACCTTTGCAAGATCAGCCTCAAAAACCCCAACGACCGCCCATGGGGGATGAAAAGAAAGATGAGGGAGCAGGAAAACCTATCAAAATATTGCTCAAGGAGGCCCTCGAAAAACAAAGGAACGCGATGATGGATAACTTTGCCCAGATCCTTCAACGACTGCCCACCGATGACGCATTTGCATCCAACAGCCACTCTGAAGGTGCGAATCCCTTTAAGGTACAAGTAAACTTTGATATTCCCATATTTTAAGGTCAAATAGATGCAGATGGCATAGATAGATGGTCGAATATATAAGAAGGATATTTCTCGGTACATGACTTTTCTAACTGGGAGAAGATTATTTTTGCACTCCTCAAAGCTACCCCCATGTCAAGGACTGGTGGGAAACCTACTGTGAGAAAAAGGACGAGACATAACCCTCTCTATTCTCAGTCGTACCCACTTGGAATTATTTCCGAGACACCATCAAGGAACAATACTATCCTATGGGGAGTTATGAGGACAAGTACATATAATGGAACACGCTGCGACAACAAAGGGATCAAGATGTGCATGAGCTGACAAATTTGTTCCATACCCTATGCAAAAAGTTGGGTATCAAATATTCAGAGAAAAATTTGGTGCTAAAATATCACAGTTGTCTACATAGATACATTCAAGAGGAAATGGAGTTCCTCGACATCTCCTCACTTGGTATGGCATACCGGTATGCTGGCAATATTGAGCAGAAATTCAAACAGAAGAAGCGAGACTTTGGATCTACGAATCAAAAGAAAGGGAAAGGTTCCCCCAAACCACAGAACAAAGGAAATTCCTAAGGCATGGAGGCCCAAGACAACCTGCCAAAGCCAAAAGCAAATAAAAATGCCGCAAAGCCAAAGAAGAACATGGGAAAGTGGTGTGAGTTCCATAAGAGCTCCACTCACAAAAAAAGTGAGTGTCAGGCCAAGCAGTCGCCGGTGGCCGAGATGAGGGATTCTGAATCAGATGCATGTTCTGAATTTGAATCAGAACCTGACAAGGGGAATGAAAAAGGGAAACAAATTATTGATGCAGAGCCCAATGCCATTTTTTCCACTACGAAGATCTAGAAGGAGGAACCAGAAGATCCAGAGGAGGAGAAGCGTCTATTCCACTCCCAAATGTGGGTAAAGGGTTCCCCGATACAGTTAATTGTCGACAATGGGAGCCAAAATAACCTAATTTCAGCAGACGTCGTGAAGCGGTTGGGATTGCCGACCACAACTGATCTAAAAATGGTCTAGATAACTTGTATGTATTTCAAGAACCTACCACTCAGTTTTAATTAAAATGATCTAGCTTGTACTTGACAATTTTGCGGAATTATTTACTTGAAAGTGGTGTATGAATTTTTATTGTTTATGTGTCTTAAATTCATTTGTTCTTGCTTTAATTTAACATGTATGACAGCAACATAATGCAGCAAATAATCATTCAAGCACAACATCAATTTTAATCTAGGAGTTCACCTGAAATCTCGTGGGCTACGTCTCCTTTGAGCTTTGTCATCATGACTTAGCTCTTTGGGATTATGGTAAGTTTTTTTTAAAAGTAAATAATTAATTCCAATGAATACAAAAATGATTCAAAGGACTGAAAATACCATTTAAATCCCTCTAATGGCTGTCCAAACTTTGTAAACATCTTTAGGCTTTTGTTGACACGATTCCTTCTGTTCAGTGAAATAAGCTACTCTGAGCTTCTAAATGGCACAAAATCCCTTATAATTATGTTTCTATCACTGAAACCACTTCTGATATATCCAATACACATCAGACATCAAATATCAACTGATAAATTTCTCAAATTGAGCACTGCATTCCCTAAATAGGCTATCCTCCACGGTTTTCCCAGGGCTGCCAAGAACTTCACATCAGATTTTCGAGCTCCAAAAGCTCTCAAAATGTTCTGATACCACTTTCATTTGTTCCAAAATGACTGGAATAGTCAATATACAGTTTTGATTCATCAAAAATAGCCTCCATCTGCTCCAGTCTCACCTGAATCACCTATCGGCACCCCCTGGCACTAAGGTTAATGAAAATGTCTCTGCTGAGTTTTTGACCTCTAAAAGTATTTAAAACTTGATGAAACCTATGTAAATAGATTCATAATGATGTTTTCAATCAATAATGACCACTGGTTCACTGAAAATGGTCTCAAAAAGCTCTTTCTAAGCCCTGCACCACTGCTGGCCAAAGTTGGCACTAATGACCCCTGGAACTTTACTAAAGTTTTTCGACCTTAAAAAATTCTCTAAAGGCTCTAAAAACCATTTCATTAGATTCAAAACATCTTAATTATTCAATTTATACTATTTGAAATTTGAAAAAAGACTCTAACTCCCCTGGTTAGACCTCAAACTGATTTTGTCTCATGGTGGCCCTGATGGCTCCTTCATCTTCCCTGAAGAAAAATCTGCTAAATATCACCTCCATTCGACCTGAAACCTGTCCCAAAGTGCTCCAGAAGGTTGAAGAAACCCAAAATTGACTACAATTTCATCCAATTTGGTTCAATAATGAGGGAGTTATGGATTTTTCTAGAAAAAAGCCCAATGTCACTAGAAAACCCCACAAAATGTGGAAAAACCGTTAGTTATGGGAAAAGTTGGATAAGTCCGCCAAAAATGGTGCACTCCTCCAGAATTGTGGGAACCGTAACCTGTAACATTAAATGTTGGTTCGGCATGTTAACACACAGTATTTTCCGCCGCATAAACCCTTAACCCAACGGTTGCATTAAACTTGAATGGTGGTCACAAATGTTAATGGTTAGCCAACCGCCTCCACTCCCGCGGGTAATGTTTAAGCACCTGGTCTTAGCCCTCCGGTTGTGTGGGGTCGGTTGATGTGGGGGCTGGCCCTAAGGGGCTAGGCCCCTTTGCTGTCGGAAGAATTTAAAACAACATTCAAATAGTGGTAGAGACTTTTAGTGGTAAGATCTACCATGTAGCCCGAGCAGTGGGGTGTGGCGTTTGCGGGAGGTAGGTCCACGGTTAAAATCCTGCCAAGTCACAAAAAATTTGATACGCCCAATATTCCATCGGCCTGGGGCCATGTGGCAGATTTTGGGCTTGCCATGTGGCACCCTTTGATTGGCCCAATTCCAAAAAGTCCAACCACTGTCAAATAAGGAGATGCCACTTATCCGAAAATAATTTGCCCAGATGGAATATTCCATGGAATATTCTAGGGAATATTTTGAAGAATATTTCTGGAATATTCTTTGGAATATTATTTTTTTAATTTTTCCAAATTTTGAAATTCAAACTTGGTCAATTGAATTTTGGAGGTTACTGGAAACTTCAAACCTGAATAACTTTTACAGATGAACTCCATTTTGCGAACCGTTCATGGCGCCAGAATTAGAGTCACGAGAAATTTCCGATCGTTTAGGTTTGGCACTCTTCCGAGAACTTTGAATTTTGAACTATCATTTTGGTCCATGATCCAGTTCTACAAATACCATCAAGAATACACCATACAACAAATTAATATTAAATTAATATTAAGTATTAAGTATTAAACAACCAAAACTATACACCATCGAGTAACTTCACCAAGGACGTGATCTTTGCATTAGCCAATAGTGCCGCCTTCCCTATAACATCAAGCCCTTCACGGATGAGGTATTATGTGACATTGCTCCTCTTGATGTTTTTGATGTATTATTAGGCCAACCATACTTATGGAAGTGACATGCTATGTATGAGTCCGACTTTGCGCCGTTACATACTTCTTGGGTTGTTGTATAGATACCAAAGGTAACACCGCCTACCACTATTCTCTGTTGTACAAAAATGCATTAAGCCATTTCCAAACGTAAATTTGTTTTCCCGATGATCCAATTCCTTAGGGAAAGAAGAAGATCGTGGGCTACAGACCGGACAGGTTCTCCGCAAGACAACAACAAATGAGTAAGGTTGTAGGGAGAGCATGTTATGATCTTCACATCACCCATGGGGTCTCAGACTATAAGTCAAACACCCCATTGATCTTACCCTGAAAAAGACCGCTACCCAATGGACTAATCTAGTCAGCTCTGTGCTGGAGAATGATGAAATCAAGAGACAGATTCAGGAGCTGTTGCAGAAAGGTCACATCAGACCAAGTTCATCGCCCTGTGGGAGCCCGATCGTGTTGGTACAGAAGAAGGATGGGACATGGAGACTCTGTATTGACTATCGAGCACTGAACAAGATCATTGTCCGGAATAGGTACCCAATCCCACGGATTGATGACCTTCTGGACCAACTCAAAGGTGCAAAATATTTCAGCAAGATCGACCTGAAGTCTGGGTATCACCAGGTACCAATTGAACCCTCCGATGTGTGGAAGACTTCCTTCAAAGCCAAGGAAGGCCTTTTCGAATGGCTGGTCATGCCTTTTGGGTTGACGAATGCTCCCGCCACCTTCATGAGGATGATGGATGACATCTTGCGGCCATTCACCAACTAATTTGTAGTGGTGTACTTGGATGATATTCTGATCTTCAGCCAGACTTGGGAAGAGCACCTTCACCACATCCGACAAGTCCTCCAAACACTGCGGCAACACAAGTTGTGTGCCAATTTGGAGAAGTGCGCTTTTGGCATGACCCAGGTTCAATATCTGGGATACATTATTGATGAAAGGGGGTGCATGTGGATCCAGCCAAGATCCAAGTCATTCGGGATTGGCCAGCCCCAACCACTATAACAGAGCTTCGCAGCTTTCTGGGTCTTGCTAATTTCTATCGGAGGTTCGTGTTGGGATTCTCTCATATCACTTGGCCCTTGAGTCAAGTCACCAAGGAAGGAGCGAAAGAAATATTTACAGAGCGAATCTCAAATCGTAAGGAATTCGTAGAATTGAAACTTGTGCTTCTTCTCGCCTCTTAGTTTCTCGCCTACCGTACTCTGCAAAAATTTGAGATCGAGACAGATGCCTCTGACTATGCTATTCGGGAAATTCTTACTCAACAGGGGAATCCAGTGGCATATCATAGTGCGACATTGTCTGGCATAGTTCACAAGTATCCCACTTATGACAAAGAAATTTATTCCATTGTGCAGGCTTGTCGACAGTGGAAGCATTACATTTTTGGGAAGGAAACAATCATCCACACAGACCACCGGCCCCTACAGTTCATACAGACACAAGGGAAGTTGCAGAATGATCGCCATCAGAAGTGGTCCACATATCTGCAACAGTTTCATTTGAACATCAAGTACAAGAAGGGTAGCAACAATAATGTTGCAGACTGACTCAGCCGACCACAGATCGTGGCGCTCACCACCGCATCAACTCTTGTGGGCAATTCCAGATTTCGATTGTCTCATTTCTACAAGAGTGATCTAGAATTTGGCCACAATACATAAAGGCACTCTCGGGGGTACGCAAGTTCTGCAAGTTTCACCTCCAGGATGCACTGATATGTCACCTGAGACACCTCAGTCTCTTCAAGGAGGTGTGCCAAGATGATAGGAGGCAATACCAAGGCCGAGTCGGCCAAGATTTGGGGTCAGAAAATAGTGGAATTATTGTAGAAGTATTTCTTTATTGGCCGAACCTTCGAAAGGATGTCGAGAAGCACATCAGATCCTGCACTGCTTGTGCCATTGCCAAACCGACCATCAAGAAGCAAGGCCTATATACTCCTCTACCTACCCCTAGTCGACCTTGGGAATCCATCTCCATGGATTATATGTCGGGCCTGCCTTCTACTAAGCAGGGAAATGACTGTGTTTTTGTGGTCGTCGACAGATTCTCGAAGATGGCCATTATGGCGGCCTGCAAGAAGAATATCACAGCAGAAGCCACTGCTAAACTCTTCTTTTAACGAGTGTGGGTGCACTTTGGGATCCCACAGTCTATCATATCAGATCAGGATAGCAGGTTCCTCAGCACATTTTGGTCCAGCCTCTGGTCGATGTTGGATACCAAGCTCACCAAGTCCACAGCTTTCCATCCCCAAACAGATGGCCAGACAGAGGTCGTCAACAGAATGATTGTACACATTCTGCGCATGTACAATTAAAAGCATCCACGCACATGGGACGAGAGCCTCCCCTATGTACAACATAGTTATAATCGGGCTCTCCACAGTTCAATCGGCCATAGCCCCTTTCAGGTGGGCTTGGGATTCCAGCCACTATGTCCCATTGACGTAGCCATGCCATTTGCAGCTGCTCAGGCCGATTAAGCTCATGTCCAGTCTGAATCTGACATTGAAGTGACTATCTTCATCGAACACATTCAACATATCCACCAACAGGTTCATGACATATTGGATAGAGACAATGCTAAGTACAAGCAACGACATGATCAACATCTGGCGGCCACACAAATCTCCAGGTGATGAGGTGGGCCATAAAGTATGGCTACATTTGCGGAAGGAGTGCCTCACTGGACCCCACTGCAAGCTTCGCCCGCTCCAATATAGGCCTTACACCATCACCAAGGTTGTAGGAAACAATGCCTTCAAGCTCAGTATTCCACCATTCCTTGGTCTGCACCCATTCTTCAATGTGGATCACCTTCTTCCTTACTTCCCACCTCTACTAGACACCTTTTACATTGCAGAAAAACTCACACCAACAGAGTTAAACCCAGACTGCATGGAAAAAGCCACCAAATATTGTATCATGTACATGAAAATCAAGAACACTTGCCAATAGAAGATCCAACAGTATCGGGTTGTCAAAGCTAGCCAACTCCTACACCAAGGAAAGTGGTTCACCAGGGACCAGCTTAGTGTAGTTTCCTCATCTCATGGAGGAACTGAACAGTTGCAGACCATTACTTCCTAAGTGTATAGATCCAGTGGATATCGGTGGCCACCCACCCATTCCACTTGGGGCCCCACCATCGTCTCTTTTAGTTTTCGCCTTCAACACAACTTACTATTTTTAGCAGTTTTTCGGGTCTTGAACTTCTGGAGCCATTTTGAGGCCCTAAACGACGTTTTTTTGGGAATCTCTTCTCTAGAAGATATTAATTCCATTTTAGAATTGATAATTGTGGTTAGCAGTTGTAATCCTGAGATAGATCTTTCCAACGATGTATCATGTGCATCAAACAGAGATACTATGCCAAAGTTACGACCCCAGGAAGTTGAAACACCAATTACCCAAACAGGGCCCATAGTTTTGGTGCTTCATCGCCTAGGGTTAGGTTTTTGGATGTTTAGGGTTTTCCATTGTTTCTCTATAATAAATAGGCCCTCGAGCCTCATTGTAACACGGTTCAGAGGCCTGTAGCCGCCACATCTCTTCTCAGAGATAAGCTACCAACGTCCTAGCTAGTTTATTTCCATTCTGTCTATAATTTTTTTTTAGTTCTTTGATATTAATGAAATGAAGTGTTATTTCCACTACATATTGTATTTATGGTTATATGTGTATTCTATTGTGTTCCTACATAAATCCGGATCACTATGTCTTTTACGTGAAAGATTCACATGCAAGAATTATTTCAAAAGAATAGAAAAATAAATATATACATATTTATTTCCAAGAAAAAATAAAAACATATTAGTTAAATTTTCAAGCATGCACAAATATGTTTATTTTCCAAGAAACCAAATGCACATCTCTTTTCAAGGAACTCCAACACAATAGCGATATTTTTCGTGCATGCAAAGATCATATTCCTTTTAAAGAAAATCTACTTAGCCATTTCTTTTGTATGTGTTCTATTTTCCATAAATGCAATAACTATTGTGTTCTTTTCAAACAAATAGTTATTTTCTATGTGCCAAACAACACACATTCAATTGAGAACTAACCAAAATAAGCACCTACCATTTCCAAGAACTCTTTCAAGAATTCTATCCAAAAATTAACACACAAATTCAATTATAATATTTCTACAAAATGACAAAGTTATTTCTCTCTCTTACATACAAAATTCACATGTAATATTTTAAGAAAAAATATTTTGGATTACTTATCTTTTATGCGAAAAAATCCCCTTTTGATTTCACTTCCATCTCTCATCCTTCATATTGGAAACTGTATTCTTTCTCTTATTCACACCACAAATGTACTCTACCTAACTTTCCTTCGAGTACCATAAATAGTGGCAGATGAAAACAAATCATTACACCATATCATGAGCATCTAAATATGTCCATTTGTATGTATCGAGAACTATCTACGAAGTTGTGCAACAACAACAACCAACATTCGATTTACGCAAATACAAAGAATGTGTTGTTAACTAAGTGCTTAGAAAATGTAGGTGGGATGACAACTAGATAAAAACATCACGCTCCAAAAGAACTAAGGAGTCTTCATTTGGAATCTAGGTAGCCAAAATTGATCAATTGCATGACATCACTCCTCACATAGAACTATCCCTCCAATTGCTAATCAAACAACTTATAGATGATGTCGGCGTCGAGGTTCCAATCTTTCACTCTATCATCAAAATACAAATAGAAGTAGGCTTAAGCATTCAATCATCTAATTTCTCCCCAATCTGCCCTCGAATTTCATTTCCATCCTATAGAGAATGAAAATGGGGTGGTAATCAGGGATCCATTTTAGTTTAACCAATTCTTGATTCTTGATTTACACGATATATATATATATATATATATATATATATAAGTTTACAGAAGATTTTAGGGTATGGATACTACATCAGCTTTGTTCTCTCATTTCAACTTGAACAGGGGCCTGACTAGTGGATTCAGAGATGTATTTTGTCTAAACCTACTACAAGGACCGTGAAGGCTATCCTGGTCGCCTAGGAGATGATGTGCTCCTTGAAGCACCAAGACTAATCTCTATTTTTTTATGGCAATGATTGTTTTGAAATCATTATTTGCAATGTGTTTGGAAGATTAAATCGCATCACATGGAGTTAAAATTCCCAAGACTTTATCAAGAATTGAATGTGATTTTGTTGGCTTCATTATTGTTCTTTATAGCTTAGATTTGTAAAATTCTCCCATTGGTCAGCTATGTCAAATTTTAATTCTCCAGAGTTGATGATTTTCATTCTTAATAGAAACTAAAATCTATATAAAATAACTTATTTACACTTCATAAGTCTGTAAATTTTAGATAATAATAATGATTTTGTTTTGTTTTTAAATCATCTATATGGAAATATTATATAATAAACCTCATGAGTGTAGAAATTTTAATACAATTATGTATTGCCGGATTCTATTGATCTAACAATTATATGCCATTGTTAAATACATAATTGTTCTACTTAAATATTTGTGGAAATTTAATCGCCAATTGCAAATACATGAAGAAAGATCAAACACACATAACACAGACGTTTTTACTGGGAAAACATAAAGCTAAAAACCCCACTATCGTATATTATGTATATATCATGGATCATGAAACAATCTCATACAAAACTCTAATCCAAGAGATCTCAGTACAATATACAATCGTCTCACACTGTCATACAAAAATTGGCATAAACATGCACCAATTTACTGCCTCTTGACAGCCTGCCTTCACTGCGCAATCCCTGCTGATCACAATCCCTGAATGAATTCGATCTTGCCTTGCCTTGACTGCAAAATCCTCATTGGCATCTCCAATGTGTGTTTGGTTGCACTTGTGCACCCACTATAGTCACAACTGATAGTCAAACTTTCCCTTTTACCTATCTCTCAACCGGGTCTCCACTGGATTTGACATGCATGTAGTTAACAATAGTAAATCTTCAATTTCATGTGAGATCACTTCATGTGAATTAATTTAATATTTAATTCACTGATTTCTCACTTGTGTATCTTTAGTTACAACTAGAACAACTGAGTTTAACTCACTTAACTGAGTCAAACTACTTTACAACTCACATAACTACACATCCAACTATGTTACAACTTTGTATCCCTCAGTTACAATGAAGTCCACTAGCATGTCCTGTTTGTGCTCAACCTAGTCTCCTAAATTGAGTTCATTAATTGTCAACCAGGGTTGGTAAACTGCTGAAGTGTGGTGCACTATATGTGCCTAGGTATTTGTTTCTTACCACATTGTGTTTAGTGTTTTCTGATGTTTTTGGTTTTATGGTTTTATGTTTTGAAAGAGAAGAAACTAAATTCTGGTGGAAAGAAGCTACCGGTTAAAAAAAGCGTGAAGCCTAAATTATGGATGACAAATGACAAATGCAAATACTGCAACAAAACAAAACCTAAACTATGGCTAGCAAAATACAAAGCTTGATAATGACTTCAAGAAAATAAATCACAACATGAGCTTAAATTGTCCAATTCATTCATTAAATATGTTTTGGAAGAGCTTGAGAAATGGCAGTTAAGTGTAAATGAAATTCTCCTAACTAAACAATCAAACAATCAACTTACAATGTTACACCATCTCATCCATGATTAAAGGTCTCTTGGAACATATTTGGAAAAGAACATTTGTAGCACCATAAGATTTCTATTCTAAACTAACTTCTAACTCTGTTATGAAACTCAATCTAGCACCACTGGGCCTCACTCAAAAGTTATAGATTTCTTTTTAGAATGGTCTTTGAGAAAAGGCTTGTTTGTGAAATGGTAAAAAGGTTGCAAAAATAATCCAGGCCTTAGACTGATACTACCTTCTGTCCAGATAATTATGTGTTAGTATGAGTTTGGAACAAAAGAAATTTTGTAAATAATGAAGACCGTGGTGTTTAAATTTAACAACTAATACAATTTGAAATGCAATGGATGGAAACTAAGTGCTAATACAAGGAACTAAAACTAAACTAGAGTGCCACTAGTCTATTTGAAGTACAGTGAACAATGTTAGACTGAAAAGCCATTATCAAACTGAAAATGAAATGACAGAACTGAACCATATGCATTCTACCTTTGGAGTGCTATACCTAAGTTATCATGCAACTAACCCAAGGAATTATACAGTTCATCCCGTTCAGTATGAATAATGTTTTGGAAAAGTTTGTGAGAACGCGTATGGCTGTATCATTCATAAACACAAGACTGAAAGAAAATACAACTAAAATCCAAGACACCACAGCTACTTCTTATTCATTGTTATGATATTTTGGAAGAGCTTTGTACGAGTAAGATTAGCTGTGCTACTTGGTGCAACCTAGCAATTAAAATCTACAATATCACAGTTATACCTCATTCATCATAATGATATTTTGGAAAAGTTTATCAAAGTAAGTTTTAGCTGTGATAACTAATGAAAATAAATGCAACTAAAACCTACACTATCACAGTTGTGCCTCATTCTTCATAATGATATCTTGGAAAAGTTGATTAGAGTAAGTTTGGCTGTGATAGTAAATATTAACGAATATGAAGATAAGCTGAAATAAGAGCGAAACTAAAATACTTATCTACTGTATAAACAAGGCCGCTCAGGAGGCAGGGGCCCTCTACCACCAGAGTAGCACGAAATCTACCTTAAAATCAACTCAACGCGTTTAAGAAAATGCTGCTTCTTTCATTAAAGAGGAATCACCTTAAAACAGAGTATTCACGGACTTCAAAGATTTAGCAGTCAACCATAAAATCTAACCAAAATCTAACCTTTGTCTCTCGGTTTCCCGAGCATATTTATAGCAAATTTACATAACAAAACTTGAGATAATACGAGGATTATTGTCTTTCCTAATAGAAACTAAACTAGGACTCTGATCATGATCACGTAATAGAATCTGGACTGTCCTTGTTCTGTTAGGAGTCTACCTCCTAGTTTGAGTTTCCACGTGCTTAACCACGTACAGAATTCCATTCAATCTCCATGAAGGGCAAAAAATGATGAGGACATGACGTGGAATACACCCATGTGTGCTTTTCTCCAATATGACATCTGGAACCTGTATAAACATGAAGCTAGCTACAGAATTGGCAACTAGCTACAGAATGTTTGCATTCTATAGCTAGTTTCAGTTCAAAAAGTACTACAATGACACAACCATAAAAACATAGTAAGTTAGCCACGATATTCATTCTTAAAGCAATTTTAACTAATCTCATTGATCATTTGAACGTGGGATTAATAATGGATAAAAGAAATGGAGTGGAATGTGGTGGAAGAAAGAACATTTTTGGAGCTCAACATGTCCCACCAACCAACCTTTGAACTCGAAATTCCTTCAGTTAACTGGTTTGCCACATCAGTTAACTGAAATCAAGTGCTTCAAGAGAATAGATTATTATTTATTGTCTAATTATTGTTAAGGGATAACAATAATCGACATGCATTCCAAAAATAGACGCCCATCCATCCATATAATTTTCTCAACCATATATAAATATATTACTACTAAAATAGACTCTGATCCAAATTCTAAAAATAGACATATCACCTAAAAATAGCCTGTGGGCCCCACCTAGTGTAGGTGCTTAATTTTCACTAGGATAACCATCTTTTTGAATCTCAAAACTCCCTCTCAACAAGAAAGGGATTATAATTCACCCTGATCCTATCTCTATGGTATTCGAATTTTCTCTTGGTGAGCGCCTTCGTTAGAATATCTGCATCCTGATCTTCCGTAGGAATGTACTGAAGCAACACGATCTTCCGTTGGACACAATATCTGATATGATGATACCAGATATCTATATGATTAGATCTATCATGAAATACAATATTAGTCAAGAGTTTAATGCAACTCTCATTATCACAATGAATCACTGTAGGATCTAAATGAGAACCGAACAAACTGACCAGGATATTCCTCATCCAGATAGCCTCACATGCAACTTGAATTGCTGCCATGTATTTTTCTTTCGTTGAAATAAGTGCCACGAATATCTGTTTCCTACTGTACCAAGAAATAATTGTAGATCCAATACTGAAAACCCCTCCTGATGTGCTCTTTATTTCTGTTGGGCTACCTGCCCAATCTGCATCCGTGAAGCCATCCAACTTCACCTCATTCGTCTATCTGTACCATAAGCCATACTCAGATGTGCTCCTGAGATATCTCAGGACATGCTTTCTTGCCTTCCAAAAGAGCTTGGTAGGATTAACCATCACTTGACTAAGCTGGTTCACCGCATAGTATATTTCTGGTCTTGTATTAACTAGATACATGAACAAACCCACTAACTGTCAATAGACACTAGAATCCACTACCTCTCCAGATGTAGCATCCTCTTTCCTCCAGTTTCCTAGAAGAGGAGTATCCATGGGTTTGCAACCCTCCATGTGAAACTTACCGAGTATCTCCCTTGCATACTTGCCTTGAGACACAAACAATTCACCTTCTCGCTGCCATATTTCCAATCCAAGGAAATAGTGAAGGAGGGCCATATCCTTCATCTTGAACTCCTTTGCAAGGTCCTCCTTGCATGAGTGTATCAGCTGCTCATCACCAGTAAGTATTAAATCATCAAAGTAAAGAAAAATGATTAAAAACTTACCCTCCACCACAATCTGGTATAGGTTTGCATCCTCCTCACTCTTGGTGAAGCCAAGTCTAGTGAAATAGTTGTTGATTCGAGTGTACCAAGCACGGGGTGCTTGCTTCAGCCCATACAATGCTCTTTTGAGTCTGCACACATGTGTCTCACTGCTGAAGATCTCAAATCCTTCAGGCCTCTCAATGTACACTTCTTCCTCAATGATCCCATTAAGGAACGCAGTCTTCACATCTATTTGCTGAATGTGCCAACCCATCTGCACTGAGAGAGAAAGGATGGTCCTTATGGAAGAATACCGTGCGACAGGTGCAAAGGTTTCTTCATAATCAATCCCCTTGATCTGTGAGAAGCCCCGAGCCACAAATATTGCCTTATACTTCTCAACACTCCCATCAACATCTTGGTTTACCTTCTAGATCCATCTTGAACCTACCATTGATTTATAAACCGGCCTTGGAACAATTTCCCAAGCACTGTTTCTGAAAATGGAATCATACTCCTCCACCATTGCATCTACCCATGTGGGCTTCTGTATTGCTTCCTGAAATGAAGATGGCTTAGTCACAATACATTTTCTCATGAGATCCATGTATCCAGTGAATCGTTCAGGAGACTGTCTCTGTTTGCGCTGTGAAGTAGGGACTCCTACATTCTGTGCTGCATCAAGCTTCAACCTCTCAGCTTCTGTGGTATGCCTTCTGGCCATTCTGATGTTTAGCTCTACGTGAGTGGACTCCTCCACTCCATGAACCTCCTCCTGTGGCTGATCCACATCTAGAGACTCATATTTGGGAATAAGTAGTTCCTCCTCTGCATGCAAGTCTAGCTCCCTCTCAAGAGACAACTTCATGGCTTTCTCCTCATTGAATTTTATATCCCGTCGAACCACAATCATTTGAATGTTTGGAAAATACACATGATAATTATGGGGTGTTTCTGTGTACCCCAAAAATATCCAAAATTCAACAGTCGGCTCTAGCTTCTTCCTGGCGTTCTTGGTCACATGCACATAAATAGATGAGCCAAAAATATTAAAGGGAGAAACATCCGGTTGCTTACTAGTAAAAGCTTCTTCATGTGTACTCATGCCAAGTACTCTATGAGGACAACGGTTTTGCACATCAACCGCAGTGTTGCATGCTTCCACCCACAAGTGGATTGGTAGGCCCTGATCATGAAGCATAGCTCGTGCAGCACCCACAATCGTTCTATTATTCCTCTCCGTGACCCCATATTGCTGTGGATTATGAGGCGCTATGAGTTCTCTCTGAATTCCTTCTTTGCTACAAAAGTATTTGAATTCGTTCGAGATATATTCACCACCATTATCTCTCCGTAGAGCCTTCACTTGCTTCTCTGACTCTTTCTCCACCAATGCTTTAAACTCACAAAACTTTGAGAATGTTTTATCCTTCTTCTGCATGAAGAAGATCCAACATCTACGAGAATAGTCATAAAAAAAAATAACATAATACCTGTGTTTTTCTGTTGAAGCAACCGAGAATGGCCCACACACGTCTGTGTGAACTCTCTCCAAGATCACCGAAGCACAGTTCTCCTTTTCATGAAAGGTGGTCTTCACAAACTTACCCATATTACATCCCTTGCACTAATCTAACTATGCAAGTGCACCCTTGGGAAGTCCAGTAGAAATCTGCTGCAAAATCTTCAGGGCGCCATGGTGAAGATGGCCCAATCGCCTGTGCCATAATTCGCCCTCATCCCGGCTCACCAATTCTTTTGCTTTGCTCACCATTGCAGCGCAGTCATCTACCTCCAGCTTGTAGAGATTCTTGACTCAAATCCATATCCTCTTGGTTTGACCCGTTGTTTTATGTCGCAGGAGAGCTTTTCCATCGCTGAAAATAATGTCATAACCTATGTCCTCCAACATCGTGACTGAGACCAAGTTATTCTTTAGACCTGGAACATGCATAACATCTTTCAACAGAAATGATTTACCTGACTCCCTCTCAAAGGTAATGATACCAATGTTGGTCACACTGTATCTTCCATCATCGCCCATATCTATATGCATCTAGAGATCTTTCTCCTCCAAGTCACTGAAAATCTCCTTATCTCTTGTTATGTGGAAGGAAGCACCACTATCAAGATACCACATCGATCCCATTGTTCTTGAAATCAAGAATGTGATCCAAGAGAAATCAAGTTCAAATTGTGAGGCAAGGGCCTCACCAGCTGCAACTCCAACAACCTTCTTGTTCTTCTTTTTCTGTGGGAAGTTAGTGGCGAGATGCCCATGTTCGTGACAGTGAAAACACTTCACCTTGGACAAATATAGCTTCTTGCCTTTAGCCTCGTATTTTGAATGGGATTTATTCCCCTTCCATTTCCTTGCTTTGGAAACCAAAGAACAATCCTCTTCATCATCATGCTTTGATGAAGAGCCATCTCTGGTGTTCCGCCTGAACTCCTCCTGCACTAGATCTGACCACAGTCGTTCCCAATCCAATAGTTTTTCCCATCCGTTGACAGAGTCTTGGTAATTGTGCCAACTCTTAGGAAGTCCCATGAGAGCCAAAATCACCAAATCATCATCAGCAACCATGATTCCCACACTCCCCAGTTCATCTCGACATTGGAAAAACTTTGTGAGATACTTAGGAATATTGTCGCCCTTTTTCATCTTGATCTTTCTGAGTTTATCCTTCAACTCCAATTTCCTATGGTCGTTGCTGCTTTGGAAAAGATCCGTCAAATCCTTCCACATTGAAAATGGAGTGGCTTTCCCATGATGGATTGAGACAATATGGTCTCTCACACCTTCCAACAGAATCCTTCTCATCTTTACTACTTTTTTTTGCCAGGCATCAAGTAATGTAACATCTGTCGAAGTGGGCTTAGGAACATCACTGTTGATGAATTACTTCAAGCCATTATCTTCAAGTACCGCCTCCATCCTACCCTTCCATGCAATGTAGTTCAAGCTGCCCTTGAGTGCATACTCTAACCGCAAACCATTGAAATCCATTTTGATGTCAACTCTACTGTTGCACCAAGAAATTCTTGCAGCAAGTTCGAATTGTTTCCACCAACAAACTTAGCTACTGTTTAAAAATTGAAATCTTCTCTGCTCCAATACCAAGTAGAAATTTTGATACAATTATGTATTTCCGGATTCTCCTGATCTAAAAATTATATGCCACTGTTAAATACATAATCCTTCTACTTAAATCTTTTCGGAAATTTAATAGCCAATTGCAAACACATGAAGACAGATCAATCACACATAACACAGATGTTTTTACCGTGAAAGCATAAAGCTAAAAACCCCACTATCATATATTATATATATATATCACGGATCATGAAACAATCTCATACAAAACTATAATCCAAGAGCTCTCAGTACAATATACAATCGTCTCACATTTTCATACAAAAATTTTCATAAACATGCACCAATTTACTGCCTCATGACAGCCTGCATCCACTGTACAATCCCTGCTGATCACAATCCTTGAATGAATTTGATATTTCCTTGCCTTGACTGCGCAATCCTCACTGGAATCTCCAATGTGTGTTTGGTTGCACTTGTGCACCCACTATAGTCACAACTGATAGTCAAACTGTTCCTTTCACCTATCTCTCAACTGGGTCTCAACTGGATCTGACATGCATGTAGTTAAGAGTACTAAATCTTTAGTTGCATGTGAGATCACTCCATGTGAATTAATTTAATATTTAGTTCACTGATCTCTCACTAGTGTATCTTTAGTTACAACTAGCACAATTGAATTTAACTCACTTAATTGAGTTAAGCTACTTTACAACTCACATAACTACACATCCAACTCTGTTACAACTTTGTATCACTTAGTTACAATGAAGTCCACTAGCATGTCCCACCAACCAACCTTTGAACTCAAAATAGCTTCAGTTAACTTGTTTTCCACATCAGTTAACTGAAATCAAGTGCTTCAAGAGAATATATTATTATTTATTGTCTAATTATTGTTAAAGGCTAACAATAATCGACATACATTCTATTTTTAGACATGCATCCCACCCATCCATCCATATAATTTTCTCAACCATATATAAATAGGTTACTGCTAAAAATAGACTTTGATCCAAATTCTAAAAATAGACATACCACCTAAAAATAGCCCGTGGGCCCCACCTGGTGTAGGTGCTTAATTTTCACTAGGATCATCATCTTGTTGAATCTCAACAATTAGTTTGTAAATGTTATATAATAATAAAGGTTTTTTTAGTTGGTATATTATAAAATAATAACTTGATATGAATTTTACCTCCATGGAGTGAATCATTCCCTAGATCAAGATCAAGAAGGGTGCCCTCCATGCAAGACCGAGAACTAGCTATCGATTGACCCCATCGCCCATAGTTCATAACAAGAAGATGGAAGGGAAGGTCAACTAGCGGTTGTAGATCGTGGCATGTCTACTTTTACACTGAATAGAAAGGGGATAGAAAGCATAATAAACCTCATGAGTTTGTAAATGTCATATCAATTGACCCCTTCGCCCATAATTCATAACAGTAAGGTGTAAGGGAAGGTCAAATAGTGGTTGTAGATCATGGCATGTCTACTTTTACATTGGATAGCAAGGGGATAGAAAGCATAATAAACCTCATGAGTTTGTAAATGTTATATAATAGTAAAGTTTTTTTAGTTTTTATATTATAAAATAATAACTTGATATGAAATTTACCTCCATGGAGTGAATCATTCCCTAGATCAAGATCAGAAGGGTGCCCTCTAGGCAATACCGAGAACTAGCTATCAATTGACCCCATCGCCCATAGTTCATAACACGAGGATGGAAGGGAAGGTCAACTAGCGGTTGTAGATCATGGCATGTCTACTTTTACATTGGATAGCAAGGGGATAGAAAGCATAATAAACCTCATGAGTTTGTAAATGTTATATAATAATAAAGGTTTTTTTAGTTTTTATATTATAAAATAGTAACTTGATATGAAATTTACCTCCATGGAGTGAATCATTCCTAGATCAAGATCAAGAAGGGTTCCCTCCAGGCAAGACCGAGAACTAGCTATCAATTGACCCCATCGCCCATAGTTCATAACATGAAGATGGAACGGAAGGTCAACTAGTGGTTGTAGATCATGGCATGTCTACTTTTACACTGGATAGCAAGGGGATAGAAAGAAAAAGTGAAGTCTCCATCCTTGAAGGCATGCTATGAGAATTATTTGATATTGAATAGGAGTTGGTGGATGAACGAGAAAAATTATCAAATTTAGATGTCTTGTATGAGACAGAGAATTGGGTCCTCGACTTGGGAGCACAACAAGCTAGATGAAGCTAGTACCTCCACATAGTGGATTGGCATCCTACACATTTTTTGGGAAGAGTGTTTTTTGATTGCAATGAAAGGAGGGATGAGCTCCTTCTTCACATGGAGGAGCTTCACCTTCTTTATCAAATTATAGATGGGTGATTGCAATGTTTGGATGTAGATCTACTTAAGGATAATGAATAGCTACCTCCGGAGTTGCAACCTTTGATGAGGTTTTCACCAATTGGATGACAATATGGACTACCTGTGGCTCATCAACACGAAGCATAAGCCTAGTTAGTATATAGTTTTCACATGTATATGGCTCATCACCACTAAGCATAATCCTAGTTAATATATAGTTTTCATATGTATTTTTCAGTTTATCATGTCTTTTAAAACCCAATTTGTATCCTATATAAGAAGCATGGCTAGCACCAGTGTAGTCTATGACTTTTTTGAACTATACAACACCATTCCAAACCAACTTTATATGCCTGGTTTTCATTCAAATAGACTAGAGCTAGTCAGAAATGATTTAGTTAGAGCTAGTCACAAATGTTTTGTACATATAAATTTCTATAATATAATGTTGTGATTATTAAAAAAAAGCTTGATATGAAATTTTTTTATTGCGGGAAAGGCTCATTATACAACCCAGTATGAGGAGATGTGTAAGTATACGTGTCCAATAAAATAATAATAAAAATTAATGTCCACCCAAAATAAAAATGAAAATAACCATATAGATTAAAAAAAAACTATAATACAATTCAACACAAAGAATAAAAAATCTTACTCCAAAATCTTTTAATATTTATTTTAATTAAATATTTGTAAAATTATTCTTTAAAAGGAAATACCATATCCTATGCACGTATTCAAATATTTAAAGACATTAATTTTTGTTATCATGTCATGTAAAAAACATCATTAAATATAATATTATTATTAATATATTAATATTATTAGATTTAATAACTTTGGATTAATAATTTAAAGAAAATTTTAGAATCTAAGCTTATATGATCCATCACATAAATTATAAAATCTTTTTCGGTAATAATCACATGCACTGGAACATTGTCGATGGGTTTCGAATCAACCAGTGTGGTTCATCATGAGGACTAGGTGAGAGATCAGATCAGGACATTAAGTTTAAATAGATGTAGAGATGGCCAAACTAGTCGTTAGGATAACGACTAGTTTGACTTTTAATTATTATTTTTTTAATATAATTTTGGCTAGTTTCATTCTATTTTTAAAATATTTAATTTTTTTATTCAATTAATTAATTAATTGATTAATTAATTATTATATATATATATATATATAAATGATTTAATTAATTAATTTTTAATGGGTTAGTTTGAATATATATATATATATATATAACGGCTAGTTTCATTTATTATTAAAATATTTAATTAATTTATTCAAGTAATTAGTTGATTATTTAATTAATTAATTAATTAATTATATATATATATATAACGGCTAGTTTCATTTTATTATTAAAATATTTAATTCATTATTCATTATTTATTAATTGATTATTTAATGGCTTCGGATCATTGTGGAGGAATTCCGCAATGATAAATCCAATCCATTCTATTGCTTTGTGGAATTTAGAAAGGCTTTCAATACAGTTCCTAGAAACAACCTATGGAATAGATTAGAAGAGCTAAATGTTCCTTTCGAGCTAAGAGCGACCGATATAAGGTTATACGAGAATGTAATTGCCAAGTTAAAGAGTAATGAGGGGTGGTCGAAAGATATAAGTGTAATATCGGAGTTAAACAAGGTTGCCCCCTCTCCCCTACCCTATTTGGCATTTACATCGACAAGCTAGAAGGTTGTTTAGAGGAAGCAGGATGTGCTGGCACAATATTAGCTGGGATAGTCATCATCCTTCTTCTCTATGCTGACGATATTTTTCTTCTCGCAAGGTGCCCATCTGATCTTGATAAGCAATTTAGACTTCTTAAGCATTTATGCTCTACCATGGGCATGTCTGTTAACATTGACAAAAAAAAAGTTATGATCATCAAATCCAAGAAGGACACTTACGCTAATTTTATGTATGAAAATAGTAGCTTGGAGGAAGTGTCTTCTTACAAGTACCTAGGAATTGATATTCATCACAAGCTCAACTGGAACTATAGCATTCAGAAAAGGATAAATGGGGGGTGGAAAGCTTATTTTGGTCTTGAAAATAATTGTAAAACGACGAACCTCGTAATGTGGGATAGAAAGAAGTTCCTCTTTGAAACTTTAGTCACTCTTGTTATCTTATATGGATGTGAGGTTTGGGGTTGCAGCATCTCTAGAGAATCCTGGAGAAAGATTAAGAAAATCCAGAAGCGTTTTATAACTTATAACTTTAAAATTAAAAGCAATACACCCTGTCCTATTCTCCTTATAGAAGTGGGTCTTTCCCCTATTGAGAGCCTAGCTATGACTAGGCTTCTGTTGTACAAGCACAAGCTCAATAGCATAGGAGACGATAGACTTTCTAAGATAGCTTTAAATTCCAGCCAAAACCACCTAAGGCTTAAACGAGGTTGGTATAAAGACACCAAGGCCTGGTTAAACCATTGGGAGATCGACGAGAATATTGCATTGAAAAACATTAATAACATTAAAAAAATTGTTACTTCTAAGTTCAAAGAAAAAATGTGGTGTGAGAAAGATCTAGCAGCTAAAAGAAAATTAAGATATTATAAGGAGGTCATCAACCCCACCCTAGAAGATCAAAAATATCTCTATGTTTTAACTAGCTCAAAGAAGAAAATTAATATAGCCAAGATTAGAACGAACTCTCATGAGCTCCATAGTGAAACAGGTCGTTGGACAGTTCCTAAAACACCATTGATGGAAAGGATCTGCCATCTCTGTGAGAATATGAACATCGAGGATGAAAATCATTTCCTCTTAGAGTGCCCGGGGTACAACTACATTAGAGCTCAATTTCATAATCTTTGTTACAATACTGACTTTCCTAGCCTTTTAAGATGTCAAAATTATAGTGAGCTCGGGAGGCTTCTCTCCAAGCTTTTTGAGCATAGGAATAAAATCTTTAATCAAACTAAATAACTCTTTTCTTTAGGTCCGATAGACCAAATATTGGAGTGGATGTTAACCATCATCATCATATATATATATATATATATATATATATATATATATATATATTTTTTTTTTTTCTTTTTTTCTTTTCTTATTTTATTAATTTGATTTAATTATTTAATTACTAATTTAATTAGTTTATTTATTTTAATGCACGAGGTCCAAAAATAAAATAAGGGACATGAAGCAGGGTAGAAACAAAAGACAATCAAGAATATAAGGCAAGTATCCATCATATTTGCATCAAAGAGGCTAAGGCAAAAAAAAATCAAGAATAAAAGGCAGATATCCATCGAAAAGGCTAAGGTCATTCCTAGGATCAACCATTTTCATCATCGTAAGTTAAGAGAGGCCTTAAAAATTGAAAAAAGACCCCTTAATCTCAACAGAGATGTTGACTTTTGTTTCTGCCCTACTTAGTGTTCCTTATTTTATTTTTGGACCTCACACATTAAAATAAATAAATAAATAAAATAAATAATTAAATAATGAAATCAACTCAATAAAATAAGAAATATATACATATATATTAAATAATCAATTAATTAATTGAATAAATAAATTAAATATTTTAATAATAAAATGAAAGTAGACTATATATATATATATATATATATATATATATATATATATATATATATATATATATATATATATATATATATATATATATATATAGTCAAACTAGCCCATTAAAAATAAATAAATAAATTAAATTAATTAAATCGATTTAATAAAATAAGAAATATATATATATATATATATATATATATATATATATATATATAATAAATTAGTTAATTAATTGAATAAATAAATTAAATATTTTAATAATAAAATGAAAAAACGAAGGAATTAAAAAAAATATATAAATTACAATAAAATCAACGTTATCCTTGTGGATCAACCCCAAACTGGTTGGTTCCAAAAGCGACAATGTTGCATTGCATATGATTATTACTGAAAGAGATTTTATAATTTAAGGAAATGTTTGCATCTCCAAATATTTGATGTTCTTGGTAGATCTGAAGTTAAAATGGATTTAAGTTGGTTTTATACATAATACCATTGGAAAAACCATGGGTTGTCAAAACCTTGAGCCCCAAAACCACCAACCATAAATTGACTATCTTTTTCAATTTTATTTTAATTATTATTATTATTATTTTTTTAAATTTAAATTTTATTTTTATTTTTATGTAATTTGATTGATTCAAAAAATTTACACGAGACTAGATCCATCTTAACTATGGATCTACCAAGCATTCAAAGTGTTCAAATCTTTTTTCACTCTAAAAGAGATTTGCACCTCAAGAGAAATCAATTTTTTTTTTTTCACTCTAAAAGAGATTTGCACCTCAAGAGATTTGATCCCTTTAGGCCCTTGGTAGATCTAGAATTAAGATGGATCTAGGCTGTTAAATATTAATTTTTAATTAATAAAATACAAATAACTACTTTTATTTATATTTTAAAACTAATTCATAACTTTAATTTCTCTTTTTTCAAAATGGTGGCAAAACTTATCATAACTCATTTGTTAATGGGTAAAAATAATTGTTATTTATTATTACTTTGGGTAATGTAAACTAAGTCATCATTATTGTTCAAGAAAACCACATCAATTAAAATAAATTACTAATAATTTAAGAAAAAAAAAAGAATTTCACTCTTAAAAGGTTAACTTATTTACTTATTTCCAAAAAATATAGACTCTTAATGTGATTTTTATCGAAAGATGTCTCAACATTCATAATATGGATCACATAAACTTGAATTCATAAATGATCCATGCACTATATTCTTAATTGTCTTTTTATTTATTTATTTCTTTAATTAATTTAATTTAATTTAATTTATTATTATTATTATTAACAGAAACAGGTAGTGTGATGTATTAATATCCTGGCTTGAATTCCTCAATTCCGATTACAGGATGCAAGGGCAATGCCCAGATTTTCTCTCTTGCCGGGAAAAATATGGCACAAACACTTATAAGCCAACGTTTTTTACATGCAATAATGAGGCTGATCTCCGTAGTCTTCCCAAACTTGTAGATGCAAACAAACTTCTTCAATAAAAGGCAGTAAAACATATTTACCAAGGAATTAAGGGATGGGTTCCTAGTATTCATCTCTATCTTTTAGGAGAGCTCCAAGACATAGGAGGGCATCTTTTTTGGCTTCAGAATCAACATCTTTGTTGTTTTCTCTCCTCACGTGGAAGAAGTTCAAACTCTGGAAAGATTTGGCCAGTAATATAATTCTAGTCATCAATCTTGAGAATCTAAAATCTGAAGGAGTTGAATTGTCCACTATAGTTTTGATTATGGACTGGGAATCTCCAAATACATTTGCTTCTTTGATTCCAATAACTTTGAGTTGCTTGAGACCTTGGAATAGAGCCAATGCTTCAACTTGAATGTTGGTATTGTGGCCCACACCCCAGGCATATCTTTCCTCAATTCTGCCTTCAGGATTTTTTACAACTCTGCCTGCACCAGCTTTTCCTGGATTTCCTTTGGCTGCCCCATCAAAGAAAAGGGCGAATCTTGATTGCTTTATAATAAACTCTGAGAATTCTGTTTCATTGACTCTAATTTGCCAATCTTTGAGGGGGGTGGGGGGCCTTACTATGTCTTGAAATTGGAGGTTGAAAATGGCACCCCATTCAGTATCCTGCTTAGATTTTCACCGTCCAATTGGTCTCCCAATATTTCTTTTAACTGACTTTTTATCTTAATCAAGACAATCTTGATATCGTGCCTTATGTCTCTAAAAATCCTTTGGTTCCTTTCGAGCTATATTTTCCAACAGATAATTTTAGGGAGAGAGAGCCAGGCACCCTTGATATGTTTGTTTTTAGGAATGTCTCCTGGGTACTTGAGCATCCATTTTGAGAACAAATCAGAGATGTGGCTGGGGAAAATGAAATCATTTCTCCATGGGCTTAAGAACTCTTGCCATATCTCTACAAAAAATTTGCAATTCAGCATCAGATGGGTGGCGCTTTCTTCATTATCACCGCACAACGTACATCTGGAAGGCCCGTGATATCCTCTTTTCTGTAACCTGTCATCAGTCAAAATTATTTTATGACACAGGAGCCAGCAAAAAATATCTATTTTGGGGATGGAAGCCTGATGCCAAATCCCCTTCCAGGGCTCTGGGTTTGGATGAACGTGGGGCTGTTATAACAACTTCTTGTAACCCTGCGAGACAAAGTAATGCCCAGAAGCCGATCCCCAACCACGAGAATCAAATTTCCTGATATTTAAAGGAGCCTTGCCTTTTATATGGGCGAAGAAGGCTACACAGTCTTTAATAAGGTTCGGAGGCACCTGTAGCTTCACCCAGCTCTGCCAAACGCCATCCTCCCAATGTGAAATGTCCCATAGTGATGCATAGTCGGCGCTGGACATCCACTCTCACAGCTCAAGCAAAGAGCGATCATCAGCCAGGGGATCGTTGTCCATGATTCGGTCATCCCAAATTTTGATGCTCTTACCATTCCTGGGAATCAAGTGCGAATGGAGATTAATTATAGAAATTGTTTTTACACAGATTTTGTGAAACATCGAGCCAGTTTTGGGGATAGGTTTGTCTAAACATCGGGGCCTTTGCCCTCTGAAATATTTTTTCCACAGCGCAACTTGTGCCCAGCCAGGATTTGGGGTGATTATCCTCCATAGCAACTTTGCTCCCATCGCCACGTTTTGAGTACAAATATTCTTGAAATTCAATCCACCTTCCATTATAGGCTTGGAGATTTTATCCCAACTGATTAATGGAATTTTATTCTCGTTCGATTTGCCTCCTTTCCAGAATAATTTTCTGATATGATCCTCCATTTTCGTAAGTATGCCAATAGGAGCCAACATAACAACAAATTGATAAATAGGAAGACTGTTTAGCACAACCTTTATGAGCACAATCTTCCCTGCCAAATTGAGCCAAGTGTATCCCTAGGCTTGAATATTGGTTTTGAATTTCTCCAGCGGAGGGAGCCAATCTTTGCTGAGGGCACACTTGAGGAAAATAGGGAGCCCCATATACTTGAAGGAAGACTAGGTAGAGGAGGCAACGAAACCAAAACATCCGGAGATGGCATTGAGAGTGCTGGCTGAAGTGTTCGAACAATAGATATGGCACTTTCCATTGTTGAGTTTGCTTCCCGAGACTTCACAAAAATAATCCAAAACACCTTTAAATCTTGTAGCCAAAGGCACAGTGGCTGCACCCAGCAAGAGGGAATCATCAAAAAAGAGTGCATGGTTTATATTTTTGACACCTCTTGCTATATTCAAGCCCATAATATCTTGGTCCTGCTGCTTCTTGTTCAAGAGAAAGCTGAAATGGATGCTTGGAGTACAAAGAGCAGGGGAGAAAGAGGACACCCTTGCCTAAGACCTTGTGAGGTTTTAAAAAATTAACAGCCCTCCCATTCACCAAAGGAGCTATCCAAGGCTTAGAGATACAAGCCTGAATCCAATTAATGAAGTTGGAGCCAAACCCAAACTTGTGCAATACATCCATCAGAAATCTATGTCTCACCCGGTCAAAGGCATTTTCTAGATCTAAATTGACAACCATTCCTTTCTCTTTTTGGTGCAGACTTGAATGGATCGCCTCTTGGACTAGAATAAAATTGTCCACAATCTGCCTTCCTTGAACAAAACCTCCTTGGTTCTCTAGAATGATGGCTGGAAGGATGGTTTTCAATCTGTTTGCTATCACTTTTTTTATTAGTTTGTATCCTATGTTGCAAAGGGAGATAGGCCGAAATCTGTTGAAGGAGTTGGCACCTTTCTCCTTGGGGATGAGGGCAAGGAATGTCGAATTAGTGCTTCCCCCAATTTTCTGGTAGGCTTGTGATTTTCGAACCATTTTGCATAATTCTTTTTCCACAATCTGGCAACAGGTTTGAAGAAATCTGGCTGTAAAACCGTCTGGGCCTGGGGCCTTATCTGGCTCCATTGCAAAGAGTGTTTTCTTTATTTTATTTTTAGAGACTTCTGCTTCCAAGAGATGGTTATTTTTGGGGGAGATCAGAGAAGGCACCTCATCCAGAAAATTTGGATTATGACCCAGCCCCTCTTCTTCGCTACACAGATTTTTGAAATGTAAGAACGCTGCTCTTTTAATGCTGAGGATATCCTTATGCTTGATGGTCTCTTCCTTGATTTATGTGATGGATTTGAAACATTTCCGAGCTTGGGCTTGTTTGTGGAAGAAGGAGGAGTTCCTATCTCCCGCTTTTAGCCAAAGGCTTCGAGATTTAATTCTCCAGTACTCTTCCTCTGCCAAGTTTTCCTTGTGCAGCTTTTGTTGTAAATCAACCTCCCTCTCTAGGACTTCTTTTATGATCTCTACATTTTCCGATTTCAGATGATGAATCTCGAGGCTTACTTGGATCTTTTTCCTTTCCGTTGCAGGATTGGGGAGGGATTTTGCCCAATTTTTCAATGCAGCTTTCACTCTTCTAAGCTTTTCCTCCCAAACAAAGAAGGCGAAGCCATTGAATGGTTGACTCCAGCTTTCCTTGACCACTTGCATGAAATTTAGATCCTTGACCCATAGAGGGAAAAAGGGATAGGATCTTGATCCATGTGGGCCAGAAGCTCAAGTTTGATAGGCCTGTGATCGGAAACACTGCATGGAAGAATATTCATTCTAGAATCTAATCCTAGAAGGAGAAAAGAACTTTGAACAAGAAATCTGTCTAACCTTGCGGCAATATATCTCGGCCTGACTCTTTTGTTTGTCCAAGTGTACTTACCCAAAGAAGGCTTGATGTCGATCAAATCCTAGTCATGCAATACGTCCTCTACCCACTCCCGTGCCAGATCCATTACTATGCTGCCTCCTCGCTTTTCTGACAGCAACAAGGTGAGGTTGAGATCCCCAACAATGATGATATTTTCCAGATTCTCTGAGCTTGCCAGATTTCTGATGGAGTCCCAGCATGCCTTTTTCTCCCCTGCGCTTCTAGGAGCATACACATTAATGAGACAAATGATCTCTTTTGTGTCAATGTGTTGAAGTTTCGTTAGCAGCCAATGAGTATTAAAGACCTCATTGATCCTTGAAAATTTGTTACAATTCCAAAGAGTGCCCAGGCCACCTGAGGCACCTCAAGCAGAAATTGCTTGTCCTTCACTTTTATTCCAAAATTTCTTGCTTATATGGAGAAAGTCTTTGTCCTCCATTTTAGTCTCCTGAATGAGAAGTATGTCGGGAGATTCTATTCTTATTAGGCTTCTTATGGATTCTTCTTTTACTCTGCTCCCCGTACCCCTACAGTTCTAGGAGACGATCTTCATCACTTACTTTTTGGGTGATGAGCTCCCTTAGAGCTCTGGGACTGGTTTCTGGTCATCTTCGGCGTTCTTGCCAAGAGTTTTTCGAGGGTTGGCTGGCTTCCCTGGAGTTTGTCTTTGTAGGTTTCCTGTTCTCTTTTTTTGCGGGCGGACTTTCGACCTATTATTGATCTTCTGGCCGAGGTTTGCGAGTCCCCTATTTCATATTCCTCCTCTGAGTCATCCGAGCCTTGTACTTCATCATTCACTTCTATGAATTTGTCTTTTGATCTGTCTGCAATGCTTTCTCTTTGCTTCGAGCCCGAGGGGGTCTCTTTATGGGGAGAATCTTCCTTGTGCTTCTCGACTTCTTGGGTGTCTTCTATTGCTGAGCTTAGATGCCCGAACTTGTTTTCATGATCTTTTGAGGGAGGGGTTTGAAGAACAGGGGCCATCTGGGGGCCTTTACCATTTGAGGTTCTAGATCTAGGGTCTTTATGAGCAGTTTTGGTCCTCTTGACCTGGTTCCAGCCCTCCTCCTTGCCTTTATCCACTTCACTATTCTTTGGGCAGCCTCTAGAAAAATGGCCATAAACATGGCATTTTCGACATTTGAAGGGAAGCTACTGATAGTCCAGTTTTTGCACATGCGTTCAACTGCCGACCTTGATTTTTATTGCCTCAGGCAGGCCAAATTCCAGATCAACCTTGACACATATTCTGGCACAGTCATATTGGTCTTTGCTATTTTCTCGATCTATAAATTTTCCCTGGGCATTACCTATATGCTTCATCGATTCCTAGTTCCAACAATGAACTGGGAGGTTAGGCAGCCTCACCCACACATGAACGGCTATTGGAACATCAACTGCTGGGTTGAAGTCAGGCATCCACTTGTTGAGATACAGCCCCTGAGGGCCCATGAGGTAGGGACCATTCTGAAAAATCAGATCTTTATCCTCCTTATCAGTGAATTCAAACAGAAAAAAACCTCTCCCTAAGAAGTACGAGGTAACACTGTTCTTGATCAGCGGCGTCCAACTCTTTGCTACCCAACTCTCCATGGTTTTCGGGGAGGGCTAGAGACCTGTGAACTGACCCACCAGAGCACGATCTACCAAGGAGAGGGCAACCTGGATTGGACCCTCAGGAGGGAGGGAAATCTTAGGGATATCCTCTAGTTTTTTAACAAACTTTGCTGCTTCTGAAGCTTTCTTCTTCGGCATTGAGGCTAGTAGCTTGTTAAAGGCATCTGCATCGGACAGAGGAGGCGGGGGGGGGGGGGGGGAGGAACCCGCAGTCCAACCTATCATTGTAAGGAACCCTAGGACGACAGCAAAAAATTTCCTCAGAGATCTATTATTATATATATTATTATTATTTATAATAGATAGATAAATAATAATAATAATAATAATAATAATAATAATAAATATTAATAATTAATTAAATATTTTAATAAAATAAAAAGATTTATATATATAAATTAAACTATTAAATAGAACTCGCTGTTATTAATTTCAATGTCAAACTAGGTGTTAGGATTTTAAAAAAATAATTAAATTAGTAGAACTAACAGTTATTAAATTTCAAATTCAGACTAGCTGTTATTCTAGCTTCCTGGTTTGCCATTTATAACTTTTTCAGTGTATTTTTTTCTAGTTAATTTTAACCAAATTCGGAAAGATATTTAAAAAAACTTGAGTTTAAGTTGTTAGTGCCCCATGAGTTTTTAAACAACAAAATATCACAATCTTTCTTGAAATTGTATCACCAGATTCTGTGAAAAAGACCATTGTGTGAAAAATACCATTTATCTATAAGTTAGACTATGTCAATAATAATTATAACAAAATCAATATCCACTAACAACTAATTTTATTTATATTTTAAAGGTAATTTAGTAAAACTTTAATTTCTCTTTTATTTTTTTTAAAATGTGGTAAAACCTATCATAAGTCATTGGGTGAAAATAATTATAATTTGTTATTAATATTGATAATGGAAACTAGTCCATGGGGTCTTGGATAGGCCATGATCACCAGTGATCGGGTGCCATGTTAAGACACTCCTGCATGTAAAGTGTTCAATTCCCTTTGGTGATCGGGACATGTAGAAGATGTAGTTCTATCAAGCTTACAAAAATAATTTGAAAGCTTTCTATAAAATTAAAATGTGTTTTTGTAATTAATAATGATTATACAAAACTAATGTCCCATTTCAAAACCATAGGCTCAACCCTCTCATTTTATTAACTAAAATAAATGTGGAAATGATTATATAAATTTTAATTTTCTCAACCTGAATATTGAACTTATAAACTAAAGGAAAAATAAAAATAAAATAAAAGAAGAAAAAGTTAATATCAATCTTAATAAATCAACCACTATGACGATAAACACAGTGAAATATCAACCAAATGTAAATAATAATGGGAATTGAAAGAATAGGAAAATCTTAAAAGTGTTGCGCAGGATCCTCTACAACAAATTATTGACCTCTTAGATCTCCATTAGTATGTAATTTAATTTACGATTATGTCTTTTATGCTTGTTGGGCCTTATTAAAGAAAACCTCTTAACCAAGTAATTTAAGTGGTAAATTTGACCAAATTTTCATAAAAAATGGGAAAACTAATGAATTTTGCAAAATTAAGAATAAATCAAGTGAACAAATGAAGATACCTCCTGTTTCACCTTTTATTGTTTTGATTTTAATTATTCTTTGGCTTCACTGTTTAACCATAGAGCATGAACATATCATTATAACTATGAATTTGATTCTTATTATTGTTAGGATTCAATGTTTAACCATGAAACATCAATAAAAAATGGCTATTATAATTAGGGGGATATAGTAGATAGATAACACTCAAGGCCCCAATCAAATATCTTTATCTTTTTTTTTTTCTAAGTTAAGCTATTTCTATTATATCATATTGAACAAAAAGTTACAGGTCTCTTCCTGTGGAATGAACAAGTCCAATTCACAGGGAAGTTTCAAGAGTCTTGGACTACCCCTGTCGGGGAAACCAGTCCTTGGAAGCCATTAAGTGCCTGTTGCCCATGGCGGGAAACCAATAGTGATGGTTTTCAAAATTAAACATAAAACCCATTAAAGACAATTCTTAAACAAGAACACGCTGATGGAACAGAAAAAACCCAATCTATTGAGAGCTTGCATTTTTATCACTGGAGTTGGGTACCTCTTCCACGATTCTACACATGTAATCCCCGTCCTCCTCCTCTTTACGCAGCGCGTGGTTAGTGAGCTGGAGACGTGGCGAAGCTGGAGTGTCGGGCATGCCCACAGAGACATCATGCTTGGGCTGATCCAAATTTCCTGAGCCACTACTACCGCTATCGCCGATGGAGTCTCTGGAGTTTGTGCTTCCGCTAGAGGCACTCTGCACAGGAAGGGCCTTCATCTTGCGAGGGATGAAGGTGAGCTCAGGAGAAATGGTGGACTTACGAGGCCTTTTTTTGCTGCGAGAGGGGGATGGGAGAGAATCAAAGGCAAGAATCTGGAGAGAAAGCTAAGCATTCAGGTTGACATGGGGGGAACTATTAGGCTCATTCCAGCCAAATGAGAGTTTCAGGTCACATCCAAGGGAGAGCGACTGAGGAGGACGGGAGGCCTGACTGCGCCCTCTAGCTCTCCTGCACCTCATTCAATGGCGTCGAGGCATGATAGTTCAGGGAGCTAAGTCGTCGGACCAGAGGGGGGCCGAAGCGGGCTTCGGGGGAGAGCAGTTGCCAGAACGAGGTCGAACCTGGGGCGAGCGGGAGTGACGCACTAGAGGTGGAGAGACGGAGGTGGACAAATGCATAGAAAGCCAGCGAGAGGGCTGAAGTGAATTGGAGAGAGCCGAGGTGACAGAATTAATAGCCATGGCGAGCAGAGTAATGGCGAAAGAGAGCAGGTATGTCGAGGTAAGGGTGGCGGAGGGTGAGTTAATGGCGCCCTCACGCCAGTAATAAACATAGGGTTGCATCGCTAGGTTGGTCATGTGGAGTCGGCGTGTGGCATTCCACATGGCCGCCCCGTGTCTTTCTTCAACACCGTCAAACACCCGCATCCAGGGCAATCAAATACTTTTATTAATTCATGATTTTATCCTACTTTAAAAAAGAATACCATGAGTTAAGAATACTATCGAAAAAATTATGAGTGAATGCAACGACTCAAAAATTTATTTTATTTTAACTTATTATTATTTTTATTATTTTATTTATATGGTTTATAAAACAAGACAACATCTTCTATATTGGATTGAAGAATTCTTAATTTATTAAAAATAAAAAATATTATATTATATATTAAAATATTATATTCAAAATCTAAAATCTAAAACTATTTTACTTTAATTATTAATTAATTTTATTTTATTTTGTATACTTTTCTGGTGTGAAAGTGGCCTTTTTATGACTGTAATATAGATTTGCATTGGATATTTCTTTGTGCATTAGATATTGCATTAAATAAAAAAAATCTTAAGATTACAAGCATCCATTTTCAATAGTTTAGAAGAAAAAAAAAAACATAACCCCTGAATACACCAAAATGCAAGAGAGTGGAATTATGGGAGCTCTGATTGGCACACTATATATAAACCATACATATGTCGACCACCCACTAACAATATGTTTTTCATAGGTCGTGGCATTAGCTGTGAGCCACAGTAAACCCCAGAGGTTCGGTCGCCCCATTGACACTCTCTCCAAAGCAACGAAGCATGAGTCAGGCAAACCATGAGTCCTAATTTGCATGAGGCATGAGAGGGAGGCCTTCAATTTCCATAATTGACAGTGTCAAACCTGCAGACCCAAATTAAAAAACCAGAGGACTTTGCTGGTCAAAAGGAAATATTATAGAAAACTTATAAATATGAAACCCACTTGCTGGTCCACCTTTGCGATGACCAGTGCAAACCAACGAGAGGACCAACCAGTGAATGAAGGGAGACAATCAAGAAAATGTGCATGGCAGGAGGTAGGCATAGATATTGCAGAAGGGAGAAATGACTTAGCTTGGCAATGCACCTTAGTTGGCCTTGATACTTCCCTCACACAACCCCAATGAATACCATTCCTTGTAATTATGAGCCACCGTGATTAACCTGCAAGCTACTAGGGAGATCTCGTACCAAGACTTGGAGTGAGATAGTACATTCATCACTGAAATAAAACCAATCGTGCCAACCTGCTGTGGAGTTTGTGTGAGCCAAGTGGCCATGAAATCTATGAGTGATTTACATGGTTAATTTAGATCGTGATATTTTATTATTGGTTGTGATATTTTATTATTGGTTGTGGGAAATTTTGTTTTGATGTAATTTGACTAAGTTAAAATATTAAACCGGAAAAGACGTCTCTCTCATACTTGGTTAGAGAGCATCTTTCAGTGCAATAACAGTTTATCACAGAACACTGCATCTCTTCCATACTAGGCTCTAAAATTCCTATCAACATAAAAACTATTATTAAGATCCATTTTAACTCTGGATCTATCAAGACCCTGGATAGATCAAATCTCTCAAGGGTGCAAATTTCTTTTTTGAGTGCAAAACTTGAGGAAAGGTTTACATCTCAAGAGATTTGATTCCTCTAGAAAATTGATAAATGCAGAGCTAAAATGGATCTAAGCAGGTTTAATTATTAATTATTAATAATGAATAATTATTTTATTTTTATGTAATTTTAATGAGTCAAAATGTTTTAATAATTATATTTCTAATTTTTATGTAATTTGATCCAGTCAAAATGTTTACATAACATATTATAACAGGACATTACAACATCTCTTCCATAATCTACTTGAAAGTGTTTCTCCCGTGCAAAAATGTAATAAAATTAAATTACAAAATTATTTATAAAATATTTTGATTGTAATATGAGAGATGATACTCCTCTCAAAAGTGTCTCTCTGGTCCAAAAATGTAATACAATTAAATTAAAAAAATATTTATAAAATATTTTGATTGTAAAATAGGAGATGAATTTTGGGTGTGTGGTATTGATGAGCAAAGATATTAGCTCATGGTATTGCAAGAAAACCTATTTACAATATAATAATATCCATAGTCAATTTAATCTAGAAGATTCACTCAATAATAACTATGATAAAATGAGAATGAATATACATGACTAAAAATCTTGTTATATTATAAGTTAAATTTTTGTGTTGTCATTAATAAAATTTAAAAATGTTTACAAAATTATTATTTTAATTTATATGGTAAAATGGATCAAAATTTATAGCTATTATTATATCTTATATATTTTAATGTGATAGAGTGTTTAGATATATTTCTAAAGTAATTATAATCTTTTTGCTTTTAGGTTGGATTTAAAAAATGTTATAAAATTAAATTCAAATAAAATATTTATAAAATATTTTGATTGTGAAATGAGAGATGGTTTTGGGCATGTAGTATTGATGAACCACGGTATTATAAAAAAATCTATTTACAAGTTAATTGTATTTATGGTAAAGTGGGTGTGAATATCAATAGTTAAAAATATTGTTATATTGTAATTTTATCGTGAGTACTTATCAACTTATTAATTAAATTTAAATATGTTAACATAATCATTATTTTAATTTATAAGGTAAAACGGATATTAACTTATAGTTACTACCTATATATTTTAAGCGTAGTCTTAAAAAACCCACAAATTAGCCCAAAAAATAATGGAAATTCCTGCAAGATTATGACAAAATCAGTTAGAAATTTTCAAAAATCTGGGTTACAGTTGTCAAACTTCAAGATTTTTGGGTACCCAGGGTTCTTGATAGTTCTGAATCCATTTCCACCATCCAAAAAACTATGCAAACACCCCAACATTCTGATTCCAGATTCCCGCAAGATTCCGACTAGAAAAATTGGGTTACAGTTGTCAAACTTAAAGATTTTTGGGGACCCAAAAGTTCTTGATGGTGCTGAATTCATATCCACCATCAAAAAACTATTCAAACATCCCAACATTTTAATTTTTTGAAAAAAACTTATGAAATTCTAACAAGAAAATTGTCAACACCTATATTTTAATATGATATGTATATTATAATTTTATTTTATCTAAAAAATTGTATATATATAATGTGTAGATTTTAAGAAAAATAATGTAATTTTACTTTTATGTATATATATATATATATATATACTAAAACTACATTATCTTTCTTAAAACCTACACATTTTTCATATACTAAATTGTAAAGCTGTAAAGCGTAGAATAATATATATAATCTTTTATTAAATAAAAATAATAATAAAAACACCACTATTTTAAAATAACCAAATTTTTAAATAATCCAAAAACAATGTTGTTGGACCCTTAGTTAAACTGAGAGGGGAAGGGGGGGAGGGGTGAATCAGTTTAACACATTCATGGACTTTTAAAACTTTTCATTAAAACTTATTTACACCTTCATATCATGTCCAACTTAATATGTGAGTAATCTTAGAATGAGAGCAGCAAGTATTAATATTATATAACAGTAGACTTAATATGAGAGCAGCAGGTGTTAAGCAGAAAATATAAATCAGATCAACACATAAACATCATGCACAGAGACACCAGATATAAGTGGAAACCCATAAAGGGAGAAAACCACATCTTATTATTGTTGTGATGCAAAGGAAAGCTCCAACTCCCTCTCACCACTATTTTTTTGCAGGCACCAACCTACAGGAGGCTCCAATCCTCAATTCTGCAAGCTACAACTTGCAAGGAAGCACCAACTCCCTTCAATTTTCTGCAGGTACCAACCTACAGGAGGCTTCAACCTTAGTCAGCTACAATTGACAGCTATCAAGCTACAACTTGATAGGGAATCTCCAACTTCCTCAATTTATCAAACTGAATGTTTGCTGATTTACCTCAGATATCAGCTCTGTTCTGTAGCTTCTCTTTCTGCTTTTCTTTTCTTAATCTTCTCTGCATGTCTCTTCTATACTCTGCCTTCTCTATATTTCCTCTCTCTAACCTCATTTATGCATATCCATTTGATATTATTTATAGAGTTCCTCACATGACTGTTTGTATTTCAGAAGGAATTTTGAGTGAACAGTCATGACTCTTTGGCTTCTGTCTTCTCATTCCTTTATCCAACTCAATTTAAAATTATAATGATATGTACAAATTTCCATGCTACAGTGGGATTTTTCTTTTCCTTAGGATACTTGACAATGCATCACAAACAATAAAAAATTTAATCACAACATTTACATTCAGATTTTCAGTTACACACTTCAATTTCACTCAGCTTCTTTTCTGGATTTTGGCTTTACTTGATTTGTCTTTTCTGCTACTGTTGAGTGACTGTTCTGAATATTTTGGTTCACCTCTGTGTCTTTTCATCTGTTCACTGTACTTGTGTGCACCAACCATATATAATTGCTTTTCAGGTTTATTCTCAAATACATACGAATCTGGGCGATGTCTGTTCATTACCATCTCTGTTCTCAGGCTACCTGCTTGCATTCTCTGTACATATATGAGTTTTAAACTTAATGGTTGAAACTCATATTACAAATTCAATTCACCTTTTTCCCTGTACTATCGTTCTGCCATCCATAGTCCCACTTTGCTCTCAACGTACCCCATTCTCCTCCACGTGGGCTTCCGCAACTTCTTAGTTTTTATTTATCAATTTCAAAGAAGTTGAAAAATAATTATATTCAGCAAACTTTGGAAAATTTTAGATATACCAACCCTTATAACTCCGCAATATTTCCAATATAAAATCAACGCCAACTTTGGGATTTTAATTACATGGTAAAAACTAAATATTTCGGGGCTTAAGTGAATCCCCCGATTTCACCACTGATGGAACACTTTATATTAATACTCGACGCTTTTCAAACAAACGGCTTTGTAATAGCCTTTGACTCTGGGCCCACACATATAATCAATAACCAATCCAATACACACACCGTACCTTAGATTATCCTTCATGCATCTTCATCAAACGATTACCGTCTGATGGATCCCCTCCAGATCGACGGCACTCGACAATATCGCACGGCTTCGCTGGTTGATCGTTAACGTGCGATGGCGCCCATTGAACGACGGTTTTGGAACTTTGCCCGACGCCACGTGTCGAACACTCAATGGAATCGCTTCGAATTTGAAAATACCGTTCGCTCCGCAAAAGCGGTGCGATGAAACCCGGAAACCGCCTTCACTGTTCACCCGGTCACGGTTCCTCTCTTCTACGCAGGGTTCCGGTCACATACAAGGTTCTGCCTTTATTATTTAAAAGGGTTCTATCATATAGTCAACACCGAGACTCATAGACTAATCAATACCACGACATCGTTAGACCTTCCATACTTACATAGAAGCATACAACGGGAATTGTGCCATTACACAAAGGTGTATAACTACGAGCCTTCAGGAGTTTATGAAATTACACCATATTATCGCCTTGGTTCTAGAGCACGGAGCATCCAGTTAAACTTCTATACAAGTTTCTAAAGACAGATGCGAAGCCTTTCAACACAATAATACTGAATCAATTCTTCACATGATTCGACCAAGAAGACATTCAAACACAAAAATACTAAATCAATTCTTCACAAGATTTAACCCCATCCAGACACACTTAATTCAAAGACAGTTCTTCCATCTAGACACATTATCCTCCTACTCTGTTGCTGAAGAATTTCTCTACCTCAATTCACTGCCTCTTCTGCCTCTGTTCTCCTTGACTGATGCTTCTCCTTACTTCTCTTTTGCTATCTCTCTTTGTCTCTGTTTCCTCTGATGTCTCTGCTGCCTTTCTGGTGCTCCTCCTTTGTCATCTCCTTTGCCATCAATGAAAACATTTCCAATAGTCTCCCCCTTTGGCATTGATGGCAATACTCTTCCTCTGTTTTCCTTATAGAAGCCCCTTTTTTCTTTTCCTCCCCCTTTGACATCAATGGCAAGGGTTTCTCATTTCCTAGTTTGCTTTCTGCATTTCCTTTTTCTGAGATATTCTGACTTTGTACCCTGCTGCTCCCTAAAATTCTGATACTTTAGCCTTTTCATTGACTCCTGTATGCTGGATGTATTATTTCCATAAGCTTTTGATCGTAAGGACCTGTTTCATGGTTTCCTTGTTGGCTGATCTCCCCCTGGAATGATATTTTTCATTTCTGTTCTCCCATTGAAACTGTGCTTTCTCTTTATATCATAGAGTAGCATCTACAGATACTACCCCTAGTCTATCTCTCAAATATTCAAATGGTTCTCTAGTAAGAGGTTTGGTAAATATATCTGCTGTTTGTTCTTTTGTTGGCACATACTCTAGCTTTATTATCTTCTGAGCCACTTGTTATCGGAGAAAATGACACTTGATTGGGATATGCTTAGTTTTTGAGTGAAGCACAAGATATTTAGATATACTTATAGCACTTGTATTATCACATTTGATTGAGATAGGTTCATCAATTCTTACCTTCATGTCTTGGAGAGTTTTCTTCATCCACATGACTTGTGTATAACATGCTGCTGCTGCTATATATTCTGCTTCTGCTGTAGACAGAGAGATAGATGTTTGTTTCTTGCTTAACCATGCCACCAGACTTTCTCCTAGATAGAATGCACCTCCACTTGTGCTTTTCCTGTCATCTACACAGCTGGCCCAATCTGCATCTATGTATGCTGTCAAAGTGAAGTTTTTTCCTTTAGGATACCAAATCCCATACAGTGCTGTTCCTTGTAGATATTTGAATATTATTTTTACTGCAAGAAGGTGATTTTGTTTAGGTGCTGCTTGATATCTAGCCACTAGTCCTACTGCTAGCATGATGTCCGGTCTTGATGCAGTCAGATACAACAGACTTCCTATCATGGATCTGTAGAGTTTCTGATCTATATCAGCAGACCCATAATCAACACACAGCTTACATCCCGTGATCATGGGAGTTGACACAGGTTTGCAGTCCTCCATTTTGAACTTTTTCAACACTTCTTTTAAGTATTTTTCTTGTGAGATGAATGTGCCTGTGTTCTTTTGCTGAATTTGAAGTCCTAAGTAGAAACTGAGTTCTCCAATCATGGACATCTCAAACTCTGACTTCATCCCCTTAGCAAACCCTTTTGCAAGTTCATCTCTGTTGCTTCCAACAATCAGGAGTTCATTTTCATGGGCTTTTATGTATAGATTGTTGTCTACTCCACCTCTCTTAAAGCCTTGTTTTTGCAAATATTTATCTAGTCTTGAGTACCAAGGACGAGGAGCCTGTTTTAGTCCATAAAGAGCCTTTTTCAGTCTGCATACATAGTCTTCTTTATCTGTTAATGAGAAGCCTTCTGGTTGTTCCATGTAGAATTCTTCTTCTAAGTCTCCATTCAGAAATGCAGATTTTACATCCATTTGATATACCTTGAAGTTTTGGTAGCATGCAAATTCAAGGAACATTCTGATAGCTTCCATTCCGGCTACAGGAGCAAATGTTTCATCGTAATCAAGTCCTTCGATTTGTGAGTATCCTTTGCAGACCAGTCTGGATTTATTCCTGATTACTTGTCCTTGCTCATTCATTTTATTTTTGAATACCCATTTTGAGCCTATGACATTTTTCTCAGTGGGTCTAGGAACTAATTCCCATGTATTGTTTTTCTCAATTTGGTCCAATTCTTCATTCATAGAATTTACCCAAGACTTGTCCTTGCTAGCTTCGTCAAATTTCTTTGGCTCTATTTGTGACAACATGGCTATGTATACCTCTTCAGTTTGTTCTGTTAGCTGCATTCTTGTTTTGACCCCTACTCTCTTGTCTCCAATGATCTGATCTTCAGGATGGTTTTTCTGAGTATATCTTGAGGGAGCTTGAGAACTCAGCTTTGTATCTTCTGTTGTCTTGCTTGTTTCCTCATCACCTTGTTTTTCTTCTTCATGGTTGTTTGATGGACTGCAACAGTCTGTATCTCTTGTATTGTTTGGAATTTCTTCATCAAATCTCACATCAATGCTTTCTACTATTTTTCGAAGAATCTTGTTATAGCACCTGTACCCTTTGCTTTTGGATGCATATCCTAGAAATATTCCTTCATATGCTCTTGCATCAAATTTTCCAAGATTTTCATCATTATTCTTTATGTAACACTTGCTTCCAAAGATTCTAAAATGTTTGATTGAAGCTGGTTTCCCATGCCAAATTTCATAGGGAGTCTTGTCACTTCTTGGCCTTAAGTGAGCTTTATTAAGGATACGCACCACTGTGTGTACCGCTTCTGCCTAGAAGGTTTGAGGAATATTATTCTCCTGCATCATGGCTCTGGCAATTTGTTGAACAGATCTGTTTTGTCTCTCTGCTACTCCATTCTGCTGAGGTGTCCCTGCAATAGTAAATTGTTGTTTTATGCCATATTCATTGCATAGATCTGCAAAGTCATAATCTGTGAATTCACCTCCTCTGTCTGATCTGATGCATTTTAGCTAGCATCCTGTCTAATTTTCTGCTAACACTTTGAATATTTTGAATTTTTCCAGAGCTTTCGATTTATTCTTGAGAAATGCAACCCATGTCATTCTAGAGAAATCATCGATTATTAGCATGAAGTAGGATTCTCCACTTGGTGTTTTAGTTCTTGCAGGTCCACACAGATCCATGTGCACAAGCTGAGTGGTCTACTTTTTGATAACTCATCTTTGGCCTTAAATGATGTACGGGTCTGTTTACCCAGTTGACATGATTTGCATATGGTATTAGAAGGCCTTTTTATTTCTGGCATGTCTCTAACCACTTTATTTTTGCTTAGTCTGATAATATGCTCGAAGCTGAGATGTCCCAATATCCTATGCCATAACCATGACTCCTCAAGTTTTCTAAGATGGCATGCTTCATCTTTCTCCTTCATGATGTAAACATTTCTCTCTGTTCGAACACCTTTGAGTAGAGTCTTACCTGTGGTGCTTGATCTGACTTCACAGTCTTGTGCTCTGAAAAGAACTTCGCAGCCTTTACCACACATTTGACTGACACTCAGCAAATTTGCTTTCAGCCCATCTACAAATAGCACATCTTGGGCCTTACCTTTGCCATTATCTAAGCTGACAAAGCCCTTTCCCTTGATCTTTCCTGATTTATTATTGCCAAAAGTAACATTACTAGTTTTCTTTTCATCAAAATTTATAAAATTGCTTCTGTCTCCAGTCATGTGTTTAGAGCAGCCACTGTCCAAATACCACTGTATTTTTAGGTCTTGAGTAGTTAGAGCCATGTCACATTTATCCACCTTCTTTATCCACTGGAGGCACCCTTTTGTTTGGTATCTTTTGTGAGGTGATGAACTACATCTTCTTAGAGGACATTTGGAAGCTATATGTCCAACTTGATTGCATACACAACATTTGATCATAATTTTTGTAGAATTATGGGTATGAATAGAATTTCTTTGATTCATAAACCTCCTTGAGGTGTTAAACTGGAGTGTAAAAACTCTGGTAAAACTGATAAATATATATTATTAATGATGAAAAGATGAGATGATTACAATGAGGGATCGCCTGGGCAGGTGTCCCTTGGTGAAGAGACATGATCTTTGATCATGCCTTTTCAGTTAATAACCTAAGATAACTAAACCTAATTAATAATTAATAAAATATTCATAACATTGCCCCTCTCTTAAAGATGCTTTGTCCTCAAAGCATATGTAATCGATGGACAACGTTGACGAATGTCTGGTTTCCGCGAGCGGCGAGCTCGTGCTTCCCATATTTTAAAAAGGTCATGGAGCATATTCTCGAGTTCAGTCTGTTGTTGATCTGGATAGTGAAAATAGCTGATATCGACAGGGTCGGATCCTGTCTTGATTTCTGGAGACTCTTCATGGCTCCCTTTTGAAGATAACATTTCTAACTGCTGACATTGTACCGTAGATACGACTTGATTTCCTGGGGCTTGGAATCCATACAACTTGTATTTCTGCCCTTTCCACTTAAAACTTATAAACTGCTTCTGATGGTTGGCAGAATAAGTACCTAGAGTTCGTAGCCATTGAATTCCTAAGACCACATCTACTCCTCGTAATGGAACGGTGTAGAACGGAGATTCTAAATGAAAGTCTTTAATCTGAAATTTGACTTTATGGCATTTTCCTACTTGTTCAATCTTCTTACCGTCGGCCACCATTACCTTCATATTAGGCATGGGAAAAGTAAATAGGTTGAGTCTTTTGGCCATGGTGGAATCTAGAAAATTGTGCGTGCTCCCTGTGTCTATTAGGACCATTACATTGTTGTTATTAATGTGTCCTCTTAACCTTAGGGTTTGAGGTTGTAATATGCCTGTCATAGCCGATAAGGACACTTGCGGAATAGTTTCGCCCTCCACTTCTGGAGAGAACTCTAAATTGTCTTCTAATCCTTCTATACACGAATCAGTACTGTTAGTGTCATTAGTTGCTTCACAACTGTATAGATTTTTTGCTTTTCCATTAGCACATCTGTGCTTAGGGTCCCAGTTTTCACCGCAACGTTTGCACTTGCCCTCTCGTATTCTTTGTTTTTCTAGACTAGATTTTTCGTCTTCACGAGGATGGACAGGGACATATGTTGTGTCAACTACATTTTCAGATTGAGGAAACTATCGTCTCGAATATACTTTTTCTGGTTTTGATAATCTTTCCAATTTCTTTTCAGCAGCTTTTGCTTTTTGCCTTGCTACTTCTACAGACGTGATTTCATGTAGTTCTAGTTCTTCTTGAATGTGGACTTTAAGTCCCGAGATGTAAGACTGGATTAGACGAGATTCCGACAATCCGGGTACTCGTGTTGCCAAAGTCTCCCATTCTCGCGTGTACTCATCCACATCTCTTTTTTGGCGTAATTTGATAAACGTTGAAAAGAATTTTTCTTCTTTTATGCCTTGAAACCTTTTGAAGAATGCATCTTTAAATTTCCTCCAACTGATAGCGAGCGTCGTCTTCTTCCACCACATATACCAATTATATGCTTCTCCTTCCATTTTCATGGAAGCATGCTTAATTTTTTCATCATCACTAGTAATGTCATAAATTTCAAAATATTCTTCTGCCTTATTAAGCCACGCAACGCTATTCTTTTCATTACCATCAAATTTGGGTAGTTCAATCTTGGCTTTGCGCTGATATGCTAATGGTGGAACAAGAAGGGGATATTGATTAGCGAATGCATTCCAGAGCTGCTTGTTTTGAAAATCTGCATTACCATCTTCTTGATGATCTGGGGAATCGGTTTTTTCCTGATGCTCGTCCGAGTTCCCTGAATCTGCGGTACTGTTTTGTTGATTTGGTTCCCTGTTAGGAGATGTTGGGGATTGTGTCTGACCCAACTTATCTATTTTATCATTTATTTTGTTGAAAAGTTCTTTCATACTGTTCATTGTTTCTGTGGTCTCGTGATGATTTAGCCACATTTGTCTTTCTATGCGATTTGTTGTATCATGGATTTTTTTTATGTCGTTGGAGTGCCCTGAAACTGTACCTTCCAGATTGACTAATCTTTTTCCGAATTCTTCGGAATTGTTAGTGATTTGCTTCTCAAGATCTCCCAATTTCTTCTGAAATTCCGCCATCGACATTGACGAAGACATCGAGCGTGTATGAGGTGGGGAATATCTTTCTGCCAGTTTTCTCTTCTTCTTTTTTTTTCTAAAATTAATTAATTAATTAATATTTAATTAATTAATTAAATTAATTTTTTTTGAAATAATAATAATAATTTCTATTATTATTATTATTATTATATATATATATTTTAAATAATAATAATAATAATTATTATTATTATTATTTTATTATTTGAATTATATATATATATATATAATGTTTTTTTTTTAAAGGTCACTTTGTTTTGAAAAGGCACGTTGTTTTGAAAATGGGAAATGGGTTTTAATACCATGGGCAATTACCATGGGCCCAAAAACCACGAGCTTGTAAACCACGAGCCTCTTCCCTTTTAATTTTACTTTTACTCTTCCTTTTTAATTTAACTGTCTTCACATGTACGTATATCTCTCTTTTTACTTTTTCTTTTTTTCTTTTAATTTTATTAATATATATATATTATATATATATATATTTCTTCCTTATTTTTTTTTTTTTAAAACAAATGTTGTTTCCGACAAGCACTTGGTTTTTAAAAAAAATCTGCAATTTTGGAATTTTCTTGTAATTCCTTAATTTTGGGTGATCACACAGATCCCTAAGAGCGATGGCTCCGATACCAATGGAGTGTAAAAACTCTGATAAAAACTGATAAATATATATTATTAATGATGAAAGATGAGATAAGAGATGATTACAATGAGGGATCGCCTGGGCTTTAAATATAGCCTCAAGGTGTCCCTTGGTGAAGAGGCATGATCTTTGATCATGCCTTTTCAGTTAATAACCTAAGATAACTAAACCTAATTAATAATTAATAAAATATTCATAACATAAACATCAATCTTTGTCCATACTTTCTACAATCAATGATTTTATGGCCAAATTCCTTACAATAAAAACAATAACCATAGAAGCTATTTGCATACTTGATGTAAGGTTGTCTCTTCCATTTGTTTGCTTGAGGCAGTCTCTTCAATGTTTGCATCTTTTTCTGGTTTGAATTACTCCTCCTTGCATGACAATATGCAGCAATGTGTCCCAGCTTGTGGCAAGCATAACAGATGGCATTCTTCATAGGAGGGAAGAATCTCCTTTGATGGTTTCCAAATTTTACATACTCAGGGGTCTTAGTATTTATTAAATTCTTTGCTACTAGTGGTTTCTTCTGATCTCTGTCTTCCTTATTACAGGTTTCTTCTTTTATAGGAATTGTTTGAGCTGCTTCATCATTCTTCTTTGCTTTTACAAAAATAATCTCTCTGTCAACCTTTTCTTTGCCTTTACTTGATTCTCCTTCATAGCCTATTCCAGTTTTTATCATAGGGAATCTTTGAGCAACCAGAATTTCATTCAACTTACTAGAGCTTGTTGTTTGAGAAGAGTTTATAACCAATTTCCTTTGAGCATTTTCTAAATTCTTCCTGAGACATACTACTTCTTCTTCCAAATTTTCTTGTTCCTGAGTTTTTTCTTTGATTTGCTTAAGTAACATGTCCTCTATCTTCTTGGCTTCTTCAGGCTCTATCTTTAGCTGCATCAGGACTATTGAATTCTGTTCTTCTCGTACAAAATTGAGGAGAATGTCCTTTTGTTTTCTGCATTTTAGCTTGAGTCTATCAATCTCTTCCAGAGCACTTCTTAGCTCCCCCTCAAGGTCGACTTCACCTTATTCTTCTTCATCTTCTAGCAGGAGACCTTCAAGTTCTTCTATAACCATCAATACAAATTCAGAGGTTCCATCTTCACTTGAGAGTTCATCTGGATCTTTAGATGTACTGCTGTCTTGTTGAGCATAGAAGGATCTTCTGTTGAACTTCTTTCCTTTCTGCCAGTTCTTTGATGTATTTCTCTCTGACTCTTGAGCTTGATTTCTTACTTTCTTGTGAGGACACTTAGCAGCATAGTGTCCAACTCTTCCACAGTTAAAGCACTTAAAAGGAAGTTTACCTTTGTATTTATCTGAGCCTCTATCCAATTTCTTGACAAATTTTGCATCTTCTTCATCCGAGCAAGAGCACATGTCTTCCTCTTCTTCTTTATTCTTTTCTGTTTTAAAGGCTGCCTCTCTCGTACTTGGCTTCTTCTGTGGGAGCCTCATCTCGTATGCTGTTAAATTTCCAAGTAGCTGGTTCATGGTCAAGGTCTCCCAATCAGCTGTTTCTTCTATTGCAGAAACCTTGGGATTAAACCTGGATGGAAGAGATCTTAGAATATTTTGCACAATTATACTTTCTGGCATGGTTTCTCTAAGAGCTTTCATATTGTTAACAATTTCTGCAACTTTTAGGAAGAAACTGTCAATGTCTTCATCATCATTCATTTTTAAATTCTCAAACTGGGCTCTATAGACTTGAAGTTTGGCAGTTTTTACTTTCTTGTCTCCTTCATGGATGTTCTCCAGAGTATCCCACATCTCTTTGGTAGTGTCTTTGTGCATTACTTTGATAAACTCTGCTTCACACAATCCATTCAAGATAGCATTCATGGCTTTTGCGTTAGCTACAAAATCTTGTTTGGATTCTTTCTCTGAGTTAGTTGACTTTGGGGCATATCCTAATTCCACAGCACCCCAAACTTCTATTCCTAGAGACATTATGTATGTCCTCATCCTGATTTTCCAGAAGGCATAATTTACACCTGTAAAGAAAGGGGATTTATTGGTTGAGCATCCTTCTTTACTAGTCATTTTGAGAACCTAGAATCTCCTTTCAGTTGTTAAACTGGTACAAAAGAACCTGGCTCTGATACCAATTGTTGGACCCTTAGTTAAACTGAGAGGGGGGGGGGTCCAAATTAATATGTGAGTAATCTTAGAATGAGAGTAGCAAGTATTAATATTATATAACAATAGACTTAATATGAGAGCAACAGGTGTTAAGCAGAAAATATAAATCAGATCAACAAATAAACAACATGCACAGAGACACCAGATATAAGTGGAAACCCATAAAGGGAGAAAACCACATCTTATTATTGTTGTGATGCAAAGGAAAGGTCCAACTCCCTCTCACCACTATTTTTTTGCAGGCACCAACCTATAGGAGGCTCCAATCCTCAATTTTGCAAGCTACAACTTGTAAGGAAGCACCAACTCCCTTCAATTTTCTGCAGGCACCAACCTACAGGAGGCTTCAACCTCAGTCAGCTACAACTGACAGCTATCAAGCTGCAACTTGATAGGGAAGCTCCAACTTCCTCAATTTATCAAACTGAATGTTTGCTGATTTACCTCAGATATCAGCTCTGTTATGTAGCTTCTCTTTCTGCTTTTCTTTTCTTAATCTTCTCTGCCTGTCTCTTCTATACTCTGCCTTCTCTATATTTCCTCTCTCTAACCCTTTTTTTTTTTTTATGCATATCCAGTTGATATTATTTATAGAGTTCCTCACATGACTGTTTGTATTTCACAAGGAATTTTGAGTGAACAATCATGACTCTTTGGCTTCTGTCTTCTCATTCCTTTATCCAACTCAATTTAAAATTATAATGATATGTACAAATTTCCATGCTACAGTGGGATTTTTCTTTTCCTTAGGATACTTGCCAATGCATCACAAACAATAAAAAATTTAATCACAACATTTACATTCAGATTTTCAGTTACACACTTCAATTTCACTCAGCTTCTTTTCTGGATTTTGTCTTTACTGGATTTCTCTTTTTTGCTGCTGTTGAGTGACTGTTCTGAATATTTTGGTTCACCTCTGTGTATTTTCATCTGTTCACTGTACTTGTGTGCACCAACCATATATAATTTCTTTTTAGGTTTATTCTCAAATACATACGAATCTGGGCGATGTCTGTTCATTACCATCTCTGTTCTCAGGCTACCTGCTTGCATTCTCTGTACATATATGAGTTTTAAAATTAATGGTTGAAACTCATATTACAAATTCAATTCACCTTTTTCCCTGTACTATCATTCTACCATCCATAGTCCCGCTTTGCTCTCAAAGTACCCCATTCTCCTCCACGTGGTCTTCCATAACTTCTTAGGTTTTATTTATCAATTTCGAAGAAGTTGAAAAATAATTATATTCAACAAAATTTGGAAAATTTTAGATATACCAACCCTTATAACTCCGCAATATTTCCAATATAAAATCAATGCCAACTTTGGGATTTTAATTACATGGTAAAAACTAAATATTTCGGGGCTTAAGTGAATCCCCCGATTTCACCACCGATGGAACACTTTATATTAATACCCGACGCTTTTCAAACAAATGGCTTTGTAATTTCCTTTGACTCCAGGCCCACACATATAATCAATAACCAATCCAATACACGCACCTTACCTTAGATTATCCTTCGTGCATCTTCATTAAACGACTACCATCCGATGGCTCCCCTCCAGATCGACGGCGCTCGACAATATCGCGCGGCTTCCCTGGTCGATCATTAACATGCGATGGCGCGCATTGAACGACGGTTTTGGAACTTCGCCTGATGCCATGTGTCGAACACTCAATTAAATTTCTCCGAATTTGAAAATACCGCTCGCTTTGCAAAAGTGATGCGATGAAACCCGGAAACCACCTTCACTGTTCACCCGGTCACGGTTCCGCTCTTCTACGCAGGGTTTCGGTCTCGTACAAGGTTCCGCCTTTATTATTTAAAAGGGTTCTATCATATAGTCGACACTGAGACTCATGGACTAATCAATACCACGACATCGTTAGACCTTCCATACTTACACAGAAGCATACAACGGGAATTGTGCCATTACACAGAGGTGTATAACTACGAGCCTCCAGGAGTTTATGCAATTACACCATATTATCGCCTTGGTTCTAGAGCACGGAGCATCCAGTTAAACTTCTATAAAAGTTTCTAAAGACAGATGCGAAGCCTTTCAACACAATAATACTGAATCAATTCTTCACATGATTCAACCAAGAAGACATTCAAACACAATAATACTAAATCAATTCTTCACAAGATTTAACCCCATCCAGACACACTTAATTCAAAGACAGTTCTTCCATCCAGACACATTATCCTCCTACTTTGTTGCTGAAGAATTTCACTACCTCAATTCACTGCCTTTGCTGCCTTTGTTCTCCTTGACTGATGCTTCTCCTTACTTCTCTTTTGTTATCTCTCTTTGTCTCTGTTTCCTTTGATGTCTCTGCTGCCTTTCTAGTGCTCCTCCTTTGTCATCTCCTTTTCCATCAATGACAACATTTCCAACAAATGCAGGTTTCAAAACATTTTCTTAATATACTTTTTCTTAATTGACTTGATTTTTTTTAATACTTAAAATAAATTAAAATAATTGAAAAACAACCCATGTTCAAGCAACACTCTGTCAAAATTTTTCAACCAACTACGGTATATTTATTCTTCCCTCTAACATGGACTTTTTTCTTTTCTTTAGTGACTAGAAATTTAATAAATTTTTTCTTGTTTCATAATAACTGAATTTCTAAAATAATCGAAAAACAATCACGGCTCCCAAAAAAAACATTCCGTCAAAACTTTATCAATTAAATACATTGACTTTACTGTTCCTTCTAATATGCGTATTTTCCTTACAGTTTATAAAATTTATCATTATTACTTAAAGTTTTTTTATTGTACCTTCCCACATAAATGGTTTAGGACTAATATTAAAGCAGCAATGTTAAACATTTTAAAAACTAGAACCATAATTTAAATCTTTTCTTAAAATTTCTAAATGGGTATAAATTTAATTTTCCAAATAAATAATTATATATCTATATATATAATTTACAAATTAAATATTTGTTTTCATCATTAATACGATTTCAAGTAAGATTGTGTTTTTGTTGTTATTTAAAATACATTTTTAAATGCATAAATGGATTCAACACCTTTTACTCTCAAAAACTCCTCGGGTACTCGAATTCTATACATTAAACTCAAATTTTATAGATTAAACAACTTTAACTCAAAATTTTAAAAATCTTTGTTGGATTTTGACTAAATTAACCATAAAAATACCTTGAAATTAGATTTTCATCTATAAATTAGACTATATATATATATATATATATAACAAATTATATATTTAATATTTTTAATTGCTTCCCAAATCTGGCTGCAAACACTGGCCCAACCACCTGCTCGAGTTTGGTGTGGATCTACCCTACACTTGACAATCTCTCTCCATGGCTCGCTCACCCATGCACTTACCCTCCATTAACTCTCGTCCTTCTTCGTGTCCTCGCACAATTAGGTTCAACATTCTCCTAGTCACCACCCTATATGCTTTAATGTTGCATGCCATGCCTACGTTTTGGAGTGTCCCTCCTTTTTCACTAGTCATCTCGCTCCATGCCCAATGTTTTATTCCTGCCTGCTTTGCTCCCTTGGCTCCTGCTACCCCTGTGCCTCTAGAAAATCTCATTGCCTTCCAACTCGCACCCATGATTTGAGAACATGGTCGAGCTTGTGGTGGTGGTGGTCATGGATAGGGGCGAGGCTGTCCACCCGTAGCCCCTACAATGAAAGAAGAAATGGGTCTCTTTGTCAATTTCATCCCTGCCCACATGTGTCAACATGTGACAGGTTTAGAAGCAGAGGAGGTTCTTCGAGGGGGAATGCTATCTAGGAACTCCGCAATCTCCTTGCCCGCCACCTCTTGACTCAGGAACGAGAACGCTTTAGCACTACCAGGATGATTTCCAACATCAATGCCCACACTAGCCATATTTACTCTTTCTTCCACTGTCTCTCCCATGAACTTGGCATAGAATTCCCTTCAGAACTTCCCATTGCATCCTCTCATGGTTCTTTTGCTTTAGTTTTAGTCCCTCCTGGCTCCTCTTCACCATCCACCATTTACGCTGGTGTTGGGCGTATTTATCTAGCTTGAGAGTTGTTGGACACTTGATTCCATCCCATGGGTAGACAACTAAGTGGTGACAGATCCTCTCCCCCTCTCCCAAGTCCATATGGTTGTTTCATCATGGAAGAACCGCCTGAAGCTGGCCCTTATGGCCCTGGAAATGTTGACATTGTTGGTCCAACCAATGGTGAACATGCACATAAGAAACTCATCCATGCTCCCTCTGGCTTATGTGGTGCTAAATCAGCTTGACTAGGACCATTTCATGCTTGGCATGTTTTGTCATTGGTTTTTCTCACAGTCAAATATTAGAAAAATGGCAGTGAAAAGCTCTCTTTCAATTGTTTTACCTAGCTCTCTTGATTTTGTTTTTTCCTCTTTTAATTGTAGCAATGGCACCAAACTTTCACTTCTCGCACAGACTATGTGGTTTCCCCTTCCTCAAGAAGATGGTCTCCATTATGTATCCTTCTGTAGTGCCCATAGGCCATGACTATTCATGCTTCTTTGCTTGTACTTTATGTATTCCATTTTTTTAATATAATGTAAAATCGTTTTCAAATATATATATATATATATATATATATATATAATTGCTAAGAGAGACATTCTCAAGGGAAGTATGATAGATATGTTGTAATGTTTAACATTTTGACTTAGTAGCAATAAAATAAAATAAAATAAAAACAAAAAATTCTTTAGATCGATATGGTAGAGATGTCATAATGTCATATTTAGCATTTTTGACTGGGTCAGAAAAAGAACCATAAAATTAATAATTATAAAATTATAATTAATAATTAAATCAATCTAAATCCATCTTATATGTGGATATACTAAGAGTAGTGAAGGATCTAATCTCTTGAGATGCAAATCTATTTTAGAGTGAAAAGAGATTAGATCCCTCTCAAGCTTGGTAGATCAAGAGTTAAGATGGATCTAAGTTGGTATTAAATATTTATTTCATTTAATACTTATTTATTATTTTTTCAAAAAAAAAAAATTCTCCCTCTCAATTCTAGGCTAGATGAGGTTGTTGGTACTAGGCCAGACATAAGTATATTCACATAAGAGTTTAGAAGGCTTAAAACCAATAAAAAAATATTCATAAGCACAAAAACATTACAACAATAACATAAAGATATGTTTTATAGAAATTTATCATTATTAGTGTTTTATTGTTTTTTCTCACATGAATTGTTTATGACTTATATTAAAGCAACATTTTCAAGCATTTTAAACACTATAACCAAATTATATATATTTTAAATGGTTGGTAAATGTAGATAGGCATCAATCCATAATAAGCATCACAACAGTTATTTTAACATACATCTCAAGTTGTTAAAATAAAAAATAAATCATAAGAATTATCTAAATTATAACTTTATTTCAAATAATTATTGTTATTATTATTAATGAGAAAAATAGTTAATATACAAATCAAATATATATACATTTAAAAAAAACATGTAACACGATTCTTAACCATGGAGATTCACCTCCACTTTATCATGGAGATTCCTAATCTCTAAATATATTTTTTTTACAATACTATGAGCCAATAACATGGTTTATCAATACCCCATGCCCAGAAAACCATAACTCATTTAATATCACACTTCTTCATATGATATTTGTTTAACTTAAAGAATTTAATTAAAAGTGAAAAATAGGCATAACTACTTTGGAAATAATTCTCATCCTTTGATTTATGTATACTACTAAAAATATTCTAGAATATCCTATAAAAGTTAATCCCTACCATCCACCTAATAATAATTGATAAACAAATTAAAATTAAAATAAACATAAACATAATTAATAATTTAAATTTTAAAATTTTTATATAAATTTAACTTATTTCATATTAATTTTTTATTCAACATTTAATACTTATTTAATATTTTTCCAAGAGAAATGAAGTTGTAAAAGATGACCTCATGCAGCTAGGCGTATACCAATTGATTGATAATATGGACTTCCTATAGCTCATGGCCATTATTACTAAGTCAAAATTTTGCTACAATATACAATTTTCAGTTTTTTAATGTCCTACTTTTATGTCTATCATGACTATTAAAACTCATTTTGTAACCTATGTAATAAGCATTGCTAGCACCAAATAAATATATGATTCTTTTGAACTAGACAACTAGAATTTGGCACAAATTCAATATCCAACCTAGTTTGTATATATATTAATTTCCATTAAATTTAATTAAAAACAAAATCTTAAATATGAATTAAAAATATATATATATATATTTTTCTAGGTAAATTTAAATCTATTAGTGAAACATAATATACAGCAGGTACATGGCCTTCAGAGGCATTCAGTCACCAAGATAACAAAAAATGAACCGCCCTCGAGGGGAAACCAGCCCGAATATCGTTTGAGAGCTGCCTCGACAGAGGAAACCGGCCTTGACATGCCAAAATTAAACAAGAACCTGAGCCGCCCATAAGGGGAAACCGACTCGAATGAAGTTCTAACACTGCCTCGACAGAGGCCCTCAGCATAGACATACAAAAACCTGTAGTGACCAGAAACAACAAAAAAATCATAGAGACTAAGCAGAATTACTTAGACAAAGACAGAGACGCTAGAGTCCATAGTCTCTCGAGGGCGATTCTTCTTCAATTCTGCACCATCCAACATCCTCGTCGTTGTGGCCCGAACCGCTTTGGATTGCATTTGCGCCAGCATCACGCCCTGCAACCTGCATTCCAAAGTCCCGATGAACATTCGAGCTGCAATCCCCAGCTTTGTGGGAAGAGCTTTTGCCCACGGGCTGAGGGGCATGCTAAGAAGAAGGGGGAGCGTGCAGATTGACCGGATGCATCGTTGGAGGGGGGTCAGGAAGAGCTTCAGGGATTTCTTTGAAAGAAACCGAGACAATAGAAATAAACAGGGGGCGATTGGAATCGCATTGATAATGAAAGATGACAGTGGAGGGGCTATGAAGAGAGGAAGAGACGGCAGGACAGGGTTCAAGAGACGACCGAGAGACAACAGTACCTCGCTGAGGGGAGGAGGTGGTGTGACTCCCATAGCCTCTTCCACGTCGATTACGCGTAGGGGGGAAATGGCCACTGAGGCTTTCCGAGGAGGACGATGGAGAGCTGGTGGAGAGAGAGCGGCATCGACGGGTGTCATGGGCTTGGGAGCTACCCCGCCATCATCACAATCTATGTCGAAGCCTGGGCATGGTGTCATAGTGGTGTGGAGAAGGAATTGGGCTGACAGAAGGCAACAGAGGGAGGGCAGGAGCCAAGAGACCGGGTGAAGAAGCTGAAATAAGGGAGAAAAAGGGACTATGTGAAAAATGTAATCCGGGAAGGAGATTGAAACAAAAACCCAAATGGCATCGCCTACCCATAAAAGTGCGTCTGCTTGACAATTCTGCTTCCTGAGAGAACTTGGAAGCAACTAGTCGGAAAAGCATCGGCATGGAGACCTGCAAACTACCACAAGACCACTCCACGAGCCCAGAAACCAAATTGAAGAATGGGAACGAAGATCCGAATGGATGCAAGTTGAAATGCTGGCCATCTCAGCCTCCCCACCGGCATAAATGCCGTGCAAGGTGACGGCCTGGAGAAGTGCTCACATCAATGGTGCATAAATGCTGATTGCGGGTGGCCATGTGGCCATGCCATGTGCCACTTCGCCAATTCATGCCTATCATATCAGTCTTAAACACACGCATCCAGGTATTAAAAATATATATATTATTATAATATATATAATTTGTTATTAAATTAAAAATATATATATGATGATGATGGTTAACGTCTACTGAGACCAATTTTTGGTCTATCGGATCTAAAGAAAAGAGTTATTTAATTTTATTTAAGATTTTATTCCTATGTTCAAAAAGCTTGGAGAGAAGCCTCCCCAGCTCACTATAATTTTGACACCTTAAAAGGCTAGGAAGGTCAGTTTTCCAACAAATATTATGAAATTGAGCTCTAATGTGGTTGTACGCGGGGCACTCTAAGAGGAACTGATTTTCATCCTTGATGTTCATATTCTCACAGAGATGGTAGATCCTTTCCATCCATCGTGTTTTAGGAACTGTCCAGCGACCTGTTTCAGTATGGAGCTCATGAGAGTTCGTTCTAATCTTAGCTATGTTAATTTTCTTTTTTGAGCTAGTTAAAACAGAGAGATACTTTTGATCTTCTAAGGTGGGGTTGATGACCTCCTTATAATACCTTAATTTTCTTTTAGCTGCTAGAACTTTCTCACACCACATTTTTTCTTTGAACTTAGAAGTACCAATTTTTTTAATATTATTGATGTTTTGCAATGTAACATTCTTGTCGATCTCCCAATGTTTTAACCAGGCCCTGGTGTCTTTATACCAACCTCATTTAAGCCTTAGGTGGTTTTGGTTGGAATTTGAAGCTAGCTTAGGAAGTCTATGGTCTCCTATGCTATTGAGCTTGTGCTTGTACAATAGAAGCCTAGTCATAGCTAGGCTCTCGATAGGGGAAAGACCCACTTCTATAAGGAGAATAGGATTGGGTGTATTGCTTTTAATTTTAAGGTTATACGTTATAAAACGCTTTTGGATTTTCTCAATATTTCTCCAGGATTCTCTAGAGATGCTGCAACCCTAAGCCTCACATCCATATAAGAAAACATGAGTGAGTAAAGTTTCAAAGAGAAACTTCTTTCTGTCCCACATTACGAGGTTTGCCGTTTTACAATTATTTTCAAGACCAAAATAAGCTTTCCACCCCCCACTAATCATTTTTTGAATGCTATAGTTCTAGTTGAGCTTGTGATGAATATCAATTCCTAGGTACTTGTAAGAAGACACTTCCTCCAAGTAACTATTGTCATACATAAAATTAGCGTAAGTGTCCTTCTTGGATTTTATAATCCTAACTTTTGTTTTGTCAGTGTGAACAGACATACCCATGTTAGAGCAGAAGTCCTTAAGAAGTCTAAGTTGCTTATCAAGATCATATGAGCACCTTGCGAGAAGAACAATATCGTCAGCATAGAGAAGAAGGATGATGACTATCCCAGCTAAGATCGTGCCAGCACATCTTTCTTCCTCTAAACAACCTTCTAGCTTGTCGATGTAAATGCCAAATAGGGTAGGGGAGAGGGGGAAACCTTGTTTAACTCCGATATTACACTTGATATCTTTCAACCACCCCTCATTACTCTTTAAATTGGCAATTACATTCTCGTATATCCTTATAGTAGCCGCTCTTAACTCGAAAGGAACATTTAGCTCTTCTAATCTATTCCATAGGTTATTTCTAGGAACTGTATCGAAATCCTTTCTAAAGTCCACAAAGAAACATAAGAGATTGGATTTATCATTGTGACATTCTTCCACAATGATCCTAAGCATAACGAGGTGGTCCGTTGTTGAGTGCTGCCTTCTAAAACCCGCTTGGCCTTTAGCTCGCTTACCTTCACTTTCAATCCAAATGCTCAACTTCTTTTCCAAAATAATACCATATAACTTGGCTAAGAGAGGGTTGATCATAATTTTTCAATAATTAGAGGGGCTATTTGTATCCCCACTTTTAAAAATAGGGATAATGAGGCTTTGAGTCCAAGATTTAGTGAACCCTTGCTTGACTGCTTGGTTGAAAAGCTTGTGGATGTGGGGGATGAGGAAATGACCTCCATTTTTAAAGATTTCCACCTGGTAACTTTCAATGTCTTTAGCTTTCACATTTTCCAGGCGCTTAACCCCAAAATCAGTGTCTTCTAATGAGAAAAAAACTTTCGTTGTGGGCAGGGTTTCAAAATCCCTGGCATTTGGAGATTCATAAAGCTTTTTAAGATAGGAATTCCAGTCATGTAAAGCAATTTTATTATTATCTTTAGTTTTCCTAGTTAGAATCTGCCTCCAGAATTTCTTAGGAGCCACCTTAGAGAGGTGTAAGATATTCTCTTGTCTTTTACGAAAATTCTGCCTTTTTTTCCTTTTAGTTAGGGCTTTGTAGATTTTTATCTTGTTAATTTTTAGAGATTCATCAACAACTTCCTTTATTGCTCTCCTCGCACTTTTACAATCTTTGTCATACCATGGGTTGGTTTTGCTATTTCTTTTATTACTTGAGACTTCAATTGAGAACTTGTTAATAGAACATGAGAGGGTTGTAGTAAAATTATGATAGAGGTCATCTATGTTGTCTATACTAGATAAATAAAGAAAATTAGTTTTTAATTCATTTAGAAAGAGATCGTTTTTATTTCTATCAAAGATTAAGTTCTTTTCACTATAAGGATTATCTTCTATGGGATCTCTATGCATGACAAAATTGAGAGTTATGAGTAAAGGCCTATGATCAGAGTCAGGCTTGTGGTCGTCTAAGATGTCAAAATTTATTTTTTCGTAGTATAAAGGGAGATCGGAAATAACATAGTCTATCACGCTCCTGCCAAGCCCATGGATGCATTTCATCTTGCTAGAATTGGGCCACTTCTTTAAACCGTTGCAAATTATGAAATCCTAAGCACTACAGAGCTTGACTAGCTCCGACCCAAACAAAGTATCCCCGAGGTCTTTAGAGCTCCTTTTGTACCGGCTAGCCAAAGTAAGGTCTTTGTCTAAACAAAGAGGATTGGGGTTGGAATGATTGCTTAAAATAATAGCTTGGTTGCTTGAAGTTTGAGTATTAAAGTCACCCATTAAAAGGATATTACCTTCATTCCTTAGGCTAGAAATATCATTCTATAAACCATTGTAAGGACTATTTTTATCTAGATTCTTTTTCTTATAGAAGTTAGAATTAATGGGAGAAAAATAACATATTTCTATGTAGGTCTTTTTATCATTAATGTAAGTAATATCAATCCAACTATATTGGTTGTAAGGGTCGTTTTTATAAATCCTAGCATGGGGGGAGATGTTTTTCTTAATGTAGCAAGCTATGCCCCCAATGCCTCAACTAGAGGATTGCTTGTTCCAGGTAGAATATAGTGCAAAGCCATCTATGTTAGGGACCTTAGATTCTTCGTGCTCCCAAGTTTCAACACGCAATATAATATCAACATCATTTAAGATGCAACTTAGCTTGGGGCCTTTGTTCCATGGAAAGCCCCGACAGTTCCAAGAAAGAATTTGGAGCATGTTGAATTGCTATTTATTACTATCTTTTTGGTTTCTATCTTGAATAACGACTTTTATATTTATGATTATTGCCCATTTTCCTTCCTTCCTATCTTCTTTTACCTTTTGAACCTCCTTTCTTAATTTTTCTTGATCTTATGGAATGAGATCTTCGTTTATAAATATTCCCTTTCCTTTTAGATTTGAGGTTTTACTAAGTATGTCATACTTATGGTCAGTAGAGCTCACCTTTATTCGGATCAACCTTCCTTTATTCTCAGTTAATTTCCCTAACCTTGTTGCTTCTGTGAGACACATGGTTTCAATTTGTAATCTATTATGTAATTCTGTTTGGGCTATGGCTAAAGTATCCTCGTCTACCTCCTCTTTCAAACCGAAGATTATAAGGTTCAAGGGCCTTTTATTATGCTCATGGTCTAATTCGATCAATTTTTTCTTTTCATCTTTAATTGGTTTGATATCTAATTTACCTACCCCACTATTTGGGTGAGATTGTTGTTAACTTTTTCTTCTAGTTCTTTAATCATGTCCTTCATTTTAAGACTCTCTATATTATCAACATCTCCTTGCAGTGATGTTTGGTTAGTATCTTGGTTTTGTTTTTCTATGACCTGCAACCTAGCTTCCATTGCCTCTATTTTATTCTCCAATAATTCTATTTTATTTTCTCCAATAATTCTGCAAACTTTACTATTTTAAAATAACTAAATTTCTAAATAATTGAAAAACAAACCAGGTTTTCAAACATTTTGTCAGTAGTCAACTTTTTCTTGACTAACTTGAAATTTTTATAAAACTTATCATTTTGTTAAAATAATAGAAAAACAATCAATGTTCAAACAACATTCTGTCAAACTTTATTGACTAGAACTTTTATAAAACTTTTTCTTTTTCTTTTCTGAATTTAAAATAATTGAAAAAAAATCAATGCTCCAAAAAAAAACATTCCATCAAAACTTTATCAATTAAATAGTGGCTTTATTGTTCCTTTTAATATGCTATTTTCCTTACATTTTATAAAATTTATTATCATTACTACTCGAAAGTGTTTTTATTGTTTATGACTTATATTATTGTTTATTGTTTATGGCTTATATTAAAGCAGCGTTGTCAAACCTTTCAAAATTTTACTAATTAAACCATACAACATTAAATATAAGCCAAAAGGACCAACGGGTCATTTTCAAGATTTCAAACTTCCCTTAAGTTTAAAAATTCACACATTGACTTCAACCTTGAAATTTTTTTTTAATATAGATTAAATTTTTATGTATATACTATTCAATGTAAATAATATTTTAAATTGAATTTCTATTGATTAATCAAAATAGTTGATTTAGTTGATTTATCCTAATAGATTTGATTTAGTTGATTTATCCTAATTTGTTAGTCAGGATACCAAGCCAATGCTAGAACTATAACATTTTCATTTAAATATATAAAAATCTAAGAAGAGATTAAAATTAATATGAATTTCACTTAAAAAAAAATTAAAGGCAAAATATAATTTAATATAAATCAAATTTCTATGTATATATTATTTTTCAAGTGTAAATTATATTTTAAATTAAATTTATGTTAATCAATTAAAATAGTTGATTTACCCTAATTTGTTAGTAGGATATCATACTAATGTCAAAACCATAACATTTTTATTAGTATATATGAGAATCTAAAAAGAGATCAAAATTAATAGATTGTATGGTTTTTAGACCTTTGTTATTTATTCTATTAGCTATCATATGACTATCATTTAAACAAAAAAAACCATCAGAAAGCACCCGGAAACCATAATAAGAAAAATTTGATCACGTTGACCTAGACATATAAGAGAGATCCACTGTGATTGGCTCTTTGCTACTACTTGGGGAGTTGTTCAGATCAAGTGGGAGGTTGAAATGTTCTTCTATTCTTTTAAGACGTCGAACCAAAGTCTTCAGAAATAATTGCAGATCGTCAAGCATGATGAGGATTTCCTCCTTAGCTTCATTTATGTCTAGTAGAAGTTTTCCCAATAATGCCTTCATTTGCCAATAGAGATACATAATGTACATATACTAGTTATGTTTGCCTCTGGTGTGCCCATATTAGGCACCGAGTCCACAAATTCAACAACTATATCAATGTCTGAAAGGAAATATCGTTCTCTTGCTATATTGCTCTTAGCCTTTTCCAACTCTACTTGAATATATTATGGATTTTGTGTGCTATAAAACCTTTCCAAGGATTTCTCTCTCTATCTAGTGTACTATCCTCCCATTTCTTGATAATAGCCTTCCCCACGATAAGTGTTATCCCTTTACCACAACATGTCTAACATCCAAACCCAATACTGAGACTCTCAAGGTGATGGCTCACAGTAAGAGTGACAGGATCATAGGGAGAGTGATGATCCAAAATGAAAAATACAAAGGGAGTGGCCTGACTCAGGTGAAAATTATTACAAATGAAAATACTCAAAGGATGAGATAAAAAAAAGGGGTAAAAAACAATGAGGAAAAAGTAGAGGGATTACCTAACTATTACCAACAAAATGAACCTGTGCATGTTGTGGCTTTAAAAATGAAACAGCAAATCAAAACAGATGTGGTGACTAAGACTTTTAGAGGTCATGAAAAAGAGATCTACATTTTCGAGAGAAGATGAGATGTAGTTCTAGAATTCCAAAAATGATAAATCTAGAGGAGAACCATAATTGTGTGTGGAGACTACTACTCCATAATTCCCCTACACAATGATTGAATTTGAATGGCGATGATTTTATATTAAAATAATGATTTGAGTTGGCACTATATCTTCCACCATGTGGCATAATTAATGTTGGGAGTGGGGGTTCCTAGCATGTCCTTTCCCATTAATGTTGGGTGGGATGAACGACATGCTTTCCCCCACTTGTTGTGTCACCTCCAACATCGTATAGACTTGTATTTTATTATATTATAACATTGTATCAGGGTTTCTAAAGGGCCATGATCCCTAGTATGGGAGCCCTATAATTTTCTTATTGATGGACTAATAAGAACAAGTTTTTGGTTGTATATCTTGTGTATTATTATTGATTTCATTGTTCATATATTATGTTGTTCAATGTGCTTAATTTTTGGGAATCTCTAGTGTGTTTTTGTTCCTATCTAGGGCATAGACCTGACCTAGGGTGCAAGGAAATTTCAACATGGTATCAGAGCTACTTTGATGGATAGTTGGATCAGAGTGTGCATAAGGATGAGCTTGTAGAAATATCGCTCAATTCTCTAATACTATGTAGAAAATCAATACCGATGGATTCAATCTGATCTTGTGATGTACTAAAACAAGATATTGAATAATTCTACAATATTTGCAGAATAAAAAACACGATTGCACAGTCACATATAAGTAAGAGAAAGAAACAATCAATCACACAACACAAGATGTTCTTGAGGAAATAAACTTCTCAAAACCCCTCTATCTATATTGTGTATTAAGTTAAGGAATCATGAAACAATACCATTCTTAATCTCTCATGATATTCTCCAGCACTCTCCTGACTGTCTCACTTTATCATGCTCAAAACTGGCTTACAATGCTCAGGAAAAATTGACAAACACTTAGCGATTTCTCAGCCTCTACTCAGCCTAGCCTTGCTCACGCAATTCCTAAGGAGTAAAGTCCATATTAAGTAGGAAAATTTTCCTTCCTTTAATGTGCAATGCATCATGGAATCCAAATGACTCTATAATTTCACATAGGTTATTTTCTAAAAATACAGTTGACAGTTATGTTCCCTTTAACATCTATGTCAACTGTGTCTTCCTCAGAAATGACATGCACACAACTATTAATAGTGAATTATCATTTAACAGATTGATCACTCATTGTGAATTAAATCTAATTTAATCCATTGGACCTCTCACTAGCTCACCACTCAGTTAGAACTAGTTAAATTGATTTTAACTCAATTAATTGAGTTAACTGATTCACACCTGCACACCACTGATGCATCAGCTGCAACTAGACCCCAAAAATATTATAATTCCTCTACATTCCTTATCGAAGACCCTCAACTTGAATATGTTGAGCTAACTCAGTCATTATGACTTAGTTAACTTATACAAGTTTTTATGAGATGAAATTACAATTTATTGTCCAATTTATTTAAGGGAAAAATAAACTAGACGTCCCACATTCCTCACCAATGTGCATCCGAATTTTTCTCACCAATGTGCATCAGAAATTCCTAACCAATGTGCAACAGAAATTCCTCACCAATGTGCATCTGATTTTCCTCACCAATGTGGGTGTGTTTTTTTTCCTTTCTAGTTTCCAATTTCACCGTTTCTTGTTGCAAATTTCAACACTCCCTCTCAACAAGAAAGGAATTAAATCTATCCTTATCCAGTACCCTTGGAATGTTTTTCATGCAACACTTCTCTAGTGTTGTTTGCACCTGCAACTCCTGAAACTGAATAGCCTCCAAACAACTGAATCAGTATAATGCAATTGTCATTGGAGTCTTCTGACTGCTACTAGCTACTGCACCTGTCTACTGGACTCTCTGCACTACTGCTGATGTATGCATCCATTCCCTCTACACTGCTGCCAACTCTGATCTGCACTCCAATATCCAACATCTATCACTTTTATTTCTGTCTTCCTGACACGTGACTACATCAATCCAACTGATCCTTTATGCTATTGTTGTATTGTGGGCTCCTCATAGCCATATTCGATCCATGAGACACACCATCTCAATGGACCCCACCCAAATTTCTTCTTGGGATTATATCTGCACATCCCCCCACCTCTCACCTGGAAGTATAAATTCATGTACTCCCTCTGCCCATCTGGCTCAAAATTCCCCCCTACTAGAGGTATTTTCTTGAGTGGATGCTTCCACTCAGTCTCCTCTCTACTTCTCCAATTATGGCTGCTCCACAACCTTCTGAGACTGCTTCTGAGGCTGCATGTTGAGAGATAATTTCTCCCTCTCAACCACCAAGTCATTAACCACTGCTTTTCTCCTCAAAGCTTTGCATGCATCCTCGACCTCGAGAGCATACAATTTCTTGAATCTTACACCGATCTATTTCACCCATATTATGGAAATATGTCTAAGGATCACCTTTCCTTTTCTAAATATGACATCATAACTATGGTCTTCCAATACTGCTACGAATACAAGATTATTCCTTAGGCCGAGAACATACAAAACATCTGCCAGCTTGAGAGGGGAGCCAAACTCTCTCTGAAATTTAATTGTACCTATGTCCATCGCGTTATACCTCTTGTCATCTCCAAAATCTGTGTTCTGCTGGAGGTCCTTCTCCTCCAAGTCATCGAAGAGATCTTTGTTCCCCGTCATATGGAATGAGGCACTACTATATAGATACCACATGCATCCCATTATAGTGATGGCCATGCATGCAATGAGAACAAAATAAAGCTCGAACTGTGAAGCCAATGCTTCACCCACTGCAACCACAGACTCTTTCTTTCTTGCCTTCTTTTTTGGACAATTTTCCTAATAGTTCCTGTGCTCCTGATAGTGAAAACAAGTGATCTTGGACAAGTATCTCTTGCCCTCTTTGCCTTGGGACTTATTTCCATTGAATTTCTTTCCTTTTCCTACTAATGCACAATCTTCTTCTTTGTCTTTATCGGAGGTCCTGTCTCTGGTGCTCTACCTTATTTATTTTATTACCAAGTCAGACCACAAACACTCCCAGTATAGTAACTTCTCCCTCCCATCACTGATACATATGGTCAATTTTCCGACACTTTAGTTCTGATACTTTTGACGTATTGTCGGAAAGTTCCCAAATTTTTCTCAATTTTGTAAATCCCGCCAACAAGCATCGCTATAGAGACATTTAGGGAATTTTTTGGTATTTCGATGTTTAGGAAAATCATTGGAACACTGAAGTTTTGGGACACATCGTCATAATTACGACATTTCAGAGACAAGGGTCAGTATTGCGACGTTTGGAGACAAGTGTCACTATTGCGACGTTTAGAGACACATGTTAGTATTGCGACGGTATGGAGATACGTATTGGTATTGTGATGGTTTGGGGACAACCGTTGGTATTGAGAAGTGTAGACCAAACATCAGAATAGCGACGACAGTAAACATTTTGTAACGTTTTGTAACATTTTGTAGCATTTTGTATCGACGGATTAATAATTTGTAATATTGTTTTTTTATTTTATTAATTTTTATAGGATTATAATAATATATTTTTTATTTTTTTATTAGGGTGATATAATTTACCATTATTATGTTAGCTATTACTATGTTAGCTAGGTCAAGCTAACAAAAATAATAATATATATTTTTATATTTAATTGCTATTAATTTCTCTTTAACTTATAACAAGTTTAATCTTAAAAATGAATACACACACACACACACACACACACACACACACATATATATTTAAAAAATATATCTTTAAATTTAATGAATGAATAAATTAGAAGTTTTATTATAACTTTTTCAAAATATAATGTCCTGTGTATTGAAGAATATTTACCATTTTTCATTACAATATTTGTATTGCGATTACCCCACAAATCGTAGCCCAATGTGGGCCCTCCCCACTTTCTTTGACATGGTGATAGATCACACTTTCAAGAGTTTCAACATGAATGTCACTCGTCTAATGACTAACCTATGCATCACCTTGGCAGTTCACTTCAACATCACATTTTTCCTTCAACGTTACTTTTTGTATCATTCCAGTATAACCTCGCACATAACCATGTCATGGTTGATGGTGAAGACTTTGTATCATAATGCTAATATGATGGATGTCATTCATTGTGAAAACACCTCTAATCACTTCCCCGAGGAAGCAACCACCATGGAAACCTTGTGCAACAAGAGCATTGGCACATATCACAACTCCAAGTAGAGTGCAACACCCTTAAATCATGCATAGTGTGCCCAAATAATGGTAATGTGATCTCCCTCAGTCTCAGAAATATTATGCATTCCAATAATCTCATGTGCTTTAATTACTATGATCATACCAAGTTATTTAAGATCATCATCCCTTTTAGCTCGAGCATATCATTCGGTGCAGGTTGAAATCTGTGTTGTAAAATTGGTGATTTAGCTTCTTAGCGAAGGTCTCTTGACCTTAAGGACATGGCCTTCTAGCCATTCTCTGCCTTCAATAGCTCTCCCTCTCTATCCTTTTACTTGACATTTGTATTACCCTCTCCTATATTCATGCATGTCATCCCTTCAAACTTGTTTCCAGCTTCACATCCCAATTTCCTCTCCTCTCTTGCCTATTTCCAATTTCCCTAATGCCAAATTCATCCCCCTCTTTTAATTCCTCTTCATCGCCCCTCAAAATTTATGTTAACTCAACTAGGAATTCCTCATCCTCTTACCCATCCAAACACCTTGCCTTCCCCTAGTAGGCTAATTTGATACATCATGACCTGTGGAAGACATACAACCCCTCGCCGAGTAAGAAGCATAGGTCACCCTCTGTTACCACTCCATGCCAACAATTTAGCTTCAACCTATTAGCTGAGGCCCACATACAAGCAAGAGATTATTTTAGTTGCCATGAACAGGTTATTCCTAATCTAGTCATGTAGGAGATTGAGTGACTTGAAGCCATTATTCAATAGGAGTGCCCAGGGAAACACGTTCGGATAGGTCGGGTCGTGTCGGGTCGTGTGAGGGAACCTAGGGAAACACGTTCGGGCATGTAGTGTCGGGTCGGGTCGTGTGAGGCTGTCCCAAATAGCAACGGAATAACGACGACGGAATAAAAATTTTGTAACATTTGGTAACGAAAAAATATTTTGTATTATTTTTATTTTATTTTATTAATTTTTATAGGATTATAATAATATATTTGTTATTTGTTTATTAGGGTGATTTAATTGACCATTATTATGTTAGCAAGGTCAAGCTAACAAAAATAATAATATATTTGTTATATTTAATTGTTATTAATTTCTCTTTAATCATTTTTTCATTACAATATATGTATTTTGATTACCCCACAAATCGTAGCCCAATGTGCGCCCTCCCCACCTGCTTTGACATGGTGACAAATCACACTTTCAAGAGTTGTAGCATGAATGTCACTCGCCTAGTGACTAACCTGCGGGTCACCTTGGCAATTCACTTCAACATGACATTTTTCCTTCAACGTTACTTTTGTACCAGGCCAGTATAACCTCGCACATAGCCATGTCATGGTTGATGGTGAAGAATTTGTATGATAATGCTAATATGATGGATGTCATTCATTTCCAAAACACCCCTAATCACTTCCCCGAGGAAGCAGCCATGACCATGGAAACCTTGTGCAACAAGAGCATTTTCACGTAGCAAAATCTCCATCGCAACTCCAAGTAGAGTGCAACACCCTTAAATCATGCATAGCATGCCCGAATAATGGTAATGTGATCTCCCTCAGTCTAAGAAATACTATGCATTCCAATAATCTCATGTGCTTTAATTACCATAACCATGCAAAGTTATTGAAGATCAACAATATCCCTTTTAGCTAGAGCATATCATTCGGTGTAGTTTGCAATATGTGTCGTAAAATTGGTGATTCAGCTTCTCAACGAAGGCCTCTTGACCTTAAGGACTTGGACTTCTATCCATTCTCTCCCTCCAATAGCTCTCCCTCTCTAGCCTTCTGCTCGACCTTTCTATTACCCTCTCCTATATTCATGCATGTCATCCCTTCAACATTTTTGCAAGATTCACATCCCAATTGCCTCTTATATCTTGCCTATTTCCAATTTCCCTAATGCCAAATTCATCCCCCTATTTGAATTATTCTTCATAGCCCCTAAAAAATTATGTTAACTCAACTGGGAAATCCTCATCCTCTTACCCATCCAAACGCCTTTCCTTCCCCTAGTAGGCTTCTTTGATACATCATGACTTGTGGAAGACATAACACCCCTCACCTAGTAAGAAGCGCTAGAGGTCACCCCTTTGTTACCACTCCATGCCAGCAATTTAGCTTCAACCTCTTAGTTGAGGCCCACATGCAAGCAAGAGATTCTTAATTTACTTGCCATGAACAGGTTATTCCTAAGCTAGTAATGCAGGAGATTGAGTGAATTGAAGGCATTATTCAATAGGAGCGCCTAGGGAAACACGTTCGGGAGGGTTGGGTCGGGTCAGGTCGTGTGAGGGCGCCCAAGGAAACACATTTGGGTGTGTCAGGCCGGGTTGTGTGAGGCTATCCCAAATAGTGACGACGGAATACCGACATAATAGCGATGACATAATAAACATGTTGTAACAACATAATATTTTGTAATATTGTTTTTATTTTATTTTATTAATTTTTATAGGATTATAGTAATATATTTTTTATTTGTTTATTAGGGTGATTTAATTGACCATTATTATGTTAGCTAGGTCAAGATAAATATATATATATATATATATATATATATATATATATATATATATATATATATATATATATATATATATATATATATATATCTATATATATATATATTTAAAAAATTGTATCTTTAAATTTAATGAATGAATAAATTAGAAGTTTTATTATACTTTTTCAAAATATAATGTTCTGTGTGTATTGAAGAATATTTACCACTTTTTCATTACAATATTTGTATTGTGATTACCCCACAAATCATAGCCCAATGTGGGCCCTCCCCACCTGCTTTGACATGGTGACATATCACACTTTCAAGATCAGTTTCAACATGAATGTCACTCGCTTAGTGACTAACCTGTGCATCACCTTGGCAATTCACTTTAACACGAAATTTTTCCTTCAACGTTACTTTTTGTACCAGGCCAGTATAACCTCGCACATAACCATGTCATGTTTGATGGTGAAGACTTTGTATCATAATGCTAATATGATGGATGTCATTCATTGTCAAAACACCCCTAATAACTTCCCTGAAGAAGTAGCCATGACCATGGAAACCTTGTGCAACAAGAGCATGGACGCGTAGCACAATCTCCATCGCAACTCCAAGTAGAGTGCAACACCCTTAAATCATGCATAGTGTGCCCGAATAATGGTAATGTGATCTCCCTCAGTCTCAGCAATATTATGCATTCCAATACTCTCAAGTGCTTTAATTACCATGACCATGCAAAGTTATTTAAGATCAACAGTATCCCTTTTAGCTAGAGCATATCATTTGGTGCAGGTTGCAATCTGTGTCATAAACTTGGCAATTTAGCTTCTCGGCAAAGTCCTCTTGACCTTAAGGACTTGGCCTTCTAGCCATTCTCTGCCTTCAATAGCTCTCCCTCTCTAGCCTTCTGCTCGACCTTTCTATTACCCTCTCTTATATTCATGCATGTCATCCCTTCAACCACTTTGCAAGCTTCACATCCCAATTGCCTCTCCTCTCTTGCATATTTCCAATTTCCCTAATTCCAAATTCATCTCCCTCTTGCTCTTCCTCTTCATCGCCCCTAAAAATTTATGTTAACTCAACCAGGAAATCCTCATCCTCTTACCTATACAAATGCCTTCCCTTCCCCTAGTAGGCTTCTTTGATACATCATGACTTGTGGAAGACATACCACCCCTCACCGAGTAAGAAGCAGAGGTCACCTGTCTGTTACCACACCATGCCAAAAATTTAGCTTCAACCTCTTAGTTGAGGCCCAAATGCAAGCAAGAGATTCTTTTACTTGCCATGAACAGGTTATTATTAAGTTATTCATGTAGGAGATTGAGTGAATTGAAGCCATTATTCGATAGGAGTGCCCAGGGATACATGTTCAGGGAGGCTTGGTCAAGTCAGGTCATGTGAGGTTGGGTCGATTTAACTTCTAATTCTCGACCCCTAACCCATTTAACCCCGTAAACCCCTAAAACCCTAACCCATTTAACCCCTAAACCATAACCCCTAAATTCCTTAACTGCTAAATCCCATATCCCCCTAAACCTATAAACCCCTAACCCATTTAACCCCATAAACCCTAAACCTCTAAACCCTTAACCCGAACCCTAACCCCTTAAACCCTAATTCCTGACCCCTAACCCATTTAACCCCCTAACCCCTAATCCCTTAATCACTAACTTGTTATTCACCTAACCCATAACTGCCCCTAAATCCCCTAACCCCTAAGCCCCCAATCCCTAATCCTTTAACCACTAATTCATTATTCGACCCCTAACCCCTAAATGCACCTAAATCCCCTAACCCTTAACCCCCTAATCCGTAAACCCTTAAAAACTAACACATTATTCCCCTAACCCAAATCCCTAATCCATTAACCACTAACTCATTATTCCCCTAACCCCTAAATATGCCTAAATCCCCTAACCCCTAAGCCCCCACTCCCTAACCCCTTAACCACTAACTCATTATTCTTCTAACCCTAAACCCTAAACCTCTAACCCCTAATCCCCTAACATAAAAAAAATAATTAATTAATCAATTAACATTATAGTCTAATTAGTAATGTTTAATTAAATTTACTAATTCATAATTAATCAATTGACATTAATTATTTTAGTCTAATTAGCTAACTTGCTTAGATTAAAGCATGTTTCCATTTTATTAATTTTAGTAGCCTAATTCTTACCACCTTTTTTCCTTTTTTCCAGCAATGCCCAACGATCATCACCTAAACCTGTAGATCACATTGCAGATTGTTCCATTCCATTCCCATCTCCGTGTTCTCCTGGTATCGTTGGACCATGCCCTTCTAAGTATTCTTTTGTGGTTTCATTTTTCAAGATCAAGTTTTGGGTTTCTTTAGCTTAGCTCTCGTGTCTACTTCTGTTGGCCCTGTAATCATTTTTCTTGTTATCGATAGGTGGTAACTCCGATCGGAGCGAGTAACTAGCAATAATCACTTTTCCTAGCTTACAAAGTCAACTTGCGCACATCATTTCCATTGGGAGATTCAGTTCCATATTATCCAGTTGGAATGAAAGCATATCTCGTGGAACTAGTTTTTACTTAGCCAAAAAGCAAGAGATAGAGGCCAGAAGTGGGGGAAACAGTGAACGGAGCTGCATTTAGCCATTTTCACATACTAACTAAGGCAATTTTCGATCAATGCCTGACGACAATCAACTGAACCTGCAGATCAATCACATTGCAGAATCACTGAGATAGTAGTTGAGAAGACGTTGGTTCAGGAGTTTAGCTGAGAAGACATTGGTTCAGGGGGAAATCAGGTGCAATCGGCCTTTTTCAACCCAAAAAATGGTAAGGACTCTAATAAGTTTGATTGGTATTTATTTTCTATTTAAATTATTCTTATGTGTCTGCATGTTCATTATTCTCTAATTTTAGGGGATATGGTTGTATTTTTGTTCAATGACCTTCATTGCTCTCCTTCAATTTTTTTGCATATTCAATTCCAAGTTTACTGCTCTACCATTATATTGTCATCATATCACTATTATACTGTAACCTTAACACCATTGTCACAATCAACACTAGGTTCACTATCAAACTAGCTGCAATTATAGATGACAATGAAGTTTCTTACTGAAGATGTTGAAGCCTTTAAGATTTTTTACTTCAAAACTAATGCAATGTCTCTTAGATCATGATAGCACCCAACCTACAGGTCCTCAAAATTATACTAAACAATCGCACATAGGCACTCTATGCCCCAACAACCCTTTGAAGACAATTCTCAACCTGCAGTTTATTAAAAAAATCAATTATTTTCATGTTTTACCTACGCTACAAAATGATTATGCATCACAACCCTTCAATCCTCTATGATATTTTTCTACAGGAAAATTATGTAGTGCCTCCCTTTATCTCTCTCCTTTAATTTTCTATAAAATAATTCTGTAACCTTCTTCCCATAATACTCTGTTCTAGATACAGAGTCTCCTTCCATCATTCAAAACATGATGGCATCAATAGCCCTCAATTAAGCACTCAATTTCATGCATTCCCTCTGTAATACTTGGAAATTTTATTAAAAATGGGTACATCACCATATCCTTAACATAATGATCATACTCATTTAAAATATAAGTAAACATATACAGAGCACTCATTCTCTCTCCACTTATTATCTCTCCCACTATTCATCTCTCATAAAATTTCAACCATTACCTTTCCACATTGAATTAAAGAATTCATGTATGAATATCCTTTCATCCATTTCTAATGTAACCACGCATCTTGTAATTCAAATTCTCAATTCCCACTTAGATTTCAAAGTAGACATGTCATGTGGGCAACGTCTCTACCATTCTGTGTGCACAAAATTTAATTTCCATATGAACTGATATAAACACCAAATATTTAAGAGAAACTCCTTATCTCAACATAATTTCCCAATGGAAATTTCCTTTAAGAATTTAGTCACAACTTCCATATTTCAATCATTGGACCACTTCTATCTATTGGATTTTAGCCTTACCAATACACCGACCAGAATTCAGTTAATCTATAATATGTTCAATGCAGAATATTGACATGATTGCATCAATTTCATAGACCCATTATTTTTACTATCATAATTTTCTCTTAACACAATTAAACAACACAGATTTCATAAATTGAATCAAATTTTTATCTACTCTCGGTCTACACACAGGCTTCTCGGTCTTTGAGCGAATCTCATCTCTCCAATTATTATAGTTATGTCTTTTAGAGTCCAAACTGCATATATCAAACAACCGAAAAATGTCTTCTCTATTGTACATGCAAACTTCAATATAGTCTATTTCTACTAGGAGTGGAAGGCCTATCCTAACAATACTTAGCCAGCCTCATGAATCAATTTCTATGATTAATCCCTTTTCTAGGTCCTGCTTGCTTTTAATGCCTCGCAAGCTTACCTCTTCAAATGAAATTCTATCCTTTCAATCCTTATCAACATATTCCTAAACTATAGGAACTAACTCCTATGTTTCTGTAACTGATTTCTAAGCTTAGAACTTGATCCTATCTTTTCTGAACCGAATGGATCAATCCTATCTTATATTCTAGCTTATCCAATGAATCCTGCCAACACACAGATTCAATTACATGACTAAGCTCTTTGAAAAATGAGTCAACACCTATCTAGAACCTTATAGAATAATAATTGTGAATTATGAAGTATTTACAAGATTTTACAATGATTATACAAAGGAAATGTCCCTCTTGGACCAATGTCAAGACCTTAGGCCTTGAGTTACATTACAAACTTAACGGGAGGGTAGATGCTCCTACATTAGATCATCAAAGGAACGATAGTAGAAATTAGAAGACATGTAACATTTGTTCTTTGTCTCAGAATAACAATCACATCTTCTCATGTACTATAGTTATAGTTACAGGAAGTATGGTGTAGGTCTTGAGCTATTTCATATTCTTGCACAAAGATCTTTGCCTATGATTAACTAGTCATTGTTCTACCTTGGGTTAACTCTCAGGATGGGATGTGCAATGTGTAGACCTAGGACTTATATAATTGATTATAATTCCTTGAAACACATGTTCAACATGCAATCACAACCAATTAATTTCCATTGGAGTGATAATGTCACTGTAAGCATAATACTGGACCATGAATAGATGTGAGCATTGTTACAAGGGTATGTCAACAAGTGTATTGCTATAATGTCATGGAGCACACTGCTAAGTTTAATTACTAATGAGAGGCCACTGAACAATATTTTGGACAAACCTTATTGTATCATCTGTCCTTAATGATATCAAACTTGAACCCATAGTATTTTCCATCAACATTATGATGAGAATGCTGCAATTGTACCCAAAGTAGTTGATATTACAAGTGCCACAATATATTTCAGACCAAAAAACATATTCTCATCAATTGGGTGCCAATAATTTCCAAACCCTAGCAGTTGGTTTTCATCAAATATGCATAATTATGCTCCACTAGATCAATCTATCATCATTGAAAACCCTAGCTAAAAAGTCTTGCCACCATTATCAACAAATATTGTGTCATCTCTAGGAAGCAAGTACATTAGCGTATGCATTATGTGGCCAAAAATTCTAAAGAAAAACTTCACTCAACACATATAAAATTCATTGACCAACTCCTAGCCAACAGTTACATGTTTGAGTCAAATCATGAAAAGGCATAACAATATACAATAGTGTACTTAGTACATGGTCTAGCAATTTTACGTTTTAGTCAGGTGTAAGACAACACCACATACACCTAAAAATGTTTCCCACTGTAAGTATCCCTTGGAAACTTTAATCAATGAACCTTGGGATCTCTATTGCACTTCTTCAATTCTGGATTATAACACAGAACTGAAATTTTGAGCATAAATACATTGTTTGCACATATAACTGACTGAATAAATACATCTCCCATACACTTATCTCGACAAATCTATAGTACATTCACCTTTCTCTTCCAATACTATGCACAATACATACTCTTGCAATAAAAAATTTGAGCATACATAATTTTGGAGCAACATATAGTCTTCATGGAAAATACACACATATGCACCCAATTTTTACACCAAGTTTGACACTTCTGCATTGGGCTTGTTTCCTTCATTTAACACAAATGTCTATTCATGGCGTATGCATTGGGTCTATAAATCAAGTGGACTGATTGCATACAGAATGTACAAATTTTGTGTAAAGACAAAGGTTCAATAATCTAATTATGTGATATCGTTGTAAATATGGAACTCCTTCCAATCATCAAATTTATCACTACAAACTTTTCTATGATACCCTTGTAATTATTGAACTCCTTCCAATCATCAAAGTTGTAAAAATCCTCTTTAAGATGATATTGGTCTCATTGTGGAAATATTCCTCCAAGGTGTCAAAAATGATTTTTCTTTATGAGTGTTCTTGAATTTGTATATGTAAGGTGTTTGGGACAGAATGGGCTTTAAGGGACGTTTCCACTTGTCATGTATTTTGCTATGTCATCATATGTCATCAAGTCTATCATCATGTATGTCATTAACTGTGCAATATCTATTAATTCAAGTCATCATAAAGTGTACCATCATTCATGTCATCATCAATTTAAATGTCTAGGACAAAGTTTAGGGTGTCTTCACATGAGGGCTTGTATATTAGGCACATAATTGGCACTTGACATATTCATGATTAGTTCTTTCATTACTAGGGAATTATGGTAAATGGATATTTAGGAAAAAACTTATTTATTAGTAGCTTTACATCTTCATAATGGCATCATTAATACCTTGACATCTTCATAAAGTTAGAGCAACCTTAACATCTTCCTTAATGGCATCCTTAGCACCTAGGGATTGCATGAGGTTCATTGAAGTCACAAGAATATTTTCCATCCCAGCCAATGCGATATTGAAATCAATGAAAACCTTGATTAACATATTTCAGTTTCTTGATCATCACATTATCAAAATGAGAAAGTTTACATTTGTACATAGCTTCTTCTGGAAACTTGAGAAAAACACACAAAAATTGGAACCCCTAGTAGCATCGTTCCACATCTCTATTACAATGAGCCTTCCCTATCTACTATATCCATATAACATCATGGGAAACTAAAACACAAAAAAGAATCATATGAGACAAAGGACCACCTACATAATAAGCATAAAAAATACATTGAAATATGGTGAAATCCTTCAGATTTTGATAATCCCCGATCTCTGAAACATTTCATTCTAAAAATAGAGTATCTGATCAAAATCGGAAACTCACTACAACCATATTTTGAAAGATGATCAGCCAAATGATCTTGTTCCCTGAAGATGTGTGAGATAGATAATCTATTAAAGGACATCATCAATGAAGTGGTATCTTCCATCCAATTCACCAGTGCTGGAGCCTCTAAGGCATGTCTCTAGTTTTCCCACTCAATAATCACCATAAACATTAATATCTAATATTTCCATCTATCTGGCACAAAATAGGATGCCCCATAGAGCAAGGAGCTCAAATCTCAAGTTGGATCCTCTGCCACTGAACCATTTGAAAGAAAAGTAGTTTCTAGGCATCAAAACTTTAGACAAGTTTCTCTTTGTCATCTTCTCCTTAATAGGACATCTCTTCAAAGAATGCCACAACCTTAATGGAGGTGCTCCTCACATCTTGAATAGTACAGTAAAAGATAACATCGTTTCTCACTTTCCATATCCCCATATGAAAGTTGCGTTTCTCGCTCTCCATATGCCCCATATGACATAGAACGACAGTGCTTTGTATGACTTATATCCCCGAAACCAAAGTGTAAGGGAGGAATCAATAGAGGACCTATCCCATGATACAATCATGTTAAGGGTATGGCCTACCCCTATCCATATTGCAGTTGCAAAGGGACACTTCAAGAATCATACATCGTGGAGCCAAGGGGTGGCCATATTGGTTTCCCCTCCTTATAAATGCACCTCTAACTTGTTGTGTTGTATGTTGATCTGAAAACTTAGAGAAGACACTGTATTAATATTTCAGATTTCAGATTTACTGTTTACTCTCTTTAAACTCGAATGTCATTTGATGGTAAATTTGTACTCTTTAATGCACAAAGTTTATGTATTAGAAAGGTAAATTTAGAAATTATTTCAGTTTTGATTTTGTGCTTTCAAGTTAGATATTGTTTTCAAGTTTTCACATTTCTAATTTTATTGCAGTGTGGCAGACTGATCGTGGCACAAGAACAACTCCAGGACAGGTAAACAAATAACAATTTCAGTTTCATATTAGTTTCTTTATCTTTAACAATTTTTTTTATTATATATATTTCATGATTCTTATTAATTTATAATGTGGCAGGATGATCACGGAAATGGGCTAGTCGAAGAACATGTAAAGTGCCAACCTTGCTCTATCTTCAGGTATTTTAATTCTGTACATAATTGAAATAATGCTAATTTTGTTCAAATGTGGAGACATATGGCCATGGTGCATGTGATGATTCCCTCAATGAGGAAGAGTTGTATTCATCTCCATGTCCATTGTAGTTGATGCGAAAAAAGGCGCTAAACGCAACCATGGAACTTGAGCGTTTGGTAGACATTATGCCTCAAACACCTGAATTAGGAAAAAGGATAAGACAAGTTATGACCCATCTAGAAACATATAAGGTAATAAAAAAAATCAAAAGAATATTTTTATTGTTCTGCATGAGATCAATTGTGATAGGTTGATTTATAATTTTTACATTAACTAAACTAACAAACAAATTCTTTTATATGTAGCATTTTCTAGAACCTGTTGTCCCCAGTGTTGGTGGTAGTCGGACACAAAGGCAAGATATTCCCGAGGAACCCTCTCGTACATCTCGTACGCCTTTAGGTAGCATCCATGAAATACTCCCCCAAGAAGATACACAACCAACAGCTGAATGTGGTGGTAGTGATGAGGCTGATATGACCAACTTTATTATTGAATTTCCTGGAGCTACACGTGTCGCCTCCATGGGGACCATTCCAGGCACGTTCATTAGGGAAATTTTGAGGTCTAAAATGGGCCTCCTAAGGAAAATGTACAATCAAAATTCACTTTATGAGAACCAATCACATTTTAGGAGATGACATCATCCCTAATGGTTGAGGTGGCATTGCTTGAGTTAAATGTACTTGTCATATTCTCAATGGTTGATAAAAACTCATGGTTAACCATGGTAGTGCTCCAAGTACTTTTAAAGTAAAAGTAAAGTACTCATAATAAATTTCATTTCACACTTTTTGAATAAAAATACATTATTTTCATTTCATATTTCTTGAAAGAAACAATGCATATCCCTATACATTTATTATATTATATTATTTTTATATAGTATATTAATTACATGTTATTATACAATTTAAATAATATAAATTTTAATTAATAGCATATAATATAATATAATTAGGAATTTATAAATTTATATTTATATATATATTTTAAGTTATTTAAGTACAAAGGACAAATGCATTAGTTGTTCAATGATAATGACTTTTTCTTGAAAAGATAATTTTTATTTATAGTCCATCAATACAATTTTTTTATTAATTTTATTTTGGTACAACTTTTGAATTGAATTTAACTATGGTTACATGAATTGTGGTACAAAAAGTGAATTGAAAATTCATAAATATTATTTTATTGGTTTAGCTATTATTTTATTATTTCCTTAGGAGGCCCATTTTAGACCTCAAATTCCCCTAATGTTTGGTAAACATGAAGGTGTTCCTATAAAGAAAGTACAAATCCCAGGTAAGTTTTAATATTTTAACTATTTCATGTTCTCTATCTAAAACATATTTTATTATGATTATTATTTTTAAATTAATGATAATATATTTTTCTCTGTAGGAAACGATGATTTATATAGGGCCTTGGAGAGCAAGGCATTGGTAATTTTTGGCCCAACCATACGCACAAGGTGGAATTCCCAGAATTCCAACCTGAAAAAAGAACTTCTAAATTATCTAGAAGGCCTTTTTTGGGTGGGCACATTTGATACAATGACGGTCGCCTGGGTAGTTGGAAAATATCTGAAATATACGTGGGACACCTGTAGGACACACTTGAAAATTAGCTCTAGATACGAGCATTCTCTCACAATTCCAGAGAGGGAGTGGAGAGCACTCATCAATGATGGAAAAGAGAAAAAGGCTAAGAAAGAAGGAAAAATGCTAACTAGACCCACAAGGTAAATTACAACTTTAATTTTCTCTATGTCTAAAATAAAAGTGTGCTACATAACTGACTTCAAGCTTTTGATGATAGGTTTCCTGACACCTTGAAGGCAACCAAATCTAGGATTGAAAAAAAATGTCATCACAAGCTACACCAGGGCGGCTACTTGAAATTAGTCGCAAGAATTGTAAGTAGCTAAACATCTTATAATTAATTGTATCGCCTTCCAACATTTTTGTAATCCCATCAAATCACATTAAAAATACATAATCATATGTAATGTAGGGTGACGACTTTGAAATAGAAACGACAAAGGAAGACAAAGAGATCGCTTTCCATTCCGGCTATCAAGCCGTAGTTGAACATCGTAAAAGCTTGGGACAGGTCCTAAGATCCATAAACGTTAACCTTTAAATATGTTTGTTTTTGTCCATAAATTTAATGTCTAACAATTTCTTTTAAATCAGGGGAGAAACACTTTCAACGACCTGAAAACCCAGTTGTAGAGTAGTGCGTTGAGAGTGAAATATTGCCAGAACATGGTCCTCACATGCAACTTGATCATTCTAGTGGAGACTAGGCTGAAAATGATACTATAAATGAGTGCCACGACGGTAATTAATTTCTACTTATAATTTTTTCTAATTATACATTGAGAGTTGTGTCCTTATAACGTTTTTTGTTTAAATGATAGAGAATGTTGTACTTGAGCATCCTACCACTAGAGAGGAACAAGCAACGGTTCCAATGGTGAAAACTGGTGCACTAGGTAAATAATGTCATTGCAATTTTTTTTTATTAGTATTACCGAACTACTTAGATGATATTTAAAAACTAGCAATTAAAATTTAATATTATTTGTTTTTGTAGGCGATGCCCCATCATTGCATGAGGCCAGACATCATGAGTACGCAACTAGGTCAGCTATGCGGGAAATACACGAAACAAAATTAGAGAACAATGATGTTGATGATGTAGTTAGGAGCTTTAGAAGTAGGAATAAGAAAAATAAAATTTGATAATGTAAAATATTGTATTATTATAAGACAAATGTTACCATACGTGAAACCTTTTTTGCATTATATAAAAAATCATTTGTTATACTATTTTTATGCCAAGTCATTTCAATGTTTTCTTGCATAATCTTTGTTGCATTGCCTTTTAATTAGTTATTGAATATTTTTTTTTGTATTCATGAAAGTAAAAAATGAAATATAGATTGGGTATTGGGGAATTGAGAGTAATGTGGGGGGTAGGGGGGGAGGGGCCATAAGAGCTTCCACCTTCACCTGGTTGAAGCGATTTAATCTTGGAGAAAACCTCCCTGGATCTGACGTAGCAGCAAAAAAATCACTGTTGACTTAGTTGCTACTCTTTCAAAACGTGGGAGGCTTGTTCCAAGTTCACGCAACTCCAATAAACTATTCTTGAAACGAATAGGAGCTTATTTAGGTATGTTTTGACATTGTCAACATATGTTCTAACAGTATCATAAGAATGCATCTTAGAGTAAAAAATACTACAAATATTACTTGTATTTATTGTATAGATAATTATGGATTTTGAATGACTTGGCAGTGCAGGTACAAATCCTCTTGCATCATGAGCAATACAACTTGCCAACCAGGGTCATGTCTAGGATCTTTTTGCTTGTGCGCTTGACCAGGTTCATAGTGTCACATTTTGTAAGTTCCTTTACAGTTCATAATTCAAGTTGAAGTTTTTTCATGATTAATATATGGTTTTATGTATGTGTTTTTTCCTCTATTTGATTTTAAGTTTGAACATGCTTTTAAACATTGAAACATTTTTTGTTTTTATACTATTATTTCATGTGAATAAATAACATATTGTTACAATCCTAGTTTAATATTTTAGGGCGTGTAAGGTTTTAGCACCATCTTGGTGGTTTACATCATATTTTGACTTGGCAACATGCATTCTTCCTGTTTCGACTATGTGTAGGAGGAATGATGCTAGAATCATGTCCCCATCAAATGTTAGTTTGGGACTGAGCAAATAATCTGGTGACATCATGGAATCATGGTATGGTGTCCATGTAATAGGAGACCGAGTATACTTGGTTTCTTATACAAAGTGTATGGAACAACCTCCTTGACAGGAGGATCAAAATCCCTATAAAATGATAAATCCAAAATTATCCCAAACTTAGGGCCTATTTCTTAGGTGTCTCTCAAGCACCATGTTTAGGCTTGTAACTCCTATGGATATGCTAGAAGCTTATACATACAAGCAGTAATAGTGATACTAGTTACTATTGTGCTGTTAGTATTCTCCCTAATAAGATAAGCTTCCATTGCTTGTTGAATATGTAGTATTAGAACTCTTTACACTCTGTATTAGCACTATGTAGTTGGAGTCATAGGTTCCAACTGATTACTTGTTCTAGTTATGGTGATATGAACACCATTGTATTGTATCCATATTATCACATTCCCTTGGGTTGTATTTAGGTCCAAATGAGCTCCAACTAGTTCCAATTCCTTCACTTCTAGTTACAAGGACCATTGGAATAATTGGCACATACCACATTGGCTCAATGTTTTGGCCATCTTCATTCAAGTAGTCCAAGAGTACATCATCATCTTTTGGGAACAAGAAGCATGTTATTGGTGACAGGCATGTGAAAACATATCGAGCACTTGCATGATATTTTCGACCCTGGGCTCTGGTACCAAATTGCCCAAGTGGAGCAAGGAGGTTAATGTTGTTACTTCCAACAAAATATTGTGCCATTCCAATAATTGTGCTAGCAAGACTCTGCTCACCATGATGGTAAGAATAATTCTTTGAGACATAACCTGAGAATTGAGCAACCTTTGCTTGCGTAACAAAATTTCTCTTGAAAGAGAAAAACAATATTTTCCTTTTCCCTGGTTTCAAACCATCAACCATGGATGTGATGGATATTTGCAAATCAACCATGGAAAATAGGATCAGTTCCTTGTTTACAAAGTCGTTGTACTTGATAAGCACATCAGTCTGGTCCAAATATGTTCCTGGCTCAAAATTCCTTAGCGAGTTCTTTCCGGCCTCTATTTTCTTCTTGCTGAAGCCAATTCAATTGCATCTCCATCTTCCTCATTTATCCACATGAAGTCTTTTTTATGTTTATCCAAATTTTTAAAATATTATTTCCCCTCTTTAGAAGTACTTGTACTGAGACCTTTATAGTACTTTATGGTCCATCCTGATGTTGATCCACCCAGATATTCTCTCCATGATTCATACTTAGGCAAGGTGTAGAAATACAATGCCCGTCCATTTTTATGGGTTGCCTTGAAAAATAGGAGTAACAAATTCAACAAGAAATGAAGGAATATTGAGTAGAGATGTCCAGAAAGAGTGTATGAAGTTGATCAACAATCCTTTTATGTGTGAACCATCATGATCCTGATCTTTCATAATAATAATATGGCCATATCTCAGAGATTTGACACTATCATATTCCTTTCCATGCTACAGACCCAGGATTTTATTGATATGTTGAATCTCAGCATTTTCCATTATCTATTTATGGTTGGCTTCCCTTACATTCAACAACTTACCTTTGAGGGGAAACACACCATAATGATTTCGACCAAGAATGACCAACCCTGCCATGAAAAGGGCCTTGGATGAATCTCCCTCAGTTAAAATCAGAGTGCATTTCTCAGAGTTATTGCTTCCTGCATCATTTGCATCATAAAGCTTGGTGATACTAGTTAACCTTTGTCTCTTGGTTCCATCAGTTTTCTTAAGATACTTTGCTCTGTTTGAAGTATGCCCATGATAATATGTTCTCAACAACTCCACATTTAGCAACTTTATTCAAAAACTCTTGAGAGAGTTCACACTTTCAACCAATTTTGTTCTGACAAGTTGTTAGTGTCTCCTTGGTTTGGGATTCAAATGCAGGATTTCCAATCAAATAATGGACAAAGATTCATAAATGATTCTTTATCGTGTGTGATTTCACCACAGATGTCTTGTTATTCTTATTTACAATGTTCATTACATGGGTTGTTATCTGGTTTGCTACTAAATCAACGTGGGAACCACCTTTAATGGTAGCTATTCCATTAACAAAGATGACCAGTTGCCTACTTGCCTACATGTACATTACAATTCACAGTCCAAGTTTGGTGTGTTATAGCTACAAAGGGATAAATTATAATAGGCTTCACATATTTTGTTCAGGAATGGTAGCATATGGCCTCCAAGATACCAAAATTACCTTCTTTCTATGAGAAATAAAAATTGGAATGGTGTTGTGACTATTTGGGTAAATCTACAAGATGGAATGGTGATGTGACTATTACGGGTAAATATGAATTGAATTATAGAGTCCCACTCTTTCAAAATAAATTTTAGCTGCATCTATCTTAGTTTTTATGTTATAACATAAGAGGTCTTATAGCATCAAGTTGACATTGGATGGATTGTTGTTGAATTCGGGTCCACCTATGCTATTGATGCAACTCTTTTTATCATAATACCATATGTATGTGCCAAATGTTTGGCAATAGTAGTGCCCAATTTCACGGTAACAATCTACCAAATATAGACTCTGAGAAGAATTTTATAATTTAATGGTGAACTGGGAGGTATATGACTGATCCATGAGAAGTTGTTGGGCATTGGAAGGAGTAGGTGCTAAATATGAAGCCTCCTCTTTGAGAGGGTTTGGAGGTTCACAAAGAATTGGTAGAGTGGATTTTGTTTTTCATTCTGTAGCTGAGGTACTGGTGTCTATACCTCATCTCTTTTCTATGTGGATAGTTAGTTGATTACTTCTGCAAGCAGTAGCAAACTTAGAAAACCAAGTGAATCTTGGGGAGGTCCCCTATCATTGTCTGGAGTTAGAATGTTGTGGTTCTCTTGAGGATTTATTTGATATTTGTACCGTTTATATTTTGTTACCATATGTTGCACATGGTCATGATTTGGATCAAAACTTGATCGTTTTCTCTATGTTTGTCTTGTAGATGAAAATTTTGATGGATATTAATGGATCTGAGAATATTTTAAGAACTACTTAGGGTTTGAGATGTGATCAGTTGAAAATGTTGGTGAAATTTAGATGATATATAATCAGCAAAGGTTGATAAATCTCTATGTTGTTTGAAGGATTAAGCTCAGAATTAATATATGATGGCTGAATAGTTGAATCTGTAATGTCTTGACTTTCCAAAGACAATTTCATGCAGTTGATGAATTGAAAATCAAGTGTGGAATGACACCCCCAATAATGGGTGCATGTGGAGGTGACCAGCTCAACTGAAAATACTAGCCTAGGTCTTGCACTCTACAAACATTTTTAATATAAGAAGGTTCAGTTAATATTCACCAGCCTAGGTCTTGCAATATTTTTTCATACCTTCCACTACTCAAGATAGAAGGTTCACTCCTTGGGCACTGGGAATTTGATAATTTTGAAAATTTGGCATCAATATTGAGGAGTTGATACCAATTTATTGTGGACCAAAGGTAGGGCAAGATAAGAAAAGCTGAATAAATTTTCTAGTTGAGCTAAAGAAACCCAAAAATTGATCTTGAAACATGAATATTATTAACTTCTCAATCAATTTTAATTAATTGTGCCATGGAAGAAAAGTTCCCTTGTAGAAAAGGTAGCTTGTAAACTCAATTTCACCTTAGAAATTTAAATGAATATACCTTCTCCTTGTATAGAATAATAATTTTACACGCGCTCAGCTATACATTAGAATTCACCATCGACTCTATTCCTTCCCTAATTATAGACATGATGTGTATATGCATACACCTTTTTACATGATAAAAATACATATAAATATGTTAATTTTTTATAGTTAATTGTATTTAGTAATATTTATTACCTACTCATCATAAGGTGCAACTTTAGCCATTGTTTTCGTTCTTGCATAATCAAGGTATTTCCCTTGAACCATGGATCTTTTGGGAGTAACCTACCTATTTTGTTCAATGACCTTCATTATCTTGCTTGAAGCCAATTGAAGACCCCTGTTAACATTTTCAGGCTTTTGGGTTGATTCTTAATGGCTTACTTTGTCAGTTTGGAGAACATGCATTTTCTTATTGCCAAGCTTTGTTTAGTTCTATGGCAATGTCATGTAATGATTTTAACTAGCCTGGAAAGCTTTTCATTTTATCATGGTTGGCAACAAAATATGAAGTCAGGTAAGAGTTCCATTAGGTAATCTCAAGCCTTATCCACAAGATACAACATGATGAAAATGAAATGAAGAATATACTTGTTTACAAGAGAGTCTTTGTATAGGTTTCATACCTAGCCTTACTGGTGTGTGTTCCTATATGATGGATTGTACAACTCTGCCTTATGTTCCACATGTCAAGCACAAGATGTGACCAAATTCTTCATAGGATTATTTTTTTGAATTTTTTTTGAGAAACATGTCCCAAGGTTAGTGTTGCAATGCATAACATAGACTTCCTTTAGCTTAGGTGCTAGGATGAAGAGTTATCTATCAAAATTTTCCCAAAATTTCACATGATCTGAACCATTTTCCTCAACATGCACAATAAGAACCATTAGAATCCATATACAGCTTTACAATGGAGCCATTAGCACCATTTTATTTTATATCTTCAGCTAATCAACTGCAAGTGGTGGGGTGTATATTCTGCTAAACTAGTCCAAGATTTGTACCAGGCCTCAACGACTGTTGCTTGAATTAGCACACATCCACAAACAAGCACTAGCATGTCACTCGGTAGACTTGAACCTTGGCGGTGGCTATATTAGCTGCCTGCTTTTGTCAACCCAACAAGCCACCATTGATAGATCAAAGCATGTTCTAAACAAGGTTTATTACCTTTTGTATTTCTTTCTCTCATGCAAATTTTCTCCTTATTCAATTCCAAATGCAGTGCACTAGTAAGGGCATGTGAAGTTCAGGATTGACATACAACCTTTTTAGATTTCATGGGGATGCCTAAAAATATTTTAGATAATTGTCATCAAACTTTCCAGGGTGTCCATAAAGCCACTGGTTGTCATCATATGATTCCCTAATATTGTGACATATGTCTATCAATTTATAGAATAGAACCATCCTTCAAAAGTGAAAACGCTTGCAACTAATCCTTGTGTACAGAAATGAAAACAAAATATTTGGCATGTAGTAGTCCTTGGCTATTTGTGAAATAGTCAAGCTTAAATAGACGTGATGAATATTGGGTGGGAAATTTGAAAAATTCCGAGCTTATTATCTCCCAATACAGTACAAAGTGGTGTTTTGTTTAGAAATTTTCTAAGCCTCCTTGAAAAATACCTATGCAAATATGATTCTTAAAATTCCAAGGATAATCTAGCAATACCCTTTGTACATATTTATAGTTCAGTTGGAAACGAGAGAGACAAAATGAAAAATGATTGTCTATCTTCTCACAGTCGAGTGTGATACTTTGTCTGCCAGTTTTCTAAGTCTCCTTGATAAAAAGGGTCAATATGTCAAAACATTTGTAGGAATATCAATCATATGTTCCAACCTGTCTTTTTAGTTTAAACATTCTGCATTTAAATATTAAATCCTACAGGTTTTGTTGCTAGGAATATACAAGAAACTGGACTGATGTTGTAGGTAATTAGCCTTCCAATGGGATATTCTATTGTATTTCAATTCCCATTCCCATTCTCATGCCCATTCCATAGAAACAAGTAAAAAACATAGGAGAATAGGGATGCCTCAAATATCATTTGAGAATCAAATTTTATAGAAGGATGTTTCTAGAGGGATGTGCGCAACACTCTATTACATTGTTACAATCCAAGCTTATGTATTTCCTCTGGTTCTGCTCCAGAAGGCCTATTGTTCAAGGCACTGTCATTACTCTATTGTAGCTTCATTCTAAAATGTTCATGATTTTCCTTTAGGCTTTTTGTAAAACTGTGAGCATCACACTCTTTTTATTCTTTGTTTCTGACAACTTGACCAAATCAACACCTTTTGGAGCCCCACCATAAAGTTACTCCCTAAAATGAACTTATGTTGATGTATCTATTCATTAAATTAATATAAATTAATTCAATTTGAGATAAAGTCAAATCTCATTGACCAATTGTGTCTCCAAATAAACTTCTCATCAAGTTACCAATACTTTGGTGAGCAACCCTTTTTTTACCATCCCTATATAGCTGATGTGTGAATCTAAATTTCATTTGAAACCCATTTTCCTCCAAGGGGTTCTCCAAAAATATCTGAGAAAAGTAGTGTAACTTCCAGGTAATTTAATAAATAGATACACCATTAGAAGTTTTATTGGCATTGATATTCATTATATTGTGTTTTTGGAGTAAGAATTAATGTACTTGATGTAATCCTTTAATACAGGTTTGTGATGCATCAGTGTTGATTTCTTCCACTCCAAAACACTAGGCTGAGAGAGATGCTTATGATAATAAAAACTTGGCTGTTGATGCCTTTGATGCTATCAATCAGGCTAAAGCAGCTGTGGAGGCCAAGTGTGCTGGTGTTGTCTCTTGTGTTGACATTTTAGCCATAGCAGCTAGGGATTTTGTTGCTTTGGTGAGTGAATTTTGAAGTTGGTCTCTAAAACCTAGTTCAAATTCTGATAGCTAGATTAACTAGTTCAAGTTCAACTTGAAGTTGATATTGAATGATGGTATCCTTCAAGAAACAATACTTTCGATGCCAGTCATTCACTTGGCTTTGAGATTGTACCACTCATTCATTTGGATTTGAGATGATATTCAAAGAAAACTTGACTAGCTATTTGTATACATATTATACTATACAGGGCTGATTATTGTAGTTGATTTTGCTGATACATGCACACACACACATATAGACAAGATTTGAGATTATATTCTTCAGTAATCTTGTGTTGTTTTAGTCATGTACATTGTACAGGACTGATCACTGTTTTTGGTTGCTGATACATGCATGCACATATACTTAGATGAGAGGTCCTAACTATCCAGTGAAGAAAGGCAGAAGAGATGGAAGAGTTTCTAATGCAAGTCGGGTTAAAGGAAATCTCCCTAAAGCTTATTTAAATGTTGATATATTGTTAAACAATTTTGTTTCAAAGGGCTTAAACATATCAGACATGGTAGCTCTATCTGGTGAGAAAATTTCCCAGATTACCCTTAACGTTTATTTCTTTATTCATGGATGAAAAGATCAAATGAAATTCAATACAGGTCTATAATTCAATGTATCTGGGTGAAGAAAACATAGGTGTAGATATAATTTTAGGTGGTGCTCACTTATCACATGGTATAAATCTCACCATACTTTAAAGATACAAGAAATGCTGATTAGGGATTCACATGTCAAACAGGAAATGTTGATTAGGGATTCACATGTCAAACAATTTCCTGTAATGATTCAATCAGGTCTCTTTTCCAAGTCTTTTGATGAGTCGAGCATCTTCTTTTCCAAGTCTCTAACATCCTCATTTTTTTTTCACAAAGGAAAAATTTGTAACCTTTCATTGATAGATAAGTTACATGTTACATTTTCTTGTAGTGTTATACAAAATCAGGTTTTCAGAAAAACCATAAACTACCATACAGGCATCCAGATGATCCATGTCATAAAAATAATAAACTAAGTAGTTGATGCATAATAATATGCCTGTAACATCACACGTAAGTTCGGTGCATAACTTACAGGAAACAGAAATATAAAATAAATACAAATATGTAAATGCCAATAATAAGTCAATGGGAAGATAGAGTAACATAGAAAAAAAAATCTCCCCAACGAGGCTGTTCATCAAACAACCCTCTGATCCGGTGCCTCATCAATAAAAGGCCGATGGAAAAATATGTAAAACTGGTCACCAATCTGCTAAAAAACGTGCCATGTCCCCCGTGTCAACTCTGTGGCTTCTTTGGACAATTGATCAACCACATAGTTCCGAGACCTGTAAATATGATCCACAGAGATGATGTCAAATACAGTCCTAAGATGATGAACCTCCCACAGAAGAGCAGACAGTGTGTGCGAGTGACAAAAAGCATGTGCATTGAACCAATTGACCACAAGAAGAGAGTCTCCAAAAATCTGGATAGTGTTGTAGAGCTTTTCTCGAGCAAAGACCATAAGAAGTCTAAGGAACTAAAGTTCTGCGTAATTGTTAGTGCCTAGTCCCAATCCCATGCTAAGTTGATAATGGTGGTTGCCATTTAAGTGAAGGATTGCGCCCCCCCCACATCCCTGATCAGTGGCCGCACCATCAAAGTAGGCCCAAGGTCTACTGCAATCAATCCATTCAGGGACAACTACCATGGGAGGGTTGTGGATTTTCACTTCAGGCATGAGATTTTAGGTGGCTAAAGTTGCGGCCCATATGCGATCGACATGTATTTTTTGACCATTGAAAATGATTTTTTTGCGACCAATCCATATCTCCCATGCAAAAATCAAAGCGAGATTTCGCAGCCTCGGACTGTTAGTGTTCAACTTCCACCATATTTTCCAAGAATCCAGGAGATTAAGACCCCGCCAGGGGAGAGTGCAGCCCAAGGAAGTAGAAATCCATGTCCAGATACCCAATACAACATTGCATTGAAGGAATAAATGTGGGGTGTCCTCACCATTGGACAGGCAATAACAACAGCGAGATGACCCATGGATAGCACGGCGATGGAGAAACTCCATAGTGGAAACACAATGGTTTAAAATACACCAGAAGAAAGTTTTGTGCTTATGCAGGGCGTTTAGTTTCCAGATGCTTCGCCACCACCAATATTTTTGGGGGGGTTCTTTGTGCTGGATGAGAGCCAGGTACCCAAGCTTTGGTGAATATTGTCCATTAGGTGAGCAAGCTTAGATTAACTGGTCATATCGATCAGTGATCCGAATGTGAGATGATTTGAGCGCCCAAATATAATTCAGCCACACCCAGTGACCATTGTGTGGAATCTCAAGATAATCCGCCGAAAAACAGGCTTGTTCCTGCCAGGTTGTGTGCACAGGATCCGCGATCTGAGCAATGTAAATTATGTCTCAGTGAGCCAAATGCTCTAATATGTAATCTCAAAGTTTGTAGGACTTGCCGCTTCCAGACCAAGAATCTGATCCAATTCTCACTGATTCCCCAGAGCCAATCTGCCATGATAATCCCCTCTGTATGATATGCACCACTTTAGTGATCGCCTTCCAAATGATGGATGCACCGGAGGGCGGTCCAATTCAGTCCCGGTAACATCCTCATTTTACTTAGTGTTGTACTACTAATCATAACTTTATTTTTTTTTATTTTTTTTTATTTTGGCCTAGTTTCTAATAATTGTTAGCGCACCATCAAATGCCTGATTAATAAAATGCTAGAGCTCCTTGGTCGCACAATTGTAGGACTCACTGAAATTATTAGATCATATCATAGAATTTTGACTTTAGCCCAATTCAAGTCAGGATTGAACTGGAATAATTACTTGTCTCTGAAACTTGAAGATTGGTTTTCTTTGCATGTAAGTTGCAGGACATTTGAATTGTTAACATGACATTTGAATTTAACTCATGAAAAAGTATAGAAAGGGATCCTTGTAAAACTTTGCAATGATTGACTTGCCCACAATGTATGGAGAGAATTGATAATGGAAATAGCTTATAGGGATATAACGTTGAAGTAGGTAGGCACATGAATTCATTTGGAAATAAAAAATCGAGTAACTATACATGGATTCCAATTTGGTTGGTGTATTTTTCTCGTTGATTGATAATTTTGATGTTGCTCTTGTATATCTTGTGATGGGATTGGTATTAGCCTCTCGCTGACTTTTGAAGCTGCTATTCTGATGTTGTGTCATATTTGGCTTCTTTCTAATTTGGAATTCACATCAAAACCCAATCAAATGTGTGAACCAATTCAATTGTCATGGGAACATTATATAAACTTTGAGCATGGCCATAATACCCTGAATTTTGTTTTCAAGAAATGTAATTTTAAAACATTTCATAAGATCAACATATCATTTCAACTACATAGGCTTCTCTATGTCACTCCACACATTAAAAAATAGCAAATGGAATTGAATTGTGAGTAGCATAAACATGTATGAGTGTGTATATTGCTGCAATTATTTCATTCGTTCGTTTTAAAATAAAATTTTGTAAAAAAAAAATTATAAAGGAGGAGAATTATGAAATTGGACTTTGGAACTTGCTAAACCCTTGGATATTGGGTTTTCCTTCATGTCATCCCATTTTTACAATGACCCTTACCATGTGGGATGATCCCATTATATTATTCTAAAATAGGTGCTTCCCCCACTTAATCTTAGAGCACAAATCACATTCACATAGGCTCATTTCATTACATGGTTTAAAATTTTGTAATGGATAAATTTTGATGACACACTAGGAAATGTGCTAGTCCAATGAGTACTCATTTACCTCCTAATTCTGTGTCATTGCACATATTTTAATTTTTGAAATATATGTGTGTTAAAAATTAAAAAAGCTCCCAGCCGAATTGTGTAGGCTCACTTAGGCATGACGTCTTATCCAAATAGACGTGTATTTTTCATTCATAACTCAAAACCAATATATATTGAGGTCTAAACACCTCATTCTAGCCAAAAAAATTTCAGTGAAGATTTCAGAGACATAGTGAAGAAGACAAAAGGAGAAATAACCCTGAGGAGGAGATAGAAATTAATTGTTTGGGTTAAATTTTGTTGGGTTATCAGTGAAGCTCGGACTATTGTACCTTGCCCTGTGGAGACAAAATTAACCTTGAAGCAGTTTTTGGAGGAAAAATACCTGTTGGAGAAGCTCAAGCTTGGATATGAGGCATCCAACATGTGAAAAGTATTGTAGCTTACCTTTTTGTGGACTGTCACCTCCAGAAGCTCGGACAACAAACAATGAACAAGAAGGCTCGGACTGGCAATGACCTAACTCAAGGTTCAGTGGAGGGAGCTTGGTGTAGTGATAAAATTTAAGAACACAGTACTGTGAATCTCAGACAATCAATAATGAGGCTTGAATCTCTGTCTTATAAACTCGTGAAGGCTCAGAATCTCGGGCTATTAGCAAGTGAATAAGTATTTGTGGTAGCTTGGATTATTAGCATAGATACCTGTGGAGAAGACCCCGGACCAGTGAAAAAACATTGTTGGAGGGTCATATTAGTAACTTACCTATGGACTTGACCTTCCTTCAGAACCTAAAAGAGCTCAAACCTTGAGAACTATTTCCTTAGCCCAAGTTTTAGAACAGTTGCCTTAGCCCAGACTTGTAGTTTGCAGTGAAGAACAATAATATATTCATTGGCATGTGGAACACCCACATGGAATATAACATGCTATTTTTATTTGGTTCATGATGCTGTGGCACTGAAGTAGAATGATGTGGCACACCCATGGGGTAGATGGTTTATCATCATGACATGGCTCATTAGTGATGTGGTGATGACATGGTGAAAACATTGCACTAACGTGGCACTGACATGGAGAGGAAGTGGAAAGTGATGTGGAGATGGGTATTAACGTATTGTTATAGTAGGATGTCGAGGAATTGATTCCGAGAAATTTGGAATCCATTATTTGGCCTATCTCCCAATACTAATAGAACCTAAAATTTTTCAGTTGACAAAATCATTGGACTCTATCAAATGACAACCTAAAATTGCATAAGAAGAACTTTAGTTATCCTTCACATCATTTATATATCCAAATTTAATGTTAATTGTAAGCATAAAATCGTTATACTATCAAAGCATCCATATGATACAGTCAATTCTTCCGACATTTTTTTTTTAAATATTATATTGTTAGCATCGGTATTCCTACGATATAGTCTACCACATTTTTTTTTTAAATGTTTTGTTGCTTCGGTCTTCCGACCTTTAGAACATTCGCTCTAGTGGCGTTTAGTTTTTTTTTAAATGTTTGTGTTGTCGCTTTAGTGACACTTGTTTTCTAGCACCATCACTCTAGAGACTTTTAGTTTTTTAAAAATGTTTTGTTGCAGTCGGTCTTCTGACCTTTAGAACCGTCTCTCTAGTGACGTTTAGTTTTTTTTATAATTTTTGTTGCGTCGGTCTTCCGACCATTAGAACCGTTGCTCTAGAAATGTTTATTCTTTTTTTTTTAATGTTTGTGCCATCACTCTAGTGACGCTTGTGTTTGTCGAAAAAGTGACGATTCATGAAATGTTGAAACAGAGACGATTCATGAAACGTCGGAAGAGCGACGAACAATTTGGAACGTTGGAATTGCGACACCACCATAAAATGTCGGAGATAGCATCTCTCTACCAACTTTTAAGTCAAGTGTTGGAAGTTTGTCTTTAGGAGAAACCACGTTTTTCCCCACCTCAAAGTGTTGCTCTTGGTATGCCTATGTGTCGCAAGAGAAACATTTTGGCCGTCTAAAATTGGGGAAAATGTGCTAGTGCATTCATAGAGTCCTGGTAATTATGCTAGCTCTTGGGAAGGCCTATAAGTGCTAGGCTCACGAAATCATCATGGGCTACTCTCACACCAACACATCCAAGCTCATATCGACAGTGAGTGAACTTTGACAAGTATGTTGGTATCGTCTTTCCCTCCTCTATCTCGATCTTTCTAAGATTTTCCTTCAGTGCCAACTTCTTGTGGTCGCTGCTATTATAAAACAAATTTTCTAAGGACTTCCACATATAATATGGATTATCCTTCTTATGGATACTCAAGAAAATATGATCTTGAACTCCCTCTAACAAGATCATTCTTGCCTTTGCTACCTTCTTCTGTCATGCATCAAGAAGTTGGACATATGTTGTTGCGGGCTTGGGAATATCAGTATCCCTTAATTCCTTCAACCTATTTTCCTCCAACATTACCTCCATCATGTCCTTCCATGCTATATAGTTCAAATTTCCCTCAAGAGAATATTCGAGTCTCAAGCCATTGAAATACACATTGATCTGTTGTTGGACCCTAAAGAATAAAGCTGCAAATTTGAACTTGTTCAAGGAAAATTCAATTTCTTCTCTTCTATTGTGCTTCTTGGCACTCTGATACCATGTATAAATGTCATCAATTCTCTAATACCATGTATAAAATCAATACCAATTGATTCAATCCGATCTTTTGATCTACTAAAACAAGATACTGAATCCTTTTACAATATTTGCGGAATACAAAATACGATCGCACAATCACATATAAGCAAGAGAAAGAAACAATCAATCACACAAAAAAAGATGTTCTTGGGGAAAGAAAATGATCCAAAACCATCTATCTATATTGTGTATTAAGTCAAGGAATCATGAATCAATACAATGTTTAATCTCTCATGAGATTCTCTGGCACTCTCATGATTGTCTCACTCTGATCCTGCTCAAAACTTGCTTGCAATGCTCAGGAAAAATTGACAAACACTTAGCCAACTCTCAGCCTCTGCTCAGCCCAGCCTTGCTCATGCAAATACTAGGGAATTAGATCCATATTAAATAGGAAAAATTTCCTTCTTGGATTTCACAATGCATAATGGAATCCCAATGACTCTATAATTGCACACATACAATTTTCAAAAATTACAAATGATAGTTATGTTCCCTTTAACCTCTGTCTCAATGGGACTTCCTCAGAATTGACATGCATGAATATATTAATAGTTAGTTACTAGTTAAATTATTTATTAATCATTGTGAATTAAATATAATTTAATTCACTGGACCTCTCACTAGCTCATCACATAGTTAGAACTAGTTAAACTGATTTTAAATCAATTAATTGAGTTAACTGATTCACACCTGCACCCCAGTGATGCATCAACTGCAATTGGAACCACAAAATATTATAATCCCTCTACATGCCTTATCTTAGACACTCAACTCGAATTTATTGAGCTAACTCAGTCATCATGACTTAGTTAACTGATATAAGTTGTTATGAGATGAAATTACAATATATTGTCCAATTTATTTAAGGGAAAAATAAATTAGACACCCCACATTCCTCACCAGTGTACATCAAAAATTCCTCACCAATGTGGGAGAATTTTTTGTCCTTTCTGGTTGCCAATTTCACTGTTTCTTGTTGCAAATTTCAACAGAGCTTAAGAGGGAGTTGAGTTTACTTATTGTTGAAGGACAAAAAAATTGTTAAAGATGATTCCTGGTTTGAGGTATGAGGACCAGTTGGAGGGGATATCTAACTACATTCCATGGAAGGAAAGGATCAAGCTAGTGTTGTTGGTGAATGATTTATGGGAATTTGTTGATAAGAATATTTCCCCACCAAATGATGAGGTTGAGTTTTCTAGGCATCAAAATTTGGATGCGAATGCAAATTTGATCATTCTTGATGGATTCAAGGATCACTTGATACATCATATCACCAGGAAGAACATTGCATGGGATATATGGGAGGATCTAAAAGTTTTATTTTAGAACAAGAAGGAAAACATGAAGATGGTATTGAGAAAGAAGCTCAAGGACATCAGTATGATAGATGGAGAGAATCTAACTTCATATCTAACAAGGATTCAACAAGTTCGTGATGAGCTTATTTCCATTAGTGATTATGTGATAGAACCTGAGATGGTGAGGAATTCCTTAAAGGGATTTTCCAAGCAATGGAATCCATCTATCAAAGCTATAGTCTCACGAGAGAATCTACAAGATTGGAATAGGTTATGGGATGATTTCATGCAAGAGGAACTTTGGGATGAGGATCTTCAAAAGAATCATTTCGATGAAGAGAATATAGCTCTAATTAGTAAGTTGAAGAAGGGAAAAGGGAAGTTTGACAATGGCAAGAAGAATAAGGAATTGAGGAAAGTGAAATGATTTACATGTGGCGAGTTTGGTCATTATGCGAGTAAGTGTCCAAGTAAGAAGAAAGGATGGAATGAGAAGCATGAGAATTTTGTGGCTACTTCAGCTACACTTGAACAAGATGATTTCTTTAATAGGTTTGATTAGGATTTTTCTTTTATCTCTCATTTCTCAAGGAGCACCATTCATGAGGGTGCTTGGTTCATAGATAGTAGAGATTCAAGTCATATGATAGGATCACAAGAATTATTTAAGAGCCTACTGTTACACAGTAATTTTTCACCGTCCCTGCAATTCCCCGTCCCACACATTGGAGGGCTTATTCCGTGACCCGTGAGCAGTGACATGACTTGAAACCACTTTCATGGCATCCCCCTTGATAAGGAAAATCATTCCCCTGAAGACAATTTCCTGCGAAAAGCCCTAAAAATAGCCCTTTTGGCCTTGGCGCGACTAGCCAGTTTAGCCCTCGCGCCAATGGGGGAAATCCTCCAAAGAGAGCGTGCCAACTGGCGCTCTGTCCCAGTGTATCACCTACGCCAAGGTTAATAAGGATTGTTTTTTTTTTAAATAAATGGCGGAAGTTTGATGCCAACCAAATCCTGAACGAGTCTCTAAAATGATTTGGGAGGTTTGGCGCTGGATCTCCATGTAGGGGAAGTGGTTTTCCACCTATCATGGAAGCTTCCTTAAGGATAGGGCCAATCCCACCATTGTAGGAATCCCAACTCCCCTTCCACCATCTATATAAGCTTGTCATTTTCCCTTTGCAAGCTAGCCTGAATAGATCTGAATGAATATTAAGGAGATTATCATCAGACAGAAGAAGAGAGAGAGACTTGTCCCATTCCCGATGAGCTTTACCGAGACATACTCCTCTGTCGACCTGCCGAAGGAAGATCCAGCGTCAGAGCTCAGGTTGTATCTTTCTTTGTTCTTATTAATAATAAACGACTTCGATTATGGTTCCACTCAGATGTTTATGTTTTATGTTATGAGTTGTATCTTCTTTGACTGATACATAATTGCATGTATTAGATTTTATGCTGGTGTGTTTGTTGTTTCTTCTTGTACATGCAGGTGTTCGATCGCATCGAGCGGGAGAATTGTGATCTGCCAAAGCAAGGGACGGAAGCACCATCTTCTCCAAGAACGACAGCAGTGTAAGACTTAAGGTAGGCCTCTTGTCGCATCTTGGTCTTTTGCAATTAGGAACTTGCGTCTTAGCATGACTCGGTTGTTGCTAGACCCGATCTGGGCTAGTAGGGATCACCTCTATCTGCAAAGGGGATTTACCTCTCCAACAAATTGGCGACTCCGTTGGGGAATTGATTGGAGTTTGTCTTGTCTCTTTCAGTTTCTTTTGGCTTTTTTCTGCTCGATTTTCTCTTTTGGTCTGTCTCCTTCTGGTGTAAAACCTCTATTCAGCCCCAGAGGATCAGATATGACCTTTGCTTTTCCGAAATTTTCATCTTTTCATGGTTGGCTTTATTGGCACGGTTTCCACCCTGACAGTCGCGCCCATTGGCGCAAGTTTCCGGTTCATCACTCACTCCATCCCCTGTCTGGCGTGGATTATAGTCGGACAGTCGCGCCATTTCCTGTAGGTGCTAGGGTTTTCCCTTGTTCAGAAGTTTTTTTTTGGTCAGTACTTTGCTTCTGGGTTAGTTTTAGATTTTGCTTGAAGTGGTGAGTCTGGTTTTGGTTGGGAGAAATTCTTTGTTTTTTCATTTTCAGGTGTTGGCACTTGCTGCCAGTTAGCAACCTGCACCAGTTGGCCATTGGCACTAGTTTTCAGTGAGCAATTCACGCCAGTTGGCACTAGTTTCACCCACAAAAGTCATGCCAATTTCAGGGTATGTGAAAATTGAAGTTTTTTTTCCCTAAATCCTTCACTAGTGTGTCTTTCCCTTCCGGGATTTTCTCTGTATGAACATAGATTACATTGCTCATTGTTCAGTTGAAATGTCTTCTTTTCATGATTGCTTGATGTAAAAGGGAACGAATGCCTTGTTTTGAACTCATATTTTGGAAGTCCTTTTTGTGCTTGACCTCATATGTCTTGTAGCCTTTTGAGGAATTTCGTTACAAAATGTTTAAAACAACGATTGCATTCTTAGTGTTTGTTTACATCTCTTTTGCATTCATCCTTCATTAAGGAGTTTTGCGTTCTTTTAGTTTTGTTTCAAAGTCTTCTTTTCATGCATTAGATCACATTGCATTGAAAAGTATTTTTGAGATTTATCATTGAACTTAGATCACATTGTTTAATGATTGAAAGCTAAAAATCGCATTGAGTGCATTCTATTTCATTAAAAGCATGCATTAAGTAGATTCTCATTTCATCGAAAAATGCATTGAGTGAATTCTTATCATTTCAAAAGAAAAATGAATTTGTGCATATATTACAATTGCATAGTTTTCAAAAAAGAGGATTTTGCATAGATTACATTGCATTATTTCGCATTGTTGAATGTTTGAAATTAATTTTTAATAGTGAAAGTCATATAGTTTGGAAAAATTTCATTTGCAGTGTTGTTGTTTGTTGCATCATTGTTTGAAACTCTTCCCTTAATTGGATAGCATTCATCGAATTGAAAAGTTTTCTTTTCTCATATAGCTGCATATAGGAGATTGTCGGATGACATGCGGTAGGGCCTTGAAACCGAGACATAATTGAAGATCAACCATAAAATTTATTCAATCAACCTAAGGAAGCATTGAAACTTAACGCTCACATTTTAGAGGTCTAGGCTAGTGACATGTTCCGGCGTCGTTAAACCTAGTAGCTGTCGTTCGCCTCTTAGCTTTAGACAACGCTAGTATGGACTTGTGCTCCCTGTATCGTCGCGTATATAAAGGGAGACCCCACTAGGTTGCTATCCTTTATCCGTAGGAAGCTGAGGCTGTCGCTTTATACTTGTGATACACCGAACACAACATTCGGGGGGATTTCCTGCATGTACGTCAAGTCCTTGGTTGATTTCTCTTTCAGTTTTTAACCAAGGTGTATATTGCAGTTCACGGATATTTGGTACCCCCTCTTGCCTAGAGTTCAAGAGTAGTCATTTTGATCTTTTCTGACTCATTAAATTTGAAAAGATCGTCGAGCTCTTGTCCTTTCAAGCTCATGTCCAAATTGAAAGAGATAGAGTCACCTTTTGCTTGTTTCTTGACTTTTAAAATATGAAACAATAGAGTCTGGTTTCAATGTTTTAAAAAATTAACTGCCCACGAAATATTCCTGGTTAAAGTTAGTTTCCTTAGGCTGTTGTTTTGGGTCATTTCCTATGGCAAATTTTCCAGAGTTCACAAACCAAGGAATCCCCTCCGATGGGAATCCTGGTCATTTTCCTCCTTTTGGGAATGTTGGTGCTCCTTATATGGCAACGTTGTCCCTTCCTGGGTTAACTTTTGGGTTGCCTGTTTGGTTATTTTCAACCTCGGTGGTCCCGAATGCCTTGATCTCTGTTCAACCATCTCCTCCACTTGAACAAAATCATGTTGATTTTAAAGTGGAACCCTCCCCTTCTGCGCCTGTTCTTCGTCCTCCTCTTCTACTTCACCTGGTGAAAGTCTGGATTCTAGTAACCAGGTGCCTAAGAAGAAGAAGAAGAAGATTAAGACCAAGAAGAATAAGTCAGATAAAGGAGAGGCTAGCTCTGCGACTATTCCGCCTAAGAAGCCTTCCATTAATGAACCTTCCAACCCTCCGCAGAAAGTTAAGTTCCCTTGCATGTTATGCTAGGGAAACCATCTTCTTCGAGATTTCCCTGGCATTCCCAAGATGCTCGAAGCATGGTCCAATGGTCGTCTGCCGTTGCCCTTCACTTCTGGGAGTCAGGTTGGGGGCACGTCTTCAGCTAGTGCTGGTAAAACACTTAAGAAGCAGGGTAAGCTTGCCAATCCCTGTAAGTTGTGTGGGGGGCACCATGCCATTCACATTTGTCCATATATGGATGAAGCCAAGCGAGTTTTGGACAACTCAGCTGTTTCTGTGCCGTGCCTTCCAGCTGGTTACAAACAAATTTCTTTGAGTGCTCCACTAGTTGATTTAACGATTGGTCAAGATTCATCCTTGGTCGATCCCGCTCCCTTAGAAATTAAAATTCAGTAATTCGTTCCCGACCAACCATTGGTCGTAGGATCGGTTGAGCTAGCCCCGTCAGCGGTGCACCAGGTCTTTTCCATTGAGAGTGGATCTCACATCCCTCAGGTTCTTCTTGTTTCTTCAGATTCCTTGGACTTGGAGAAAGATTCTCCTGTCCCTATATCTCAAGAAGCTGCTGCTCCACCTCCCGTGATGGAGGTCCCAGAGGATACCCCTCCCACCTTTGAGATGGTTTTCGTGGAGGATGTTCCTTCCTCTTCCATAAAACCAGGGGAAGACCATATTGGTTCGATGGTAGCCCCTCCAAGTATTTTGGTCGCTTCCTTTGATTATAGTCGATTTGCAGGATATCGCCTTCCATCTTATGTGCCTTTCGAGATCACGGTACAGACCTTTGGTCTGGTCATACCTAGCACTGTTATAGATGAAGGCGCGTCTGTTAGTTTTCTATCCTCAAATACTTGGCAAGCTTTCGGTTCACCGCCGCTTGTGCCTATTACGCAGAATCTGTTGGCATTTAATAGAAGAACTAGTCAACCGTTAGGGATCCTTCCAAGGTTACCTGTTACATTGGGAGGTAAAACCGTCCATATGGACGTGATGGTTGTTCCAGGCCCCTTGGATTTCAATTTTCTCTTGGGGCACGATTACACCTATTCCATGGGAGCGCTTGTCTCCTCCCTTTTTCGTGTGGTCTGTTTTCCATATGAAGGATGGATCGTGACCATTGATCAGCTTTCATTCTTTGGTACTAATGTGGCAGTTGGCCCGCCATCATCCCTTCCTGGTTTTTATCCACCCGTTGTATTTTCCCCACCACAGGTCAACTATGTGGCTACCTACCCCGTGCCTGTACTCAATGATAGTGCCTTTGTGCATCAGGTGCTAAGGGCATTGGGTCCTGACTTCCAGGATGTTTTCCTTCCATCGGGAGTGGAACTATTGGAAGCAATGACTTCTTGTTCATTATGATGAGGTCATCGGAGCAGAGTTCTTTCTCTTGTGTCAAGATCTTTAAAAAATGAAACAAGCTCTTCGGAGAAGAGTTCGTTTTCTTGTGTAAAGCTCCTTAAAAAATGAAACAAGCTCTCCGAAGCACAGTTCGTTTTCTTGTGTCAAGCTCCTTAAAAAATGAAACAAGGTCATTAGAGCAGAGTTCATTTTCTTGTGTCAAGCTCGTTAAAAAATGAAACAAGGTGTTCTGAGGATAGTTCTTTTAATGTGTCAACCTCGTTAAAATAATGAAACACGTTCCTGTTCAATTCAAGTCTTTGATAAGATCTCGTAAAATCCCAGTCGAGTCTTTATCTTGATCTCGTAACTTGAACCTTCACTCCATCTTCCTTTCATATGGACTGAAGCTTGGGGGGCATGTACCTCGAATTGAGTCACCATGCTGGGGGCATGCTTAATTTTTTTCAAGCACAGTTTGTTTCCGTTTCAAGCTTGTGTAAAAATGAAACCGATTTCAAGAATAGTTTATCTTTCTTTCAAGCTTGTGTAAAAATGAAACCAACTTCAAGCAGAGTTTACTAATTTCAAGCTTGTGTAAAAATGAAATCATTCCCATTTTGCCTCTTGTGATTGCCATTTTATCAGCCTGTTTTTTCCAGATGAGCCTTGGTTTTCTCACTCCGTCGTCATTATCTGCTTGGTTGATCATATGCCTTCACTTGGTTGTTTTACCCATTCCTGAGGAACCACTGCAATGAGTGGTCTTGTTAGGCAGCCTCTTAACCTTTACTTGTTCTGAGCAGTTCCACCATCACCGGAACCAGTTGCTTCCCTTTACACCACTCGTTCCTCCAGGAAGAGTCATCTTTTAGCTCTTTTTTGACTCTCTAAACATGAAAAGATTTCCGAGTCACTTGTCGTTTTGATCTCATTAAAGTGGCTGCGAAACGACATCTACCCAGTATACGTTTACTCCTTTTTCGGGCTGGGATAGATTATTTACGAAAAAGGAATACCCTAGCCTATCGCGACTAGGAGGTTTTCTTAGACATAGTTTTCTACCTTTTCGGATTTGAGGAGCTATCTACGAAAAGGGACTGTTGGAGTTTACTTTTCTGCTATCTTTTCAAAATCTCTAAACATGAAAAGACACCGAGTTCTTCCTTTGTCAGACTTGTTAAACCCTGATGACATCAGATTCATTCGTAATGACGATATTCGAGTTCCTCCTTCCTAGGGCTCGTTAAATGTACTAGGATGGATTTGTCCAAAGGATGAAATTATATCACAAGCATATGCTATCCCCTTCAAGCTTGTCTCCAATAATAATTGGGGTACTCGCCAGAAATGGTGGGGAAAAAATGGAACCAGTATCATCGTCGTGTCGGCAGTATGTCGCTCTTGAACATGGAACTTGTCTGCATTCGTGTCAGGTTGGGGACATCTCATATCATTCTCTGTTTGCCTCTGTGGGTCTGGGTAATCCTTTTTGACCTCTCATCTGCTCTTTGCCCCATTATCATGACCTCTGATCTTTTGATGTCAAATACTACCAAATCCACTGTCGTGCCACCAATATGTTCAAGAGAATCTGACCTCTGCAAGTTTCAACCTTCCTCTGATTCTCATCTGATCCTGATTCACAAACATTATGTTCCTCTGTCTCGCGTCGGTGATGTGGGAAACACTATGGCCCACCTTCAATCAAGGTCACTTCCTATCGACTTCAGCTCATTATCCAGGAAGCTGATCTAGAGACTCCCTTCCGGTACCTTGGAGCCTGCATGCCTCAATGGCAGGTTCTTCGCATTCGATGCAAGGTTTTCATCATTGGCCTTCGATCGGATGATTCTACGGGTGTTCAATGCCAGCTCACTATTCACATTCCGTGGATTGTACCTATAGTACCTTGAGGACCATTGTCATTATTGGTGGTTCCTCTCGCGTCTGTTAACAACTTTCATCATTGGATGGTAATAAGACGATGTTCTTGCATGTTCGACTTCAACTCACTTATGCACATGCTAGAACTTGTACTTTGTTCGGGTCGAGATGGAGTGCAAGACCCTGGATTTTGTCTATTGGAATCTAGGTTGCGATTTTTTGGATTATCATGATTGGTTACATGACTCATTTCTTGGATGGCTGCGACCATACCTGAGTCTATTTATCGATCCTCACTGGATGGCTGCGTCCATGCCTTGGATCTAGATTATTGTATACTCTGTTATGGATGGCTGCGTCCATACCACATATATCATGTATTTGAGATATCAGTTGTACTTGTCTACGTAGGTTTTCCGACGGCAGTGTTTTCAGTTGGACACGTTCTCGTAAAGCATTTCACCCCTCTCTCTCTCGTGCCTCATGCTTTAGGGGGCATCTGTTACACAGTAATTTGTCACTGTCCCTGCAATTCCCCATCCCGCACATTGGAGGGATTCTTCTGTGACTTGTGAGCAGTGAAATGACCTAAAACCACTTTCATGGCATCCCCCTTGACAAGGAAAATCATTCCCCTGAAGACAATTTCCTGCGAAAAGCCCTAAAAATAGCCCTTTTGCCCTTGGTGCGACTAGCCAGTTCAGCCCTTGCACCAATGGGGGAAATCCTCCAAAGAGGGCGCGCCAACTGGCGTTCTGTCCTAGTGTATCACCTGCGCCAGGCTTAATAAGGATTGTTTTTAAAAAATAAATGGCAGAAGTTTGATTCCAACCAAATCCTGAATGAGTCTCTAAAATGAGCTGGGAGGTTTGTCTCCGGATCTCCATGTAGGGGAAGTGGTTTTCCACCTATCATGGAAGCTTCCTTAAGGAAAGGGCCAATCCCACCATTGTAGGAATCCCAACTCGCCTTCCACCATCTATATAATCTTGTTATTTTCCCTTTGCAAGCTAGCCTGAATAGATCTGAATCAATAGTAAGGATATTATCATCAGACAACCGAAGAGAGAGAGACTTGTCCCATTCCCGACGAGCTTTACCGAGACGTACTCCTCTGTCGACCCGCTGAAGGAAGATCCAACGTCAGAGCTCAGGTTGTATCTTTCTTTGTTCTGATTAATAATAAACGAATTTGATTATGGTTCCACTCAGATGTTTATGTTTTATGTTATGTGTTGTATCTTCTCTGACTGATACATAATTGCATGTATAAGGTTTTACGCTCGTGTGTTTGTTGTTTCTTCTTGTACGTGCAGGTGTTCAATCGCATTGAGCGGGAGAATTGTGATCTGCCAAAGCAAGGTATGGAAGCGCCATCTTCTCCACAAATGACAGTAGCATAGGACTTAAGGTAGGCCTCTTGTTGCATCCTGGTCTTTTTCAATTAGGAACTTGCGTCTTAGCGTGACTCGGTTGTTGCTAGACCCGATTTGGGCTAGTAGGGATCACCTCTGTCTGTAGAGGGGATTTACCTCTCCAACACCTACTGACTGGGAGGGTGATCTACACGTGAAGATTGGTGATAAGAGTCAGAAAACAGTGAAAGGAGCAGTAATTGTACCATTCAAGATGGATTCAGGAGGATTTTTTTGAGTCTAGGATATGTTGGGTACCAAATCTCAGGTTCAACAAGTTTTCTATATCAATGATTGATGCTAAGGGGTTTGAAGTAATTTTCCAAGATCAAAATGTGTTTCTCAAGACCAATGTCTTTAACTCTAGTTTAAGAGCAGTTCTTGGATTCAGAGATAATGGTATGCATAGGTTGAAGGGAAAGCCTATTGACCAAGGAAAGAAGAAGGTTCATGAGACTCAAAGGGAGTTGAGTTTGAGAGGGAGTTCACAGATTTAGGGGGAGAATCTACAACCCAAGAAGAGTGGATCGTCAGAGGGAAGAAAGGATACTTCCATACCTAACAAGGATGATCCATTGAATGGACTAGAGGCTTATTAGGAAAGGAAGATGAAGAATATTCTAGTAGTAGGGACACTTCCAAGAAGAGTATTTTTCATACTATAGGTTTTGCTTCTGTGATGGATGATTAAGCATATGTTTCATGGTGAAGATTATTCGTGGAATAGGATGGTGTTCTAGTCTGAGAAGAAGAGTTACTTCTAAGGAATGGAAGTAACTCTCTCGCTAAGAGGGAGTGTTAAAAACTGGGTAGCTTGGGAGGTATGCCTACAAGCCCTGGGTGCTAGACTTGTGAGGAGAAAACCCAGAAAATATTGAGTTTCTGGAAAAAGACCCAATTTTGGGTTTTTTAACCCAAATAAATGGCCTTGGAACCCAATGACAATAATATTGTATTCTAATTTTTATTTTAGTGGTGAAGTAGGGCCTCTTTAAGGAAAAAGGTGTCTCCCAAGACACTCACACAAGAGGTATATATATGGATCCAAAGGAGAGGTTAGTCATAAGGGTGATATAATACACTTGTGAAAGGAAGAAAGCCTATGAGATCCACATTTGTCCAAGAGTAGGTCGATTTAGGAGTATATATTGAAGAAGATATATCTAGAGAAGGATGAGTTAAATTTATGTCTAGAAATAATATTCCAAGGTACGTCTAAAGTAAGATAAGTGTTTTCAAAGGTTGAAATAAATGGGATGATGTTGGTTAAGCTTGATTATAGGTATATTATATGATTTGGTAAGTAGTCGAGGTGGAAGAAGGTTTGGTGACAGAGGTTATGTGGATAAGTACTATCCACGAGCTTAGAATAGGGAAGTCATAGAGTCAAGAAGGGTTTTTTGCAACCTAGCTCAGCCCTAGTGACAGCAACAAAACTGAAAGTCGCCCCCCTAAGGAGAGCTGGTCTATAGTTTTAGCTCTGTCATCGTTCCCTTGTCTTAACTCAGTAGGTGCCACGTAGTCTCCCTCTATTTCTCATAATTTTATTTATCAATTTCAAAGAAATTGACAAATAAATATATTCAGCAAACTTTGGAAAAATTTAAATATATTAACCCTTATAACTCCGCAATATCTCCAATATTGAATCAGCACCAACTTCGGGATTTAATTATATGGTAAAGGTTAAATACTTTGGGGTTTATGTGAATCGCCCGATTACATCCCCGACGGAACGCTAAATGTAATTTAGGCCTGGGCCCACACATACAATTGACTGGTTAATAAAATGTAGTCGCCATACCTTAGATTATCCTTCGTGCTACTTTTGAATGTGATCACCGTTCGATGAGCCCTCCTCCAGATCGACGATGTTCGTTGATATCGCACTGCCTCCTCCATTGAACTTTAATGTGCGATGGCACGCGAAAAGGTGGCTTTGGGGGTCCTGCCTTATTCCACGTGTCAAACACTCTATGGAATCGCTCCCAAATGGAAAATACCACTTGCTCCACAAAAGCGGTATGATATGGGTGGTTTGGTTTCGCCAACCCACTCTCGGTTTTGGAACAATGATTGACCAAAGTTGATTCGGGTTACGCTATCCTTTGATTCACTAACTCATGGCCTAACCTCGGGGCAAGATTTCCAATTAACATCAAAACAAGTTTATCTCTTTATTAAGCGGGGTTTCCACTATTTCGGAACAGAGTTCGACGACCACGATTTTACACAGACCTCATCTGCGGGTGGGATTTAATTCACAGAGCTTGTTCGAACAATTCGAGAGAAATAGTAGACAGAGGGATGCAGAGACTGTACAATAGTTCAATTCAATAATTATACACGCATAGAGTTCAATTTCCTCACAATTAAACAAATTTCCTCACAAATATCAATTCAAGACAGTTTGATAATCAACGGGGACTGAAGTTTATTCAACCGAAATAAATTGCTTAACACAGAGAATTTATTGCAGAAATCTCCTCCCTTCAATGCATCCGGGGAATACATTTATACATCAACATATGTCTCTTTGGTTCCTCTGTGAGGTCCGTTATTGGTAAATCAAGAGCCTAATTACAGTTTATTCAAATAACAGAAACATGACAGATGGACTGAACCTAACTATTCGACCTCTACTAATCCTAACTGATCTAAATGAAACAGGAAGCTGAGGTATTGACACCTAGCTGTTACAATTCAAATGATTTTGAACCCTTCTAGCCACAACATGTGGACAAAACCTCCTACATTGCTGCCTAGTGTCTAATGCCCCTGCATCAGACTCCCGAGGGAAATTTTCTTATTGGACTCCTGTCCATGAGCTCTTCCACTGATCTGCCTATCTTCTGCAACATTCCTTCAGTCATCCAAGTGGCATCTTCCTCTGGCTGGTCCTTCCATTTGATTAAGTACTAGAAGTACTCTTGTCCTCTGGTATTCCTGAACACTCTTTTGTCCAATATCTTCTCTGGTTGCAATGGTTGTGCTGGAGGTAGCTACTTTTCCCACTCAATTTGTTCCTTGTCTGCTAGTCCCTCTTCTGCACCATCATCTTCATACTTGTACAAATATGAAACATTAAAGATGGGAGATATTCCAACATCAGGAGGTAATTCAATCTCATAAGCATTTGCAGAAAACTTTCTAAGTATCTTGCACGGCCCAATTTTTTTGAACTTCAGTTTGTTGTACTGCTTCTTTGGGAATCTCTCCTTTCTCAAGTGTGCCAAAACCAGATCTCCTACTTCAAAATGGACTTCCTTTCTGCTCAAGTCTGCTCTGCCTTTGTATCTGATGCTGCTGCCTTGTAGCTGCTGTTTAACTTGTTCATGTATGGCTTGGACCTTTGAAGCAAATTCCTCACCATCAACACTCCTTAGTTCTGCCTTTCCCAGGTTTCTTAACTCTGATATTTCTCCGGGGTGCATTCCATAAAAAATATGGAATGGACTCTACCTTGTGCTTCTGTTTGGTGAGTCATTATATGCATATTATTCCTGGGGAAAAATATGGTCCCACTACTTGGGATGCTCTCCTGCAAGACTCCTCAACAAATTTTCCAGACTCCTATTCACTACCTCAGTTTGTCCATCAGTCTGAGGATGATAAGCTGAGCTGAAACTTATTTTGGTACCAAGTTTATTCCACAACGTCCTCCAAAAATGGCCCACAAACCTGGTGTCTCTGTCTCAAACAATACTCTTGGGCAACCCATGCAATCTAACAACTTCCTTGAAAAACAAGTTAGCAACATGGGTGGCATCACTAGTTTTATAAAATGGAATAAAATGTGCCATTTTGGAGAATCTGTCCACTACAACAAAGACTGCATCATTCCCTCTCTAAGTCTTGGGCAATCCTAGAACAAAATCCATACTGACCATGTCCCAAGGCCTGTCTGGAATAGGAAAGGGAGTGTACAATCCTGCGTTCTGGCTCCTTCCTTTGGCATATTGAAAGATTTTGCAATTTTTCAAAACATTTTCCACTTCTGCTCTCATCTTGGGCCAATAATAGAAGTGACTTAGCTGCTCATAAGTTTTGTTAGTACCAAAGTGTCCAGCAAGTCCACCACTGTGCTTCTCCTTGATCAAATTTTCTCTCATGGAACATTTTGGTACACATAGTTGGTTTCTTCTGAATAGTAAGTCCTCCTGCAAGAAATAATCTAGCCACTGGATTCTATATGTTAGAACAGGGTTACAACATGCCTCAAATGCTTCCTTAAAATCTGAATATGTTCTATACAATTCTTTGAGAAAATCAAATCCTACAACTTCAAAATTGGTTTCTTGAACAAGCATGTGCCTCCTACTCAAAGCATCAACTACCTTATTTGCTTGGCCACTTATATGTTTCAAAAAAAAGTTTAAACCTTGGAGATACTAAACCCATTTGGCATGCTTATGATTCAACTTGGGATGCTGTACAATATACTGCAAAGCATGATTATCAGAATATAATGCAAATTCCTTGGACATCAAATAATGCCTCCACTTTTTCAATGCCTGAACAACTGCATAGAATTTCGTCTCATAAGAGGAATACTTCCTTCTGGTGTCATTTAGCTTTTCACTAAAGTAGGCTACAGGCCTATCATCCTGACTCAGCACAGCTCCAATGGCCTCTCCACTGACATCACACTTCACTTGAAATGGTTTAGTAAAATCAGGCAGGATCAACACAGGCTTTTCAGTTATCTTTTGCTTCAAAATTTTGAAGCTTCTTTCTGCTTCAGCAATCCATTTAAATGGTTTTTTGATCTTCTTTATTGTCTCAATAATGGGTGCATTAATATTACTAAAGTTTCTTATAAATTTCCTGTAAAAACTGGCAAGTCCATGGAAACTTCTTACCTCAAAAACATTTATGGGTGAAAGCCACTCCATAATTGCCTTAACCTTTTCTGGGTCCATCTTCAATCCTTCTGCAGAAACAAAAAGGCCCAAATACACCAAATCTTCCTTCATGAATGAACATTTCTTTAAGTTTATTAGCAGTTTCTCTTGGTGCAGCTTCAAGACATAATTAAGATGCCTTAAATGTTCTTCTTTGGTTTTGCTGAAAACTAATATATCATCTAGATACACTATCACAAATTTACCAATGAATTCTTTCAATACTTCATTCATAAGTCTCATAAAAGTTCTAGGTGCATTTGAAAACCCAAAAGGCATTACCATCCATTCATACAGTCCTTCATTTGTTTTAAAGGTAGTTTTCCACTCATCACCCTCTCTTATTCTAATCTGATGATATCCACTTTTTAAATCTATCTTTGAAAAATATTTAGCACCACTCAAACAATCCATTAAATCCTCCACTCTGGGCAAAGGGAATCTGTACTTGATTGTTATCTTATTAATTGCTTTGGAATCAGTACACATCCTCCAGCCTCCATATTTCTTTGGGCTCAATACTGCTGGTACTGCACATGGACTAAAAATTTCTCTGATCATTCCTTTATCCATCAATTCCTGTACTTGTCTCCTGATTTCCTCATTTTCTGTGGGAGTCATTCCGTAGGCTGCATTATTTGGCAGATTTGAACCAGGGATAAAATCTATCTGATGGCTGATCTTTCTCACAGGTGGCAGCTCATTAGGTAAATCATCCACAATAATGTCACAATAATTTTCTAACATCTCTTGGATTTCTATTGGCAAATCAGAAATATTTGTAGAAGTAAGAACTACCTTAGGTTTGCAAAATAAAGAAAAACTTACCTCTTCTTCTTCTATCTGCTGTAGATATTCCTTCTTGCTCAGCAACAAGGTCTTTGGATCAACCACTCTTCTTGATGGATCTCCTTCTTCCATGGGTATCAATGTATGATGTATCCCATCCTTGAAGAACTTGTAAGTGTTCTTCTTTCCATCATGCACCGCTGCTCTGTCAAACTGCCAAGGTCTACCTAGCAGTATGTGACACACATCCATGGGCATCACATCAAACAAGACTTTGTCTTTGTATTTTCCCATTTGAAGCTCTATTTCATACTGTTCTTTTACAATCAACTGGTGCCCTTTATGCAGCCAGGACACCCTGTAGGGAGTTGGATGCTCCCTTGTCTTCAGCTTCAACTTCTCTATCACCTCAGTGGAAACCAAATTGTCTGTGTTGCCACTATCAATGACTAGCTGGCAGCATTTCCCTTGGACTTTGCATATGCTCCTAAAAAAAGTCTTCATTTGTGCAGGCTCAGTGACCTCTTTGGTTTGCTTCAACAGGACCTTATTAACCACCAAGGACTCTCCCCTCTCTGGTAGGATTTCTTCTTCAATTGCTGCTTCTTCTCCAACCCGGGCAACAACAACATTTCTTGGACCAACACCCACATTCTCTGGGCACTCATAGTGCTTGTGTTCCACTTGCTGACATCTATAGCACCTCAATTCTCTTCCTCTTCCTCTGCCTCCTCTTCCTCTATAAGAACCCCTTCTACCTCTTGCATCACCCTCTGTAGATGCATTCTGAGGTGAGTTACTGTTAGCTCCATCCCTGGGTGTAGTAGGCTTTCCTCTACCACCTTGACTTCCCTTTCCACGGAAAGTACCTCTCTTTTTGGCAGACTGCTTCCTCAGGAGTTTCTCCTTTGCTTTCAAGGCCATCTGATAGGCCTCTTCAACTGTCTTAGGAGACAAAATACCAATCTCATCTTGGATCTCCAGCTTGAGACCATTCACATATCTGGCAGTCTTCTCTGGTGTGTCTTAAAATTGTCCAGCTCTTATGCTCACTCTGTAGAATTCTTCTGTGTATTCCTTTACTGTCAGCAACCTCTGTCTCAGGTTCTGCATTTGCCTAAACAATGTTAGCTGATAATCACTAGGCAAGAATTTACCTTTTAATTTAGCCATCGTTTTGGTCCAGCTTTTGATAGGCTGCTTGCCAACTCTCCTCCTTTCTGCCTGCACTCCATCCCACCAAAGTGCAGCATGTCCCTTCAGCTTTGTTGCTGCAAACTTGACCTTCTTATCCTCGCTAATTTCTTCATAGTCAAAGAACTTGTTCATTTCATTAATCCATTCCACCAACTCCTCTAGATTCAGTCCTCTTACAAAACTTGACACTTCAATATTGGGCTTAACCGCTGACCCTAGAACAGTTCTGAGGAGTCTCATGTTAGGAGGAATCTCAGCCATTTCTCTAGCTTCTTCTATTTTAGGTTCACTGATGTCTTCAGGATCTCTGGGCTGTATTCACTCCATGGCATCCATTCTGGCCTCTAACCTCTGCAAAATCCCCAACATTTTTTCTCTGGCAACAGGTCCGCCTCTCCTTCTGCCAGCACCTCTACCAACTCGGATTGCCATGTTAATTCTCTGCAAAAACAACTCAAAAACATGCTCTGATACCACAATTGACAAAAAAAAAACTGAAAGTCGGCCCCCTAAGGAGAGCTCATCTACAATTGTAGCTCTGTCAGCGTTCCCTTGTCTTAACTCAGTAGGTGCCACATAGTCTCCCTCTATTTCTTGTAATTTTATTTATCAATTTCGAAGAAATTGACAAATAAATATATTCAGCAAAATTTGGAAAAATTTAAATATATTAACCCTTATAACTCCGAAATATCTCCAATATAGAATCAGCACCAACTTCGAGATTTAATTATATGGTAAAGGTTAAATGCTTCGGGGTTTATGTGAATCACCCGATTACATCCCCGACGAAACACTTAATGTACTTTAGGCCTGGGCCCACACATATAATTGAATGGTTAATAAAATGTAGCCTCCATACCTTAGATTATCCTTCGTTCTACTTCCAAACGCGATCACTGTTCGATGAGCCCTCCTCCAGATCGATGGCGTTCGTCGATATCGCACTGCCTCCTCCGTCGAACTTTAATGTGTGATGGCACGCAAAAAGGCGGTTTTGGGGGTCCCGCCTTATGCCACGTGTCAACCACTCTATGGAATCGCTCCCAAATGGAAAATACCGCTTGCTCCACAAAAGTGGTGCGATATGGGTGGTTTGGTTTCGCCAACCCACTCTCGGTTTTGGAACAGTGATTGACCAAAGTTGATTTGGGTTACACTATACTTTGATTCACTAACTCAGGGCCTAACCTCGGGGCAGGATTTCCAATTAATAGCAAAACAAGTTTATCTCTTTATTAAGCGGGGTTTCCTCTATTTCGGAACAGAGTTCGACGACCACGATTTTACACAGACCTCGTCTGCGGGTGGGATTTAATTCACAGAGCTTGTTTGGACAATTCGAGAGAAACAGTAGACAGAGGGATGCAGAGACTGTACAATAGTTCAATTCAATAATTATACACGCACAGAGTTTAATCGCCTCACAATTAAACAAATTTCCTCACAAATATCAATTCAAGATAGTTTTATAATCAACGGGGACTGAAGTTTATTCAACCGGAAGCAATTGCTTAACACATAGAATTTATTGTAGAAATATCCTCCCTTCAATGCATCTGGGGAATACATTTATACATCAACATATGTCTCTTCGGTTCCTCTGTGAGGTCCGTTATTGGTAAATCAAGAGCCTAATTACAGTTTATTCGAATAACAGAAACATGACAGATGGACTGAACCTAACTATTCGACTTCTACTAATCCTAACTGATCTAAATGCAACAGGCAGCTGAGGTATTGACACCTAGATATTACAATTCAAATGATTTCGAACCCTTCTAGCCACAACATGTGGACAAAACCTCCTACATTGCTGGCTAGTGTCTAATGCCCCTGCATCACCTAGGAGCAAAGTTGTAGGGTAAGGAAGTCAGAATGAGGGATGTCAAGAGTAGGTTGAGGACTACAAGAGGGCATCCAAGGCCTAGAAAGGCTTGGACAAAGATCAATAAGGAGGCCCTAGGCTATAAGGAGGTTAGATTAGTTTTATTACACTAGAAAAACAAGAATTCTGAGGGCTAAATGGATAAGCCTAGGCTTAAGGAGCTATAAATGGAGCTACCAGGTGGGAAGAGGTGGAATGTGACCCTAAAGAGAATTGTTTGGGTAGTATTATGTGGAAAATTTTATGAACCAGCTTCAAAAACAAAAGAAAATAGAGATCAACGCCTTAGAAATAAGCCACTTCAAGGGGGAAACCTCCTTTACATTACATAAATGAACAATTCCTGGATGATACAAATGAAAAAACCTCCTTTCTATATATAGGACTCCATGGGTCACAATATAATCCTAGCCGACCTAACAATAATAATGTAAGGGCACAATATTAACAATATGGGGGTTACAGGGGTATAACAATAACAATAAGGGGGACACACTAACAACAATAAGGGAATACACTAGTAATATAGGGACCTAACATGCCCCTCTCCTTCAAAAAAGTGTTTTCCTCAACACTTGAGTAGCTCTGGATGCTTCTGTATAAAATTATCATCCTCCCACGTAGAAAATTCAGTGGGTAAGTTCTTCCACTTGATGAGATACTCTGAAATTGACCGATTTCATGAGTGTCGAGTTCTTGTTTCCATGACTGCTTCAAGTTCCAATATGATTTTTCATTCCTCATAAAGTTTTGGCAATATTGTTTGAACTGGAAGTTTGTCACCTATAACGTTCTTTAAGCATGAAACATGGAAAACTGGATGCACTCGAGAAGAAGCAGGAAGCTTCAATTTGTATGCCATAGTACCAATCTTTTGCAACACCCTGTAAGGACCATAGTACTTTGGTGATAATTTATTATCCTTCTTAGCTTGCTTGAGGGACATTTTTTTGTATGGTTGTAGCCGTAAAAATACCTAATCTCCTACATCCAAAGTTCTCTCGCCGCGATGTTGATATGCTTGTTGTTTCATTCGATTTTGTGCCAAATTTAGGTTATCCTTTAAGAGTTGGAGAAATTTTTGTTGATGCTCGATGTGATATTCCACTGCTCGAACCTTGGGATTTTTTCTTAAAGATGATGTGTGGGACGGTGAATGATATCCATAAAGTGCCATAAATTGGGTCATTTTTTCTACAGTATGGAAGGAAGTGTTATACCACCATTCAGCCAGAGGTAACCACTTGACCCATTGTGCTTGTTTATCAGATACAAAACAATGAAGATAACCTTCCAAACATTTGTTCACTATCTCAGTTTTCCCATCAGATTGAGGATGATAAGATGAGCTATGAGCTAGTTGAGTACCCAAACAAGAAAATAATTGCGTCCAAAAATTTAAAGTAAAAATGGGATCTCTGTCGCTTACAATAATCTTTGGGTTTCCATGTAGCTTTTGAATTGTTTCCATAAATGCAGTAGCAGCTGTACTTGCTTTAAATGGACGAGATAATGCACAAAAGTGTTCATACTTGGTAAGTCTACCAACTACCACCATGATGACACTCTTTCCTTCGGACTTAGGTAAACCTATGATAAAATCCACTGAAATCTCCTCCCAATGTTGACTTGGAATGAATATAGGTTGTAGACAACCCAAGGTCTTAATTGTCTCAACTTTATTTTGCTGGAAAACCAAACATTCTACCAAAAAATTTTGAATATAAGATTTAAGGCCATCCCAAAAAAAATATTTCTTCACCCTGTGGTAAGTTTTTAAAAATCTTGAGTGTCCTCCCAAGGGAGAAGTGTGCAATTCCAAAAGAATATTTTGTTTTAGTTTGGAATTCTTACAAAGATATAAGCGATCTTTGTACCATAAGGAATAATTTTTCCAACTAAATGTATCATATGTACTAGGATCTTGCTGCAAATTTTGAATGAGTGTCCACACTTCTTCATCCTTTTTCCATTCATCCCTTGCTTCGGTTATCCAATTTGGTTGGATAATAGAAATGACACGAGGAAATGCTTCCACCTCTTCATCCTTTCTTGAGAGTGCATCTGAAACAACATTTAACTTCCATTTTTTGTTGATGATTTCAAAGTCATAACCCAACATCTTTGTGACCCATTTTTCTGCTCTTCTGATGATAGTCTTTGTTCCAAAAATTATTTAAGACTATCATGATCAATTTTTACCTTGAAGTGTCTTCCCAGTAGGTAAGGTCGCCAATTATTTAGTGCATGTAGTATTGCCAACATTTCCTTCTCATAAATAAATTTCTGTAAATACTTTCCTTTGATTGGATGACTTTCAAAAGTAATGGGTCTTCCTTCTTTCATTAAAACAACACCAACTCCATTTCCTGAGGCATCACATTCCATAATAAAGGTTTTTATGAAGTCTAGCATAGCTAAGACTGGTGCTAGGCACATTGCCTCTTTAAGATGTTCAAAGGCATTAGTTTCTTCAAGAGTCCATGAAAATTCATCTTTCTTCAATAATGTTGTTAGAGGTGCTGCTATTCTCCCATAATTATTGACAAACTTGCGATAATACCTTGTTAACCTAAGAAATCCTTGCAACTGCTTTATGGTTGTGGGGAATTTCCATTACTTAATGGCTTTAATTTTGTTAGGGTCTACCTTAACACCCTCATGAGATACAATATGACCCAGATATTCCACCTCTTGTACTCCAAAGAAACATTTGGAGGTTTTTGAATATAATTGTTTCTCCTCCAATAGTTTGAGCACCCTCTCAAAATTTTCAACATGATCCTTCCAAGACCTATTGTAGATTAGTATATCATCAAAACGTACTAACACAAATATTCTAATGAAGGGTTTGAAAATGGAATTCATTAACCCTTGAAATGTATAAGGTGCATTGATAAGGCAAAAGGCATGACCAAAAATTCATAATGACCCTCATGAGTTCGAAATGTTGTTTTCGCAATATCTCCAGTCTACATTCTAATTAGATGATATCCTGAATGAAGATCCAACTTGGTAAAATAAATTGCTCCCTGTAATTCATCCAATAATTCATCAATCACAATAATGGTAAATTTATCTTTAATAGTGAGCTTATTGAGCTCCCTATAATACAGACACATGCGCCATGATCCATCCTTCTCGTGCACCAATAGTATTGGAGCAAAGAAAGAACTTTGACTAGGTTGAATTATACTAGCCTCTAACATTTCTGCAATCATATGTTCAATTTCACTCTTTTGGACATAAGGATATCTATAAGGCCTAATGTTTGGACAAAAAATTCCTATAATTAAATGAATAGCATGATCATGATAAAAAATAGGTGGGAGTCCTTTGGGAGTTTCAAACACCTTGGAATGATTGTCCAAGACTTTTTGGAGATATGGAGAAATATATTATTTTTATGTTGGAACTTCTAGTGAGCATAATTGTGCAATTACGCCTTGTTGTTATTTCTTAAGAAGATGTGTCATGACATTAGAGCTTATTATCTTTCCCGGATTCCCTGCGATACCCCGTAATTCAACTTTCTTTCCTTTCGAAAAAAAATTCAAGAAAATTTATTGAAAATTAAAAGTTACCGTCCCCAAATATTGTAACCATTGTACTACTAGTACAACATCAGCACCTCCCATTGGAATGGAAAGCATTGGAATATTCAATACATATTCCCCCATGGTTAGCTTGATATTATGGCATTTTCCAGAGCAATTTATAGTTCCTCCATTTGCAACCATCACTTGACATTCTGGTGATGGGTATAGGAAGCAATTCAATTCCTTGGCTACCTTACAATGAATAAAATTATGGGTACTACCCGAGTCAATCAACACTATTACCTTTTTATTCTTGATATGTCCTTCTATCTTGAGAGTTTGAGGAGGGGTAATTCTTGCCAATGCATTACAGGATATGGTTGAACTCATTTCTTATTTTTCTAGGGTTGGTTCCTGGTGTATATCCTCTTCTTTTGAAGTTTCTTGTTCATCTTCTTCCTCCTCTTCACAATATTTGTAAAATAATTTCTTCTCAGCGCACTTATGAAATTTAGTGTATTTTCTATCACAAATGAAGCAAAGCCCTTTTGATTTTTTTTTCTTTCAATGGTTGTGGTGTGAACCTTGTAGGTTCTTGAAGTCTAGGAGTATCAACACTTCCATATTTATAGATGTGAGTGGTAGGTTTCCTTGTCGCCATAATTTTATATTCAAATTTTGTTTCCAACCTGAATGCCTTCTCCAATGAATCAGGATCCCAAAGGCAAACCTCATGTTGGATGTTATCCTCTAAAGTCCCTATGAAGACATCAATTCTGTGTTCCTCTGGAATATCAACTACCCTTATATTAATTTTTTGGAAGTCCTCAATGTGCTCCACCATTGAAACCTTTTGTTTGAGATTTATCAATTGGCTAAAGAAGGTGTTGCTCTTTTTATCCTCATAATGTGCTATCATTTCCTCCTTAAAAATTGACCAAGTGACAATTTTTGTTACGGGAGCAAAGCCATCGATACCATACAAATATATTTTGTTATAAATGTAGAGTTGCAATGCGTACCTTTTGTGTGTTTTTCACATTATGGAGATCAAAATATTGCTCCATCTGTAATATCCATGTTATGGGATCATTGCCATCAAACTTCTTCATATCCATATTTGGAATATGGTGGGTCTTCAATCCAGCATTAGATTTTATAAAATCACGATTAACATTTATTTTGTTCTCGTCATGAGTTTCCTCTACTATATTTTCACCATTAGGAATCATTTATTGTATCAACTTTGTCAAACCTTCCTTCAAACCTTCCATGTCTTCTTTTATATCATTCTTCATGTCTTCCATGTTGTCTTTCATTTTTTCGTCGATGTCATCCATCTTAGCTTCCATGCCTTTCTTCAAACAATCCATCTTAGCTTCCACGCCTTTCTTCAAAACTTCCATTTCATTTTTTGATGCTCTTTGCGAGAGCGAAATTTGGTGCCCTTTCTCTTGTAATTTTGATATATCATGTTGCACTTCTTCCTCTTCATGATTCATAGTAAAGTATTCTGAGGGCTTAATGGGTGTTGATTTATTTTTAGGGGGAATTTTAGAACCCAATACTGATATCTATGCTTCAATATTCCCTTGGAATCAGTTCAAACTAGTTTTTCAAACAAGAATTTTTCAATTTGAACAACAAATACACACCTTTTTCTTGCTTTTAAGGAGCTTGATATTGAAATTGAATTATCTCTGTGATTTTAGATCTTCAATATATGAAATTTGGTCCTGTAGTAGCCCTATGAATCTTATTTCTAATGCCACAGGTTTGACCTGATTTGGATTCTTCAAGGCAAATTTATATCCAATCTCCCACAATTACCCAATTATGAACTGGTTTAGTAGAGAGAACTTGTACGACATGCCACATGTCACTATTTCCTCAGTCGACTCTAAAATTAATACACCATAAACTAAAGTCTGTGTGATTTCGGCCACTTTTTATAGAATTCCAATCTAATGCACATAGAAAGAGTCATGGCGACTTTCCCAAGGTCACCTCTTTCAGATGAAATTTAGGAGCCTACAAAAACCCTATCTTCCATAGATCATATCTTCGAGAATATTGCGAACCAAGATCTGAAAATTTTACATGAAGTTCCTTACGATTTCTTCGAAATGGGTTTTTTTTGTTTTAGGGTCTGAACCCTTGTATAAAAAAAGTTATAATGAAAATTCCACAATGACGTATTTGAAGCAGCGAAACCATAAAATCCAAAGCTCTGATACCAAATGTTATCAAATAACTCCAAAAATAGAAGAAAAGAGAGATAAATGCCTTAGAAATAAGCCACTTTGAGGGGGAAACCTCCTTTACATTACATAAATGAACAATTATTGGATGATACAAATGAAAAAGCCTCCTTTCTATATATAGGAGTCCATGGGTCACAATATAATCCTAGTCGACCTAACAATAATAATGTAAGGGAACAATAATAACAATATGGGGGTTACAGGGGTACAACAATAAAAATAGGGGGGATAGAATAACAAAAATAAGGGACTACACTAGTAAAATAGGGACCTAACAGAAAAGGTCAGTGAGGATCATGGAAAAAGAGGACTGAAAGGGTTGATTGCTAAGTATTGCAAACAACAATTATGTTGAGTTATTTTTGTCTTTGTTTTTTTGGGTAGAGGAGGGCCTGAAGAATTAAGCCTCAACCCTAGTTGTAACTGTTAAAGAAAAAACTTGTATTTTATTGCATTATAGCATTGTATCATAGTTTATGAAAGGCCATGATCTACGGTACATGAGCCCTATGATTTTCTGATTGATGAACGATAACATCAAGTTTTGGGACATGTAGCTTCTGTACTATTGTTGATTTCATTGTTGATATATTTTGTTGTGCAAAGTGCTTTATTTTTGGGAATCTCTAGTGTGTTTGTGTTCCTAGCTAGGGAATAAACCTGACTTAGGGTGAAATTAAATTTCAACAATAAACAAGAAAGCATATTCACCCACATTTTTAGTTATTTTGCACTATATTATTGTATGCGGTCTACTTTTTCTTAAAATATTTACTAAGTATAAATATTTTTATTGATTAAAAATGTATTTTTACATGTTGGGAATTTTGCATTTGAAAAACAACAAGAACATGTGGTGCAATGGCCATACATTTCACATAAAAAGTTGGATGACAAGAAGAAAACCATTGATTATAGGATAAATAAAATAATTTATGTCACTGATGTTTCCTCAAGAAGCAAGAATTCATAGGTATCTTAAAATAGATATTATGGTTATTTGGAAGATATATTTGAGTGTGAATTTAAATCCTTTGAATTAGTCATGTTCGAGGTCAAATGGTACATGTTATGAATGAAACAATGTGATCCTAAAATAACTATTATTAAGCATGCTAATGGATGTACCATGGTTAATACAAGGATGATAAAATTAGGTACAAATCCTTATGTTCTTCTGATCCAATGTGAGCAAGTATTTTACTTAGAGGTTCCAGGTTAAGTGGGTTTTTCATGCATTGTTAGATATGATCCAAGAGGAAGGATTTAAAATATAATGTAGCAGAAGATGATGGCATTGAAGAAGAATATGATGCAGAGCTGCAGTAGTTAGATATGTTGGACGAAGAAGTAGAAGAAGTTGAGATAGATGTAGATGACAATTTTATCAATGATGACATCAATGTTGAAATTATTGAAAATGGCATTGATGATGATGTTTACATTGATTTTGAGATGGATGATACAAATGTGGAGTTGGATAAAGAAGAAATTGATGATATCGAATTGTTAAAATGTAGGAGTTATGTGATTATATATTTTCTATAATTTATTATCTTTAAAGTATTTTGTATATGGGTTATTTATGTGTTGTGAAGTTTTATACCATGTTGTATGTTCATTATTTAGTTAGAATTCAATGATCTTGATTTCTCTTAACCCACCAACCTATAACCTCATAACCCATATTGAGCATGTGTTTAATTGGTTAAGGGATTAGGGGGTTTGGGGTTTATGTATAACTATATAACACATATTGTATGAAAATCAAAATATAAAATATATTACAAAAAATAAAAAAAACAAATAAATAACACTTATAAAAAAAAATTAAACATACAAAACTCTTTGGCGCCACACCACCCAACCAAATAAACACACTCACACACTTAGTGAACTCTACATTAATCAATCCAATCTTATATTAAGGTCAATGTGCAGAGGATCAATATATTTAAATTTGCATTGGATCGACCCCAACTATGAGTGCCAGTAAGAAAAGTATGTAGAGGAGAAACCCACTGAAATTTTCATTGGATTTATCCAATCTATCAGTATGGAGAGTGTGCAAAGGAGTATACCCATCAAAGGATACAACAACTCCACATCCATGTTCAAGGAGGGATTGACCCCACAATTTCATTGGTATGTTTCTAAGGTTTATTTTTGCATCCAATCTCTATTGTTTAGTTGCCATGAAATTTTCTTATTCGCTTGTTTCTTCCACTCTTTATAACCAAGAGACAAAGATACCATTTCAAATTATGAGGCCAAGAAAAAAATTGAGTGAGAGGAATTTCCATTGTTGTTTTTGATGACATGGATTAGTCAAATATAAATAGGGTCATTTTATCATCACGACCTTATAAATGGGGAAAATTTCTTGTAGTAAGTTTATGTTTGAAGGGGGTTTTCATTGTTTTCTTTAAAAACATGGAGGAAAATCTAAATGTCCACAACCCCAGCTAGGTTATACTTCCAAATTTTTTGGTTCATCTATGGAACAAGGAGGTGTTGGATGTAATTGGTAGTCTTATGGAAAAATTCATCTATTTTTTCAATAACAAGCTTGATTATGGTTTAAAACATTATGCCTAGATTTTTGTTTAAAACCATTAGGATTGCATCTAAAATCCAAAAAGGGTGAATTCTATGCACCAAGACAAGAGAGAACACATACAAAACTATGTTATAGTATGGTATGAAACATGTACCATTGTATTATAGTGTTAGAGAAGGTTTAAAACATGTAAATATAAAGGTCCAACTCCTATAACCCATGACAGGTTACCAAGGATGAGATTATAGATATGTATGCTATTGAATGATGTGTTTCTTGAGATGATATTTGTATGCCTTAAGGAGAAAATGCATGCTCAAAATTTGAATTATGTGTTTTCTACATGAATAAATGGGCACATTGTAAAATATGCCCTAGAGTAAAAAATGGAATCATGTTATGATTTCCATGATAACTTCTTGAAAACATAATGTTGAAATGTATTTAGACAATTTATGCTCATAGGAAAGGTATCCATTTATAGGGAGATGATTGAAAATGGATGTTGATCCATTGAATAAGATGGATTTTGATATCATAACTTCATCGAACCTTCATTTAATGAATTATTTTTTATCTTTAATATTAATTTTAATATCTCATGCTTCATATATTATAAGGTGATATTTTAATATGCCACGATTCATATATTATGGTAGGCTAATCATGGGAAGGCACTAGCCTCAGAGCAAGTAAATGACTAACAATATACATTTAATGTGAATTTTATTACTATTTTTCTAATTAAATTTACTTATTTTTTTATTGATATATGCAGTTGTCCACACTTGATGTTAACAATGTGCACAATGATGATGAATTGTTTGAATCCATCAACTTAATAAAGACAATTTAAAAGGATTTGAGAAATACATACTAGGAACTTACTGTATTAGCTAGGCATGAACAAAAAAAAGAGAACAGAAAAAGGTGCAGAATTTTGGGGTAAGTTCCATATTTTAAAAATATTATTTATCGCATATAGCCAGTTATGAATTTTGGTTTGCTAGTATATATGATCTAAGAAAAAAAAGTTTTATTTCCATATGATTTTTTGGGATTTTTGCATCATCCTACTCATGAGGTCAATGTTAATAGCAACAATGCACCAACACCACCACATCCTACCATCCTCATACACACAAGGCTATTTTCCCATCCACCTATGTCTAACAGTCTCAAGACTTTGACAACTACACCTTCTAGGGCCCATTACACACCCTTTTAGTGCATCAAAATTTGTGTGCATGATTATGGATATGAACCAATTAGTGATTCTACAATTTTTTTTCTTGGATCAAAACATGTTACCTACAAGGGAAGAATCCCAGGTACCCTTTTTATGGATTATAACATGGTTCTAACCAACATACAAAAAGTATTTATTAATGTCTTAATCATTTTCTATTATCTTCTTGAAACACACGTCTCTTCAATTATTTTAAATTAATGACATGTTGTTTCGTAGGAAACAAAAAAAGGGTCTATGAATGAAAAGGAATTAAATATTTTTGGGCCCACCATACACACATGGTGGAATTCTCAAACCTCCAATTTAAAAAAGGATCTTGTTGATCACTTGGTTAAGCTATTTGGTAATTCCTTCAACAAAAGAAAAGTCACCTCATTGATCAATACATAATTGAAATATGTTAGGGATCAATATAGGGTTCATTTGTGAGAAAACCTTAGGTATGATCATCCTCCAATTATTTGGAAGAGTGAGTGGAAGAATCTACTCGATGATGCAAAGAAGGAAATATACCACCTAGTCCAAGAAGGTGTACGATATATTTATTTTTATTTAATTATACATAAAATTAGGATATCTTACCAGTTTAAAACTTTTCGTAGCCTTCCCATATATGTCAATAGAAACCAAGGAAATACTAGAAAAAAAAGCAACAAAAACTTGACTAGGTTGGGTATGTGAAACTAAAAGCATGAATTGTAAGTAACAAATAATAACACCATATCATTCCTATCATCATCCATATTTTATTTAATTATATCTAATGATCCAAATTTTTTATCTTATGCAATGCAAGGGTATCATTTCAAAATTGTAACCAATAAATAAGAAATATGACTTAGTTTTAAGTTCATATTCCAAGTCATGGTAGAATGTCGATAAAGAATGGGGAAAACAAATTTTTTCTATTTGAACAACATGGTACATAAAATCAATGGAATTTAATTGTCGATTACTTGTAATTCAATTCACGATTTGATTTTTCCTATAAATTACTATGTCTTACTGTTTTAAACAAGAGAGAAACAACATTAATGAGGCTCAATAGTGAATAATATCTCATTGACGATGGAGCCCAATGATGGTGGTGTGTGCAACTCGACCACCATGGTGTTATGGCTATAAAATCAAAAGTATGGATTACAATTATTAATATTTACTTGTAAATAGTGTTCTTATAACATTTTTTATTTCAATGGTAGAGCATGTAGATGAGGATGGTCTCCAAGAGGAGGAACAGATGGTATTCAAACCAATGGTCTCAACTAGTCAACTTGGTAAAAAACATTGTAATGATATTTGTATCAATGAACTACTTCTATGAATAATAACTAACCATATTAATTTTAGCCTTTATATTATTATAGTTGATGCCCCTTTCCAGCAACCTAGTGCACCATGCCAGAAGAGTACACAACTAGATGTAAAATGTGTCAAAGCATTCATATTCAATTAGTATTAAGAGAGGGCCCAACAATTGATGAAGTGGATTGAGAAACCGAAAAGGAGATGGTTGTATTTAATATGAGACACATGTAATTTGAAACAAATTTTGATGATAAAATTTATTAATACAAATTAATTATTGCTACTTATTTTTTTTTCTACCTTCTTATGCATCAACCTGATGTTTTATATGTACAAAACACATATATGCACATAGATTATTTTTTATAGTTAACTTTAATTTTTCTTTTATTATTTTCTATGCATGAATCGTACTATGTCACATTCAATTATTTTCCAGTAGGTAGATTGGGTATGGAGAATTAAGAGTGATGTGAGGGGGAGATGGGAAAAATGAGGTTCCACCTTCACATGGTTGGCCCTATTCAATGAATAATAGACTATTATTGAAATAAATAGAATATTATTTAAGTATTCCAACTTAGCCCTTATAGAGTCTCATACATGTTGATATGTCTATATATTTATTTAATTATTATTTAGTCGAAAACCTTTCATTCTGTATTTCTTTGTGTGAAACTTTGAAATGGAAATGCAGTTGACAACTAGGATATGTATGATGTGGTTGTACAAGCTCCTAACTCATCAATATTATGTACATGGATTGGTAGTATTGATTTTTCCATTTCAGTTTGTGTGTGTGCACAGATTCTGAAGATTTGTGTTGATATTGTTGATGCCATTTCCTAGTAGTGTTATTGATGAGAAAATATGTATCTTCAATATTAGAACAAAACTATGTTTTTAACATCAATTAACTATGTTTATGTGTCTTGAAAATTATGGGAGATCACTCATTCACTAATCCATCCAAATTTGGTGTTTGGATCCCTGGCTAGCTTTAGTTAACATGATTATTTGAACATACCTAAAACATGTTTCCCCTTATAGCCATATCACAAAAATATATCACACTTATAGGGATAAATTCCAAAATATTAAGTGATAGTCCCATAGTAAGAGGGAGCCACTATCATCTCACAAACCCTCTTCTCACTCTTGGCCAATTCTTCTCTAAATCAAGTGGAATTCTCCCTATAGATACTAGAGATCTAATATCTTGGCCATACAAATTCAAAATCTCTCCAAAGATTCTTATAAATCATGGTTTTAGGTGGAATATGGGATTGCTACATTTCTTAGATAAATTAAGGTTAGAGTTCTAATGGAATGTCCCTAAACATCATAACTACAAGATTTCTCGGGAGAATGGAAACCTAGAAAAATAGTTTGAGTGATTTACAAAAGTTAAAAAGTGATGCAAAATGAAGGATCAGTGCCTTATCCTCTCAATGCATTTAGGTTCATATGGGTTTATAGGAGTAAATCTATGGAAGATAACTAATGGTATTTATTTCAAGGAGAAACAAAAAAATATAAACTTGTGTTCTCCAAACCTTGATACTATTTCCCTTTGAATATATAGGTCATTTTTGTCTTTTAAATATTATTACAACATTAGGTGTTTGTATGTATGTTATATAAAACACTCCTATATACTTTCCATAGGATTTCGGCATACCCAAAACAATTTAAAACTCTATTTTAGGAAAACGTCCAAACTATCATAATATTTACTTACGATGTTAGACATAGGCCTAATGTTTTCTCAACATTTCATGATTGTTAGGATGATGCAGATTAGTTTATGGCCATGTAACTATTCCTTAACTCTACTGATAAATTCATGCACCTTATCTATGTAATTTCGTGTATTTTTCACTTTCACCATGGTAAAGGATCGAAAGGGCATGTTTCCACACTACTTCTAGTTATAATCATACTTTTGTATGATGAACATTTACCACAAGTCACCTAGACAATGCACCATAGAGATACTCTATTGTTGAATTCTTTGTATGTTATTCCACCATAATGTATATCGCTAGAATTATTACCAAATGCACATCCATAACTCAATTTTAGTACCTTCCAAGGTGAGAGTTCCCCACAAATAGGGACAAAAATTACAACATGCAGTCCCTATTGGCCTTACGAGGTAGGGAAATTCCTCTACCTCTATATGTCTAGGAATTATTGGTTTTCATGCCAATAATTCTATCAAGAGGAAATCAACAATTCAAAGGTTAATTCATTATACCTTGTAGCCCAAAAGTTCTGAGGGTCACCTAGTCATAAGTTGCTTCTAATCCCAAATCAACAATTTTACAAGATGCCTTCATTTTCCTAAAACATATTTGAACCCTCAATATCATAACACAATACACCTTTGTTGTGGCAGTGTTCAAGTCCTGAAAAAAATAATGCAACTAACATTTTTCCTTGAGTTTGTTAATGTTAACAAACTCAACTTGCAAGTGCTATATGGGAAATCTCCAACACTCACACATATTTCTCCACAAATTCAAACTAATTAGGAAAAATATATGGATGTGCCTCGTCTTTATTTATATATTACCTAATTTTGTCTTGGAATTTTTTTTCAGTAACAAGCCAAATGTGAGAGAATTATCCCGTCATTATTGTCTATAAAAATTGGTCAGAAGAGCATCTCCAATGTTGAATTCATACCCTTATTAAAAACTCACATGGTTGATGTGGTACCATTGATATACTATTGACATTAAATGGAACAACATTAATAGGTAACATGACGTTATAAATTTTGTTGTAAATAAGAACACTAGTTACCCTTATGGGTGAAATAAATCCATATTAACCAATGTGATGACCAATAATAGATTGAATCAAAACGTAGATATAAGCACTTCATTCATTTAATAACATTTTATTTAACTCCCAATGGTGCCTATAAATTTAACAACATTTTCTTTAGCCCCCATTCCATTTTCTCTTATGACACAACTCCTCCTCTCTACTTCTTACTCTGCATCATCTAGGCATATGGCTAGCCAAGGAGTTCAACCATGTAGTAGTAGGATTCCAATATAGGTGAAATGTTATAAATTTCACTCATATGATGAAAAAATTTCGACCCTCATCTGCTAGGCTTGTGTGGAAATATGTAGAGGGAACACCAATACATACGACGTTGCTTGGTTTTGAGGTGGAATATCCATTTGTTCAAATATTTTGATTCCTTCCTTACCACATCCATGTATGGTATACCTCCACTCGTAGGATTATAAATGATTAATTTTGTATTTATGCCTAAAATATGCATTTTACAAACCATTCAAATTTTTATAAAATGCCCATGCATGGTTGATCCTCTTGGTCATTCAGGAAGGGAGAAATATGAGATTTTTTTCTAAGTCTGATTGAGTATGCCTTTTACCTTATAGTGATATTGGAAAATTTGAAAGAGAAAGACTAAGTTATCATAAGATTCTAAAAATGCACACCATGCCTCAGCAAATGCATTCCTTACCACAAAAAATTCATGCCTTTCCTTAGCCAATGCATGCATGACCTCGGAAAATGCATGCTTAACCTGAGAAAATGCACACTTTTCCTCAGTATATGCATGTGTTTCCATAGGAAATGCATGTCTTTCCTTATTAAATGCATGTATTTCCTTAGGAAATGAACACCATGCTTGTGATGCTTCAACAAATTACCTTTTGACAAATTTTATCTAGACATCCCTCTAGCGATGATTATGTCCACAATTGTCCACTATGATTGAAGTGGACCCCAATTTTCTTTTGAAACATTCATAGAATCCATTTTGCAATGAATTTTTTTTATTCTTATTAGAAATAGAAAGATTGTGTTACTAAGTTATCTTAAGAGTTTGTAAAAGCAAAGAATGTTATTGGCCTTGTGCACCTTGTGATCTAGATCAATTAAATACACTTAGAATTTAAAGGTGTCTCTAAGAATATAGGTTGACTCTTATTATCCATGAGTGGTAGAAAAATATGATAAAATAATGCCTTTCTATCTCCTGAGCTCAAAACTTATCAGTGTGTTTTTGGTTCTTATAAGCTCTAAATAGTTTGAGTCAAGGGAGAGGTGGGAGACTATCACCCTTAGGGTAGTGATCAAGTAAAATTGAGCAACACATCTACATAAAAATAAGATACTCATAAATGTGACATGGTTTGACCACCCATTTTTCAGCTTGTTTTGGCTCACAAAATGTACAACCTATCCAAGAAATGTTGCCTCAACAAATGGAAGCCCTACCTCAACAAATGAATGCCCTGCTTAAGCAAATCCAAGCCTTTCCTAAGGAAATGCATGCCTTGCCTTGAGAAATGAACACCATATTTGTGATGCTTCAACAAATTAATTTTTGACAAGTTTTATATAGGCATCCTCCTAACAATAATTATATCCACAGTTGTCCACTATGATAAAATTGGAATTCAGTCTTCCTCTAAAATATTCATAGAATCCATTTGCAAATGATTTTTTTTATTCTTATTGTGATCCATGGATATGCCTTGAAAACCTTCTCAATGTTTACTATTCTATGGGAATCAATGAATAGTGAAAGTAAAATATTGAATTTCACTTCACTATTAAATATTGTTTGATTAATTTTTTAGTTGAAGGCATAAAAATTTAATCTTCACATTGTCTGCATTTGCTAGTCACATTTAGCAATTTAAAATTTTGTCAACCTCAAATAGTTGTACTTTTAATAGTGAATAATAGGGTTTTAAGGGTAGATTTTTATTGTATAGGTTGATTATGTGAACTTATGATTGTCTAATTATATTCTTGTAAGTATTCAATTTAATTTTCCACTTTGAATTCATAAAATTTCTTTCTTGTTTCAATAAATTTTACAACAGAAACTAATGAGATACAAGAACACATGCATTAATTCTTAGTAAATATTTATTATGAATACTCTAATATATTGTATTTGTGCTTTATTATTTGTTGAATTCTATGAAGTATTTTAATCTATTTGATTTAGTAATTAAGCTTCTACTTTTATTTGAAACATGTAATTTCCCCCTATCTATCTAGGATAAATATAATAGTACATATGTATTAACATAGTAGTTATGATATATATTTATAATAATTAATTTATTTTAACTTTAGGTCATATATTTTCCCTTTAGATCTATATATTATCATATCCAAAACTTATATATATATAATTTTGGTAATATTCACCAGTATGTGGGCTTGATTGACTCCTCAAAGTAATCAAGCACTTACGATGAAACACAACATGAAATCTATCACAAATGTGTGTGCCTCAAAACCAGTCAATGAACCTATGTCCAATGCTTTTAGTGTATAGAATCATTTTTTCCTTTCATTGTAAATTTTATTCCAGTGATGAATGATCTACATCGTGCATTCCCACCCCTTCGATACTATTCCCATGAAGGATACCTATAATATCGTCGCTCTCCAAACAAGAAAATAATTTAATTTTCATTGCAATTATGACTGACTACTTCAATTTAATAGTTTTGGATCATACCTACCCAACAATTCCATGTGGAAGTTCTTTGTGTCGAAGTAACAACATAAAGTTATTTTCAGCAAAATTCTGATGGAACGAGTCCTCAAAAGTTTTCTGCAATTAAATTACTCCAAAAATGACACAAAAATTTTATTCCATTGCACAAATGGCATATATTTTTTTTCCACAGATTTTCAATAATAATACTTATCAAAATTTTAGTGTGATTAAATCACTCCATGAATGACATGTGGTAGTTCTATTCATTACAAAAATAAATAAGGGATACTAGCTTCATGGATGTGAAGAAATATATTCATGATAATTAAAAATCTAATGAGTAATCATTGAATTGTTGTTGGAATGACATCGGAAAGTATGCCATATGTACTAGTGCAAAGTGTGTATGTAAAACTCCAAGAATCCACATACATGGGATGTGATCATTCCATGTGTTCAACAAAGAAATAATAGATATATCCATGGCTCTATTAGACACAACCATTTTCATTCCATCCATTATCCCCCATTGATGTAACCCTTCCCATTATGTCTTCACCACAAAATTCCCCCATGCTCAAACTAAGGTAGAAAAACCAACAAAAATTTCTGAACAGATCCAACAGCTCCAACAATAGGTTCATGATATCTCACAAAAGACCAATTCCAAGTACAAGTAGCAACATGACTAACATTGGGTTCCACACAAGTTTTAATTTGTTCATAAGTTGTGGTTGCATTTGCAGAAAGAGTGTCTCGTAGAGACAATATCTTGGACTAGGAATTTCTTATCGATATGCTGCCAAAATTGAGAAAAACATCAAGCAAAGTATAAGTGAGAGTTTGTGTCTACAAATATGCCATGATAGAAGCATGGTAAAAGTAGCCCTAACTTGCATAACACAAGTAAAATCAAGGATATTTGACCTCAAGAAAACCAGTCCAAGCCACATGTAAAGAAAGTAAATGGGGATATTGAGGAAAAAAACTAGAGTGTGGTGTAAGTTTAACAAAATCCTTTCAAACAACACTAATAATTGCCACTAAAAATAGTCCTTGTTGACAAATATTTAAAAAAAAAAGAAAAATATTTTTACCCTAGCTCAAATTATGATTCTGAGAAAGATAAGGGAAAGAATATAATTAATGCATAACCCATTGCTACCATCATAGTCGCAAAGATCCAACTAGAAGAGGAGGAGGAGCTTGAGGAGGGGGTGTTCCTTTTCCATTCATAGATGTGGTTGAAGGGGGGTTGATTACATTTCATTATTGATAGTGGGAGATATAAGAACTTGAAATAAACCAACTCCATTGATAGGGGAAGAAAATGACAATGCCATAACCCCAACTATACACCAGTTGTAAATTGAGCCAAGGTTGAGACATTTGCATCAACTATCCATGTCTTTTGTCCTATGACATCAATCCCTTCAACTTATTAGGTACTCTATTATTTTGGCCCACTTGAAATTTGTGATGTAATTTTAGGGTAACCCTATATTTGGAAACAAAATGTTGTTTGTGTCTCCCAAACCTGTAATGCCAATGTTACTTCAGAAGGTCATCTCTATAGGGTAGCATTGGTATTTTGGCTATTTCAATTTCATATACCTTGGGAAAAAAATGCCAAAAGGTAATCTCTTAGACTACAAATTGTTTTCTCTTCATGGTTTTTTAGAAGGTTGGTGGAATTTCATTATGACCACCATAACTCTAACATAGGTTCATTCTACAAAACAGAAGAAGTTGGACATGATTCTAGGGGAGTACAAAGATATATTTGCTTCATCTACATGGAATCCTCTACACCACCAAGTCATACATTCCATTGAGTTTATACTTGGTGCTTCCTTATCCAATGGTATAATATATAAATGTACCCTTATGTAGATTGAAAAAACAAAGCATCAAATTCATGATCTTATCCAAAAGGGCCAAAATTGAACAAGATCCTCACCTTGTGGGAGCCCAATGTGTTGATATATGAGAAAAATGGGACACAATGAATCTATACTGATTATAAAGCCATAAAAAAATCAATATCAAGAATCCATACCTTATCCCCCAAAATAAAAATAAAAAATTGATTGATTGAAGGGTGCCAAGTTTTCCAGCAAGAATGATTTGAAGTTAGGCTACCACTATATTCCAATATAACAAACTGATGTATGGAAGAAAACCTTCAATTATAAATAAGGCCTCTTTGAGTGTTTAGTCATGCATCTTTTATTGACTAATTCTCCAATGAAATTCATGATGATGATGGATTATATATTGTATCCATTCAGAAAATATTTTGTTGGATGACAACCTTATCTTTAATTGGACCTGGGTAGAACATTTGCAGCACATCCAATGGGTCCTAAGCACCCTATGGAAACACAAGTTATACACCAATATAAATATATCATCATTTGGAATGCAATTAATTCAATATTTAGGATACATTATGGGCGAATATGAGGTGCATGTGGACCCAACTAACATTTAGGTCATTCATGATTGGCTAGCCCTGTTAACTTGAGTAGAGATTTGTAGCTTCTTGGACCTTTCCAACTTCCACCGTAGGTTTGTCTTGGGTTCATTGAGACTACTTGGCAATTAATTAAAGTGACCAAGGGTGGAACTAAGTCCAAGTTTGCTTGATCTAGGTCATAGTAGAAAGCATTATAGAATATGAAACACCACCTCTTCTCTGCACCAATCCTCACGGTGCTAGACTTGAAACAATTTCTTGAGATTGATATAGTGCCTCCAACTATGGTATCAATGCAAAGGTAAGAAAGTTCTAGAATTACACCTTTAGCATGCACTCTTATTATATTTAGGACATATCTATATTCCTTCAAGTGAGTGTTAATAGCTATTTAGGAGGCACATTATAGCTGAGTGGCAGGGCACTTCTATGTAGAGAATATACGAGTAGTATTTTAGAAGAATTTATATTATCCAAAGCTTCAATAGGACATCAACCAATACATTAGAGAATGAACTAGATTTACCATCATTAAATTGTCCATAAGGAAAGAAGGGTTGTATACTCCTTGACCTATCCTAGACAAGCCACAAGAATTAGCCTCCATGGAATTCATGTTATGTTTTCCCTCCACCAAACATGGTCATGATTGCGAATTTTTATTTGTTGATCAATTCTCTAAGATGGTAATTTTAGCATCATGAATAACATAGTATCAAAACCTAAGCCATAACTAAATTATTATTTGAGCATGTTTGGGTTCATTTTAGAAAATCAAGGACCATTATTTTAGACATGTATAAGAGGTTCCTTAGTAACTTCTAATCCAACTATGGTCACTGATGGAAATAAAGTTGACCAAACTGACTACCTTTCACCCCCTAATATATGGACAAACATAAGTGATCAACATGATGATTGTGCATATTCTTCACTTGTATAACTCTAAGAATAAATATACATGGGATGAGATCCTTCCATATGTTAAAAATATCTATAATAGATATCTCCATAACTATTGGTCATATCCATTTTCTTATGTGCTTGGGTTTCTAGCCATATCCTCTTTATGATGTGGCTCTATTGTGCATATTCACCAACAAAGTCCTCCCACTCTTAGATTGAGGTAAATATAATAGTCAAATTTGTTGAACAAATCCAAGACCTCCAACAATAGGTTCATGATATCTTGTATAATTCCAATCCTAAGTACAACAATGACATGACAAGCATCAAGTTCCACACAAGTTTCATGTTGGTGTTAAGCTGTAGTTTCATTTTCAAAAATAGTTCCTTTTCTCCCCCCTCAAGAATCTTAGATCAATCCATTATGGGTATTACACAATCACAAAGGTTATGGGTGAAAATGATTTCAAATTAAGTCTTCTTCATTTCCTTGGCTTGCACCCAATATTTAATGTGGACATACTTTAACTATATTTCCCACCTCTATTGGACATGCTAGATGTGGTTGAGCACTTGGACCCTATAAAATTAAATCTTGACTGCATTGAGAAATTTATAGTGGATCATATCACTGACACCAAAATAAAAGGTGCCTGCTTGTAGAACATATAAATTTATCTCATTATCAAAACACTACAACTTCTTTAGCAGGGAAAGTGGCTCACCAAGCTCCAGATTCAACAAAATTTCCCATGTTTACTATGATAACTTGATTTTAATCCTAAGGTGGGATGATTTAACCACATGGATAGCATTGATAATCCAACTCTTCCATTAAATCAACATGGTTCTCCATCTTAGAAGTTTTGTTATGATTTTTTAGGTCTTAAAATTTTGGGCCTATTTTGAGGCCCTAAAGAATGTTTTATGAGAAATTTAGGAGCCTATATTTAACTTTGACATATCAAGGCAATTAACGAAATTATAGTTCTTAGGTATATATTTCCAATATGCCACTATATACCCTAAATGGAGATTATATGTAAAATTTGCACCCTTGGGAATTTGATGTATCAATTGACCACCTCAAGGCCCACAAAATTTTAGCTTTTTTACTACTAATTTTAGGTTTTTGAACCTTTGGGGGTTCTTGTGTTATGTTAAATTCCCTTTCTTTGGCTTCTTGTGATAGCTTTTTCCAAATGAGCATTAACCAACATCTCTCTTAAGAGATAAGCTATCACCATTCTATCTAGTTTTTGTTCGACAACATTCTACTATTTTATTCATTAATATATATTTTGGTTTTAATTGTATTAGTATGTTCTATACTATCTTTATATGTGTGTGTGCTCCATTTCCTCTCCTTCCTTTCATGCATTCCATTCCTTATACAACCCAAAAATGGTGTTGGATCAATTTTCTCCTTGTTTTTTCTCAATTCATATCCCTAGTGAGGTCAATGTATTAAGAGTAGAACCTTGAGCTAGTTTCACTTGTATATGATCACTCTTATCTACCTTAGCAACCCCCCATGGTAGAAGAAAAGAGAGATGAAAGAGCATGAGATCCCATCAATATGTTTCTTGAGAAATAATAGAGGAAGGAGACGATGGATTATTTCATCTATATCCTTTGATGACTCTTAATGGCAGTCAAGAAACCTTCAACAAGTAGCCATTTCAAATGTGTGGTACCATTTGAGGTACAATTTAACTTTGATAACTCTCTATTTAAAGGCTAGATGTGGTAGTATGGTTAATGCATCAAATATATGTACAAATGGTCGGTTACATATGGTGCATAGATTCTAAAATATTTGAGTGGCTTCATTCCCTAAAAAAATGTGTTATGCATAAGAAAATGTTATATAATATTTTTTTTGACAATATATTCAATAAAAATATAACAATCAATGAACACTAGTTTATCCACTAAAATGTGTTTTATTAACATGGAAAATTTCTTCTATCGGAAAAAACTTTGTTTCCACAGAACTATCAAATTTATGAGGTCGATTGTGTTACCACATTGAGGAAAAAATCAATGATTTGTATAACCCATTTTGGAGAAGAAAAGTGTGAATTTTGAAAGTGAAAATGGTGAAGATTTCTAGACATTCGAATTTCCAAAGAAATATATATATATATTTGCATTTTATTTCGCAAGAAAAACCATCATAAAATTGTAGGATTATTTATTTAATTAAATTATTTCCTATGAACTATAAAAAATCATGTAAAAAAAGATGATAACATAGAGCTACCATATAGTATATTCAATTGGACATGTACACAATAGTTTAGTAATGGTGAGATCTAAGCATCTTTAGGAGTTTTCAACCATGCTAAAGCATTCTAGTTTGTGTCCTTGGATGATGTGGCATCATTTCATCCAATGGTGCAATCTTAAATGCCTCAGGATAGATGAATGCATTTCAACAAGCCTAGCATGGAAGGCTGGAAGTTGCTAACAGCCTCAGCATGTGAAGGACTGAGGGATTGGTAGGATTTACAATCCTCAACTACCACCCCACCTCCAACAATGACGGTTGACTTTCCTCCAAATGCGTAACTCTCCCTGAACAGTGGCAAGCCAACCCCTCCTCCTTTTCTAGACTCATCCTATTGGTAAATTGCACCCTCTTCACCTCGATCCCTGCTCGATGCTACTAACTCAAACTCTTGGAAGTTGTATTGTAACTCATCTTTTCCAAACCTTCTCTTTTCTTGTTGGGCTATTATCCCATTTCCATTTTCTTGTGTAACCTATTGTTGACGAGAAAAAATGCACCACCAATAGTTAGTAGATCTCCTTGGTGTGAAGTGCCAATTATATCTCACACTGTTTGAGGTATCAATCCCATCCAATATGTGGGTCGGATTGCCACCATAATTTTACCTTGGGTTTTGTTTGAAGATATGTTAATGTGAGGGAAAGTGTGAAATACATGGACGGTGAATATGAATTAACTCACAGATGATCAACTTGAAGAAAAAGATACAAAATTATAATAACACAACAATAAGACCAAGTACATAGGATTTACTTAGCTAAAACCATCCAAGACATTAAGAGTAAAACAACACTAGAAACTAATTGGAAAGTAGTTCACAACTAATAACTAGTGTAATGTGTAGAATGAAAAAGAATAGATTCATAAGAAAGCATGTGAGTCATAAGCCACGAATTAATTCATCAACAAATAATAAATGCAATGCACGCATAATAGAAGTATCAGATAGCCATTACAACCATAATGAAAGTGAAAAAGGATCCTTCCAAGAGTAGAGATATTCTCATTGATAATGCTTAAATATGTGGTACATGCATCAAGAGTCCATCAATATCCAGTAGTGGAAGGTGGGTTTCTCATATCATCCCCAAAATAATTCTACTAGCTTCACTACAACTAAATCTCCAAAATACTAAGAGCAAGAGTACTCATAGATACCTAAGTGCTAACAACCACTTAAATTCTAAAATCCCCTTTCTATATGCATGAGGATATATTTATACAAATGGGTAAGTGGATTTTCACCTTCCCATGACTATTGAACTAGCTCATGACCTATTCACCTCCTAGTGACTTTTAATATTCTAATTGAACTTTACATGATTTTTTTGTATTTCTCCATTTTCATAATTATGAAAAAATAATATTTATTTGACAAAAGAAATAGGATGGATGAGTTCATCATATATGCTACCTTCTCCCTTGCTATGCAAGTAAACTCCCTTCAACTATGTTGTTTCCATAACAAGATGAGTCTGAGCCATGAAAGTTCAAGTAATTTTCGTTTGCATGAAAATTTGTTGGAGGCACCTTTTGCAAATGCTTTGAAAATCAACATTTGACATCATTTCTCAACTTCTTGTTTTATTCTATCTTTGTTTCAACCTGTACTAAATTAATTTGTAGGGTCTTTTGCAATAATTTTCTTTCTTAAGTACTTCTGTTAAAAATTGTGCATACTATGGGACTCAAACATACTTGTGAATGTGAACAATATTAGTTGGTTGAGGCTCAATGATGTCTATGTATTCATATATTTACCAATAACAATTCCCTCAGTAGTTTGTGGATTATTTGATGTAATTTTGTCTTCAAAACTATCACACCTTCTTCTGACGTATGTTCGTAGACTCATTCCCAAGATCAACATCTAATGTATTGGTTTCCAAAATTTATTAAATTTCAATTTTATCCTATCTTTAGGATTTAAATGTTTAGCCTATAGAGAACTATATATCAGTCCCAGTTTATGGAAATTTGAACCAAAAAAATTTAATCTCTTAACCTCCATAAACCTAATGGGATATGAATGAGAATGCACATAATTAGGATTCAATAGAACACATAATAGATACTTCAAACAAATGTGAACATACCTATGTCTAGTTTCATTTTCCACTAAAATATTACCCCAACAAATATTACTATCACCAGCTCCAGCAGCAACAGGAATTGTAAAATTATTAAAATAGTCGTGATGCTTGCATCTTAATGCTTGTATCAACACTCGAAGGCAAGATGGTTTTTAAAATCTTTCAATATCCTTTTCTATCATGAGTTTAGGCCTAGTAATGAAAGGAAACCCAATGCCTATGGTGATAGGACATTGATAAAAATTCGATTGAGCAGAGGTAGTATACTGATTTTTGGAAACGCAGAAAAATAATAGGGGTTCACAAGACAACATTCCGTTGAAATCGAGACAAATTTCCAACATGAATTATGCCTCTTTAACTGATATTTGTGTTTAAATTCTCATTCATGTTTCAGAAGCTTTTCCTTGGCTCTTGTTCTCTATTTGACTTCAATAATCTCAGTAATGGCCTGGCCTTGTTTTCTTGATTCTCCTTCTACTGAAAATTTCATAGCTTTCACAACATGTGTGGCTTTTAGGTACATAGTATTTTCCTTGTGGGATAGATGTGGTGGCCTCTAAATAGCATGCCCCATGCTTACATGTTATAGGAGCATTATAATTATCCTTATCACATTTTATAACAATTTTTTTCTAACCATGGTTTCAATAACTTATTTTGAAATTCATTTATAAATGCTACAAACCATTTGTGGTCATTTTACATTTGAAACACCAATGTATCCTCTCCTTAATATTCTATTGAGAAGGCATCATAATCGTATGATGATAATATTTCATTCACAAGACTTTCATGTTCAAGCTTACATTATCTACTTGAAAATATCCAATGAATCCTCTATATCTTTGATTTCTATTTGTAACAAAAAGGGATCGTTTTCTTCATAGAGAAGTATACTTCAATTCTCAAAAGCAAATGCACTCAGGTAAGAAGTAGGATCCAAGATTTCATATTAAGGGGAAACATATATTTGGTTGTTCCCACCTTCAAAGGATGTTTTCCCAACCCCATTTTCAACTTCCTTTAACTCTTCTTCCTCATTTATCATTGATTGTGTGTTCCCTTATTGCATTGCTCCGTTGAATAGACTACTTTCCATTACTGGAAATTGGTGCCATTGCACATTATTTTTCAAAATAGACAACATTTCCATATATGTCATTTCCATTTATATTTCAAATATTTCCATCCTCATCCATTCCATTATGTTCCATGTTAATGTTCAAAAACCTTTGCAACAACTTTGAGAAATATTTTGGTTGTCGTTATAGTCCATTTTGTCACATCTGGTCAGTAGGCCTATAAACTAGATCAATCAACATCCTTTTACCCCTTCACATAATCATAGCACAAATCCCTATGCATGACACTCTCATATTCCAGAGTTTATTCCTGAAAACCCCTTTTTCAGCCATTTTAAGGACCAACGCTCCCTGGCCTCCTACTGGAAAACGTTCACCAATAGGTTTATCCATGTTAGAAGGTTTGATCACCAGCAGGCTTCTCCATGCTAGATAGGGTTGATCACCAGCAGGTTGCTCCATGTTGGGGTGCATTGATTCTAGAAATTCGGGAAAAGAGAGAGAAAATCCAAAAGCCTATTATTATAGAAGCTTCCAGGATTTGTTACAACTATTTACCTCAAATAAAACTCTCAAAACCTATCTTATCACTCCTTAGATTTTCCATCCCTTATCCTTTGATCCCATCCTCCCATCATGAGTGGATCTAAAGCCTATATTGGTAAATGGATAAAAACTCCCAACTTACCATCCTCTTCTATATATTTGTGGCCATCCACAAGCTAGAGGTTGGATTTCGGATATAGATTCTACCCTCATGTTGTTGTTGTGAAGAGTTATTATTCCATTCATTAAGGTGATTAGAGGTGCACTTTTTGGGAAAGAAGGAACAAGTCAACTTGGAGGAGCTCTTCTACAAGATCAACTCCTATATTTGGTTGTAACTCACTCCATTTATATTAATGCAAAGAGTTCTATGTTTTCCTATAAATGGCGTTATGATTTCATGTATTTCGATGCCATATTGATCTTGTAAATGAAACTTCATTCCATCCACATGTTAGCAACCGATAGTTTACTTAGGTGAATGAAATGAATATTGGGGGGCATGTACCTCAAATTCAGTCATGATGCTGGGGGAACACAAACTTATTTTCAAGCATAGTTTCCCATGTTCCAAGCTTGTGTAAAAATGAAACCATTCTCATCTGATCTCTCGTGATTTGGATTTTTTTATTAGCCTATTTTTGTGAGATGATCCTTGGTTTTCTCATTCCATCGTCACCATCTGTTTTGCCAATCATACACTTTCACTTGGTTTTTTTACCCTTTCCTAAGGAACTGTTGTGATGAGTGGTCTTATTAGCCAACCTCTTGAACTTTGTATGTTTTGAGAAGTTCCATCAAGACTGGAACTAGTTTCTACCCTTAATACCACTCGTTCCTCCAAGTGGAGTTCTATTTCAACTCTTTTCAGACTCCAAAAATATTAAAATATTGGAGCACTTGTCTTTTGAAACTCGTTAAAGTAAATGAAAATACGTCTACTATTCAGATAACCTATTTATGAAAAAGGAATACCTTAGTAGAACATGGCTAATAGGTTCTCTTGAGTATTGTTTTCTACCTTTTCGGACTCGAGGGACTATCTGTCGGAAAAGGAACATCTGGAATTTTCTTTTTTTGCCTCTTTTTAAAACTCTCTAAAAATGAAAAATATGTCTTGTTTTACCTTCGCTGGACTCATTAAAATATCAACCAAGGATGGAATTGTCGAACATGACAAGGTCGAACCACTTATTCTCAGGGTTCATTAAAAATACTCAAGTGGATTCATCCGAAGGGTGAACTTATAGATCAAGCATATGTTATCCTCCTCAAGATTGTTAAAAAATAAAGAGGTACTCACCAATATGGTTGTGGAAATTTGGAAAATAGGGTATTCCATTTTCTAATGAAAACAAGTCACTCTTGAACACGACACTCTTCCACCTCATCTCCATGGATGTTTTCTTGGGTAATATGCTTGTATTTGGTTCATCATACAATTTTCAAAGCCTCCATTTTCGGTTTAGGGTCAATGTTTCCAATTCCATTCAGTGTCTTCGCTATGTTCAAGATAATTCATTTAGTTAATATCTACTACAATACTCTTAAGACTTCATTACATGTTTGTTGTTCCTAATCCAGTTATGTATCACCATCATTCTTTCTGAAAACATGATACCCATTTCATTACATTGATGGGGGATACATCAAGGCCCTCTTGCGATGGGTCACTTACAGTTGACATCAACTTATTATCCAGGAAGTTGAATTAGAAAAAACCCTTCAGTACCTTGGTGCTGGTATACATCAATGGAAATTTTCCTCACTCTCGATGACAAGTTTACATCAATGGCCTTCGAATAAATTTTATGTGTGATGTTTGAATTCAACTCATTCATTCACACCACACGGATTGTATTGCAGTACCTTGAGATCCATTAACATCATCAGTGGTTTCTATCCTGTCTGTTAATGAATTACATCGTTGGTCGGTAATCATATGGTGTCTACCATGTTCAACTATAGCTCATTGATTCACATGGTTAGACTCATACATTTGGACGGTCGTGTAAACGATATAGAAGACCCCAGATCTAGTTTCATCCATTCGGGATGTGATTTCAGGATTAATACAATATCACGATGTATGATATCTATGATCATATAGACATTCATCTAGTCATGGGTCCACCATTTGTCATCAGTGGACATTTATTTTGATCATTGTACATGTAATGTTAGCTTATGTGTTGAGCATGGGTATGCCTCCCTTAGAAAAGCTATCATGATGTAAATTTACTGTAACAAAATATGATCTCTCTTCTTTTTCTTGATCCTGAATTGTCACAAGGTCAAGCAATTTAGTGATCATTCAACATTCCTGAATTTTTTCTTTAAATGAAAATATGTTATAGCCCATTTTTTCACTCTATTTATTTTTCTTGTAAACTAAATCAATAAATATCCTTTTACCCCTTGACATCATCATAACACAAATCCCTATGCATGACACTCTCATATCCCAAAGTTTTTGCTTGAAAACACCTTGTTTCAATAATTTTAAGGACCAATGGTCCCTGGCCTCTTACTGGACAATGTTTGCCAATAGGTTTCTCCATGCTGGATAGGGTTGATCACCAGTAGGTTGCTCCATGTTGGGATGTGTTGATTCTAGAAATTTTGGAAAAAGAGAGGGAATCTTGAAGCCTCTTCTTTTATAAGCTTCCAGGATTTGTTATAACTATTTACCTCAGATTAAACTCTCAAATCCTATCGCATACCTCCTTGGATTTTCCATCCCTTATCCTTTGATCCCATCCTCCCATCAAGAGTGGATCTAAATCCTAGACTGGTAAATGAATAAGGACTCCCAACTTACCATCCTATTCTATATATTTGTGGCCATCCAAAAGCTAGAGGTTGGGTTTTGGAGATAGATTCTACCCTCATGTTGTTATTGTGAAGAGTTATTATTCCATGAATTAGGGTGATTAGAGGTGCAGTTTGTGGAAAATAAGGAACAATTCAACTTGGAGGATCTCTTCTACAAGATCAACTCCTATATTTGGTTGTAACTCACTTTATTTCTATTAATGCAAAGGGTTATTTGTTTTCCTATATATTTAATTATTATTTCATGTATTTCGATGCCATGATGACCCATTTAATGCATTATTTGGATGATTCTACATATATTTTGCAGATTGTTGGCTTGGGTTGTCTGATTGTGCAGGTTATAATTTTGGAAATGGGAGCTAGGATTGGAGCATTCAAGCCAAGAAAGGAGTGAATCATACGTCGGATTATAGGTAGGATTCATCCCATTATCTATTTACTTCAAGGGAAACATTAGCTTCTTTTTATTTATGTTTTTCTAGGTTAGGCCACCCAGTCTAGGGAAGATACTTTTGTCTACAGTCGTAGATTCTATATAAGAACTGCAATCATCCATAATTCAACCAGGTCCAGAATGCAGTTGTAATGTTTCCAAAAGGTAGATATATTTGAATTTATGAGGCATCCACATGGCATGAATTATTCCAAATTTGACTGCATGACCTAAAGGATGTTTGTGGCTCTTGTGAAGAATAACCTCATCTTGTTGAGTCCTAGAGTTCCAAATTTAAACTTGTCCATCATCAATGACTAAAATTGTCAAATAATATGAACAAGATCCTAAAAAAGCATACTTCCAGAGGAATATGATGGTGATGTTCAATAAAATATTTACCATGAAAAGTTTGCTATGGATATGTACTTATTTCTTAAATAAGCCATGACAAAGATTCATTTTGAGATAACATTCAGTGGTGGGTAGGTTATTTAAAAAATATTGCAATAAAAATGACCAAGAAAACAATGAAAAGAAAGGGGGGGATTTTTTTTTTAAATGTGCAAGGGAAATTTTGTCGGGGTTATTGTAGGGGCTACAACATTTACTCACTTTGGACATTCTTAGAGGAGGGGATCACTATTTTCCATTTAGGTTCTCACCTCCACCTACCGATGACCCACCATGGCACAAGAGGAAGTGAATTAAAAGAACGACTAAAGAGGTTTCTCTTGTACTTAGGTATGCGACTAAATGTGATTCATTGTATGGAGAAGACATTAGTTCTAGGTCGATGTTTTAGTAAAAAAATGTTCATGGTCATACTTTAGAGGTGGATAGATTATATTTTTCAATCGTTTCTTGGATATGCACCAAACTATTTAATATTAGCCAAGGGGTTGATAAGGTGGTTGGAAAAGGTGGAAGCGGATGCACACAGACTCCTTAACGGTGGATGGTTTTGGATCTCTCAGACATTATACATAGAACCCTAGACAATATAATTTGACATGAAATCAGAGAAATAGGAAGCAATGCCTACTTGGGTTCAGCTTCCAACACTTCCCCTGATTTCTAGTTTGAGGATGTCTTCAAGGAAATTTGGAACACTCTAGGTTTATTTTATGAAGAAGATTATTACTTCTAGAAATAGATTATAAGGGCATGGCTAAAATTTAGTTAGATTGAACCTCACCAAAGGACTTATATCCTCAATATCTATTACATCAAGGGATTTGAAGCACCTGTAAATTCTATACTATGAGGGGGTTCCTTACAAGTGTGATCGATGTTGTATGCATGGTCATTTCAGTAAGGACTCCTCAATAGGAAACTATTGAAAGAGATGGATCAAGAAGGATTAATTGTATGTGGTTTCTCCTCCTCCCTTGCCTCCAAAATATGGTCAATTTTATCCTCTATAATAAAGGTCATCATGCAAACCCTAGCTTGAAAAGGATTTGAACTTGTTGGAGACCCCATCAGGACCCTTCATCCCCTCTCCCAATGTTGGCACAATACCTAAAATCCACTTTATATCTTCAAAGGAGGGTGAACCCTCCAAATTTATGGCACTGGTTTCAGAAGCCCCTTTATCATCTTATTTTGATCTATTTTTGAATCCTTTCAATACTTTTCATACATATTCTCCCTATCGAAATAACACCTCCCTAACTAAGCTCTAAAATCTAGATCTCTCAGTCTCCTCTCTATCATATTCCTCTCCTTGACTCTTTCCTTCATCCCCTCTTTTATCCCTATTATATGTGTTTCTCTTCTTTCACCCACTTGTTCACCTCCCTTACTTGATCCTCCGGCTCACTCACCCAAGTATAATTTATGCTCTTCTACTTTCCTTCTACCTGAGCCAAGGGGAGTTCTGGGCTCTTCTCCAGACATGAATTATAAATTCTCTTGCTGAGGCAGAAAATCCTCCTTATCCATTACAAAAAAAATTGTTCATTCTGAAATCAAATATGGAAAGAAAAAATGCATTAGTCGAGGTCATAGAGAACTTCCCCCTGCTGTTTCCCCCAAATGAAGTTATTCTCATTGAATTGCAAGGGAGTAACCAACCCCATAAAAAAATTATCTATCAAATGGTTGATGTACCTTCATTCCCCCCACATCCTGTTAATCCTATAGGAATATATGATGGAAAGAGAAAAGGCCATTTATTCTCTTAAATAAATTCTCCCCTTATTGGATTTTCTTTCTCTATATGCAATTGGCAGATAAATGGGAATTGTCTCAGGATGGGACACAAGATGTGTTCGATTGACATCGACTTGGTCCTTTAAATTAGAACTCGTTATTGAAATTTTAACTAGGGAGATGGAAAAGGCATTTCTTTGCATTAATGTGCCCGTTTTCACACTGTTAGGTTTTCTAGTCAAATCTTCCTATGCTCCCCCTTTTGTCCTTAGGAAGGGTAATTTTGGGTGGGTACCTGAATTTCTCATTAGCAACAGCTAAGATCTGGTGACCCTCTACTAGGATTGGTCCCCTCATGAATTTATTCACAAAACTAAGAGGGGTGTTGGGCTTATGTGATTTTCTTCTTCCTAATATTCCACCCACTTAGTCAAATAATAGGATAGGACCTGATTAAATTGCTAAAATATTGGATTTTCTTCTCATTTCGAAGGTCCTCCTCAAATTTTCCTTTAGATTTGGTCAAATATATCTAGTTTGGGGGCCTTTGGCCATAATCCTATACTTTTGAGTTTATACCCTTTCCCCTTCAAGCCACCTAAGCCCTTTAAAGTAAATCCATATTGGTTTAAGTACCCTTCACTTCTTGAAGCCTTGAAATCCATTTGGATTCCCATCTCCTCCTTTATGCCTGAATCCCCTCCCATACAATTCCACCAAAATTTAAATAGGTCAAAAGCATTGATTGTTATTTGGGGAAGGGAAAAAGAAGGAAGTTGACACTAAATCTCTAGAAAATATAGAAACCCGATTGAAACTATACTATGAGTAAAATATCCTACATAATATGAAAATTACTAGATCTAAATGAACTCCAGAATCCTACTTCACCCAGCTAAATTTACTTCTCTTTTTTGTAAATTACATTACAGAATTATTTCAGATTTCTTCATGAAATATTGAACCAAATTACTGAAGCAACCTACACTTAATTACTTATGATTCTAAACAAGGAAACTGAGAAAAGAAAAATATACACATAGGACACCATTATTTTTGGACGAAAGTCCCCGGAAAAACCCAATGTGGGAAAACTGGTGCAATAGATCTGAGAGTTTGATTTTATTAAGTAGTAGCAAATTATGAATACATATCTGAATACCACTGAGGTAATTCAGTTATAGAGAGAGAAATATTGGAAGAAATATTGTGAGTTTTACCTGACTCAATCACTGAAAAACTCTCGGCTGATCCGGTCACTGGATGAAGTGCCATTGACAGGCCCTGCGCTGCCTCTGCGCAGTACCTACGTTAGCCTATCTAGAAACTACGTCACCCATCTACGTGATCGATCTGCAACCCAGAATCACTGCTCTCAGCCTCCCAGTGTCACACCTTGGTTCCCGGATTCTAAAATTGATTCTTCTGCAAAATCTCAGACTCTTTCTCACCCTCTGCGTTGCCTCTACATGGCCCTACGTCAGCCTCTGCATGAGAGCTGTTGGATCACTCTCTACTAATGATTCTCCGACTATGAAAATATCTCTCCAAAATTTATCCCTGCCCCTCATTGCGCTGTAATCATTTAGATCGAATTCTCCTCTGAGCACTTCTCACATCATAAAATCAATCACTTAGATTCATTCAGTGTGTCTTTCCAAATGACCCTCAAGCCTTCCTTTATAGCCTTCTCGTTGAGACTTCATCGACCAAGATTAGATCTCCAATCAACAGCTAAGAATATAACTTGACTTGATCCATTTTCTCTAGAAGATTCACTCTTTATTTTATTAATACCCTTTAATTATTTAATTTTCCTAAGTTTAAATTTAGGGTCACATTAAAATAATCAATTATTTTAATAAAACGCATTATGTGTGGAATTTCCACAAACGCTTTATGGGTTCTTTGGAATACATGTGCAAAAGATTCTCCAACAATTTTGAGACTTGGAGCACTTATGATGCTACCAAAAATAAACACTCACTCTTCGCGAGGAAAGTTCTCTAGCAACATGCATATTGCACATTGCTCTAACCCTAAAGCATTCTCTGCACTACTGATGTCTGACAATTTGTCCACCAACCACTGTCAGATTTTTCTATAAATGTATTTTTTCCCATAACACTACCACTACCAATGCTACATCCGTAATACATCTCCCTCTCAAGTGCTACATCTAATATGTTGCTAGCACTGCCACTGCTAACACTACATATGTATTGCAACTCAGTTGCTGAGAGAAGCAACTGAAACCACCCAAAAACTGAACAAGCATTCAGTGGATGCACCTCGATGCTAAAGATCTGATTGCTCCTAGTCCCACACTATCCATTGAATCCACTGCATTGTTTAAGCTATTGTACTGTGCCTCCATGCACTAATGCCTATATGCTCTACACTACTCAGATTATGGCACTACTAACCACTAAATTTGTCTCTCCATCACTCCTTGGATCCCACTAAAAACTCCTCCATCCCGCTACCACTTATCATGGGCTTCTATAGCAAGGTGATGATCCATGAGGTGGGTTACTCAAGGATCTTGCCCAACTGAAATTCAAGGTGAACTACGACACCCCATCTCCCTCCTGGAGATGCGTGGGCACTCATGGCATACTCATCCTCCTTGATCTTCGTGGCTACAACCATTGGATTGTGGTTCTCATCCTTATCCTTTTTCTTCAAAGGAGATTGTGATGCATACTGGCCCATTTAGTCACATATGAAACACTTCACCTTGGAGACATCCTTCTTGCATCCTGGTTGCCTTTTTTGCCCCTTCTATGCGAGGGATGCATTCTCCTTCTCCTCCAGATTCTTCGATCCGCTCTTGCTGCTACCGTCAAGTTTAAACTTGACCAGATCTCTTCTCAGCTCTTCCTCCTAAAGAGATGCCCACATTGCCTCCCAACTCGGTATTATCACCCTGCCCAAGATACTTTGGAAAAAAACTTGCCACTCCTCAGTGATCACATTAAGGGCCAGTCTCACCATAGTTGTAGCGGATGGGGTAGATCCCATGACCGCCAACTGGTCACAGATTTCTTGAAGTCTCGTTAGGAATGGAACAATGTGCTCCCCATTCTGCATCTGGATCATCTGAAGCTTCTGCTCTAAGTACATATTTCACTACTCGAAAGTTCCTTTGTATAGCATGGACAAGGCCTCCCATATCTCCATGGTTGTGTTCTTGCCAGCTATATGAGAGACTATATGATCCTTCACACCATCAAGGATAAGTTTCTTGGCCTTTTCCATGTCATACTTGTACTTTTTATTCTAATCTAGATCTATAGGCACAACAACCACGTTGTCTATGAATGCCTTGAGATCATACTCATCCAGAAGGAATATGATTCTTTCCTTCCAGATCATATAGTTGGAGGATCCCTCCAACAAATCATGATCTCTAATTCTGTGAGCTTCCATATCATCCAAAAAATGTAGAACTGCTCCCTCTTTCTCCATACTGCGTAGCTTCTATGCTGGCTTACACACTCCCTGATGGAGTTGGTAAATCTGTCGCTCCTCTGTTGCCCATAAAATGAGGAAAAATGAATTCCTCAACAAGGAAATCATTGAGGAAGAATTCCCTAACTATGTGCTCTTCTTCTTCTTCATCTGACGCTTCTGTGCCCAACAAATCCTTCTAGAAAAACCATGTCCCTTTGGATCTATGTGAAGGCTCTGCACTAATCCCTTTTCCTTGGCAAGATCTTGATCCAAAAGTCTTACCTCTCTGTCAACTCACTCAGAGAGATACCACCTCAAAAATTCTGCCCTTCTGGCTAGAACTGCGCAATCCCTCTACATATTCAATATGTTGTTGTTGCAACAATTAGACCTTTGCTTTAGTGCTATATTTTAAAATTTTCTCTGATACCATGTGAAAATTCCTAGATCTAAATGATCTCCAGGATCCTAATGCAACCAGTTGAATTTACTTCTCCTATTTGTAAATTACATTACAGAATTATTTCAAATTTCTTCATGAAATATTGAATAAAATTACTGAAGCAACCTACACTTAATTACTTATGATTCTGAAACAAGGAAACTGAGCAAAGAAAAATATACACACAAGACACCATTATTTTTGGACGAAAGTCCCCAGAAAAATCCAATGCGGGAAAATCGGTGCAACGATTCTGAGGGTTTTATTTTATTAAGCAGTAGAAAATTTTGAATACCACAAATTTAATTTAGCTACAAAGACAGATTTTTTTTTAGAAATATTGCTATTTTTACCTCACTCAATCACTCAAAAAATCTCGGCTGATTCGGTCACTAGATGAAGTTCCCCTGGTAGGCCCTGCGCAATCCCTATGCAGTCCTTGTTTCAACCTCTCTAGGAAATACGCCACCCATCTAGGAGATAGATCTATAGCCTTGAGTCATTGCTCTTAGCATCCTGGTGTCACACCCTGGTTCTTGACTTCTGAAATTGATTCTTCTACAAAATCTCAGACTCTTTCTCACCCTTTGCGCTTCCTCTATCTGGTTCTGCATGAGAGTTTCTGGATCAATCTCTTCCTCTCTCTGCTGATGATTTTGTGGCTGATAAAATATATCTCTAGAAGCTATCCTTGCCCCTCACTGTGCTGGAATAACTTAGATCGAAATGTCCTCTGAGCACTGCTCACTTCATAAAATCGATCACTTAGATTAATTCGGTATGTATTTCCAAATGAACCTCAAGCCTTCCTTTATAGCCTTCTCATTGAGACTTCAACGACCAATATTAGATCTCCAATAACCAGTTAATATTATAAATTGACTTGATCCATGTTCTCTAGAAGATTCACACTTTTTGTATTAATACCCTTTAATTATTTAATTTTCCTAATTTTAAACTTAGGGTCACATTAAAATAATTAATTATTTTAATAAAACACATTCTGAGTGGAATTTTCACAAACGTTCTTTGGAATAAATGTGCCTAAGCCTCTCCACAAATTTTGAGACTTGGAGCGATTCTGATGCTACCAAAAATCAACAATCCCTCTTAGCAAGGAAAGTGCTCTAACAAAATTCCTGTTACACATTGCTCTGAACCTGAAGCATCCTTTGCACTATTGATGTCTGAAAAGTTTTCCACCAACCACTGTGATGCTCTTGTAAATGTACAACTACCCTTGACACTTCCACTTCCAATGCTACATTCGTACTACTGCTCCCTCTCAAGTGTTTCATCTACTATGCTGCTAGCACTACCACTGCTAACACTACATATTTACTGCAACTCAGTTGCTGAGAGAAGCAACTGAAACCATCCAAAAACTGAACAAGTGTTCAGTGGATGCACCTCGGTGCTGAATATCTGACTGCTGCTAGTCCCACATTTCCCTTTAAAGCCACTGCATTGTTGAAGCTACTGCACTGTGACTCTACGTACTTCTGCCTCTCTTCTATGTGCTGGTCAGATTCTGGCATTGATAACCACTGCATTTATCACTCCATCACTCCTTGGCTCCCATTGAAAACTCCTCGATCCTGTTGCTATTGATCATGGGCTCCCGTAGAAAGGTGATGATCCATGAGGTGGGTTCCTCAAGGATCCTGACCAACTAAAGTTCAAGGTGAACTATAGTTCCATGTCACCCCATCTCCCTCTTGGAGATGCGTGGACACTCATGACATACTCATCCTCCTTGATCTTTGTGGCTGCAACCTTTGGATCGTGCTTCTCATCCTTCTCCTTTTTCTTCAGAGGACACTGTGATGCAAAGCGGCCAATTGCGCCACATATGAAACACTTCACCTTGGAGATGTCCTTCTTGTGTCTCGATTGCCCTTGCTACCCCTTCAATGTGAGGGTTTCATTCTCCTCCTCCTCGGGATTCTTTGATCCACTCCCACTGCTACCGTCAAGTTTACACGTGACCAAATCTCTTCTCAGCTCCTCCTCCTAAAGAGTTTCCCACATCGCCTCCCAACTCGGTAGTGTCACCCTGCCCAAGATACTTTGGAAAAAAACTTGCACTCCTTAGTGACCGCGTTAAGGGCCAGTCTCACCATAAGACTAGTAGATGGGGTAGATCCCATTTTCGCTAACTGATCATGAATTTCCTAAAGTCTCGTTAGGAATGGAAAAATGTGCTCCCCTTTCTTCATCTGGATCATCCGGAGCTTTTGCTCCATGTACATCTTCCACTGCTTGAAAGTACCTTCGTATAACATGGACAAGGCCTCCCATATCTCCATAGGTGTGTTCTTTCCAGCTATATGAGAGACTATATGATCCTTCACACCATCAAGGATAATTTTCTTGGCCTTTTCCATATCGGACTTGTAATTTTTATTCTGATATGAATCTGTAGGCACAACAACCACATTCTATGAACACCTTGAGATCATACTCATCCAAAAGGAATATGTTTTATTAATACCCTTTAATTATTTAATTTTCCTTAGTTTAAACTTAGGGTCACAATAAAATAATTAATTATTTTAATAAAATACATTTTGAGTGGAATTTTCACAAATGATTTATGGGTTCTTTGGAACACATGTGCCTAAGCCTCTCCACAAATTTTGGGTCTTAGAGCACTTCCGATGCTACAAAAAATTTACATATAATACCTCGATGGACCAAAAGGAAGAGATAAAGGTCCTAGAGGATAAGAGAAAGAAATTTCCATTTGGCTTCAAGCGGGGCATAACAACACCAAGTACTTTCATGGTGTTACAAACCAATAAAAATACATTAATATTACTTAGGAGATTAAAAATATAGATGTATCCTCAATAACCTTCTTCAAAGATATATCAGAAGAAGGGTACAAATAATTTAAACAAATTTATTCCCTTCCTCATAGAGCCACCATTCGATAGGTATTAAATGTGACCAATAACTTCCAGAGATTCATAAATCAAGAAGAGAACAACTCTCTAATGGTTGAGGTAACAAAAGAGGAGCTCTCAAAGGTTTTACACAGTTTCTAGAAGGGAAAAAGTCTTATGCTAGACATACTTCCTATAGATTTTTACCTAGAATGTTATGATTTTATAGCAGATGAACTGCTCTCTATAGTGGAATACCCTAGGACTTTCGGTCAAATCCTTCCCCCCCTTCAATTCCACATTTATTTCCCTTATCCCTAAATTAGACTCTCCTACTTCCTTTGATATATTTCATTTGATATGTTTTTGTAACTCTGTCTACGAAATCATTTCAAAACTCATTACTCTCTACCTCGAGGACATCATGCTAGATCAAATTTGTCCGAAACAATTTGTGTGTTTACAAATTTTTTAGATCCATGATGCCATCATAATTTCCCAAGAAGTCCTTCATTCTATACATACCTAAGAAGAAAAGAGAAATTATTTATAAAGTGGATATTTCAAAATCTTTTTATTGGGTTAGTTGGCTCTATGTAAGGCTCCTATTAATTCGTCTAGGATTTTGTGACTCGTTTGTAACTTGGTTATGAACTGCATCGATATAGAATCCTTTTAAATTTTAATTAAATGAGTGGTGTCTCCTTTCTTCCATGCAGAAATAGGGCTCATATAGGGTTACCCTCTCTCCCCCAGTTTGTTTTTCCTTGTTGTAGAAGCCCTCATAAAATTAATCATGGATGCAAAATCAAGAGGGGGATTCAAAAAAATTTCTATCTCTCAAGGATGCATCCTCTCACATCTATTATTTATAAACATCATTCCTATTTTATGTTAAGGAAACATATCCCATATCCAGTTATTAAAATATTTGTTGACATTATTCTTAGATTCTATAAGAATGATAATAAGCAATGAAAATCCATCCATCTTTGGATGGAGGTTACCAGGAAGGGTGAAATCCTTTGTGGAAAAAAATTTCTTCAAAAATGTCAATATGTTAGAATCAAGATTAAAATATCTTGGATTCACACTAAAACCTATTAACTATCTAAAATCGGGCTAGAGATGGCTCTTGGCATAGGTGGAAAAAATACATTGTATCGGGTCCAACAAATGGCTTTCTAGGGTAGGGGGATTGGTTTTGTGCAAATTTTTTCTGGAATCGATCCCAGTGTTCTAGGCTTTGTTAACCTGGATCCCTCTAGGAGTTATCCAAAATATGAAACAGATAATCAAGAATTTTCTTTAGGAAAGCAGAGAAGCCAAAAAGAACTTTTCTCTCACAACATGGAAGTATATAGCCATTCCAAAAAACCAAGGTTGGTGGGGCTTAAGGAACCTCACTAGTTCTCTAAAGCCCTAGCTACTAAAGGGGTGTGGAAGATTATCTATGTGGGGGGGAGAGGGGGGGGTGTCTTTCTTAATATATCACCCAAAAAAATTATATCAAACACATTTCCTTTCTATATTGGATTAGATAACCTGCAAAAAATGGTTCCATAATGTGGAAGGAATTCATCAAATTTTTTCCATTAATCGACAACTTCCTTTGTTGGAAGGTAGGGAAGGGCACACAAATAAATATAGGTACATACCCCTAGATAGACATTCATCACTAGAATAAGCTCTTAGATCCACTTATCCACACTCTTAATCAAGAGGGTTGGCAAACCTTAAATCAGTTGGTAATTACCACAACCATATTTGGACAACACGAATGGATATCTGCAAATAAGTTACATCTTGAAGGTGATAATGTTGAATCCTAGTCAATATACATCCAAGGATTAAAATTCTCATATGTTACCATCAATAATTATGAATATAGCCTTATATGAACCTCGAGTCTAAGTGCATTCTATGCTCCAAAAATAGGGTACCAAACCCTTGTTGCATCAAATTATTCTTCAGAACTCCCCTAGTGGCGGTGGGGGATTGGAAATTAAATTTCCCTCCCAAGTATAAATTATTTGTGTGGTTACTCCTAAAAAACAAGGCCCCTAATTGGGACAATTTGATGAAATGATCCTTCTATTGCTCAGGCTAGTATCCCTTGTGCAAGGTTGAATTAGAATTAATCAATCATCTTTCAATTCAATGATATTTCAATAAGGAAGTATGGAAAGAAATAAGTCAAATGGAAAGCTAAAAATTCCTCTGGGACACTAATTATGTTGAGGAAAATTTTAAAATACAATTTCAAGTTACACAAAACCCAAAGCATAAATCCCTTCCTCTCATGGTTGCTTATGGAATCTAGATAAAAATAAATCATGAACTTTTTAAATATAGGAATCCAATTCCAATAAGATCAACCATTAACAATTTAACTATAGCCAAATAATTAAAACATAATTCAAAAGGAAAGTATCATCCTCAACCACAAGAAGTCACCATACAAATTGATTTCCCATGGGATTTTTTTAACAATCTAACTCAAGGGAGGGGCCAGTGAAATTTTAAATCTATGCCATAATACCTCATTAAATATATAAAAAAACATTGGACTAGCCTCAAACAACTTTTCAGAACTCTTTTATCTAAAACTCATTTTGAAATTGGTAAGATACTAGGGGATTTTCAAACTACATATATATGGGGATTTCCAAATAGTAATAAAGTGGATGTTGGAAACAACTCAGCTAAAATATTATTTTATTTTACTATGTTTTGTAAATTATTTCATTGCATAGACTCCTTTGAGATATCCTTTGATCATGTTTACAATCATAGGAGCATAGATGCAAGCTCCCTCTCTGAAGTTGGACTAGATGTGGTCCGAGACACGTGGAAGGTCAGAAAAAAAGATTTGGGACAACAAAAAGAATATATTCTTAACCCTTGGAAATAACCAAAATTCCATCTAATTTTGATGCTTTTGCAATGATGTTTTTAAACATTTATTTTGATATGAACCTTGTACAGGAGTAAATAGAAATTTCCTTTTTGGATGATATATAGTCAAGATATTATTGTATAGACAAGTAGCCAGGACATGGAAAGTGAAAGAGACTCCTATGTTTTTTTATTGTGATGATTTGAGGGAATCTACCTCTCTTAGGCTATTATCCATCTGAATAATGTATGCATCTAACCATGTAATGTTTTTTGCTACATATTAATAGAATTTTAGATTTTTTTCCAAAAAAAATCATGGATTGTTGTATTCAATTTCACTACATTAGGGTGTTACTTATATTTTTTGGCTCCACCTTGATGTAACCATTGTAGTATGAACATATGATGTGGTGAAACAAGAAAATTTTGCAAGTGATACCATCACCTGGTAGATCTTATTTCGTGACTGTGGTACTAATGATTTGGATGGTGGTGTCGAAGTAAGATTAAGGTAGTGGAGGAATAAGATTAAGGTAGTGGTTAGAAATTCAGTATGAGATTAAATATCGTGAGCTCATGGGGAGGTAGGCCAAAAGCTAATGTGATGTCTTACAATATCTAAAAAATGGGTCTTAAGCAATCGTTTTATTTGGTGAATCTCAAGTGAAATATGAGCATCCTAAAAGATTAGTCCTCTAGCCAGATTTGATGACATAACACGTGGTGGTTATTTCTCACCTTGAGTTGTAAAATACTTTAATTTATATCATTGTCACAAAAATATTTTAGTAATAAAACCAATGCACTACCTTCCAATTTAACTTCAAATCTTAGTCAAGCATATTTATCTCTAAGATGATCTTAATGGTGTAAAAGGAGTTGTGAAGAAGAAGGAATCGTTATGACCTTGCCCATACTTGTTGGAATAATTAATAAAAGATATGATGACCATGCTAGAAATAGGTGGAAACTCACTAAGTTGATGAGGCATATCTTCCCAAAAACCTACCATGATATCAAACATAATATACCTATCAGCCTTGTCTAATGAGATCTTATTTAACCAATTGGATGGTACAAATGTAAATAATTAAAGCCTTCTTTGAGAACCTAAATATTTCTTTGAGTGAGAATAAGACTCTACGAATTAGATGTTGTTCATTATTGGAAACTTTTTGTGTGGAAAATAAGAGGGAAAGCAAGCTCATAAGAAGAAATTTGCACCAAATTACAATACAGGAATTATCGTCAAAATATTGCTTGAATTATTTGGGAACATGAAGCATATAAGGGAAGCAACTAATGAACTAATTCAGTGTATATTTTTTATTAAAACCATAAATAAATATATCTTAGGTTAAAATGGAAGTCATGATTGTTTACAAATCAAAATGATCAGTATATCTTTGAGTTGCTTAGGTTTTGTGAGATATTATATGGATTTATCCCATGCATTTGCAACATCTAATTAAATATCATAACTCGATTAATTTGGCTAGTAGGTGTATTTTTTGTAGTATGTTGGCATGTCATGTATGGTTCTATGGTATAGATATACATATTCTAAAGAATAACGTAATCATTCCAATTCATGAAACATTGAAGAGAGGCATAATTTTATTCAACTACTATTAATATCGTTTGTTTGCAATTGTAGTGATTGAGAGGTTATGGACTTGTGATATTCTTGAGAATCTCCACCATCAAGAAAAAGTGGTGATTAATAAAGGGCATGTAATAAAAATGACCTTTATGAATGTGATAACAACAAAGCATTTGAAAATTGAAAGAGTGGAACTTGTAGCATTGGTGGGTGCCGAAAGAAATCACAAAATGGAAATTTTATGTAGGTTCTTGAATTAGGAAGTTGTCCTCCTATTACTTCTACTAAAGGTCATGGATTAGTAGGCAATCCTCCTATTACTTTTTTCCCAGTGACAAAGGTGTAATAAGCATTGATATGATTAAACATGATAAGTCTCAATGTAGAGCCGAGGGGATTGATAAATTTGGATGTATAGATGGTAGGTTTACTAAGGTTCCATAGGAACTACCCCTTCAAATTTTCCTCAACTATAAGGTTTTTGAAAAAAAAAAAACAAAAAACAAAAAAAAACATAAGTAAATTGAATATGTCTAATATATTTGAATTATTATACAATATGAGAATCTATCTATTCATTATATATCATTCAAATTCTATTTATGATGTATTACATATCATTATGCCCATTGTATATTGTTTGTATTAATTGAAACCATGTAAGTTTTCATTTAATTGTTGTTGATTTTTTGTTTTTTTTGTCTTGAAGTGAGATATGTAATAGAATAGTAGACTACCACTTTTTAGTTTGATAATGTTTAGAAAAATATAGTTATTACATTTATTATAAATGATATAATCAAATATTACGACATATTAATAAATTATGTTTAAAATGAATTAGATTAATATTTTTCATTACAAAATGCGATGTAATTATAATTATAATTAGATTTGGATTATGTTTAAAATATTATATTACATTTACTATATTTATATATTAGTGATTTAAATTTAGTGGGCTAATTCAAGTTGCTGAGTGCTTTGAGTTTTTTTGCAAGAGATTTATGAATCAATTCTTTTACATATCAAGAGGTTTTCACTAGGTATCATCCTAAAAAGTGCGAAGTGTTAAGGAAGGAAATAAGTAAATATTTTGGTTTTTTTAGAAAATACGGTAGACTTGGACTTTTCATTAGTGATCAAGTCAACTTAAAGTGTAAAATTCGGCCCCACATGATGAAATGGTTTGATCTGAAGGTCAAAACCCTCCTCCTATGTTAATTTAGCATATCAGGGGAAAATTCCATCCTTTGGAAAATATTCCTCGTTAAGGAAAACACCTACTAGCCCTTGGAAGACTTTAATTTGGTTAAGTAAAAATATATTTTAATGTGGAAACCCACATCTGCACAAAAGGACAGGTTTGCCCTAAGAAAAATCAAGACACCTTTGGAAGCTTATAAATACAAGTCAAGTGACCCTCATTTGGATATCATCAATCATTCTTCTTTCTTTGGTTTGGCTTGCACAAGTCTGAAGTGGTTCATGGATATTGGTTCATACAGGTTCGAAATTGCAAGGTTTGAAGCTCACACATGTGATATATGGTTTTGATTTGCAGCCGCAGGGTTACCACAGGGAATTTTTAGTTGTAATTGTAGGCATGCAGGATTATCCGTGCGGTTGGAGGGTTTCAACCGCACACACGTACACTCCCTCCATGTGGTTGGAAACTAGGGTTTAATTTTATTAGTTGACAGCAATTTTCAATAGTTGACCGCAAATCTTGACAATTGACCGCAGGTTTCTGAATTAATGTTTTGATTATTATCATTGTTGGGTTCATCTCTTGGATGTTGTTTAGTTGATTTTTATCGATATTTTTGTAGTTGAAGAAATGGATCATTCTACTCTCTCTTTGTCGAAAATTTTATGGAAATCTAATAAGAAGAATAATTTTCAAAGGGTTTTCCCCTTTGTGGGGTTTTGTCCTGGCCCGATGACTAATCCTGGTGTCTCTATTTGTGAATTATTTTCTTCTATTATTCCTTTATGTTCTGTTGAATTGATGATTATATTGTTATGATATTGTGGGGTGAATTAAATTTGCAAATAATGAAATACAATTATATAAATCAAAGAACAATATAGCCCTAAGAAAAATTAACATGGAATCAAAGTTGAGTTGAAGAAAAGTGTAATATTCCCAATTAGCCATGAGCTAGTTGGAATATTAATTTTTGTTTCCCTGATTTGTTTTATGAATAAGATGACAATGGAGGTCCATAATTATCCTTAATAATGAATAAATCAATTCCAATGTGAAAGAGATAGATCTTGGTAGCTTAATTGAGCACCCTTAGGTGTGAAAAGGGGCTGGAACACCTTGACTAGGTCAACTTTGACCAAATCAACAACACTGTCATGGAGGAGTGGTCATCAATCAGAGACAATGTAGTTTTATATGGAGATGATTTTCATGGAAGTAGTGCTATTATTGGATGGGAATTAGGGTTTTCAAGCTCATATCTTATTTAAGGAAGAGGATGGCAGCCATATTTCATTATGTTGATGTATATGATATTTCTGAATATATGGTCTGTTTAGACATATATCTTTCTCTTGTTGTTTAGCTGAGATTGAGTGTTGTTTAGCACTAGGTGTTCCTGATTGGGAATCTCACCTCTTCCATTGAGAAGCTCTTGGAGGAGACTTGTACTAAATTGTCCACTATTAGGCTTAAGGCCAAGCTTCATCTTTCATTTATAGCACAGATCCTATTGAGGGTTGAGTAGTTTTGCAGGTTGCAGCAGTGGAGACTAGATCTGGGTGATTTCTGATATGTTTTTCATTGGATAAGGCTTATTTTCCATTGGGAGGATAGTATGGAAGGCCCTTGTGCATATCTTCATATCTTGGCATTAGGCCAACCATTTATTTATCCCTACAATGCATTTTATTTCCAGATTTGCGTTATTTCTATAGGAGGAGTTGCAGGGTGGTTTGGCACACCGTTTGGAGAGCTGGTTTTCTAGTGAAAGGGATTTGCCTTTCATTTAGAGGATCTATTGGAGGAGGCTATTATATTGTTTATATCATATCAGCCACACTTTCCATATCTATATTTTGCAGTAGATCTTCATCCCTAGGACCTAGATCCCCATATTGTATATGGTGTTTTGCTGAAAACCCTTAAGGGGTTCTTCAAAGGAGGTTGTATAGTGCTCAGATTTATAGTAGATCTATATTTTGAGGCACATATCAGCCTTAGATATGTTTTATAACCATTTTCTATAGCAGTGCCTTTAAAACAATGTTGTATTAGCCTTCCAATCTTTATATATAGTAGCAACACCTCTTTTTGAGGATTTTTGTCCACTGGAGGCTTGTTATTTCTTATTGTACATCTTATGGCCCATTATTTATGTATATTTTGCTGCTGTTATAACATATGAAAGGTCTCCATATTGGCCTCTTGATTTTATATGATGATTTACACTATTGTTCCAGCATTTTGCACTATATTCCTGCTTTTCCCATTTGGGAATATTACAAAAAGTCATTGAAATGATCCCTAAGAAGACACCTTTGATGGAATCAAGAGAATATGGAGGAGATATTAAAGAATGGTATGGTTTTAAGGAGACCCTAGGAAATTTGGTTAACAGGGGTTGATGGACGTCATGAGGTTAGGGTTTGGAAGAAACCTTGGGATAAAATAAAGGCTTGAGTTTTTTTGTTTTGAAACCCTAGCATGATCAATGAGAAGATGTCGTGACAGGTTTGATGTAACCCTAGTTGGTCTAACCTCAATTAGGCTTGGTTGATGATGAATTCAATATTGAAGGCGATATTGTTTCATGGATATGGAAAATACTAATGCTTGAAGGCTAGTTCAAGAGGGAGTTGATCACCTCTCATTAAATATAAGTACCTTTTAAACTTATGTTATTTCTTTGTGATATTAGACTCATTGTTTTTATTATTTTTCATACTTCTTGCATGAATATCTGAGTACTTATAACCTCTAGATGAGATTGTAGGTTTTAACCCTGTACAAAAATTATCTGCAAAGGAATATTAAAAACAAAAATTGAATAATAGTGAGAGCATAAAACATAAAACAGATATACACAGAGATTTTCCCTAGATCCCAAATCAGGACGACCAACTTGATTTTTCATTATATTCCTTTTAGTGTTACAACACATATATATACATGCTGAAGCATACATAAACCCCAATCCATTAACCCTGGATTAGAACATAATCGTAGTTCCCTTGACTGGATCTACAAAATACCAGGGGCCGAAAACCATCATGCCCCAAAACCATGTGCAAACCCATGCACAAAACCATTGGCCGGTTCGCCCACCGGAAAATAAGGACCAAAAAAAATTTCCCGGGGCACTCCCACCCCTCCTGTGACCCCCTACTACGCCTGACACAACGTACAAGGGAGCTATCACCCCCCCATGCATGACTAGTCATGGGAAGAATATAACACATACCCAACATTCTCCCACTTGTTGTTTTCTTTCCGTAGGGGGCCACAGGAGAGATGAGTCATTAGCCCAAATTTGCAACACCCATTATTTCTCTGCACCAAGAGAACTTCTGAGTGCTCACTTACTTCGTCAATGCATCTGCAACATTCTTCAAAGTGTCCACCTTTACCAGCAACACCCTTTTAGCCTCAACCATATATCTCACAGTGATATTGAACATCAATGTGCTTTGTCTTTGAATGATAAGCAGGGTTCTTAGCCAATAAAATTTCAATTTCTCTATCACAGTCTATCCTTATAGCTTGCTACACCAACCCCATACTTGAACACAATATATGCAACCAAACTGCTTCCTTGCTTGCATGAGTGGCTGCCATGTATTCTGCCTCTGTAGTTGAAAGAGCCACTACAGACTGTCTTTTACTCATCCAACTGATTGCACATCCAAATAGGATAAACACATACCCACTTGTAGATCTTCTTTGGTCCAGATCTCCAGCCCAATCTGCATCAACAAAACCACGAATGTCCAACACTCTTTCCAATCCTGGTCTTCCCTGGTAGCACAAGCCATAATCACTAGTGCCATGCAAATATTTGAAAACTCACTTCACTGTTGTCTAATGCTCCTTTCCTGGGTTTTACATAAAAATTCTCAATACTCCCACTGCATGTGAAATTTCTGGTCTAGTACATACCATTGCATACATCAGGCAACCCACTGGACTTGCATATGGAATACGAGACTTATTCTCCTCTTCTTCTTGTGTCTTGGGACACTATTCAACAGACAAATTTTTACCTACAGGAATTAGAACATTCAATGGTTTAATATCCTAAATATTGAACCTCTACAATATAGTCTCGACATACTTCCTCTGGTTTAACAGATCTTCCTCTTTTCCCAATCTCTCTTAATTTCCATGCCCAAAATATAGTTTGTAGAACCAAGATCCTTCATGTCGAATTTGGAGAACAATTGGGTCTTAAAATCTTAGATAATTTCTTTGTTATTTCCAATCAACAACATATCATCCACAAACAAGACCAAATAAATAACACGGTCACCAATTAATTTAAAATAAACATAGTGATCCTCCTTGCTTTTGGTGAAGCCAAGTCCTCGTATATAGGTATCGAATTTCTGATACCACATCCTTGTTGACTGTTTTAACCCATATAGAGACTTATTTAACCTGCATACCATCTATTTCTTCCCCTTCACCATAAAGCCTTCAAGTTGTTTCATGTAGATCTCCTCTTCCAGATCCCCGTGAAGAAATGTTGTCTTCACATCCATCTGTTCTACCTCAAAATCAAATGCAGCAACAACATATAAAAATAATCTAATAGAAGTAACTTTGGCAACAGGAGAAAAAATATCACCAAAATCAATTCCGGGCACCTGGGAATAACCTTTTTCTACCAACCTAGCTTTGTACTTCTCCACCTTGCCTTCTACATTCATCTTCTTCTTAAACATCCATTTGTTCCCGATGGGCTTCCTTCTAGCCGGCAACTCCACCAGATCCCATGTTTCATTTTTATGCAAGGATTCCATTTCATCAACCATGGCCTCCTTCCATAGTTTTCCATCCTCTGAATCTATGGCCTTCCTGATGGTTCTGGGATCATCAACAGTTATGGTTAAAGAAAAATTTGAACAGAAAGCATATTTCTGGTTGTCTTCTTTCCCGAACTGATCTTCTCACTGCTGGAGTTTGTGGCTCTTCCTCTTCTGAGTCTTCTTCTGTTGTAGAGTCTGATTCATACTCCTTTAGCTCAAACTCTATGTTTTTAGGTTCCTTTGGTAGGACTTCATGTTTAACAACATCTTTCACCTCTCTAAACACCACATCTCGGTTGTACACAACCTTCCTTGTTTCCGAGTTCCAAAGCTTGTAACACTTTAAACCATCCTTATACCCAATAAAGATGCACCTTTCAGATTTATTATCCAACTTGATCCTTTTCTCCTTTGGAACATGTACATATGCATCACATCCAAATACCCTCAGATGTGAAAGAGAGGGTTTCTTACCAGTCGATACCTCATGTGGAGTCTTATCCTCCATTTAATGAAGGTGATATGTTAACCAAGTAACATGCAGTCTCCATTTCCTCTGCCCAGAATTCTTGTCCTAACCCGGTACCACTGAGAATGTTTCTTGCCTTTTCCATCAGCATTCTATTCATTCTTCAACCAGCCTGCCTACAGGCATGGATTAGTCTCTCCACGTTATCCTGAGGATGACGTAACTCTTCAAATTTCTTCGAAAACTCTCCACCATTATCGTCCTCAACACCTTTATCTTCTTCATCTCGGTTTTCTTCACTCGCAGCCTTAAATTCTTTAAATCTGTCAAAGACTTTAGATTTCTTCCTCAAGAAATATATCCATGTATTCCTTGAGAAGTCATCTATGAATGAAACATAGTACACAAAATTACCCAGTGATGGAACCGACACAGGTCCAAACACATCACTGTGCACAAGCTCTAATATCTTGTTCGCCCTCTTAGCACCAGAAGGAAAACTCACCCGATTCTTCTCCTCATATACAAAATTTTCATAGAAATCGAAATCTAGAGAGATATTAGACATACCTTATACCATACCATTTCCATGCAGTATCCGAAGGCCCTTCTCTCCAATATGTCCAAGCCTTTGATGCCATAGCATGGTCTTTTCTCCAGAGACTGCTAGGATTTTCGCTCCACTTTCTGGAACCACAGAACTTTTGCACCCATCAGTAACAATGCTGCCTTGAAGCTTGTACAAAGTTCCAATCCAAAATCCCTGCATTAATACCAGTGCTCCTCGAACCATCTTACAGGTATCTTTCTCGAACATTGTTTTTAGACATGCATCATCCATCTTGCTTACAGAAATTAGATTTCTAGCTAATGCAGGAATGTGTAGAACACCAGCAAGTGTTCTAATCCTTCCACCTTGCAGCTTCAGCTTGAATTTTCCACGTTTGACGATTCTGGCCTTCGTATCATCACCTAAGAAGACATCACCGCCATCATATTTCTCATACTCGCAAAACCACTCCCTATGGGGAGTGAAGTGAAAGGATGCACCCGAGTCAATCAACCATGACTCATGATCTACATGTGTATTTGAAGAAGAAGCCAAATACACGTCCCCACCTTCATCCGAGGTGGTTTTTGCCTCTGTAGAAGGAGCATCATCAGATCCCTTTCCTTTCTTAGGAGCTTTAGATCTGCAGTCCTTTTTGTAGTGCCCTTCCTTTCCGCATTTCCAACACATCTTTACAAAATTTCCAGGAGATTTAGATCTCCCACTCAAAGCCTTATTCTTGTTTCTATTCTGGGACCTTCCTCGTATAGATAAGGCATCTCCATTCTGGCCCTCCATATTTCTCCGTCTCATTTCCTCTGACAGTAAGGCTAAGACAATTCCATCAAATCAAGGTAGTTGTATTGCTACCTATTGCAATAACCAGACTGTCCCACGAATTTGGTAGAGAACACAACAAACTGATGCACTTATCTTCATCTGATATTTTAATATCAACAAATGAAAATTGACTTAACACAGTATTGAAGGCATTCAGATGCTCTGTCACCGAGTCTCCATCCTTCATCCTCAGGTTATACAAATTTTTCCGTAGGAACAATTTATTCACCAGAGACTTATATTGGTACAAATTCCCTAGATTTTCCCACAAGGTCTTCACCGTAGCTTCCCCAGATACATTCAACAATACTGAATCTGAGACACACAACCGTATTGTGCTCTTTGCTTTCCGATCTAGATTCTTCCAGTCTTCATCTGACATTGCCATTGGTTTAGTACCCAGATCTACCATGACCCACTTATCCTTATCCACCAGTAGATCCTCCATCTTGAGCTTCCACAACTCAAAACTCTGACCATTAAATTTCTTGATCTCTATCTTCCCACCACTCGCCATATTCTTTCACTGCAAGAATCAATCCCGCAGATCTCCCACTGAACAGGGTCTACCTTAGGCCCGAGCAAAAAACCCCTCAGCAGCAAAGGCATCCCCTTGAAGCCGAAACTGCTCTGATACCAAATGTAGGTTTTAACCCTGTACATAAATTATCTGCAAACGAACCTTAAAAACATAAAATAAGCAATAGAAAGAACATAAAAACATAAAGAAGATATACACAGAGATTTTCCCCTGGATCCCAAATCGGGATGACCAGCTTGAATTTTCATTATATTCCTTTTAGTCTTACAACACATATATATGCATGCCAAAGCATACATAAACCCCAATCCATTAACCCTGTATTAGAAAATAATCGTAGTTCCCTTGACCGGATCTACAAAATACCAGGGGCTGAAAACCATCATGCCCCAAAACCATGTGCAAACCCATGCACAAAACCATGGGCGAGTCCGCCCACTGGAAAATAAGGGCCAATTTCTGGGCGCTGCTTCCCCCCCTGTGACCCCCTCACGTGTGACTAGTCGTGGAAAAAATATAACACATACCCAACACTTTTCTTTAAGAGCTCAAGCAGGGCCCATAGAATAAGAAAAGGGGACCAAACTATGGGATGAGGGGAAAACTACCTTAGGAACCTATGGATAGGGAGAAGAAGAGAAAATAAGGGGTGGCAACTTAAGGGGGGGGGTCACCAAGAAAATAACCCTAGAGGAAGATAAATTGAAGGACCCTAAAGGAAGGGAAGAAGAGGAAAATGAGAACAAATAAGGGGAAAAAATGGGATTAGAAACCTTTCCAAATGAGACTAAACATTCCTTTGAGACACCTAATAAGGAGAGAGGCAGAAGGGAGGTGGGAAACTTTAGAGCTGAAGGAGGTGTCCCCTTTGATGCAACTTGATAGACAAGAGAAACGAAAAGACAAGAGAAATGAAAACCTTCAAACCTATAATCTTTCCATGAATAGGAGGAATGAGACCAATCATTTCACACTATGCCTGAATATGAAAAATCTCATGGCATCAAAAGCATCGTAAAGGAAGCTTCCAATAATTCACTTTTTGATTCCATATGAACCCCACCAAATTTAGCTCTTATTAAACCACAAGACCTCCCTTTAAGCTCATTTAAATTTATCTCCATGCCCACCTACAATATTTCTTAGATTTCCATTCATTTTTCAGGCTAACAAAGGAATCAAATTTATTTCCAACTTCCCTTAAAATATAAAAATTATAAAAGGATAGAGGAAACAATATAAGTATTTCCAAAACCTTCATCACATCAACCAGCTCTAATGTTGGGTCAAAATCTCAAATCCAACTATGCAGTGTCAATCATGAATGACCCCAACTCCAATCCAAGCCCAGAGTACTTGAACTATCTGCTTAATTGCGAAAGACAAAATCCATCCAACCCCTAATCAAGATGTGATAAGAGGGCACATAACCTATCATGGGCTTCCAAAACTCTGAAATCCAACAACCTAAATTCGAATCCCACACCAATTTACCACTAAATCGAATAACTACGATTTTACCTGCATATTCCACAATGCGAGAAATCTCAATATTCTTACCTAGGACCATATTAACATAGCCCTAACACCTTCGAATGCACCTCATTTTCCTACTCCTAACATCTCTTCCAATTTGAGCAAGGTGAGGTGCACTTCTAGTTAAGGGCTCAGATGTAGGATATGATCTACAATATGCTTCGAATGTTAGAAGAAAGTATCTTGGATATCCATGCAGATGAAAAGTCCTGGGATCAAGACAAATGGTGGGGTCTTGGGGATGATAAATGGGTAAAAATCCATATGTCTAGACTGCATTAAAAGGGTGGATTGGTAAAAATACATATGGTGAGAGTACATGATGTAATGAAAAATACTTCTATGAGTGAAAAATAGGGATCTGAGGTGGACTGGGATCAGATACCACTTGGTCCTCTCCCCAGTAATCCATGTGGCATGGTTCTAGCCTATAAACCTTTTTACTAATCAGTCACATATCCAAATGACATAGACATGATACGATGGTTAGGCCACATCAGATTAAAATCATGTAGTAGATATGTGACACTCAAATGACAACAAGGGAGGAAGATATATGAGCCCCCTAGATAACATGAAAAATACCTCTCATCTATGAATGAAACATAGTACACAGACTTACCCAGTGATGGAACCAACACAGGTCCAAACACATCACTGTGCACAAGCTCTAATATCTTGTTCGCCCTCTTAGAACCAAAAGGAAAACTCACCCGATACTGCTCCCCATATACACAATGTTCACAGAAATCGAAATCCAGAGAGATATTAGACATACCTTCTACCATACCATTTCCATGCAATATCCGAAGGCCCTTCTCTCCAATATGTACAAGCCTTTGATGCCATAACATGGTCTTTTCTCTAGAGACTGCTAGACTTTCCGCTTCACTTTCGGGAACTACAGAATTATTGCACCCATCAATAACAGTGCTACCCTGAAGCTTGTACAAAGTTCCAATTAGAACTACCCGCATTAATACTAGTGCTCCCCGAACCATCTTATAGGTATCTTTCTTGAACACTGTTTTTACACCTGCATCATCCATCTTGCTTACAGAAATAAGATTTTTGGCCAATGCAGGAATGTGCAGAACAATAAGAAGTGTTCTAATCCTTCCACCTTGTAGCTTCAACTTTACTTTTCCACGTTCGACGATTCTGGCCTTCCTATCATCAGCTAAGAAGACATCACCGCCATCATATTTCTCATACTCGTAGAACCACTCCCTATGAGGAGTGAAGTGAAAGGATGCACCCGAGTCAATCAACCATGACTCATGATCTACATGTGTATTTGAAGAAGAAGCCAAATACACATCCCCACCTTCATCCGAGGTGTTTTTTGCCTCTATAGAAGGAGCGTCATCAGATCCCTTTCCTTTCTCAGGAGCTTTCTATCTGCAGTCCTTTTTGTAGTGCCCTTCCTTTCTACATTTCCAGCACACCTTTACAAACTTTCCAGGAGATTTAGATCTCCCACTCAAAACCTTATTCTTGTTTCTATTCTAGGGCCTTCCTCGTATAGATAAGGCATCTCCATTCTGACCCTCCATATTTCTCCGTATCATTTCCTCTGACAGCAAGGCTGAGACAATATCATCAAAATTAAAGGTAGTTGTATTGCTACCTATTGCAATAACCAGACAGTCCCACGAGTCTGGTAGAGAACACAACAAACTGATGCAATTATCTTCATCTAATATTTTAATATCAATAGATGACAACTAACTTACCATAGTATTGAAGGCATTTAGATTCTCTTTCATCGATTCTCCATCCTTCATCCTCAGGTTATACAACTTTTTTCGTCGAAACAATTTATTCACCAGAGACTTAGATTGGTACAAAGTCCCTAGTTTTCCCCACAAGGTCTTCGCCGTAGCTTCCAAAAATACATTCAACAATACTGAATCTGAGACACACAACCATATTGTGCTCTTTGCCTTCCGATCTAGCTTCTTCCAGTCTTCATCTAACATTTCCATTGGTTTAGTACCTGGATCTACCGTGATCCACTGATCTTTATCCACCAGTAGATCCTCCATCTTGAGCTTCCACAACTCAAAACTCTAACCATTAAATTTCTCGATCCCTATCTTCCCGCCGCTCGTCATCTTCTTTCACTGCAAGAATCGATCCCACAGATCTCCCACTAAACAGGGTCTACCTCAGGTCCGAACAAAAAACCCGTCAGCAGTAAAGACGTCCCCTTGAAGCCGAAACTACTCTGATACCACATGTAGTTTTTAACCCTGTACAGAAATTATCTGCAAATGAATCTTAAAAACAGAAAATAAACAATAGAGAGAGCATAAAACATAATCCAAATATACACAGAGATTTTCCCCTGGATCCAAAATTGGGACAACCAACTTGATTTTTCATTATATTCCTTTTAGTGTTACAACACATATATATACATGCTGAAGCATACATAAACCCCAATCCATTAACCCTGGATTAGAACATAACCGTAGTTCCCTTGACCGGATCTACAAAATACCAGGGGCCGAAAACCATCATGCCCCAAAACTATGTGCAAACCCATGCACAAAACCATGGGTGGGTCCGCCCACCAGAAAATAAGGACCAAAATTTTTTCTGGGGCGCTGCCCATGACCCCCCTGTATGTTTCACCCAGCGCAACGTACAGGGGGGGCTATCGCCCCCCATGTTACCCCCCCTGCGTGATTAGTCGTGGAAATAATATAACACAAACCCAACAGAGATGTGATAAGTAGATCCTTATTGAGGATCATCTAAGGTGCAGGAAAAAAAAGCTAGTGTAGGAAGAGAAGAGTTGGTGTTGGAAAAGGAAAGAATTACTTGAGGAAATTTTTTGAAAGTTTATGAAGGATCATTTGTAAATTACAAGTATTACAACTGTCAATGACAAATAAGTGTTACAAGTTGCACAGGTATATGAATACTACAAGGTATGTATAGTATATTGATTTAGTTGCAAGATTGGATGGAAATTTAAGCCCTAAGGCATGTCAATAATATTACCTTCATAAATTACTCACACATGCATATGAAAGTAGGTTTGATTTCTGGCACATGTGATATATAGGTACTCTTGATATTTGGCATAACATCTTACATTTTAGACATGATGGATTTCCTCATCTCATAAAGAAGGCTAGATACATTGATTTTGATATATGGCAATTCCATACTATTGATAATTCTTGTGATAATCATGGTAACATTGATGATAAAAGTGTAACAATAAGATTGATATTCAAGATATTCTTGTTGACCTTGGTAGGTGTTAATAAGCTTAGTACAATTGGCAATGTGGTGAAATTGGATGCCCTGCCTTGATTGTTGAGTAATATGATAAATAAGTGATGTTGTGATTATTATCCTTGAATTATGATGATATATTTGTCAATTTACCTAATTATATGACACTAACCTTTGATGAATATTTGATGACATGTCCATATGTGACAATGAAGCAATTGATGATGATTTGTTATGACTATGATGAATATATGTCTTAGAAACTGATATAGTTTGACTCTATGATCTAACTGTTTTGTTGATGCATAATAGTATTATGATAGACAGGTTAATATTAATTTGTATTCAAGTGGATTCCCATTCAAAGAGATAAATTTTCCATAAGATCCCAAAACCTATTATTATTTGCAGAAAATGAATAGAATACACTTCACTATTGAAGGAAAGATTTTGGACATGAATAACCATATGATGTTGTTGAAGAGGTTTTGGAAAGTTATGATTTGAACAAATAAGTTTTCTCCTAGTCCAAACACCAACCATTGGGAGAAAGGATTAAGGGTGTGGTTATAGGACTCCTAGCCACACATAAGAAGGCCTATGGGTGCGGTTGAGCTTGTAGGATTCAAAAAATAAAACCGATGCATAAAAATCAGAAGCGTTCCATGAATATGACAAACCTACATATATGAAGTGAAGGATAAAGAGTTCTATGAGCGAGGAGTTTTAAGGAACATTGATATTTACACAATGTTTGACTTATTACAGAGAAAGTGAATGACTTAACTAATATTTTGTTTGCGGGGGTCTATAATATGCATATCAGTATGTGATTTGCCTTGATTCTATCATTGAAGCTAGTATATGATAGTATTTCATAAATGTTGTAAAGGTTTGAAAAATATTTGGCTTATTGGCTTGACTTAGTATAAATGAGAAGTATTGAAATTTTGACATTATATGTTTTGGCCTATGGATTGATTGGATTCACAATAATAACAAGTTACATTTTGATCATATTTTGAAATGATGATTTTCCTTGATGTGGTAAGACAGTATGGGCATAGTGAATCTCAGTGATTAATATTGGTATTCATTATTAATTCTATATTGAGATCATTGGAATTGGCACATTGGTTGAAGTGTAAACAGTTGTGGTTCAGTATGCAGTGATTTTTATTGAAAAATTCTCACAATGATTGTATGAAACTTATACGACTTGTCCTTGATGTATAATGATATAAATATTTCATATCATGATTATGTGGATGGCCCGATGAAGTTTGATATTGCTTGATGACAATTACTAACATGAAAAATAGACAAGGTTGTAACCTGGTATTTTGGTGTGAGCTCTTCCTGGTACCTGGTCCGAAGAGTTTATTAATGATATTGGTAGAAACTTTTATGGATTTAATATTGATTTTTGTTTGGAATTTAAGGCTTGATAAACAAACTTAGTAGATTTTATTGCATAGTATTAATTTTTTTGAATCTGAGCATATTGGTTTGGTTAGTATTATGTTTACAGAAAGCTTCCCGAGCCTGGCATGTCCACATTGACAGTTAACTAGTGAATCCTAGAAGATGTGTTGATTAAAACTTCAAAAGTGGTCCAAGGTATGCCTTTTATTTTGGTTTTATATCCTGACGATATATTATTGACAGGTAATGAGCCTCTGATGATAAAATTAAGAGGGAGTTGGCCTCTGAAGTTTGAGATGAAGAATGTTTGCATGATGAATTACTTTCTGAAGTTTGGAAAATAAAAATATATTATGAAGCTATTGGAGAGATTTTGGAAACTGGAAATACAAATCCTTGGACACCTTGATGGAATTGAATTTAAAGAATTTATGTAGAGATATTTTTGAACCTGACTTGGCAACCGACAATTGATTGAGGCATTAATGTTCCTTGTAACACCCATCTAGACATATGTTTTGAAGAGAACATCCTGATTCAATTCATGATTGAGCCGCTTCATACCCAATGGGTTGTCGCCAAGCATATTTTTGAGATATTCACATGGGATGATCAATATTGGTATGGGATATACTTCCAAATATGTATGAATGCATGGATACACTAATGTTTCTTGGGTAGGAAAGCATTTTTTATAGGAATAGCACATATGGGTGTTGTTTTTTATAATTCCTTAAGAAAAAATGTTGATTTCAAGAGATCTTCAAATTATAGTTGAGATATATTTGTTGTTATTATAGTAGCAGACTTAGCATTTCCCTGCAATATTTATTCATATTCCTTCTCCCTCTGCTACACTATCTCAATTGTTGGTTCTTGTGTGTCAACAACGTCATTGATATGTTCTTATGGGGAAGAAGTTTGGTTTATTTTATTTTACTTTGTTTCAACTATTGGTTCTTGTGGAGTAGTAGCATCATCAATAAGTTCTTGTGGATTAACAAACTAATTTTCCCTGACCCACTCTACTTCAACTGCTAGTTCTTGCGTAACAACAACATTTTCAATAGGTTCTTTTGGATTAGCGTTCTAGAACTCCTTGTCATGTTATTTCTCTTTTATACCAACTGAAATAGTGGTTGGCCCCTCACTTCCTTCCTCCTTAATGATTTGTCTACAACCCATATTTTTTCAACTATGTCAGCAAGTGACATCATTCATTCCACCTCATCTAGGGTTTCCAATTATGTTTGTTTCTTACACTGAAATATATCTTTAAGTGTGGAAAATCATTTCTTTAGTTTTTCCTTTTCTTCTTTTAATTCATTAATTTTCTAAGTGAGGGTCAATTTCAATCTTACCTGGTGAAGGAATTTTTTCTTGCTCCTGCATGGGTTCTTCTTTCCTTTCTTCACTATATTGTTCCTTTAGTTCCTTTGATTCTGTTGTAGCAGCAGGGACTTCAGGTGTCAAGGCAGTTGATGGTGTAACAGTCAAGTGTGCTCTCTTCTTAGGGTTTTTACCCCCAAATGTCTTCTTCAACGACCTCTTCCCTACTTTTGTTTGTAGAGGAATATATTTCTCATGTACCTCTTCTCCAGGTGCCTCTTCCTCAATAGGAAATCCATACCTAATTATTTTAGAATACCGATTGAATACATCCATTGGTACTTTTGTACAAGCCCTCTTCACAGTATGCCTAATTCAAAAACCCCTCCAATGAGACCTAGGAGGTGTAATTACACTTTCTTCTAGAATTTTTTCATATTTTTCCTCTTGTTCTTTAGCTTCACTCTTTTCCTCCTCATGGGCTAGTAAATGTCATGGTTTTGCTAGCATTTTGGTCCATGTGCTTCCTTTTTGTTGCATCGAATCAATTATAATCAATTTGATTAGCCCATGGTTAGTTAGGAAGGTTTCAAGATGCTTAGCCATACCTACATCTTCTTCCATATGTTGTAATGATTATAAAAAATAATAGGCCATATTGATTATCTATCCATTGTGCAATTTTTCTAGAGCTAAAAATGATAGTGAAATACAATCCCAAAATGCCCTTCACATGTTATAAATTTCTGAATAAAATAGGCCACATCATCCCAAGGATGAGGAAGATATGTTCTATCAGCCCCTCTACCCTTATGCCTTACCTTCTCACCTTTCTGCAATAATTTGGCTTTTATTTGTTGGGATTATTATTTTCCAGAAGAGCCAATGCATTCCCATTGAGATAGACTAGTCACCCTAGAGACTACTTCTTCTATAAAAACAATCCTAAATCCTCTAACTATTGAGCCCTACTCATTCAAATCTTGTGCAAATTCTAAAGTAATTTTCTCAATAAATTCCTGCAACTTCTAGAAATAGGCCAACCAGCTTGCATTTTGAAATACTTATAAGGCCTTCAGGTGGTGTAATAGAGCATAAATAGAGTCAGGTTCATGGTGAATTGTTGCTCCTCCCATGGCTGCTCAAAAGTTTGTTACAAGTTCGACACTTGGTTCATGAAAATTTTCGTTATAATAAAGAATGTTGCTCTCAACAATTTTATGCCATAATTAACAAGCATTGGGAATGATTTCAACTTATCACATCGGATTTTCAAGGGTAATGGTAGGAATAAAAATAGTTGGTTGCTATCAATACAAGGTATATTCAGTAGTTACTAAATTTGGATAGTGATATGGTGTATTGTGTGATAGATATGATCCACCTTCCCCCCCCCCCCCCCCTCCACAACTTAATGATAATAGTTGTCCTAAGTGTATGTGACAGAGGGTCATGTCAACCTTAAATCTAGAAATGCAAGTAAATGAAAAAAAGTGTAACTGTCGTCAGATTACCATTATGTTAACATGGAAATTGTATAAGTGATAATGACTTGATTTACCTTGTGTAATTTTTCATTCATTCCATATGCCCATTGGTGAATTCTTCCATTATGATGATATAGTGACATGAACTTAATTGTCATCAAAATCCAGTGTATCAACACAGATTTATAGTTGTCAACCATGAGAATGCAAGAACACATATATGATCTTGTCATGGTGAACAAATAAAAATGTCTATGATTTTTATCAGCAGAATTGTGTGAAGCTATAGAAGTGGCTTACAAATGTGTCGAGTTTTCTCAGAAAAAATCTGTAGAACTATGTCATATAAGATTTCGATTGTAAGTCTATGGTAAGTGTAGTATCTTATGATAATTGATGAATATTGAGTCTGTAGAAATATCAAATTTAAATAGTAAACCATTTGCAAACAAATAAGAGAAGATGTTATTACAGAAGAAAAAGATGTGTTGGTCACTATCAAGCTTATTTTCAGCCACCACATTCATCCAATGATTCCCCATAGGGGTTTTCACCATTAGACATTTTATTTTATTTTTATTTTTCTTTATTTTTTTAAATAATGAGAAAAATAAGTGGTTGGTAGTCCAGGAAAAATTTCCCTTGCCCCAACAACTTCAAGATCTGAATCTACATTTGAGATAATTTTGACAAATGAATCCTTAAAAGTGGGCTTATGATACAACCGAATATGGTGTCCATCGGCAAGAAAATATGACTTAGACTGATAAATTCTTGTCAATTTCATAGTCTCATTGTCAAATATTGTATCTACCACATAAGGACCTAGCCACCTGGTGCACAACTTCCCTTTGAAATATTTAATTTTAGAGTCATATAATAGAGCCCAATCACCCTTTTGAAACACCTTCTTACTAATAAATTTATCATGTCACGTAGCATGTTGTTGTTGAAAGATATATGTTCGTTGCACAACAACCAAGTACTTCTCATCTAACTCATTCAACTGTTCTATTCAATGTTTCTGAGTTGTAGTCAAGTCTAAATTCACCTATAAAGTAGTTCTGAGTGTCTTTATCTCAAATTCAATGGGAAATATAAGACTCTTACCAAATACTATCTCATAGGGAGAGAATCCTATAGTGTTCCTCCAAGTATTTTTATAAGCCCATAACACTTCTAAAAGTCTCTCAAACCAGTCTCTTCGGTGTCCTGCCACAATATTCATGAGAATAGCTTCAAACACCTTATTGGTAATCTCCACTTGCCCATTCTCTTATTGATGGTAAGGTGAAGTGACTCAATGATGAAACCTATACTTTTTGAAAAGGTCCTTTATCATCTGAGAGGTAAATTTTTCTCTCGCATCTATAGCTATATCCTTTGGCACTTTGTATCGACCAAAAATTTCTTCAAATAAAATATTTTAAACAACACACTCAGTATCCCTAGTGAGTTCTATTGGCTTCACCCACTTAGTGACGTAGTCTGTGCATACCAAAATATAGGTACTCTTCTAAGGTGTGGGATTAATTATTCCCACAAAATCTAAATCCCATCTCTTGAATGGCTCCATCACTATTTGAGGTTGTAATGGAATTTCATCTGATTGATTAGGTTGCCCTATCCTATGATAACTACCACACCCCTGCACATATTTCCTTGCATCTCGGAACACAATAGGCCAAAAATAGCCCATCTGAAGCACCTTATGACCTATTCTCCTATATAAAAAATTTCTTGCACAAGTCCCATCATGACAAGGCAACTTAAAGATATCATGAATCTCATCCTCCCTCACACATATTCTAATTTGTTGATCAAAACTAGTGTGGAAGAGGTAGCCATCCAACTAAAAATACTGAGCACTTTTTTGAACAATTGTTCTCTTCTCTCTAAGAGAAATGTGATGTGGAAGATTTCCTACAGTAAGGTAATTGGTAATGTCTACAGACCAAGGTGAATAAGTGGACACTGCAAAGATATACTCATATGGGAAAGAGTCTTCAACAGGCATATTATCAATAAAATTATTCAATCTAGAAAGAAAGTCTGCAACAACATTATCCTTCCTAGGTTTATCTACAATCATAATATCAAATTCCTAGATTAACAACAACCGCCTAGAAACCCTGGCATTAGTAATTGGTTTATTCATTAAAAATTGGATAGAAGAGTGGTCAGTTTGAACAAAATTTTTGCAACGAGTAATGTAATGCCTAAATTTTTTGATAGCATGAATAAGTAAAAGAAACTATTTTTCTTCATGGGTCAAGTTCTTTTTGATAGCATGAACAAGTATAATTTACCTCTGCAGGGGTCAAGTTCTCGTTGATATAGTAGATGGCGTAAGGTTTATTTTCCTCATGTTGTCCCAACACAACCCTAATGGTTGTATCAGAAGAATCAGTGGAGATGTGAAATAGCGGACTCCAATTGGGTCCTCATAAAATGGGAGTTTTTGTTACACATCTTTTCAACTCGGAAAAATCATTACTACACTTGTTATTCCATACAAAATATTTATCCTTTGTTAATAGTGCAAAAAATGGAAGTGCAATCTTAACGAAATTTTCTATAAATCATTTATAACAACATGCCTGTCCAACAAATATATGTACCTCCTTATGTGTCTTAGGAGTGAAAATACTCAAAATTACCTCATTTTTTGTTGGATCAGCCTATATACCTACAGTAGAGATATAGTGACCTAAAATAATACCTTCAGTCGTCATCACGTGACACTTTTCAGTAGTTATACAGAGGTGGGTTAGTATACAATGCTCAAGTACCTTTTCAAGTTTGTAAAAGTCTTCATCAAAATCATCCCCATGGGGTGTAAATTCATCCATAAATATCTCTAAACATTCATTGACCATATTATAAAATATTCCTAACGCTACTCACCGGAAGGTTGAAGGTGTGTTACAAAGTCCAAAAGGTAAGACCCTATAGGAAAATGTACCCCAGGGGAAAGTGAAGGTATTCTTGTCCTGATCGTTAGGGGAGATATAAATCTAGTTATAGCCACTAAATCCATCTAGAAAAGAGAAAAAAAATACGAGATAGAGTATCTACGACTTGATAAATAAAGGATAATGGGAAATGGTCCTTTTGGGTGGCTTTGTTAAGCTCCCTATAGTCAACACAGACTCTCCACTTTCCATTTTTCTTAGCAAAAATAACAATTGGAGATACCCATTGACTGTCAAAAATTGGACATATGAAGTTTTCATTTAAGATCTTTTGAAGTCCCTCCTTGACAACAATTTTCAAGGTTGGATTCATTCTGTGTTGAGGTTGCTAGACAGGCTGAGATCCTTCCTTTAGGTAGATGTGATGAGTGCACAAAGTAGGATGGATACCCTTCATGTCATTTTAATCGCACACAAATACTTCTTTGTTCTTTCTTGGTAACTACACTAATCTCTCTTTTTGTCTAGGAGATCAATTAGGATTAATATTTAATGTCTTCCCTAAGTCTATCTCCATTGGAATACCCTGAAGACTAGGGGTCATAGGTATTTCTTCTATAATAGGATCATCTAGAGTCTCTTACTCATTGGATTTTTCTATCACAAAAATTAACAATTGATATGTTGATGGTATAACAGCATAAGGGTCATTAATGAAGATGTTAATAGTATTGTCCTTAGTCTCAATTTTAAAATGTAAGGCTTTTCCTACATTGAGCACTGGATTTGTATTAGCTTCCTCTTGTTCAAACTTAGACCATAAAGGATTCTCATATTCCAAACTCAATTTAGCTGAAGGGTAAAGAACAATATCCTTGGTAGTGTTACCCTCAGAGATGGTGACGCACACAGATCTACATCAAATAAAGGCATCCATAATGGCTAGCCATGGCCTACCTAAAATTAGAGGATGTCCCCTTAGGTGTGTATTAGGTTGTAACACTACAAAATATATTGGATACTTCCAAGAGTCAATTGAGATAATAAAATTCTACAATATTTCTTTAGGTTAGATCTTAGACCTATCTATCAATTTCAAAATAGTGGGAGTTGGTCTCAAATTGGTAATCCCAAGTAGATCAATCATTTTCTTGGTTTTTATGTTAATTTATACTCCTAAGTTAATCAAGGTATTTGGAATAGTTATTCCTCCAATATGAACAACTATTTTTGGGCTCCCATGATATTCATATTCAGTAGGTGTATTATCCCCTAACATTAACTCTGATAGTTTTCCAATTATATGTATATTAGGAGGGTCCCGAGGTTTCCTACCTACATTTTTTACACATAATTATTTAATTGTTTTAGCATAAATCAAAACATATAGGATCATTTGAAGTAATGGAATCTATACATGCAAGGTTTTCAACTCCTTTAAGAAATCATATTCAGACTGAGGGCGTATTTTTTAATTCATTTTATCTTTCAGGATAAGGGGGATGTAAATAAGTCTAATTACTAGTAGTTGTTATAGGTATCACAACTAGGGTAACATCAGTTGTTATAGTGATATTTGAGATATCATTGGTTTTTATAGTGGTAATAGTAGCACCAATTATTACAACCTCATGAATATCGTCAATTGTTCCAACATTAGTCACATCAGTTGTTACATCTTGTTGTTTTTCTAAAGATACTTGAATTAAGTTTTCTTCTCTTGATGAATTTTCTTACTCATTTTTTGTAATGACAGAGGAAATAGTGGGGTTTACTATCCTTCCTCATCATAATCGTATTTAATTGCATTCCATAGGTGAGATACAATAGCTAGGAAGAATTTGTGTTTCAACTTGTTGGACTACCTTATAATTTGGGTTAGGTCTAGGTTGTACAAGTAGTTGGGGGCATAATGTAAAACCACTCATAGGCACATTGGAGGGAAGTTGTAATTGTTTTATTTATACTAGTATTCGAACAATCATTTGGTTAGGAAGAATAGTCCCTCTCCATGGTTGAGGCAATGAAGGAGAAGACCACTAAGGCCAAGGTGTAAGGAATTAGACTAAAGTGGGATTAAGAGGTTTCCATGGATCTACTGGATATATCATTTTTTGGGGATTTTTTTGAGTATTATACATACCATACCGAGAATTAAAATAAGATAAGGGTTCTTGCACCATACATGATGGTCGATGCTGTCAGGGCTTCTTGGTTCCAATTAAATATGTTGCTTTAGTATCCTCCCTTGTAATGTTATAGATTGATTTTAATTCAGGAAATGAGGGGCATTGTTCTGTAGAATGATCCTGCTCACATATATTACATTTATTAAGTGGGAATTTCCTTAGAGGATGTTTCTTTGTGCACCGAGAGAGGAACATAACAAAGCTTGTTCTACTTCAATTTGTTTATGCTTCACTTGCAACACATCAAGTTGAGAGTACAATGAGCTCATAATGTCATTTTTGAACTACTCCAGTAGGTTTCCAATTTCTACTCTCGTTGCTCCATTATTGGTTGACTTTAAAATCCCGGTAGAAGAATCAAGTTTCATAGTCTTGTTTCTTGTTGATCCTACAAAATTCCTTCAAAACAGTTGAAAAATTTCATCATAAGGTTCCTTGGATATATCTCCTTTCCCCATAATATTTAGCATATGAAGGAAAACATCTCGCAATCCTCTCATCAAAATTATTTTAATTATTTCCTTGTCCAAACTTCTATGTTGAGATCTCTATAGATTGTACTAAAGGTGCTCAACATACTCTTCCAAATTTTCATCTGGTGTCGAATTTATCCTGAATATCTCTTCCATTTGATCTCTAGAATGATATTATTCCTGATACCTTTTCTAAAAAGGTCTTCTTCATCCTATCCCAGGAGGTAATGGATGCCCCACCAAGTCCTGTAAACCATATTAGTGTAGCTGGGAATGATTGTATTTTTTGTTCATTAGTGGTATAATATTTACTCCTATAGAGTAAATTGAATTCAAAGAGAAATGTATCCATATATTCGATAATTGTACCCTAAAAATTAGGAAGTGTAGATAAAGGGATATTCTTAATTGGGACTTGTCCTTGGATATTTCCAATGGAGAAATAAAAGGTGGTAATTGAGCTCCTTTCAATTTGGTTTTTCCTAAAATCTTGAGCTTTTTATATAGTTATTATAGATGACTCCCTTAATGAAGGAGATTTCTCTCCTTTTGGTGATGGGGGATACTTAGGTTTTTTGAGATGTTCAGGTTTCTCAAACTGTTCATATTGTCCACTTGGTCCTAAATATTTCACAACACTCTCCGTAACAGAATGATCAATAGGTTGTTTCATACCACTGCCTAAATATGGGATGAACTGATTAAGTGGTTGTTCTTTTGGACTTGATTCTTCTTTTGGAATTTATATTAAATCATGTTAATACATACCACCTTTTCCCTCTATCAAGCCTTGATATCCTTCCTCTACTGATACAGATGGACTAGAAACTCTTGGGCTTGTCTTTGAGGTCGAAGGTTCATAAAAAATTTCCTCCTTAATATGGGCAGCTAACGCAGATGGCCCAGGGGATGTTGGCCAATGTAGAGTAGTTTTACATGATCCTTTGATCCTAGGTGTTTCTCCTTGAGAAGATGATTTTGCTTCAACTTATGATATGATATTTTTTGTATATGTTACTCTTCCCAAATCCCGGTTCTTCTACATACTCCCACATCGTCTTATATCTACATAGTTAGTTTCTTTATGATCACCGTATTTTTCTTATTCTCTATTCTTGCAATGCAATCATATGTTCCCTTACTCCTCTCAAGGACGATCCCACTTCAATATGTCGAAGAAATGCATAGGTCCTTACCTCTTGTCTTACTGCCATGGAACCTCAATGTTAGAAACACTTCTACCCTAATTTCAATCAATGCATGCCATAAATAAGCTAGTCACACATATGCACCTCTAATATCCTTCCCGACAATGGCTATAAAATTTTGGGTGGATAAATTTTCCTTTTGATTCATAACTTCCAATATGAATCACACATAAATTGTTAATTTGGATAGGTTTTTTTTTTCAAGGTTGCTGTGAAAAATATATGCAAGAAAAAATTGAAATTAGCGCTAACCAAACCTCATAACCAATCGTTATAAGTATCAATATGAGCACTCCAAAAAACTTGTTGTTGCACTCCAAACCTTTCTCACACTTCAAAAGGAAAAGCAACACACATTGCAAAATAAATCACACTTTATCACACTATCACTATTATTCAAAAATAGACAACACTCCTGGAAACCATTCAACACTCAACAAGTGTTGCAACACCCATCAAATAAACAAACCTAAGAACCTTAATAGTAATTGAATAACCATCATACAAATGAAGGAACAATATTAAACCTATGTTGTTACACAAATGATAGAGGCTAAATTCCTGCGACTATTCAATGCATGAACAAGATATGTAACTGTAATAATAAATCACACATAAATCACAATCGAGAGAGAATAATTGTACAGTTATGATACCTATTGTAACTAATTATCCCTGCTAAGAAGGAGGTCCCTTCCTCCATAACAGGGGCTGGTGAATTACAAAACACGCAAGACAATTAGGAAAGATATATGGGGCCATAAATGGTAAAGATTTGCATTAATGAAAGTTGCAATACAAGATTCAGTGTTGGCACTCCCTTCCATGTTCTCTATCTATGCATGCTCATGAGAAAAGAGTACATCTTTTTATAATTTCATATTACATGCTTATTTAAAAAAAATAATATCATCATGAGAATATCTCGAATCTCATGTGATCCAAATCGAGATTATACAAAAAATTTCTTATAAAAAATTGTTTTAATCGAAACATAGTTGTAACAATTTTTCAAAATTACAATGATTTATCATTTGGAAATACTAATTGTTTCAAGCAATTTAGGTGTGTTTTCCATGAGTATATTCCCAGATCATTCTTTGTTGTTAGTCATAGAAGAAAATAATAAATACAAAATAAGCTTGGTGTCATATGAGCAAAGTCAACAGAGTCTTCATTCCATGTTTAGTGAGGAAAAACTGGGGATATATTTTCCTCTAATAGCATCTCAACAAGCCACGCCACTTGAAACATACATTCACCAATCCATTAACAAAATATCTTAAAGCAGTTAATTTTTATGTCAAATTACAAGAAAAAATAGATAATAAGGATGAAATACAAAAGGAAACATACTTTAGTCAGTAATGGGTGACGAAGTGAAAGGGCATGGATTTTAAAGTCAAAATGGTAGGAAAAGATAGGGAAAATAGGTACAACAGCATTTAAATTATGCATCCCAACAGGAATTTAGTGTGTAATGGATATAAAAAAAGTCCCTCATTGAGTCATGAATTACAAAAGGATGCTCAGGCTATGAGTAAAATTCTTTGTAGTTTACCTAAGATAGAATTTAAGAATATTAAGCATAATGAAACTGCAAAGGATGTATGGGACAAGATGAAAAATACAAAGCATTTATGGGACAGGATGCAAGTCTTCCATGAAGGGGATAAAAGTGAAAGAAATGTAGATGTAGAAGAATTTCAATCACCAGGAAATTTTGTATTTTGTCGTAAATGTCTAAAGATGGGCCATATTGTTTTTTCATGTTCTAAAAACAATGATTAAGAGCATAGGAATGACAAAATCTTCAATGTATCTAAAGAATAAAATTGTATTCTATTTGAATATGAGTGTGGACATGTAGAAGAATTGGTTTCTTTCATGTCATTTGGTGTTACAAATTCAGAAGAATAAAGGTTAGAAAGGGAAATTGATTTTAGAAGGAAACTTGTCCTTACCTTAGAAAAGATTGAGAGTCTCAAGGAGAAGTTGAAGGTATATGGTAATAGTGATTAGGATGCAGATAAATCAAAGAAAATTTTAATATTCCTACAAAACATTCTATAAGAAGTTAATAGAGACAATTAAGTAGTGATTGAATAGCTTAACGAAATGGAAAGTCACCATGAGGGACTTGAAGCTGAAATCCTCTCTCTAAGGACTGGTCTAGAAAAGACGAATGAAAAAAATAAGAATTTACTCCAGATATTTAATGAATAATAATATGCAATTATCAAGTTGAAACCCTAGTTAGAAGAGGCAAGAAGACTAGAATAAGTAATAAGCAATCAAATAAAAGAAAGAGAGGATCACTATGAAAAATTAGAAACAGTGGTTATCACATTAAGAATTGATTTAGAAGAAAAGGCCAAACAACTGAAAATTCATGATAGTTCCAAAATCTTGGATAATATTATCATCTACCAAAGGTCTCCGTCCATCAAATCAGGGCTTGGATTTCATGAAACAACTAAGGGATAATCCAACTCACAAGCATGTGTAAGTAGTCTAAGAGACAATAAAGTAGCATCTAAAAAGCATGGTAAATAAATGAGCAACAACAAAATACCAAAAAGAAATAAGGAGATTAGCAATAAAGGAAGCAAGCACCAGAATCAACAGCCAAGAAGAGTGATTTTTAGAAGAATACCTTTTTCTCCCAGGGTTGAGTATAGCATAAATACAATCTTCCAAAAGAGGAACAACAATGCCTTTTCTCCTTTGATGAATTGTGTTGAATTATTTATCCACCACAAATATGAACACATTGAAACTAATTGTGGAAGCATATTTTTCAATCAGGTTTCTAAAGAAAGAAGAACACTACCCACAAGAAGATCCTTTGTTCCCAGCTATGCAAGTATATTTCATGGTTATTGTTTTTCATGTAACTTATTAGGTAATAAGGCTATAGATTCTAGATCATATGGAAATGAAAGGAACATGAGGAAAAGATCATATGTGGAATGTTTTTAGAATATAAGATTATTCTTCCCCCTCTTTTAGTCACAGATGATGTTATCCATTCAATAAGTTTGGACACATGGAATAATATTGCATGAGTGAATTAGGACAATCCAATCAATAGAAAGAATTTACACAGAACAAGCAATTGAATGAGAAATAAAAGGACAATCCATTTAACAAAGTTCATCATACTAAAGCATGGAAGAGAAGAAAGAGACATGCATTCTTTCTCTATATGCTCAGGATTGGGATAACTCCTAGTACATAGATAGCAGATGTTGTAATCATATGACTGGTGATAAAATCATATTTATGTCTCTAGACAAAGCTATAGGTGAAAATGTTGTTCTAGGAGACAATTCATCAGCCAAAGTGATAGGAAAATATAAATTTGGCCTTGAAAGCAACAATATATACACAACCTATGTCTTTTTGTTGAAGGGATACAACATAACATCATGAGCATGGGCCAAATAGATGATAGAGGACATTAAGTCATATTCAATTCAATAGTATGTAGGATTATAGAAGAAGACACTAAAATTTAATAGTAAAAGGAATCAAAACTCTAGCAAGGTATATGTGTTGAAAATAAGTAACATAAGAAATAAGAGATTGAAGGAAATTTCTTCTTCATATTCTAAGTAAAGGAAGTAGGGCCCATTTGCAGTCCATTAGTACCTGGTATAGACACAGGGATAATTATCGAATGAAGAGAAAATAAAGATTGGAACAGTCTCAGGGGGATCATAATATGGACTCTCAAGGAAGAATAATTTTTGATGAAGTTGCAGTAGAAGAGTGATGTTCATTCAGGTCCACGAGAATTGTTCTCAAAAGCAAGGAAAAAATCAAGAGATCAACATGGAAGGATACCACATGAACATAGGGCAAGCATACCCAGCAAAATATTGGATCAATAATTTTTTGGAATTGTTTAAAATTGATGTCACATTATTTTGCAAGATCCACAAAAGTTAGCTACAATATTTATGGTTTTTAATGATTGATTTGTGAGTGTGCCACATGATCTAGGGGAGAAAGTGATTTTGTTATCCCCTAGAAATGGTGTCACAAGGGTGCAGGAGTAACAATTATTATCAAGGAAAGGAGTTAGTAGATTCTATGGCCTTTATACTTGGATATGCACTGGAATCAAAACATATGATTACCCTTTTCCATTTATGTCGAAGGGGGAAAGAGACATTAGTCACAAATTTGGTTGTAGCAAGTGGTTTCCATTAATTCCAAAAGGGGATATTGTTGGCATCGGGTTGGAATTGTGTTGGAATTGGTTCCAACTTGGTGGATCACTTATGAATATGGTTGCATAATGTCATTAGAATGTTGATGACCATGAAGAAAAGTTGGAGAGTATGGTTACATAATGTCATTAGACAATCGATGATCATCAAGAAATGTTTGATGTCTGATAGTTGATTATTGATATTTGAGGTCATTGTTTAGGCATGAAGAATATCTTGGTTTATTCATGTTATCACCAAATTGATCTTGATTGGCTGCTCATCAATCAACTCAATATAACTCTTTCAAACCACTTCTAACTGAATATTAGCCTCTTTAGTTTAAGAGGGCTCTCTCAAAGGGGGTTATAGTACTAGATGGCTAACTTTATGGAATTGTAACTTGTTTTTGTATGATTGTAGGTTGAAAAATGAAGGCTTACTACCATTGGGCTTATGGATTCAAAAAATTGTAGTCTTAGTGACAGTCTTTCTTCACATGGAAGCTGAGGCAGATAGAGGGTTTTAACAGAGATAATTCATAGACATAACATAGGAAAACACAGTCATTTCACCACTAAAGGAAGTCAGAGCATAATATTATGAATTCTGAGTAATTAGAGATGAAATATACTGCAAGGGATTAAACATAAAGATACAGATCAATAACCCATCAAAAACCTCATGATAATCTCAGGTCTGGAAGTAGAATGTCACTTTGTATTACTAATAATGAATAAAACATACAAGCAACAATTTGGTGCAATATTCTCCAACCCTTTGCTCTTCGATGTTTTGTCTATAAATAGACATTATTTACAATGTGGATGATCTGCCTGGCTCGATAGATCTTTGAATTCTACTCTGACACCTATCATAAATGAAGCCACTAACTTGAAACAAAAAAATGACAACTAACCGTAAAGAAAACAAACTCCTAATAGGACTCTATCTCCTATTTATTACATTCATTTATCCTATTAGTGAAATAGTTACATAATGGTTACATAATGAATGTCACATGCTCGAAGGACAAATTACCCTAGTTCACCACCACATTACATCTTTAAAACATCCCTAGATTTGTGGAACATAATCCTACTTTTTAGGACTGGATGACCTTCATCTTTAACATTGTTTTGGATGATGAGATGGTTGTGTGGAACTCCCTTTGAGTCATAAATATCTGCTGATAAATTACACTAACACGATGGAGGTCTCCAGTTGGCTGATGTGCTGTCAAGATGCTCAAAATTCTTCAAAAATTACTCGCTACTAAAACAGGGCAGTTTTAGGCAATTTCGTAGCGAGTTTTAGTAGTGTGTGAAAAATGTCTTTTCCATCTATCTTTTTAACTTCTTTGTTGTTCCAAAACCTTCATTATGTCATGACACCTTGCAAACCATCGATATCCCTCCATAGAAAATGCCAAAACTGAGTTTTAAATCAAAAAAGCACCTACAGGAATTTTCGTAGCGTATTTATGGACTCAAGCCTGAGGTATGCTACGAAACTGTGTAAAAAACAGAAATTTTTGTTTTCAAGATGGTCTTCAAAAACTGTTCTCCAGCTGAAAAATTTGGGTTCTCTGCATGTTATGAACCTTCTAAAACATATTCCATCTCAACTTATTACTCCTGTGGTGTTTCCTCCTCATTTACAATCAATTGACTAATAGGCTCTTCTACCATTGTAATCTCCAGTCCTTTCTTTTCCAATTCCACATGAATCAAATCCAATTTCTCCTGAAGATCTTCCACTTTGTCTTTTAATGCCCTATTTTTGGATTGCAAATATAATTTTATATTTTTTATGTGTTTGACTTCTCCTCTTAGTGTTCGAGTCCACTTTATCAACTTTTCTGTATTGTCCAAGGTTTTTGAAACACTTGTGACTTGATCTTCCCAGGTTTTCCTCATTTGTTCAAACTAAACCTTCTCAGCTCTGTGTTTCTTTGCCTCTTGCTTAAAAACTAATATCTCTTTACCTGCCTCATTCAACTGCTCTTTGAGGGTTTCAATTTCTGTTTTTTCAATAATTTTCTCTTTACCCTTTATTTGTTTGATAACCAATTCTTCTTTTGCAGGTGAAGACAAATCTATGATGCTTGGTGGCTAGGAAGTTTCATTAATTTTCTTAGTCTCTTTGCTAATTTCCATGACCTTCCTTGCATGTTTGGTCATTGGCTTCCTAGGTTGAAAAACAAAACCAGCATCATCACTTGCAAACTCTAGTTTTTTAGCAGTCTTACCTTTCTTCAACTTTCTTCCTCCATCTTCAATGTCTTCAGCTTGCACAATGGGACATTCTTCAATGTAAATTGCATGCAGGATATCCTCTAAGTTTCCTTTAGCCATTGTCTGGCTCCTAGTGACTCTCTTGTTGCCTTGTTTGCTGACTGTCTACTTCTCTTTTGAAGGTGTTGTTTTAGGTGTGCCAATCTTCTGCAAAGGTTCTTCTTCCATGCTCACTGGTTCTGGAGGAGATGATATATTCCCCTCTTCAACTTCCTCTGCCACAGTTGGTGATGAAATGTTTCTAGGTTTTGAGGCTTTCTTAGGAGTGGAAGAATCAATTTCATAACTACTCATGAACACGAAGGAAGTCCAATCTCTATCTAATCTCTTCAATTCCTCTAACACCAACAACTTAATCAAATCATAATGAAAAAGAGAAGTTTCATTGCATTTTGTTTTGATTTGAACCTTATCATACATTTTCCCTAGAATTTTGTATAAATAGAAAGGTAAGTCAAGTGACCTCTTACCCACAAAATGCAGAAGAAGCCTGATATGATAGGAGTAGACCATGTGAAACCTTCCTTCACAGGTAAAATACTTCTGGATGATCATCAGCAGCTTTGAATAATTTTCCTTCATGAAACTCCTAAGGATAACATTTGTCAGATCAATTTCACTGTGTTCTTGCACTCTTTGCAATCCTGCATTGTGAATTTGATGCCTTTAAACCACTGTTCCCCTCCTCTATGGATTCCTGTTGTTGATGATATGGTCTGTAGTGTCACTATAAGGTTCAAAATTCCAACCTTTGAAGCTGTTCCTATGAAGCCGATAGAAAAATCCTAGGAAACCTATAGATGAAAGCCCTGCAACCTCTGACATAATGGAAAGTAACCAATTCTTCTGAAAACCTCCATGGAAGTTGGGTCTTCATTGAGTAAATTCATGTCCATGGGCTCATACCTGTGGCAATGACCACCTTTTTTTGTTTTCCTTCTTGCATCCATGGGTATTTTATATCTTCACAACCTCGCTTGCTCGATGACACCTACAAAGTTCAAATATGTCAGCAACCTTCTTGGCTCGATGAAGCAACTCTCTAGAGATCAAATTACATGCAAATATAAAGCGCAATATGACAAAAGGCTAATTTGGGTAAGGTTTTATGGTTTAACTGAGAGCTCATGCTTCAATCATGACACATACATGCCCAAAAAGGTAATGATGACCTTAGACACGGCTAAGTACCTTTGAATTTATCATAAAAAACTTGAATGACCTCCACCCTAACTCCTCCAATCATAGAATGAAACTTCATAGCGAATTTGACAAGACAGGTTAGAAAACATATTTTCGTAGTGAAGTTAGTTTAGCCTCTAACAGATTCACTACGAAACTATTAGGCAGTTTCGTAGCGAAACCTGTTGTTTTGTTGTGTAAAACACTATGAAAACTTGAAAAACTCACAAAAGTTCCCTTTTTTATTTTAAATGCATGGGGAATGAAAAATGACATCATATGAGGACTGATGTGACATGAAATGACATAAATGGAGGTGACCATGAAACTTAGGATAGGCTAAAAATGTAACAAAGACAAAAAAATTCCTATACCAACTTGAAATGTCTCAGGGAGACCTTATCCTTTTGATGAATGAACTACATGACCATGTCAAGAAATGTTTCACAATTTTATGAGTGATAGCAATGGCTCCACTTGGGATGGTGTGCCCCTGTGGTACACCAAAGAAACTATAGTTCTAGTGCCATCCATTTTTTTTTTTTTTTGGAAATAAAAAACTCTGAAATTTTTCATCAACTCAGGCTCAAGTTTGATGATCACCCTGTCTTTATTAGCAGAAAAGCATAATAAAATGGAATATATACAATGGAGTGAAAATTCAATAACACTTAAGAGGAATAGTGCTTTAGAAACCTGCCATTGACAGGCCCTCCAAGA